>JAVRKA010000019.1:0-1200000 GCA_034508555.1 Venustoraphidia nigricollis | reverse complement strand
ATTTTTGAAAATTTTCAATTTTCTTGGCGGGAAGTTAAAAAAAACTCATCACAGACACATAGGTACATGCAAGACACATCGCACTCAGACAATACAAGCACTAATTTAAACTGGCACATCCACAAAACCACAAAACGCAAACCGGACGCAAATACATTGTATCCTTCCCCTCGACACAGAGCTTGCTCGAGTGAGCGGAAATATTCTTTTTGTATGTTTCGTATATAAGTCGCTTTGTGCGTTATTTGGAAATTTGAAAACAGTATGACCATGGTTTATATACAAAGTGTATAACTTTGATGTATATATCGCAGCCCGATAGTTAACTTAGTCAGTTAATTGGACCGCAAGCGCGTTAGTTAAATGTTTCTAACGTAAAAATGTTCATTTTAGCGAAATTCAACCTAATTTAAAAATAATACAAATGTTTTAAATTTTTTTCGTTAAAATGTTTTTGTGATGGCTGGATGACTATCTCCTGTGATAACTTAACCGTAAAAAAACTCAGGACCGTGGTTCTTAGTGCGCATCTTATAATTGAGATGCAAAAAAATCACTTCTCTATTAAAGGTAATTTTGATTCCAGTAGGTAATTTAAAATTCTAGAACACTTAATCTCTATTAAAGGTAATTTTGATTCCAGAAGGTAATTTAAAATTCTAGAACACTTAAACTTTATTAAAGGTAATTTTGATTCCAGAAGGTAATTTAAAATTCTAGAACACTTAATATATTATATTAAGTGTTCTAGAATTTTAAATTACCTAGTGGAACTTCGTAAAATATGCATATGCTAGATGTACCTGCCCTTATCCGCGTGTAATTTTACATTTGTTTAAACGGATTATTTTTGTAATTTGCATTGATTTTTCACTCGGAGCTTAGTAGAACGTGATTAATAATAGAAGATAAATAAAAACAATTGAAAATTCTACACAAATATTAAAAACCCGGGTCGCAGTGCCAAAACCCTGCCGACAATATAGTGTATTTGCTAATACAGGCAGTATGGCTTTATTATGCGAACTTAAGTTGGTTTTTGGACAAAATAAAAAAATTTGAGTCCTTAATACACCCCTTAAAAGAACATTTTTTTTCTTAATTGCTATATTATTATCAATCGAATTTCTATACCAAATTATATACGCCTTTCAGTAAATAATGCACAATCTGCAAACTAGTGTTTTCAAAAAATTTGTAAATCCGGTCCTGTCGGGCCGTTTTTTTTAAATTTTAGGGACACTTTTTAATTACTACCAGAAGGTTAATTTTCAATTTTGAAACGATTCGGAATTTTTTTTCGGTATTTTGGGCCCCAAAAACATTTTTCAACCCCTAAAAACTACCTTTAAATTGGGCCCATTTTAAATAGGCTTCGTGCGGTGATGGATTTCAACACGTGGGCCAAATTTCGTTAATACCAATTAACTTCTTCGAAAGTTATAGCCCGCACACATATATACCTATATATATATATATACACCTAGGTCCCGCCATCCGACCGACGTCAATAGTGTATGTTGCCATATGGCAAATACACTAATAAATTACTTCTCGACGATCGTTTCGGACAATAAGCCCACCCTCAGGAATATAAAACATATACAAAAATTCTGCGAAATTTCATCACTAAGAAATTTTTCTACTTCGTTAGTATACCAATGGGGGCGTGTTAACGTGAAAATGATCAGAAACAAACTTTATCACCATCTGTCCAGCCATTTTTTTTTTGTTTAAACAAAATATTTGGACGTGTCAAGTTAAAATAACCCGGGTCGCAGTGCTAAAACCCTGCCGAAAATATATAGTATATTTACTAATACAGGTAGGTGGCTTTATAATGCGAACTTAAGTTGGTTTTTGGGCAAAATAAAAAATTTAACCCCTTAAAATAACATTTTTTTTCTTTATTGTAATATTATTATCAATCTAACGTCTACACCAAATTAAATACACCCTTCAATAAAAAAGTCACTTAGTGTTTTTAAAAAATGTATAAGTCCGGTCCTTTTGGGCCAATTTTATTAAAATTTTAGGAGCACTTTTCAGTTTCTTCTAAAGAGTTATATTTCAATTTTGAAACGATTCTGAGAATTTTTTCGGTATTTTGGGGCCCAAAAACATTTTTCAACCCCTAAAAACTATCCCTAAAATGGCCCGATTAGGCCCATTTTAAATAGGCTTCTTGCGGTGATGGATGTTAACACGTGGGCCAAATTTCGTTAAAATCAATTAACTCTTTCGAAAGTTATTGCCCGCAAATGGTGGCTATGTGTTTAGGGGGTTATGAAACGTTGAGAAATTTTGGTCCGACCCCTAGGTCCCGCCATCCGACTGACGCCAATAGTGTATGTTGCCATATGGCCAATACACTAAAAATCATGGAATTGTAATCTACTGAATAAAAACTTGGTAATATCTAATAAACGAGCGAACGAACCGTGTGAGTGAGTGAGTAATGAAACAAATAATTATAAATTCGAGCGAACGAACGGAGTGAGTGAGTGAGTAATGAAACAAATAATTATAAATTCGAGCGAACGAACGTAGTGAGTGAGTGAGTATTGAAACAAATAATTATAAATTCGAGCGAACGAACAGAGTGAGTGAGTGAGTAATGAAACAAATACAGTGTAAACTCTTTATAACATTATTCTTTATAACGATAAACTCTCTATAACACAGAAAAGATCACAATTTAGTTGGTTTACCTTAAAACCCATGCATTGATACACTCTTTATAGCGCAGCAGCCATTCTCTATTACGAAGAAATGTGTTCATATTTAGACACAGAAAATCGTCATTGTCGGTGTTATTGTTTATGTTATCTTATCAGGTTACAAAAGACGCCGACTAAACCTTTGAGACCCCGAAACGTCAGGCAAATTTAGCTGACTATATGTATTAATTTTTTCAAAAACATACATATTAAAGATTATTGTTAATTTGGTTGTTTTTCTTTCTTCACTCCATATAACGGTAACTCTCTATAACGATAAAAAATGCTCGGTCCCTTGAGTTTCGTTATAAAGAGTTTATACTGTAAATATAAATTCGAGCGAACGAACGGAGTGAGTAAGTAATGAAACAACTAATTATAAATTCGAGCGAACGAATGGAGTGAGTGAGTAATGAAACAAATAATTATAAATTCGATCGAACAAATGGAGTGAGTGAATAATGAAACAATCATAACTATTAGAATCGCGGGCGGAGCCGCGGGGAGCGGCTAGTATCTAATAAAAGAAATATCTTATCGACATTCTTATTAACGATTATTTATCTTTGTAATTATCAAATGACAGCTTTCAAAACTTAAAGCAACTTTTGATGTGAGTAAGTGACTACTGGAGGCTTGGGAGGTCTTCAACACTTTTATGATTTCATTAAGGAAGGTAGATATGCTATTCTAGGAAGTTTTAGCGTTTATCAAGTATCTATCCAGAAAAGTTCATTGTCTCTTGGTACATTATTTTAAGTTTCCAGGTTGGCTACCAACTACCAACGTCAACAAAATGTTTTCAAGCGATGTTGCTATAACCAGACGACATGCAAAAGTCTTGAAACAGATATTTAATCTAAAAAATGAACTTAAATGTCATAGTCTGGAACAATTATATAAAATTAAGAAAAAGCAATGTACTAAAAATTTGTGTAAAACTAAAAATGAACACATGATGAACATTATAAATAATTCTGATAACCCTTCTAAAGAAAAGTGGAAATTAATAAAAAGAACTATAGGTAAACAGGTCAATAAAAATACGGATATAATTTTAAATAACGAAAATGGTGCAGTAATAAAAAACAGCACAGAAATAGTGAAAATATTTGGTGAACATTTCTTTTCCATAACAACCAAAAAATTGTATGATGCGTATGAACTGCAACATTCAAACAAGTGTACGCTTCCGGATGTGCATAGTAGATCAATATACTTGTTTCCTGTTACAGATGATGAAATTTTACATATTATATCAAAACTTAAAAACACATTGTCAACAGGGGTCGACGACATACCTGCAAATGTAATCAAATGCACTTCAAAAGTGATAGCGGACACATTAGCCTATATCATCAATTTATCTTTTACGAATGGACAATTTCCTAATGAATTCAAGACAGCAAAGGTAATACCAGTACATAAAAAAGATGATAAAACCAATGTACAAAACTACAGGCCAGTAAGCCTATTAAGTATATTTGCAAAAATAATGGAGGGAGCAATGTACTCAAGAATCAAAGCCTTTATTACAGCTAACAACTTATTAACGAGCTGCCAACATGGCTTTAGACCGTCATTTTCCACATGTAGTGCTTGTGCTGAGTTCAGCGAACTAACGCTAAAAAGTTGATAAGGGTGAATATGTTGCGGTTATTTTATTTGACCTAACAGCTGCGTTTGATACAGTAAATTTTGAATTTTTACTAAGTAAATTAGAAAACCTTGGTTTCAGAGGAAATGCACACCGATGGATCCAGTCATATCTAAACAATAGAAGCATGATCGTGAATATTAATGGTATAAAAAGTAAAAAATATAAAATTAAAGTAGGAGTTCCACAAGGAAGCAGCTTAGGTCCTATACTATTTTTACTCTATGTTAATGATCTGCCGAGCCATATATCTGAAGGACAGGTAATAATGTATGCTGATGATACATCGGTGATCATTTCATCTGAAACCAAGGAAAATCTAAGTAGAAAATTTGATAGTGTACTAAAAGAATATACTGACTGGTGTCACAAAAACCGCTCATAGTTAACATACAAAAAACACAATCTATGCTCTTTGAAAGAGGAAACAGTAAACTTAAAATTAATGTACAAATTAAAAGTGTGTCAGATGCAACATTTTTGGGCCTAAAGCTCAGTAGCAATTTAAAGTGGGACAATCAAATTGATGCAGTATGTAAAAAATTAAATATTGTCTGCTACTATATATTACAATTGCGTAATATCTTTGACTCTCAAGTGTTACTTACTGTATACTATGCATTTGCGTACTGTTGCATTAAATATGCTATAATTGTTTGGGGCCATTCACCTGAGGTTATCAGAATTTTCAGAATACAAAAAAGATTGATCAGAATCATTTTTAGACTTAAATATCGAGAATCCTGTAAACAGTATTTTAAAGACAATAAAATATTAACTTTTTATGCAATATATGCCTATGAACTGGTAATTTATATAAAACAGAACATAAGCGAACTTAACTTAAATAATGATTTACATAATTATAATACTCGAAATAGTCAAGACATTTGAAAGTGAAAAACGTAGGAACAGTCCGCTGTGTAAAGGCAGTATATATTATAATATGTTACCTGAAAATTTAAAAAAAAATAATAACATATACAGCTTTAAAAGACAGGTGAGAGAGTACATGGCTGGATTGTGCTTATACAATAAATTTGATTTAAACATCAGTTCATAGACAGTCATTTTTTAATTTAATTTATGAGATGTACATATGTGGCGAAATTTTTAATTGAAATTATTTTAATGTAATTCTTAATTCAATGTATTGACGTATTAATAGCTGTATTAATTGCTCACTAATAAAAAACATATCTATCTATCTATCTATCTATCTATGTTCTTCCGTGTAGATATAAACTTATCAAGAACACAGAATTCCAGACAGCTATTGTTTATTATTTATGTGAGATATAAAGACTGCGCATGTATGTCAAGCATGAATCAGCACAGTACGGAGCAGAAAAACTTGTTCGTGAAAGAATTAATGTCAGTTCTTCAAATTTTGTCTAACTGCTGAACCGATCTAAATTAATTAATGAGAAGACACATCACGAGTGTTGTTAGTTAACTTTTATTAATAGGGTGAGCCCAAAACCTTCCACTTTTTTGGCTTCTTCCTTTTTCTCCTCTTCATACATCATCAAAATTTTAAAAAAATCACCAAACTATGTGCACACCTGCATGTTGCGCGCACACACTACTTGGAAATTGCATGTCAGTCGCACAAAACATGCACAAAAAATTGCTGCTCCGTGCTGGTTTGTGTTGTTTTTTTTTTTTTTTTTTTTTAAAAGGGGGAAATCCATTACGGACACCCGCAACCGCAGATAGTGTGGGACTCCACTCTAGGGCAATACCCACTAAAACCCCCTCCTCTTCTTTCCTGCTAACCCGGGACCGTTTACACATTTCTTCAGGCTAACAGGTGTCTTTTATTTTATATCCTCATGGCACTTTTGTCTAATGATGGATGAGAGCATGAGCGCCACCGTTCTCCAGCCCACCTCATCCTTCAACATCCTTGGCACAATGGTGTCTACCGTCAGCCATCCAACCTGGGCAAAACATACTGAGCGCTCCTTCACCCAGCGACAGCAATTGAACACAGTGTGCTCCGGCGTGTCCTCTTCGCCGCAGTATGCGCAGCATGCTGTATCGCTCCGATGTCTCCTGTGAAGGTAAGTTCTGAATTTATCATGCCCAGATAGGAACTGCGTCATAAAAGTCCACCTCTCCGTGCCGTCTCTCAAGCCAGTCCGCTATCTTTGGAATCAGCCGTTTGGTCCAGGCCCCCACTTTTGCTTGCTGCCATCGGTTCTGCCATGCCTCTAAAAGCTCCAGTCTTGCAGCACTTCTCTCTTTCCCTCGCAAGATTGCGCATCTCTCCTTCGCAAGCAATGACATAGGAGGGGTGCCGGCGATAACGAAGACTGCCTCAGCGGACACTGTTCTGTATGCGCTACAGATGCGGAGCGACATCTTCCGCTGCACTCTTTCTAGGCAGTCGCACGCTTGAGCTGTTTCCAGTGCTCGCTCCCATATAAATGCAGCATACAGAAGGATGGATGTGACCACAGAGAACAACACTTTTCGCTTACAGGGTCTCGGCCCTCCAATGTTAGCCATCAAACGACAAAGACCTGAGGCCGTTCTTCCTGCCTTGACCGCCGCCTCTCGGACATGTGCTTGAAAGGTGCGTCCTCGGTCAAGCCAGACGCCAAGGTATTTAATACGGTCACTCGGTTGTATGTCAAGCCCGTTCACCCTGAATGTGATTGGAGAGAGTTTTCTTCTTCCAGCCATGACCACTGCTTCGGTTTTCTCTGGAGCCAGTTCAAGTCCATGTTGTGTTAGCCAGACACCAATTTCTACTACAGCATCATTTGCAATCTCTACCAGTTTCCCCTCACTTTTCGCGGTGACAATAAGGGCGAGATCATCCGCATAGCCAACTAGGTGGACCCCGACCGGAAGAGTAATACGCAGCACACCGTCATACAAGATATTCCAGAGTGTAGGTCCCAGCACCGATCCCTGCGGAACTCCGCTGGTTACCTGGAATTCTTCTATGGCTCCCTCCATTTCTACTATGATCCTTCGGTCGCGCAGGTATTGTTGTAACATCCTCTGTAAGTACGGGCTGATATTAAGCCTAGTCAGCGCGTCAAGGATATGCTTCCATGGAGCACTGTTAAAAGCGTTCCTGACGTCCAGTGCAATTACCACGGGAATACGGCGTGTATGTCGAGATCCAGAAGCCGCATTGTCCACTATTTCCATCACTTTCCCAATCGCATCCACTGTAGAAAGGCCTTCCCTAAATCCAAACTGATTTTCCGACAGTCCGCCTACTGTGTTCAGTTCCACTTTCAGTCTTGCTAGAAGCAAATGTTCTAGCAATTTTCCAAAAGTATCCAGTAGGCACAGTGGCCTGTATGAAGACGGTATACCATCTGGCTTCCCTTGGTTTGTGTTGTTCTAGTGTGTGAAATTGTGCAGGTTGCAGGTTCGTACTGCTGGTCCGTCCTTGATAAGTGTGCGCGGTCTAAATCAAAGTATAGTAAAATACGACAAAAAGTTTTTGTTTAAAGCTCTCGAAACTAAATATAACAATGTACTATTGTGACAAAAAGGCAGTGTTAACGTTGGCGTGTGCAAACAAAACACAATTTATAGTTTAGAAAAACGATGACCACAGAAAATGCATTTTCAACAATTATTAATTAATGTTTAGTATAAAGTTTAAAAGTTTTCTTATACATATACATCTATGTTATGAAGTTATCCGTTTGCCGTTTTACAAAACATTTAGTCATTTTATACAAAATCTGAGTCATTAGGACTATTTTATAACAGAATTTCGAGATTTCAAATATACTTACAGTATAATTATTCACGTGCATATAGTCTAAGTTGCTGAACACGTTTTTGTTTATTAAAAAAAATTCGAGATTTCGCAGTTATTCGTTTGGCGTGTTGAGAGTAAAATTGTAGCATGCAACGAATCTGCGCGCGCACAGCTAACGAGAATTAACAGTATGAAGTTGGCCGCACATATGATATATGATATATATTTTTCATTAAAGACCTTACAAAAGGTATAAATTCGTCATACTAATATAAAAAATTACATAAATATATAAAAACAATTAATATAAAATAGGTTACAATACATATACTTAATGTGCATATTCTGATATTTTGTAAAAACTATTGTCTGCTAAATACGCTCTTATAGCTTTTTTAAAGCCGTTGTAGCTGCTAATATTTTTAATATGGTCAGGCAGCGCATTGAAAAATGTTATACCAGAATTATGTGTAGATTTATTGTAGTAATAATTATTGTAATTGTTTAAGTGCAACATTTGACTTTGCCTTGTATTATATGTGCATGAGTTTGAGATACAGTGCTAAAAATATTTAAATTCTTTTTAATATGTAATAACGCTTTATAAATATATATTGATGCAACTGTAAGTTTTTTTTTTCTTTAAAGATTGTTCTGCAACTTGTGTAGGAAGTCATATTGAATATTAGCCTAATTACTCTTTTTTGTAAACTCTGTCTGCATCGCTTGCTTGACCCTATAACAAAATATTATAATTCAAGTATGAGTAGACAGTTGCATAATACATATTCAAAATTTGGTTCATCTGCAGATATGATTTCAGTGTTTTAATTAAGAAATATGCTTTGTTGATTTTTTTACACAGTGCGTCAATATGTAGGTTTCACTTTCGTGTGCTATCAATATAAATCCCTAGAAACATCGCATCCGTACAGATAGAGATGTCTATATTATTTAACTGGAAGTGTACTGAAGGTAGTCGTCTCATTTTATGAAAAAAATATACATTTGGTTTTGTTTACATTAATAATAAGACCATTCCTTTGAGCACCATGTAGAAAATTCCTGTAACACTAAGTTGACTTTAGTCACAAGTTCATCTGAATCCTTAGCCGCAACTACAACTGATGTATCATCAGCATATATTATTATTTTTCCATAACTGATATCTCGTGGTAAGTCATTAATGAATATACTGAATATCAGAGGCCCAAGAACGGATCCTTGGGGCACTCAAAGGTCACATTTATAATCACCGGACACTGTATTATTTACCTTTGCACATATATTTCTATTTGTCATAAAAGATATTCAGCCAATCACACATGTGTCCTCTAATACCGATACTGTCAAGTTTGCTTCTCACAAATTCAGAATTAACATAGTCAAATGCACGAGTTAGAAAAAAAAAGAAGCCAATCACATAGTAACCTTCATCCAATTTTTGTAATGTATATTCGATAAATTCACACGATGCTGTTTCGGTGGATCGCCCAGGTTATTTGTTGTCAGGAAGGACAGAATTCTGTCATTCACTATTTTTCCTATTATTATATATTATTGAGAACACCGACAGTAAACAGATTGGTCTAACATTCTCAACGAGTTCACAGTTTCCATTTTTAAAAATGGGAATCACAAGACCATTTTTTAGTATTTGTGGGAAAATACCATTTAAGAGTGAGAAATTTATTAAAAATTTTAAAACATCTAAATAACCGTAACACGTATTCGTAATTAATGTTCTCGCGACTTCATCGCAGCCAGATGATTGTTTATTTGGTAATTTGGAAATCACATTGATCAACTCGGTATCTGTAACTTCAGGTATATATATACTATGCATGACATTGTGTTGTACTGTACACTTCTTTGAGAGATTGTCGCTGAAATGATCTTCAACAGTCTTTCGAGCTATTGTCGAAAAGTACTCCGCGAAGATGCTTGCAATTTTAGTATCATCTTTTGATAGGGTGTCGTTATATTTTATATTAATCTTGTTATTTTTAGTATGATGTTTTTCGGTTATATCATGTATAATTTTCCATAACTCCTTTGTTTTATTCATAGAGGTATTTATTTTATTTTGCTAATATTTTCTTTTAGCTTAGCTAACAAAAATCCGACAGTATGAAGTTGGTCATAAGCGGCACAGACTGAAATGACAGATGAATGAAACCAATGCACTTTCTGTTATTTCTATGCTTTATAACATGTATACTACGACCGATAATCATTTTAATTGTCCAGCGGAAAAAAATAAAAATCAACATGAAATACTGTATGGTTATAAGTATTTAAATTATTTACATGTATATTAAAAATTAGTTTTCAATCACACCAAAGAAGTACAACTCTAACGCACCACTTTTTAAATATTTCAGTTCCGGAACTGAATAAATAAACATCGGAATTCTGAAATTAATGAAACGATTAAAAATTAATGGAGTGTTTTTGGATAATTTGCCAAGCAGAAGGTTGGCCTTATGTATTTTTATCAATGATTGATGAGATATCTACATAAAATATCAGTTTTTCAAATCGAATATTCGAAAGATTCTAAATTATTACTGGTGGATAATGTTGATTTGTTTATTGGTTGCAAATTTCGGACTCAAAGTTTCATTAAACATTTTTTGTACCAATATGTAAGCCTATTTCTATTTTAAAGAGTCTTGTTTCTTCTACATGCAGTATTTTTGTAGACTTTTCTTGATATTGGATCTGGTTTCGAAACTGAGAAGCAGCCAGTTTCTAAATTGAGAGAGATCCTATATTGATATAATTATTATATGAAATTTTACAATTTGGCTACTATTTTTAACCAATATATAAAACAGGAATTACACACTCACAAAAGGCATGTGCACAATTAATGCTTAATCAACAAAGTGGGTTTGTTTTTAGTTTTAAGCTAGCGTTGTGTCGAGTTAACTAAAGTGGTAGATTTGTTATTCGTGACAAAGCCATTTATAAAGTCTCCAGCGAGATGTCCAAGTTGAATGAAATTGCTTCACTCCATGAGCGTTTAGTGAAATGTATGTGTTACGGTCAGTGTAATTAATTTGTAACTATTAAAATTACCGATTATATTGAATAATAACCGAATCATCGGGTTGAAATGATAACGATTGATCAAAATAATTGATTGCTATTAATAATTCCCATTGGTGGTTAATATAATGAATTTCCGAACATTGGTCCCTGAGAGGAGCGGGAGCCACTCATCGCTCATTATGCGCATCCTTTTGTTAAAATCATTCCATTTGCAAAATATTTTTTTACTTTCGAGCAACCCTGGGAATGAAGTAAGTCTTGCCGTGACGAGAAAAAATCGATTTCGATGGAATTAGATATTTCACAGCCCTACTACTTAAAAAAGAGTGATTAGAAAGAGAAAAATAATTAATTTTTGATGTCGACTTTAATTTCATTGCCAAGTGAAACTTTTTATATAATTAAATAATCGCCGATATCAATTTTTTTTATTTTCCACTTTTTAGTGTTTTAAGAGGATTCAATTTTGTTTATATAATGATAGTTTTTGCTTGTAATTTCTTTTTTTGTAAGCGATAATTTTTTTAAACCGATTTAAAAAAAATATGTTGAAAAATTCCGTCATTTTATAATAAAGCCACACTGCCTGTATAAGCAAATACACTATATTGTCGGCAGGATTTTGGCACTGCGACTCGGGTTTTTTTTTTAATGTTACAAACACAAAGTAAAAATACTGTCATTCCAGAACGCTTCAAATATGTTATAGGGACGTCAAAGTTTTGCTTGCCTATAGTGCTGGCAACCGTATAGGGTCCGCTCCGAGAGACAAAAATCAACTGGTCAGTAACGTAACGAAAGAGATACAGTATAGTTAAAGTTCCAATTAATATAACTAGTAAACTTTCATAATATAACAAAGGAACTTATTTCTTATTAAGGAAGCTGACAACAGATTAGATAATAATATACATTCAGATAATGTGAGTTGCTCGCAGTACCTACATTTCGATCATTGTTGACTGTTGACCACAATCTCTCTTAAAAGACAATTTCAATTCAACGTTTTTGTATCTAACTGCGTTTCCCCGTCTGGTTGTCATAGTGAAATTACTACTGATCGAGTACTACAATCTCAGTCGTTTATATGGAAAAACATTTTTAAACAAATACAATATATATACTCAATAAATAAACCACGGCGTATCATCGTCAAGCTAATAGTTCAGTAGGACGATTCTATACAGGTTTAAAATAATCTTTAAAACGTCCTAGGAGGGAAGGAGTAGGTTATTTAGGATGTTACTAAGGGGATTACTTTTGACAATTTACCGTGTAAATCCTCTTTGTTTATACATTTTTCATCCAAATGCCATTTTTAAATATAATTAGCCTAGACTACTTACTTGCTTTGTAATGAACTTGGTTTTTATATTGAATTGCTTGAACGCTGTTTTCATTAAAATTTGGTTTCCGATTTTTGTGTAGAACTATTTCAAGATTTTCTTTTTGTATTGTATCGTCTTGGAATCCCATAATAAATGCTTTCTTTAAAGAAATACGTGGAAGTTCGCCGTTAACAGTTAAATTATTTTGAAAGTCTAATAGTTTGGTCGTTATTTTTCACAAAATTATTCTTTCTGTCAACTTGTATAACGTATCTAGTTTGTCCATGATTTCGAAAAGTGTTAACCATGTAGGTTTGCGGGATTGGTATGTTGAAATTAGCATTTGAAGAGTTCTTGAAGCAAATGAATTTAGAAGTAGTGCTTTTTCGTAATTTTCACTACTTATTTTCTCCAGCACTAAGTAGTTTTCAAATTTAATTTTCCACATTTTCCAATTAATACTTTTGTCGTCGAATGCGCAGAGTTGAAAACCAATTCGAAGTTGAAGTAGCATGATTGTCGTCTCCAAGCATTGTTGCTGCATCCGTTCCTCGAATTATTTCAAATCTACAAAACATAGCAATGGCTGTTTTGTAGTTTTGAAATAATTCATAGCAGTTATTGCAATGAAAGCTAATTTATTAATAATTATATTTTAACTGAAAGAAAAAACAATGCAATTAAATACGTATTAAAAATTACTTTTTAAATTGAACTATTTCATATTAATCCATTTCATACCGGATGTCTCTTAAAAGTAGGTACTTTATGAAGACGCCATAAGCACCCAGTATTTTTTCAATGGATTAAAAAAAACTTTATTTTGAGAATTATCTGTATAAGCAAGTGTCAGGATAAATTTAATCAAGGTTAGTAGAGTACTAGAGTCTAAGCGTAAGAAGCTATAAAAGTGGTCACGTCTGTGCTGAATATTCGACAGTTGGGAAAAAGGTTTCATATGACGTCACAAGTCTACTTTCCCCACCCTCGCTACCATCTCGCCGTGTCACACTTTCAATAATGTTAACGCGCAACCGCTAGTATTCTAGTATTAACCTGGAAATTTAATGCCTTCTAAAATATCTGAAATTTCATAGTTCAT
The DNA here is from genome assembly GCA_034508555.1 of Venustoraphidia nigricollis. NCBI lineage: Eukaryota > Metazoa > Arthropoda > Insecta > Raphidioptera > Raphidiidae > Venustoraphidia > Venustoraphidia nigricollis. Next base: position 1,186,400 of record JAVRKA010000019.1, on the reverse strand, counting down.
GCGATGTTAATTTGAATTATTAATTATCTGGCGAGTTTTCCATATTTTCTGTTATACAAAAAATGCTCAAAATAAGATCCTTTTTCTGAATCCTTCGAAAAAAGTACAAAGCTGCTACTTATAATAATAGTGAGTCGGGGTTCAATTTCGATACTTGGATATCATTTTTTCTAATAATAAAGTCAATCTATTTAATTTGTCGTTACGCGTTCAGTCGTATTTTGTTATATACAATAAGACCTCACTAAACGCGGGTGATTAATTTCAATAAGTTCTTGCGTTATACGAAACAGCGCTAAACTAGGTCATCTTAATACGTAGACAATAGGCATAAGTGAAACAGAACCGAGAATAAGAAAATTTGTTAGGTAGCTTTTTTTTAAGTTTTGTAGCAGTTATTGTTAAATACTTTTTTATCACATTAATTGATACTATCGATTTTTGTTCATAAAACATTTATTAAAATGAACTAGGGATATTCACTTAACATCGATATATCGAATTTATTCGATGTTTTCCGTACAATATATCGGATTGATTCGATGTTTTGACAAATATTTATTGAATTCGATATATCGATATTTATTTATAGAAACATCGAATATTTGCTTTTTTTATTTTTTTGTCGAATCTATTAATTTCACTTACAAATGTAGGTATAACTTATCTTAGCCATCTCACCACACAGAAAAAAAGGTTGTCTTGAACCAAGAAAAAAATTCTTGAATCAAGAAAATTTGAAGGAAGACCGAAATTATCTTGAACCAAGAAAAAAGTTCTTAGCCTAAGAAAAAAATTCTTGAGCTAAAAAAGAAATTCTTGAGCCAAGAACTTTTTTCTTGGTTCAAAATTATTTTGGTCTTCTTTCAAATTTTCTTGGTTTAAGAATTTTTTACTTGGTACAAGTCAATCTTTTTTTCTGTGCACTATCTTAGTAGTACAATTCTATTCAAGTAACACTCATAGAAAATCACTACTATTACACTACTAATTTAGCTATGTTACTCTGGTCTCTAATTCTACATTCACACTTACAAAATCAAGGACCACAAACTTTGCAAGTTTCACTGGAAAAAGGTAATATTAAACTTTTGTGGAAAGTATTCGATAGTGAAAAAATATCGATGTTTTCTAGTTCTAGCGATATATCGATAAACATCGATGCTGGGATCCGATGTTTTACATCGAATATAAATATCGATATATTTTTTAAGTGGACACCCCTAAAATGAACTAAATTTTCGAGTAAGAAGTTATGTTTGTGATGAGAAAGATTCCTAATTTGGCATATTTTGGTTTTTGTGAAGAAGACATCTAATGTCGTTTGCCTTTTTCTGTTTCGTTCAGCAAGCTGTTGTCGATAGCAAGATATTGCATCAATGGTACTTCGTTTTGCTTTTGAACTTTTGTCAACATTTGAATCATATTGTATAAACTGGCTGATAACTTACATTATAGAGGTAATACTGAAACAGCGTTAAGCGAGGTCTTACTATTTGTAAAATCTTTGTTTGCGTCACTGCACTGATCGCAATTGCGTTTCAGATTCAACCGCTCCCCCTATGAAAGCCTACACATTCACAACAAAAAATTCACCCATAATTCATTTTTGATATGGTACTTTGAAATGAATATTTTCCACTGAATTAACTACCAATCCCTGGACAAACGAAAAATTTAATGACAATGACGCTGCACATACACTATTGGCGACGGTCAGATGGCGGAACCCAGGAATTTTTGGAAATTATTTGTAAATTGACTAAACATTATTATGCTGCCAGCGGGTTTTCTTATATAGTCTATTTGCCCAGCGTTGTTTTTAACTTCCCGCTACGAAAATTGAGAATTTTCAAAAATTGGGAAGTTATTAGTTTCACCCCGATTTTCGAAATTTAAGTTTTTGTCAGATCTCGACGTTTTGAGATCCTAGGAAGCTATTCTGACGATTTTTAAAATGATGTCCGTATGTCTCTGTGTGTGTGTGTGTGTGTGTGTGTGGGTGTGTGTGTAAACCTCTCATAACTTATGAACGGGTGGACCGATCGAAACGCGGATTGCGGCATCTGAAAGGAACTTGCTGAACTTAGATTTCCTGAAAATTGGGAACTGATTCGGCTAGGTAGATTTTGAGAAATCTCAAAAATAAAGCTTTTTGGAAAGCAGTTTTTTAAAAATATTTTGAAATTTTTTCGAAACTACCGTACCGATTAATTCCAAAATCTAATCAGCTCTATTCCTCATAAAATAACGTTAATCGCCGTAAACCGCATCAAAATCGGTTAATCCCTTCAAGAGATATCGTCGGAGAAAAATTCTAAAAAAAAAGTTTTTTCAAAATAACTTCTCAAATTTTTGTTTGATTGATCTTTTTGTAATAGATTATTTTTTGTGCTTGAAAAACTGCTTCGATTGCCGTAAACAGCATCTCGATCGGTTGATTCGTTCGAGAGATATCGTTGACAAAAAATTTCCAAAAAAGTGTTTTTTTCAATATATCTTTCCAAATCTTTGTCAAAAATTTATAACGGTTTACAGTTTTATAGTTTCGGAAATAGTTTGATAATAAAAAAAAATCAGATGTTCTTTTGTTCCGAAGATCTGTCAAAAAGAAATTAGTTAGGTAGCTGACAAGCATGCTTTGATTAATTTTTAATATAAAATACCATAACCGTAAACCGTTAACAGAAATTTTATTTTATTATAATATTTCAAATGTCAATATTTATGAAGTTGGAATGATCCTGTCGCCTAATTGGCTGGAATTTTTTAAAATAGCTTTTAACAAACACCGTAAGGGTAAGCCACATCTCAATAGATCGGAAACAGCGGGAAGTTCCAGGGATGGCCTGCAGGGTCAACCGTTTTTCAGATTTTTTTATTTAATATTAATTGATTATTTAATAATGCCTTTTTAATTAAATTTTAATAGGACGTTTGCGATGACGGATTTACTTAATAAAGGGTGTATATAATTTGATGTCGGATTGATAATTTAAAGTGTGTTTGGTATATTAGAGATGAGTCAATAACTTCGTAAAATTTACTCTAAAAGTGCACGTTAGAATGAATTTCACAAGGTTAGATTTAAGTTAGAACAGAAAGACAAGTTGCTTTCATATATTTATATTGCTTTTATATTGAAACTGATTTATTTTAAGACATAAAAAATGTAGAAATGTATAACGAAAACTGTACCTACTTCGTTTAACAATATTGTCAAATTCAGATATCTGTCACGTGATCTAATCTATTCTGCGTATTTCTGCTCAAGAATCGGGACTGCTTGTGTCTGACACTGAAATAGCAAACAGATCAGTGTATCTTACCCCTTTCTTTACCAAACGCAATAGTGTAAAAAGTTTACAACTTTTTACATTGAGTACAATACCAAACACAGCTATTTATTTTAAGACATGTATTAAGGGAGGCAAAAAAAACTTAAATTCAAATTTTAAAGCCACATTGCCACAATGTGCTTTATCGTCGACAGGGCTTGGCACTACGACCCCAGTTTTTTTTTATTGATGTATTTGTTTTAGGTTTATTCTGATTTTAAAATTGAATAAACAAAACATATAAATCAATAATATTGTTACAGCTCTTGCAAGTAGAAGATAGTAATATTAATTTAAATGTTTTTACGTTTCATTAGCGAAAATAAATAATATAATTGGACAATGAAGACAACATTTACAATATGCAGACGTACTATTTACTTTTTACTAAGTACTTACCTACTTCCTGTAATTGTGATGTTTTTATTAGCTCGAGTCGGTTCTGGGAGACATATTATCTTAACTCAAACGCAACCGAATAAAAGTTTGAGCCTAAATTATTATAATTTATTTAATTTGAAAACCATAACACTAGACAAAATTGAAATCAATGTGAGAACTGGACATTATTAAACCATGAAAAAACCAGTCACATTCTGAGTGCTACTGTGTTGTACGGGTATAAATGAATTTATTTTGCTCGTTTCGCTTCAGTTACATTTTGATCGTCTTCACTTCAGCGTAATTTTTTTAAAACTTTATAAAATACTGTAAATCAGAAATTTCACATCTAAACCTTTTACTTCACTCAACAGTTCGATCTCCACCGCCCACGATTTCGATTGTTATAACACGTGATAAAACTAACCAAGATAACATTTTGGTTCATTTAGACTCTCGTTTTAGCATGAATGCACAGCTCGTAGATATACAGGTGATCCATTTTAATCTCACCAGGGAAATATTTCGAAACGGTAGTGTTGTTGAAAAAAAAGTTTCAGGCAAAAGTTGTTCAGTTTGAAGGGGGGCATCGTTTGGGGACAAATACTACCTTTCATCCCCAACTCCTGCGCAGGGATGAGAGTGACTTTGAAATTGTTAATAGAAACACCTATTTTTTATCACAAATCATGACTTTTCGATAAAAAATATGCAATATTTGCTTAAAACGTTGGATAAAAAAACTCTAATAAATAGAGATCCGTTGATTGTTGAAAAGTTGAAAAGAAACTCCGTGGCTTGGGATCAAATTTAAAGCAATACTGATGTTAAAATTGCATTTATGACTAACGTTTCGGTGAACTTTTCACCATCCTCAGAGCAACATTTTTTTATCCGATACCTCCTTCAACCCCTAAAACGCAAATCCGAAATCGGTTTCCCAAAACTCCATTAAATTTTTAAGCCTAAACAACGACCGTGCGCAGAAAATTACAAGCGGTAAAAGTTGTTTGGTTTGGGAAGAGTTATCGATTAACATAAACAGAACCCACCACCCCCGCACAGCGGGTGGGTGTTCTTTTTGTGCGGGGCTGTGGGGTTCTTTTTATGTTTAATAGATAACTCTTCCCAAACCAAAAAACTTTTACCTCTTGTAATTATCTGCGTAAGGCCGTTGTTTAAGAAACCGATTTTTGACATGAATTTTACGGGTTGACGGAGGAATAGAATAAAAAAATGTATTGGACAAATGTGGCATATTATTTATCTAAAAATCTTAATTTGTGATAAAATATGAGTGTTCCTATTAAAAATGGCAAAGTCACCCTCATCTCTGTGCAGGGTTTGGCGATGAGGGGTGATATTTGTCTCCAAACGACGTCCCCCTTCAAACTGAATAACTTTTATCTGAATTTTTTTTCAACAACACCACCGTTTCGAAATATTTCCCTGGAGAGATGAAAATGGATCAGCCTTTATCAACTAGTATTCGATACGTTTATATTTCACTTATAAATATTGTACCGAAGAATAATACATGAGGTTTGGATGTATTTCCAAATGATTTATAGGCAAAGTAATTTAGTAGACTTCAATGAAATGTAAACATTGTCAATGTTCAGGTACATGTTTGATCGAGAGAGCGCGATGAAAGTGGACGCCCGATTGCAGGACGCATTGTTCATAATGGCTGTATCGAACAGCTGCATGAATCCATTGGTCTACGGCAGCTACGCCATGAGCTTCAGACGCGAGTGCTACCGACTTCTCACCTGCAGCTGGTGTCCCACTCGCGGAGACAACGGAATCGATGTCGGTGGACAGATCATACATCGTACTTTAGACAAAAAAAGCTTGAGTAAGTTTTTTGGCGATTATTTATAACTGTTATACTTTCACAAAATCATCGGACTGTCAAGGACTCATTTTAGATGGAAACGTTTTTGACATTAAACCAGAAATTTATGATCGTGTAGTAGAATTATTTTAAGCTCCAAACGAATGTAAAATCTTTGATACACGGTCTGATCTAATCGTTGATTTGATCAGATTAGATCGTCTGGAGGGTTGATAGAACCAAGGTCATTGGGTGGTCGATGCGACCGATCTGACTTAATCATATTCCGAATTGATTTATGTGCTAAGAGCTTATTAATTTAGTAAAAATTTAGTAATTCATTGAATACTTAATTAGATTTTACAGTTATTTAGATTTATTTCTTTGAGTACCTAATTACATGTGACAAAAATTAATTCTTTTAATAACCTATTTTGGAGTCCATATTTTCCATTACCTTTTTGTAATTTATATGTAACGAATAATGTTTAAAGCGAATTTTTTTTCTTTGATAATAAACGTGACAAAAATCTAGGGGCCTGCGTGGACACATTTAATTTAATCCCTGATCTCATCAGGCCGCATCAAATCAGACCGGTTATTTATTGACTGTGTTAAAAATACGTCTGTTTCAATTTTCTTCCAATCAATTTTGTTAAAATTTAGATATTTATGTATAATGTGTTTAGGTCTTTAAGAAAGACTTTTAATTGAATCTTATTTTTATGTCCTATTTGTTGCCTGATAAGAAAATAAAGGATAATTACTTCAGTCAGTAAATTGCATTATATTAGCTTAGGATTTTCTTTCTCACTATGCAAATATTTTTTTAACGCTAGCTTACTGTTAACTAATTTAATACAGATCATTATGTAGCTTAATTTAGAGTTTAGACAATAATGTGATAAGTAGAGAAAAATGTTATCGAAAATGGTTGATGCGGAAGTTTGCAGCAAATAATTTGTTTATTTAATACTAACAGTTGCAAGAATAAACCAATTAATCGTGTTAGTTATAAGTAGGTAAGTACAGACTAAATAAGAGAAAACAAGAATACAAAATGCGAAAAATATAAAAAAAAGTCCAAACAGTGAATCGTATATGAAAATAGCCAAGTCAGACCTTAGGCTTCTATATATTATCCTAAGTTATAAGAAGAAATGATATTTTAAGTTGTTATAACATATTTTATGTTGTTATAAATAAATTTTAGGACTGACCATTGAACTTGGCACCCATTTAGATCTCACTTCTTTTGTCGTTGAAGTCAACAATCAAGGCATATATCATAATATTGAACTTGGCTCTCATTTCACATTTATGTTTTTGATGGGATATCATTACTTTTTGTACAGAAATTTAATTTATAAGTAATGATCTTACACTAATGTGCGCTATAAATATTGAAATAATAATTAATACTAAATCCCAATTAATAACGTAATAAATACGAAAGTCGACTATACTCTTAGTTATAGATAGTTATAAGAACTAAAACTGACATGTATGGATTAACAAAAATTAAGGGTGGTATTCCACTCATTATATATTCACCTGAAGACCTTAAAATCCACAGAAAGACCGGCTGTCATCAATTTTGATTGCTGATTCTTACATTACGGGCACTGTAAGTAAGTGTTCCTAATAGAATCAATTAATTGAAAAATTATAATAAAATGATAAAAATGTACTAGTTTCAGATTTATTCCTTTGTACTCACCCAACTACCTATCTGGATGCCAAATTTGAACTTTCTAGGTCATCTGGAAGTGGATTAGAGTTTTGATCTATAGGTCAGTGATAAAAATGACGATTTTTGGACGTTAATATCTAAATAACCGTTTGAAGTGTGTTTATGAAATTTGGAGCACATATGTATCTCACAAGTCTCAACATATGAGCCAAATTTGACATGTTTATGTGAAATAGTTTTTGAGTTATGAGGGGGTCAAAAGTAGCTCCAAATGGTTCGTGTAATATTACACACGGTGCTGCTCGCCAGTTCTGTTAGCTTGAATGAACTTGGCTTGGCACGCTACCGCGTGTCTAGATCATCATGAGTTCTATGGCATATTTTGAGTGGAAAAATGTTTGTAATTAGGTAATTTCAAGTTGGTTAAGGGATAAGTGTGACTTCGTCTTGCATAAAAATCAGGTGTATAACTGTTTAAACAAATATTTAAAGAAGCTTATGACCTCAGTTGTCGAGCGTTTATCAAGTGCAATCAAAATCCCTCTTTTATATCAATAGTTATTCACAGTTTTGAACCTCTAAAAATGTTTTTTTGAGGACCCAAATATAGCATAACTTATTACTTTTGATGCGAAACGTCTATTGGCGCGCTTGGATGGGAGTGAATTTGGTTAGACTGCACGATTGCACGTACAGACGTTCCATTCGATCAGTTTCGCGTTTCGTCGACTTTTTCGACTTGGCGTTCCCTTTTCAATACCTGTACTGAGCGCTTCTCTCTCTACTGCACTATACACCAGCTATGTAACGTTATGTGTGTGTCTGTATATTGGAACGAATTCAAATAAGCGAAGCGTCGGTGCAGTGTTTATTAATTAAAAAAAACATAGTATTCTAAAATAACACTTTGTCCTGAAAGTGCGTTTCGTGGACGAGCGGGTTAGAACACTTACATTTAAAGCATAAGGTAGCTAGTTCGATCCCGGACACCGCCAGTATAGCGTTTGCCTTTTTACACAAGTAATTTATATTTCACTTGATAGTTTTTATTAATATATAAACATTAGTCAAAGAAATTAAAGGATATTAAAAAAAAATAAAATTTTTCGATGGTTTTTAACAGGTTGTAACTTGGAGGAGTCGTACAGGAAATAAAAAAAAGGAAATTGTACCTGAAAGTGTCTACTTTTTGAATCTGGACTTTAAATTTTTTTTAGCGTAAGCGATTTTTTAGTTATCGTGCAAAAACCAACGAAGAAATTTTTTTTCAAATTTTTTATTGTGTTTAACACGGTCTATGAGGTTTGGTAAATTTTTTTTGGTGATTTCACTATAAAACTCTTCTAAAAAATTTAATTAGCTTTAATTTGACCTTCTTAAAAGCTCTGTACGATGATTTGATGCTGAGTTATCGCCAATCAAAGTAAAAAAGTCTTTTTTGACTTTGATAATTAATTACCCGGGACATAATGATCGTACAGAAAATTAAAGTAGGGTTTTGTAAACTGGAAAATATTCCCTACAAGAAGGGACTAGTGGCTTTCGAAGAAAAACATTTTTTCGAAGTGAAAATGTTGAATGAAAAAATGGTAAAAAATAGTATATTTAAGGATATTTGGATAACTTGGTATAAACTTTGCATATAATGGATAAACGAAGGATATTGTCTATATGTTTTCAACCTAAAAGTATCCCAAAGGCACCCTGAAAGTCTCAAAGCGCTGCGATTTTTTTTTCTTAGTGCGCGGAAGATTTAAATATTTTATCGTTTTTGCCAAAAATCAACGTATAACGTGCAATTTTTTATTGTTTATTCATTTTCTCAAGTTCAAAATGTTTTTTTTAGCTATAATCCTTATTTCCTCAATCAAAAACTTTACTTTTTGTAAAAAGTTGGATAAAAGTGAGGAAATAAGGATTACTGCTGAAAAAACATTCTGAACGTGAGAAAATGAGAAAAAGAATAAACAATAAAAAATTGTACGTTATACGTTGATTTTTGGCAAAAACGATAAAATATTTAAACCTTCCTCGCACTAAGAAAAAAAAATCGCAGCGCTTTGAAACTTTCAGGGTGCCTTTGGGACACTTTGAGGTTGAAAACGTATAGACGATATCCTTCGTTTATCCATTATATGTAAAGTTTATACCAAGTTATCCAAATATCCTTAAATATGCTATTTTTTACCTTTTTTTCATTCAACACTTTCACTTCAAAAAAATTTTTTTTTTCTTGGGAATATTTTGCAGTTTACAGAACTTTACTTTGGTTTTCTGTACGATCATTATGTCCCGGGTAATTAATTATCAAAGTCAAAAAAGACTTTTTTACTTTGATAGGCGATAACTCAGCACCAAATCATGTACAGAGCTTTTAAAAAGGTCAAATTAAAGCTAATTAAATTTTATAAAAGAGTTTCATAATGAAATCACCAAAAAAAAACTTACCAAAGCCCATAGACCGTGTTAAACACAATAAAAAATTTGAAAAAAAATTTCTTCGTCGGATTTTGTACAACTCAAAAATCGCTTGTGCTAAAAAAAAAATTTAAAGTCCAGATTCGAAAGGCACAATTTACAAGTACAAGTTACAGCCTGTTAAAAAACACCGAAAAATTTGGATTTTTTTCAATATCCTTTAATTTAATTTCTGCGACTAATGTATAATATATTTAGTTTATTTTATTTGATTATATTGTTTATTAGTGTATTTGCCATATGGCAACATACACTATTGGCGTCGGTCGGATGGCGGGACCTAGGGGTCGGACTAAAATTTCTCGACGTTTCATAACCTTCTAAGCACTTTAGCACAATTTTTGGAAAAATTATATATATATGTATATATTGAAAAATGTATAATCAGATCCTTTTAATGTTAATAAATTATAAATATTTTAGAGGAATTAGGATCAAAGAAATAAAAGACAAATTATTATTTCACAACGTTTCGTATTAAATTTAATACGAAACGTTGTGAAATAATAATTTGTCTTTTATTTCTTTGATCCTAATTCCTCTAAAATATTTATAATTAAATTTAATACGAAACGTTGTGAAATAATATTTTGTCTTTTATTTCTTTGATCCTAATTCCTCTAAAATATTTATAATTTATATGTATGTATATATATATATATATATATATATATATATATATATATATATATATATATATATATACGTGCGGGCTATAACTTTCGAAAGAGTTAATTGATTTTAACGAAATTTGGCACACATGTTGGAATCCGTCACCGCACGAAGCCTATTTAAAATGGGCCCAATCGGATTATTTTAAGGGTGGTTTTTAGGGGTTGAAAAAAGTTTTTGGGCCCAAAAATACCGAAAAAATTCACCGAATTTACTCTTTTAGTAGCAATTAAAATGTGCTCCCGAAATTTGAAAAAAATCGGCCCGCCAGGGTCGGATTTACAAATTTTATGAAAACACTAGTTTGCAGATAGTGAGTTATTTACTGAAAGGTGTATTTAATTGGGTGTAGATGTTCGATGATAGTAATGTTGCAGTTAAGAAAAAAACTGTTAATTTAAGGGGTGTATTAAGGGGTTAAGTTTTTTATTTTGACCAAAAAACTTAAGTTCATGTAATAAAACCAGACTGCCTGTATTAGCAAATACACTATATTGTCGACAGGGTTTGGGCACTGCGACCGGGTTTTTTAATATGAGTTAGTGTATGGGCATTTTACTTGTGAATATATGTGTAATGTTTCACAGACGTCACGACGGCTCACATTTCTCATGCGGTCAGTGTAGGGTATACTGTAATTTGCAAAACTATTTTTTCGAATGAATTTAATGCCCCCCGACATAGTTGTTCATTTTCGCCTTTTGCCAAGTGCTCAGCGCCCCCAATAATACACTCTATGATAGTTACACTGTTCTTTCAGACGGAGTGGCGTTGGGGGCGGTTGATCAGCGTACTTCGGGGGGCACGGGCGTCGCACTGAAAACCAAAGACCTCAGCGAGACAGACGGCGGCAGTAGATTGGCATGTCGCGTCATTAAGAACGTGCTAAGTTTTCGTAAAGGTAACGTAAATCGTAATGCAAATTAAACATATTATGATAAAAGTGAACTAATTCAAATCTAATTTATGTCCTATTTTAAATAAAACCTTCATGAGCTCATACAAGAAGAAAGGATAACAGTAGTTTGTGTATCTGGATTATAATGCATCATTTTATAGACCAGTTGTGACACTATGTTAATAACGAGTTACCTGCGAGTTTTAACAGTCACACAAGTCAAAAGCATTACATTCGAGGGACATACTAATTTTTTGCACTTACCTTCTCTAAAATAGCTGCTTTTCTCTCAAAATCAATATATAAAATCTCATTTGCTAATTGTGTTCGGTCATTATGAATTGCATACGAAAACAGAGCTTGCTTTATTTGAGTTATTTTTGTTTGTTATAAATGGTAAATGACAAATCGTCTATAGAAATTACTATTGCATTGGTAAGATTGCATTTTTTGTTGTACTTTATGCACTAGTGCAAAATGGAAATGGATCACTTTACTATCGCCATAGAGGCATGAAAAGCAGCTATTTTATAGGCGGTTTTATTTTTAGCATGCTCAGTATTTTATGTTATGTTCATTGTTCATGTTTTTAGTCACAGCAGAGTAAATTTTATTTTCTTTCTTTTCTATAATTCCAAAAACCGCTTTATGCATCTTTTTCCGATCAACTTTAATGAAAGCAGTGGTTCCCGTCTAAATCTATATTAACAATTGTCTCTAAATATATAAATTAAATTCACCTGTTATGTTATATACCAACATGTAACCAATTATTTATATGTATTTATTTACTTACCGCATTACTATACTCTATATATTTATTAGTACAGTGTAAATAGCCCTAGTTGCTGCACACTGTTTTTTTAAATAAAAAAAAAATGTCTCAAAATTAATATATTGCAATTTGGATTTTTTATAATTTCTGTACTTCCATGTTCGAGTACTCTATCATTTACTAGCTCTGGAGTAATTACCGCACTTTCCTGCAGGATGTTATTTTCCTCTGGAGATTTTCATAATATTTCATTACTTAATCTCCATTGGTAAATTATTTAAAAATAATTCGGTCAGAGATATGTCCAGATTCAGTGGAAAATTATTTCCATTATCACGATTATGATTGTCCTTAAAATAGACACCTTATCGGTGATTTTATTGTGAAGAGTCGAATTTGGAATGTTGTACTTTATGAGGTGTTAGAATTTGATGCCTATTTTTTAAAGAGAAGTTTCATTAAAAATGTATTTACAATAATTCTGCTGCATAACCGTTATTTGTATTGTTGCGCAAATCTCTATTTAAAATAAGTCATGATACACTAAAAAAATGTCGTTAAAAACATTTGCCACGCTACACGACACTTTTAGCAATAGTTTTTGATAGTCCTCAGACCACTTCAGAATGTTTCAGTAAATGAAAAGTGTACTGCACATGCGCACTTGCACTAATAAAAAAAGACAGCGAATATGTCAGAATATGTGTCAGAATATTCAGTGTATTAGAAATAAAATAAATGAACTTGAAATATTCTTAAGTGACGCTAAACCAGATATAATCTGTTTTTCAGAGCACTGGCTCAAATCTGCAGAGATTAACTCTTTGGTCATCAGTGAATATGTGTTGTTATCATCCTTTTGTAGAACTAAGTATCTCCATGGTGGTGTCGCCATATACGGCAAAGAAAATATGATATACAACGATTTAATACAGATTAATGAACTATCGAACGAAAAAATACTTGAATGTTGTGCAATCAACTGTGTAAATGTCAATATAATAGTTATCTCGATATATCGAACACCTGATAGTGACTTCAATGAATTTTTAATTATATTTGAAAGTATTTTAATTATCATTGCTAAACTAAAATGTAAAACGTTTATATGCGGTGATTATAACATAAATTGGCTAAATCATTCGAACCTTAAACTTAAAAAAATTAACATATTACTTATGAGCTATAATATGGTATGTTGTGTCCAAAAGCCTACCCGTACTACAAATAAATCGTCAACCCTAATCGACAATGTAATTACCAATATAGACCTGAATCTATGTAAAACCAGAAATATTACAAATGCATTATCGGATCACTCTGCTGTTATGTGTACAGTACAGATAAACAAGATGCAAAATATTAACGACGTCACGCATAAAAATATCACGCCTTTTTCTGAAGATAGACTCTTCATGTTCAACCACTTGATGTCAACAGAAAACTGGGATACAGTAATGAATGAATCTGATGCTGATAAAGCTTTTGAGTGCTTCCAAGATACATTAAATTATTACTACAATATTTCATTCGTAAATAAAAAGGTTAAAATTGATAAAAGGAACAAATCAAAGACTAAATGGATAACACCTGACATTAAATGTTTATCTGAATACAAGAGAAGTCTGTATCAACTAATACAAGAATTAAATAAAGTAGGAGTAAATACTACGGATATCACTGTCCTTTATAAAATTATTCGCACACAAACATCCCGTCTAACAAGTATAACCAAAAAGGAATATTACAAGGAACTAATCTCAAACGCAGGTAATAAATCTAAGGCAGCTTGGGATCTTATTAAAGAGCATACAAATAATTCCACTAAAAACAATGATATAACCTGTGTTAATGTTGATGGTGAAAAGATCTCAGATAAACACCTGATTGCTGACAAGTTTAATAAACATTTTGTTAATATTACAGATGTTCTAAACTTAAATGATCCATCCCTCAAACTGACTTTTACTCAGCCTAACAATATGAACAGCATTTTCTTATATCCTTGTGATGAACAAGAAATATACACAACCATTTTATCACTAAAGAACAAGAAGTCCGTGGGTTGGGACAATATTCCTACGCATATACTAAAGTCATGTTCTACCTGTATAGTTAAACCTTTGTGTTATATTATAAATCTTTGTCTGATCCAAGGTATCTTCCCATCCAAGCTAAAAATTGCTATGATTAAACCATTACTTAAAAAAGGCGATCCCTCATGCATGGACAATTATCGACCGATAGCTCTACTTAGTAATATGTCTAAAGTGTTCGAAAAAATTATCTTACACCGATTAAACCATTTTCTCGATACTCACGGTGTGTTATGTACTGAACAACATGGATTTCGCTCTGGTAATTCTACTAGTGTTGCAATATTCAAACTTATAACTAATATCAGTGAAGCTTGGAGTAAAAGAAGTTTATGTGTGGCAGCTCTTTTCGATCTATCTAAGGCGTTCGACAGCGTGCACCATGACTTACTCCTAATGAAACTGTATGAAATTGGCATAAGAGGAACGGCTCTCGACCTAATCAAGTCCTACCTCACTGACCGTACACAACTCGTCAAATTATACACAACCAATAATGGTTTTGCATCATCTGTGTGTTCTAGTGATCTAGTAAATGCAAGAGGAGTCCCACAAGGGTCGATACTTGGCCCGTTATTGTTTTTAATTTACATCAACGACTTTCCAAAATGTGTCAAAGGTAATATAATATTATTCGCTGATGATGTGGCAGCCACCTATGACAGTAAAAGCAAAGTGGACATTTTACGTAACATTGACAGTTCTGTTTCCACAATTAAAAACTGGTTCAATGAAAATAGTCTTAAACTAAACTTGACCAAGTCAAAATTTATTAAATTTGGTGAATACGGCGATAGTGACACAAGTTTGATTCTCCCTGAGAACGGCAACATCCAAGTAGATGATTCAGTAAAGTTTCTTGGCATCCCGATAGATAAAAACTTAACGTGGAAATATCATATTGAGCAACTCAGCAGTAGCATTAGTAAATATAGTTATCTCTTGAGAGCCTTAAGCAACTTCGCCCCACGATCTGTGCTACTGAATGTTTATCATGCCTACGTGGTGTCAAATTTTCGCTATGGGATTGTCTTTTGGGGTAATTCTCCGCATGTCCATGAACTCTTCATTATTCAGAAACGCTGTGTAAGAACTATAGCCAATGTTGGACCCAGAGAATCGTGCAGGCCATTGTTCAAGGGATTGAAAATACTTACCATATATGAAATTTTCATTTATGAATGCTCTATCTTCTGCAAAAAATATCCGCAGCTCTTTGTGAACAATTTACGCCATCATGAGTACAGTACCCGAATTAAAAACCAGTATGTAACAACTTTTCTCACTGTCAACAAAGGCTCCAGGAACATTATTATAAAAATATTTAATCATCTGCCTTTTTCAATTAAAAATCTGAACTTACAGAGGTTCAAAAATGAGCTCAAAGCTGTGTTGCTATACTATAACTTTTACAATATTGACGAATTTTTCTTGTGTAATCTAACCAAGAGAACATAAACTTTTATCTTTTACAAGTATCATAATATGTACCTATCGTGTATCGTGCAAATTGACGTTTTCTACACTGCACATGTAGTATTATGGAAATAAAGAAATTATTATTATTATTATTATTATATCTAAAATAAAACTGGCCTTATTACAGATAAATGTATAGTAACATGGATTAACTGCATGTTGTTCATTCACTGGTCAGTTCACGCTATACAGAAAATTTATAAAAACAGGGCGTAGATTTCACTCGACTTTTGCGGGGCTAAATATACTTTCAATTTAATTTTCTAATTAAACTGATGTTTTTCTAATTAATATCAAAGCTGCAAATGATCTCAAGTGAAAAAAAGCCTCAGCTTTTCCAAGTTAAAAAAATTAATTGATTTCTACAAAAAACTTAATATGTCTCAGATTTTATAATTTTATAAATTAATCTTACAACATGATACTAAAAAATTACCTTATTTATATACAATTAAAACTCGCATCGACTTCAGCGATTAACATCTGTGTAAAAAACGGACAGTATTCACGAATGTAATATTTTATTTTACATTAATGTCATCAAAATGTACTATATCTAAAAATAAAATATATTAACTTTCGTTGAAGAACATTATTGATGCAATAATATAGTTTTTATTTTTTGCTAATTATTTATATATTTTTTTTCAAAAAGGTACGTTTAAAGAGCAACATATTGTTCCCCACATGGTTTATTAGCCATGTTTACCCGATAAAACATGGGAATGGCACTCTCCTGTTACGACAGCAAAAAGACACTAAAAAATATAGGTGGAATAATATAGATTATAGATGATAGATGTAAAAAAATAATAACTGATGACGCCTGGGATCATACTGGCATTCTGCTATGTTCTAGGTAAGAGCGTTGACCGTTACACTACGGTGCTTAATAGCTGTGTAAACTATTTTCATGGTACATATTATTGGCATGTAGTTGTTCTGCTATACTGTACAATAATAATATATTGGTAGACTGAAACTTTATTATTTAGCTGTCAAAAACATATTTATTTTATAAAAAATTAAACTACTGAACGCACTTCAATGATTTTAAATAGGATTCTGTTCTGATAGCAAAACAAAGCGAACAAAAGATAAGTCAACGCGATTCGTCAAGGTTTGGCGACCTGTATCGCTCGGACGTACGTTTAAACCAACCGACAACTGCTGGTGGCACTTTTCAGTTAAATTTCACACTTATTATAAATTCGAATCAACTTAAAAATGGTTCCACTTTATAGAACAGAGTTTCCCCTATTCGAAAAGCTGCAAAGATTTTGTGCGAAATTAACCTATAAATAACTTCTTGTATGAAGGAAAGTCAGCTCTGACGCATACAGTGTTAATAGAGCACACCCGCTAGCAGTGTATTATCACGAATTGTTAACAAAACAAAATGATTGAAATAAAAACTATGCTATTATCATACAATTTTGTGATTTTTTTAACTGTATATCCGCAACTTACAGGTAAAAGCAACGTCACAAGAGAGTCCGCATACCTCCTCTGCCATAAACATGAAGAAAATATAAAAGAATGAGCCCTGTTAAAAGCATATATAAAAAACGTTGCTAGCTCTGGCACTAAACCATTGCATCCAATATTTGGTAGTTGATTGTGTACCAAGGGCGTAATAATAATCGGTGTGCGTTATGTTACATGATTCAAAATCGCATACCATTCTTGATACACACTGTATTTTTTGTCCTACACATTATAAAATTGCGGCTTTTGTCTTTATTTCCGGTATTTTAAACCTTTTCGGCACTCATTTTTAAATTTTCACAACTGATTGACTATTGGCAGTGACCAGATTCCCTAGCGGCGAGTCGGGATCTAATTTAGACAGATAAAAAATATAACAAACAGTCTTCACACAACTGAGCAGTTTGTTCATAAGGTTTTCAAGTTTCACATAAATTGGGTGTTGAATTATGATAACTGAAGTGTTGAGATGAATGTAAATAAACATAGGGAAAAAGAAACTACTTCCTGCTGTGCTTTTCACTGTAATATAATTATAACGAGGATGTTTTGAGTCTTTATATATTTCCTACCGATGACAACCGTATGCGTGTTTTCTCAGAACATTTTACGCAATTGGACTACTTTCCAGGTATCATCCCATATTCAATGACACATTTTAAATCGATTATACCTTGACCTTTTGGTTTTGATGTGTCCACGTTGCATTCTACTTCATATGTATAACTTAATACTTCAGAAGTTTGTGCAGCCAAGTCCAGACACTTTACGGTTTGTTCTTTGACACCAACACACATCAACATTCCACTTTTAACATACTGTTCACCCACGCGAAGAGGTCTTGTGGTATTTTTTACTTTCTAGTAAGTTATACCTAACTTACCACTGGCGGTATCAAGTAGTTCCATGACCACCAAATCAATTAAATGAAAGTTTTATGCCAAAAAGTCAGTACTGGTTATATGGTAAATTTCATTTTATTGATCTGGTGGTTGTGGAAATAATTAATTTAATCTCTAATGTTAATAGGTTGTCGGTAGTTATAGAAATGATTAATTTACTACTTTGATGCATAGCTCAATTCCCACTAGCGTTTTCTGACGAATAAGAATATGGCAGTATCCCTCACTGTAAACATTATATGTGGATGCCGCAGTTAATGATAAGCCAAACTGCTAGTTTTCAATAACAACGTGATTCATGATTGCTACTTTCAAATATCAGTAATTATAAAATCTGACTGTGATTACAGTTTGTGTTTATCACGTTCTTTATCTTTCATATGATAATGATAATAACGAGACGCATGCAGCGAATGGTTACTAATGCTGATAGACAAATTTATTTTCACTGATAGCCCCTTTAAAGTGGATTTTTGTAATTCTTACTTTTGCTTTAATTACATGGGGCGAGTTTATTTGCTTATAAATATTTAATGAAAGTTTAAAAAGTTCAAATACACATAAATACAGAAATTAACAAAATAAAAAAACTCGGGTCGCAGTGCCAAAACCCTGCCGACAATATAGTGTATTTGCTAATACAGGCAGCGTGGTTTTATTACCTGAACTTGTTTATTTTTGAACAAAATAAAAAAATTAACTCCCTAATACACACCTTAAAATAATATTTTTTTCTCAGTTAAAATATTGCTATCAATGCAACATCTGAACCAAATAAAATACATCCTTCAGTAAGTAAATTTCATATTGTTTTTAAGTTTGGTCCTATTGGGCCGATTTTATTAAAATTTTAACAGTACATTTTAATCTTTACTAAAAATTTAAATTTCAATTTTGAAACGATTCTGAGAATTTTTTCTGTATTTTTAAGTCCTAAAACTTTTTTGAAATCATTTTTGAAAATGTTTAAAACTGGTTCCAAGTTGCTTAGAATGTTATGAAACGTCGAGAAACTCTTGTCCGACAACTAGGTTCCGCCATACGAATGAAAAAATAAGTGATTGATTCACATTGAAATTTTTATAGCGACTTCATTAGATATATTTAAAAGTATTTGCAAAAAGGCAGACACTTTTTCCGGGGTTTAAGACTATTTTTGGGAACTTATTATACATCTAAGCTCCGCTAGATGTATATTATTTATAGATATTTATGCACGATTTAAATCACTTTCCGAAAAATAGTCCTAAACCTCGGAAAAATTGTTTGACTATTTGCAAATATTTTTAAATATATCTATTGAAGTTGATATACAAATTTCAGCGTGAATCAATCACTTATTTTTTCATTTTTGAAAACTCAACTTTGGGGCATTTTGGTTTAATGTTAACCCCTCCAAAAGTATCTGTCTCATTTATTTATTTATTTAAAATCAACTTAACTTTCGAAGAGTACTTATTGGCGTTTGAATAAAACACTTTTTTTGCACATATTTTTTTTAGACCTTTCCTGTATGCACAGTACCTGGCGTACCCAGATAGGACATCTTACCTGTATATATACTATCATATAAAATTTTTACCTGCATCAAACACTTCATGAAACGAGTGTCATGAGCTCTCCGACGTAGTAATATGATAAGTATATGAAATAATATGAAAAATATAGAATTTTACTTTTTCGCGTGTGTTTGGAATTGGCCATTTTACGATCGGTAACATGCATTAATACCTGCCAAGTAAGGAAGTAACGCATCTTTGTACATTAACATTGTTGGTATCGAGCCGCGCGTATATAATTTAATTAACTTTTTTGTCTAGATAGAATGCGTGACCAATCCTATTTCTTTTATAAGGGAAAACGTGACGCGTTGCTTTCATCGTTCAACAAATACAACTTCGCATGTAGGCTGGTATCCTTTTTTTATAGATTTTGTGCCGATTTCCACAATGTCCTGAAAATAATGCGTTCAAAAATGATTCTGTTTATACATGCTTTCAGTTGGATTTAGATCGCGCACACTATATATATTCTGTACTATCCAGAACAGCGAACCCGCAACCTGTACGACTCCGTATACGTATCCAGCACGGACCAGTAACTTTTAGTGCAGGTTATCATGCGGTAGTCATTTTGCAGTTTCCAAGGAATGTTTGTGCAACATGCATGTGAGAGATGTTTTTATTTTAACGATGTTGTGTGAAGAGGAGAAGGAATAAAACAGGAGAAAGAGAAGATTTGGATTCACCCCAATATTGAAAAGAGAATGGAATATGTTGAATTTTATCATTGATTTCCTGAATTGAAGTGAGATCAACAAAGATTCTTTCAATATTTCTGAATGCCACAACATAAATTCTATGAGCTCTTGGATATCATTCCTTCTCACTTGCAGTACCAAAACAACACCAAAATGCACGATCAGAAATTCCAGGTCAGAAATGTACCCCGATCGACATAATCTGTTCCCGCGGCAGTGGCAGTGTTGCCAACTTCGGAGTTTCTCCCCTAAATTTAGCGCGAAAAAAATTATATAGAGTTCTTTTGGGGGGTAAATTTTCTTAGGGGTATTTTTAGGGATAAAATTTTATTTACGTTATTTAAGGTTGGGCAGTACTAAATGTAGTTTCTGAAATTATATTTTTCTAATTACTTCTTGAATAATTATAGATATTCAAATGATTAATATATTAACTTATTTTTTCTAAAATATTGCATAAGTTTTAATTGGACTAATACTAAATAACTATTTTAATTTATTTAATTATATTCAAATTAATAAATTTGGGGAGCTTTGGTTTGAATTGAAGTGGGTTTTGAAATTGCTTTAGGGGGAAATTTTTTAAACGGTTGGCAACGTTGTTTGGCGGTCGTTTCTGATGACTACGTACTAGTACCCGTGTACTTTGCGCTACGTCATTAAATAACATGAATACCTTAACGAGTAAGCTTTCACAGTCCGTGTCGTGCTTGTTTGTCCAGGTATAGTGTGCGCGATCTTTAAGGTCAAACAATTTTGTTCTGAGAATAGTCCTAGTTAATGTGTGATTCTTAGATGAACTATTCTATAAGTTATTACAGAATAACGACAGTCTAGAGACGTGAAATTGCATATTATAGAATTTGGGGAGGCAAGTAATTCACTGTATGAAAAAGTGAGCGTAGAGTAGATGCCCCCCGCACGTTTCAAAAATACGTGGGACACGCTTTGTTAGCTTATACTCTCATACAGTCGAGTTTAGATAAGAAAAATTTCTGTTATAAGCTTTACTGAACTCTAAATAGAATGCAGAATAATATTTAAAAAGTGTAGCAGAAAAATCAATGAAATCGTAGATAACCAATAGTACATTTTTGTTAAGCACGAACGTTCACGAACAATGCACAAATAAGAACGTTTGTGTAACTTTTTTTGTGATCATGAATCTACGCATTTTAAAGTCTTACTCATCATATATCGAGACTTACAAACGCAATGAATGTTACAACGCACACCAGAAATCTGATCCACTGTACCTAATTCAGTTTTAATCCCGGAACGTGATATGTTTGTAATCCTGGATTACCAGTAAGCGCAAGTCAGATAACAGGTGAAAGGTCATTCATAGATTTAATTAAATTTTAAGATTAACAGGTATGAAGAACTGTATTATGCACTAAGTCGGAGTGAAAACAAGGCAAACATAAAGTGGTATTAGCACACCCACATATGCAGCTGCTTTTCATGCGTGTATAGCTTTCGTCAAATTATACACTAGTGCTGTAAAATTACGTATAGTAAAAGAAAGTCATGTAAGTATTGTAAATCGTAGCCACCATGTGTCCAATTGCATGTTAATACAACGCAAAAATACTATATACGAGTATATCTCGTGTGCTATGGTACGATTTACGTTACTGTTAAAACTTGCTGTCTTTTATTATAAAACTAGCCCACGCAATTGAGATGAAATACGGTAGTGACGATAGTAGTGGAACCTTCGGCCCCATCGTATTACAGTTTTGTCTCGCGGGGCTTGGTATATAGTATATTTGTACCAATTTATATAAAATCTACTTTCAACCCGCTTGGGAAGTGTGTTCAAAAGCCGTCGAACGTTATATATATTTATTTAAATTGAAATTTAACTCTTTAGCAAATATTGAAATGTGTTGTGCTGCTAAAGTTTGAATAAAATCGGCCTGGCAGAATAGCACTTACAAATTCTATGAAAACATTAGTTTGCAGATAAGAATTTACTTGCCGAAGGATGTATTTAATTTGGTTTTGAATTGACTGCAATTAAGAAAAATTATTTTAACAAATTTTTAATGAGGTTTTATTTTTTATTTTGTTCAAAAAGAAAATTAAGTTCGTATAGATAATGAAGCCACAATGTCTGTTTTAACAAATACACTATATTATTGACAGGGTTTGGTACAGTAACCTGTGTTTTTTTGTCTTGTTTATATCTGACAGATCAAGTATATTAATTATGTATCGTTTCATCAAATAAACTTGCTATCTACAGAGTCGCTTATTTACTTAAATTGGCAAAATTCAATTTGTAAAAAAAACGCTTCTAGAAGAGCGAAATTCTTTTTATATTTCAAACATTAATGATTTATAGTTTAAGTAAATACAGTTGATAAAAAACACTACAGATTTGAGCTATTTGTTTTTGCTTACTTAAATCTTTAATCAATTTTTGATTTGTCATTTGAACATTCTCTGACTTAGTATAAAAAATAAAAGAAGTAGGTTCTTTATTTATCTTTAAATTCTTCTTATAAAAATGAATCTTTGTTCGTCTCCTATGCGTTCCTATACCATACATCCAATAATGATGAAACTTCAGTGAGTTGCTGTGAGCGCGCCGGCGAAATTCCTGACAATTCTTATTATTAAATTATTGTTTACTCCACTACTGTTGTCGTTGCCGAACTGACTAGTGTACGATAAATGCAGCTGACTTTTTTCTATTTTTTATTGTTAATTAGCAGTCTCACCTGACTTCTTCCGAGTACAAATAAGAAAGATTTCAATTAGGATTGAAAACAAATTTTGTTGATATATAATAGTAGGGTATCTATCAAACGAGTGAATTAGTATTTTATGACGCAGTGTGACATTGTGGTAAAAAGGGCGTTCAGTGAGATTAAAGTCATAAAATAATCACGTATGAGATATCGTATAACGTCATCAGATTCGTTTATTTCGTTTATTTCAAAATGTAAATAATTAGTATGTACCTGCATCAAATATTTTTGGAACGAAGTTCCTTATCGCGGGTTGGCGAGGGGACCTAGCCGAGAAAAAATGTAACATGTCACGAAAAACCGTAAGACAAATGTGTCACGAAAAACCGTAAGACGTATAATGTATACTGGTATACGGTGATACCGGGTGTTTTTAGATTATACCGGGTGTTTTTAGATTATACCGGGTGTTTTTACATTATATCGGGTGTTTTAGATTATACCGGGTGTTTTTAGATTATACCGGGTGTTTTTAGATTATATCGGGTGTTTTATATTATACCGGGTGTTTTTAGATTATACCGGGTGTTGTTAGATTATACCGGGTGTTTTTAAATTATGCCGGGTGTTTTTAGATTATACCGGGTGTTTTTAGGTTCTATAAGACGCGTTACGAAAAACGTCTTATACGAAAGGGGCTTCGTTCCAAACGCGTGTCCCGCGACACGTTCCAAGTTTTTTGTAAATAATCTTTATTTATTTGAATGATACATTATATCACAGACAAACACTTATTTTACTATAACAATCGAATTCTGTTGCTAAACTGTGGTCGGAGATAACTAACCTTTCCACATTGTTAAAAAAGAGACTACAAAAGTAAAACAGGTATAATTGTGACAATAATAATAATGACACCGACTGCTGTGTTCGAACCTATAACCCTTAGGTTACGAGCCAACCGTTCTACCTCATCGCCAACTTACATTAATATTCCAGAATCTACGCTGGTTTTCATAGCATTCGCTATTCAGTATACATAAACTGCGACACGTTCGTTATATTGTCAGTCTCATGATTCAATTTTACCCTGCCGATCCAAAAGAAGTTCAACTTCAAAAACATAGTGTAAATTTGTATCCGTATGTTATAACTTCTTATACAGAACGTTGATTTACCAAGCAACGACAATAATACAAAACCAACGGCTTGTTGCAGTGGGCTCGGGAGTAACACGGAGCACTGGCACTCTGCACCCAGTTACCGCACGAAACTCACCTCAACTTGGGTCCTGCGGAGGTCTGCTGTCCCAAAGTAGGGTAAGTTAGTATAATGGTCGTCAGGCGGAATAATTTATGTCGTTTTTCAACCATTTTTATATCCTTCCCTAATTTACTTTATGTCTGCAATACTGTGAAAAAACGTGTTATTTGGTATATACCAATATTCCGCTTAGTGTCTATCATGCATATTTCCAATCTATTATTCAATATGGAATAATCTTCTGGGGAATTCGGTATGGGCAGAAATTTTTTTTCTAATACCAAAAGAGTGTATTCGTATCATAGCAGGTGTGGCACCTAGAGAACATTGTAAAAAAAAATGTATTCAGTATAACATACTAACTTTATCTTTATATTCTAAATTGTGCAAATTTTGTACAAAATTATCCATCTTTGTTTAATGAAAATCACAACAAACATGAATATACTACAAGAAATAAAAATAATTTAAAAACTACAAATTGTACACTAGCAGTGACTCACAAAGGTGTCCGCAATGTTATGATAGGAATACACAATAATATACCTACTGAAATTAAGGCTGTACACACTAAACATTTCAGAAAAACATTAAAAAAATACTTGTTAGCCAAGGCTCACTATAAGTTGAACGAGTTTTTATAATTCTTGTAAAATTCTTTTGTCGACGCTATTTATGTACATTTGTACCTAACAAATAAAGATCTCTATCTATAAGTTTTACATAAAATATTAAACTGAATTTCAATGCAGCTTATTCCAATAGTGAATAACGTGACTCACACAGAATTTTATTTTGACGTGATTCACATTATATCGTTAAGGTCACGCTCTAGCCTTGGTTCGATCATGGATTGATAAAAATTTCGTATTTTTCACGCTAATGGCGTGAAATCGTACATTCGGCAATGAATTTTCGAATTCCTAATGCCACCCAATAATAATAATAATCGATCATGCTCCGATTGTGAACATATCTGTTTTCGCAAGTTAACAGAAGTCGAACGTTGCATAAAAATGTTTTCCGATACTGGAGCTACCTTTTATTGCAATGTGGTCATAGGCGGATCTGCATAGAGATTATTAGGGCTTAAGCCCGGGGCCCTCAAGTGTCAAAAGCCCACTAAAGTTGAATTATTATGATACAATTTTTTATGCTTTTTCACTAACAATGAGCACTTATCGTATAGAAAAAAATAGTTCATATTAATGATTTAATTATGTTTATCGTTATCATGGGTGAATTTTAACAATTTCTTAGATGAATTTTGACATTTTTTTTTGATGAATTTTGATAGCCCTTTGGGTGAATGTTGACCCTTTTTTGACAATTTTTGACAATTATTGAGTTATTCTCTAGTATTATTTCTCTGGTCAAGTTATCGAATTTCAAGTTTTTATTTTATTAAAAATCATATTTAAACCGCATTTTAAAGATTATTAATCTAATAAAACACGGAGCTCCATTGAACTTCAATAAGCCCAAGACCCCGAAAAATGCAGATCCACCCCTGATTGAGCTTATAAAAAATAATTAATATGCGACTATTTCGTGTCAGAGATCATTCCCACAATCAGTGGAATTTATTTTATTTCAATACGTTAATTTAAAAAATTTACGTCACTTATGTCAATCACGTTGGTTGTAGTGTAATAAAGATATTGCCTATTTTAATCAAATTAAAAAATATATTGTGTAGCCGTCTCTATGTTGGTCAGAAATATCTAGTATCATTATTTGTTTATTTAATGATTTAGAATATCAAAAAAACGTTTATAGACGTAAAGAGTACAGCTTAACGCTCAGAAAAAATGAAAGAGAATTTTATATTTTCCTTATTTACATATAGTCTGTTTAAAATAATATGTTCTACCGTTTTTAGATTCCCAGTCAGCGTTTCTTATCATTTTGATACAGAGCTTCCTAAGAAACCATTATAAGCATGTCGATTGTATTGACACGGGCACGGCAGTGCGATAACAGAAAGGGTTTGGTCCTATCAAAATATGAGAGAGCTCGTTCACACTATCCGGATGCCGGAGCGATTTTTTATCGGGTGCCGGATGCCTCATGTTCACACTACATAGTAAAATTCCGGTCCGTTCGTTGACACGAGCTCACAGGCAACCGTGCGTAATGAACAAAGACGAAGTTTTTGTTTTAATATGGTACTTTTTAAACAAAAAAGAATGAAAAAAGTTAAAGAAAAAGCAAATATGCGTCTAGAATTGACGTAGTTAAGTTATTTGATTATTTTAGAAGTTCTGTGACATATTCCATGATACGTTCACAATTTTTATTTGATATACAAAAGCAGTCATTTTGCGTGCGAGATTCCTTGTGACTATAGCAATATTATAAAGTGCTGAACCCTACCGAGAAATTATGTTAAATGTTTGTTTTTGGATAAAACAAAACATTTAATTTCTTAATACACACCTTCAAAAAATGTTTCGTCTTAAATTCAATATTTCGTCTCTGTTGCATCAATTCACCATCTGCACAAAATCATATATAGCCTTCAGTAAGTATAATTCTCTATCCACAAGCGTAATCATAAAATTTACAAGTCTGGTCTTGTCGAGCCGATTTTATTAATACTACACCTTTTAATTATTACTAAAGGATTAAATTTCAATACTGAGTCGATTCCGTAAATTTTTTCGGTGCTTTTGCCCCCCTCTAGCTCAAAGGCTGGCGACGCCTTTGAGTGTGTGCGACTTTTACAAAAATGATCGCCCGTTGAATGGAGCGAAACGTGACTTGAGCATGAACGGCAAGGTTCCAATCAATTAACCCGTTGTGTGCCAGACCTAAAAGTCTGACAGTGTGCTAGTGGTACTTAAACGTACCGTTATTTTCCAGACGAATTTCTCTAACACAGCCCACTAAATCGTTGATTTCGTATTACTGGTACTTTAAAGCTGTAGTACAGATCCTGTACGTATATTATGTTAGGTTGGTGTCACTATTGTTTGAAGTTTTATTAGTTAGAATTAGTTGGAATTATATGACGAAAATATGTTTGTGGGAATACAAAGGCTCAGAAAAGCGGTACTTTTGAGTACCACTAGCACACAATGGGTTAAAGAATGTTTAGCCGGAATACATTTGAACTGAGACCAGAGCGTGACCTTACCTTTAATGTGAATCAAGCCTAGTTTTCGTTGCAATTATTATTAAAAGAGATCGATCTTGTATTTTCAAATAGAAAATTGCTTCCTTTACTACACGAGTGTGAACGGCAATTTAAACAAAGTGTATGCAATGCCATATTTTGAGACATACTAAAATTGCAAAATATGTTATGGTATCTCGTTTTGCGTTTGTTACATTAAAAACGAACTATGCGGAGTAGGAAGATGTCTTCTAAATTAAAGTTAAACACATACTGTAATCCGGGCTAGTCGAATTTTAGAACTACGCTTAAAATACCGTTATTGATAAAACCTCTCTTCTTCATTAATACACGATTTCGACAATATCTTAATGAAACAATTTATTAGTAAAAAGTCATTTCGATAGCTCATGTGTATCATAGTAAATATTAACTCAATGAAAAAATAAGAATAAAAACTGTTTAAACACAAATTATATATATGTATCTTCAAATCATGGTATCAGTTGGTTCACGTGTCATTCCAATTGTAAATAAGTTTTTATTTTGTTTTTCATTGTATGTGAAAAATATATTGAGAGGAAGAAAACTTTATTGCAATAAATACAAATTTCATTATTTGTTTGAACAAAGTTTTTGACAGAGAAAGTACATTTTCATTATACAGATATTGTGTTATTTGAACATGTTCTTTTGATAACTTTTGAAGTAATGAGAAAACTTTATTTTTTAATATATTTTTTTAAGCTCGTGGAACATTGTTGCATCTTGGTTAAAAACCGATATCTATCAAATGGCAACTATTTTAAGTAATGCAGAAGTGTATAATTTTCATAACTATATTAGCATAACTTTCTTCAACAGTCTAAGCATCTACAGATTATGTACACAAACCTTCTGAATTAAATAGTCCCACAAAAATAAATTAATTCCCGTCAAATCAGGCCATCTCTCACATCATCTGCGATAATTTATTAGAAATATTAAATACTTACCGTTGTCTTATTATTATGTTTAAATGTATACTAACCAAAAATGTTATATTTAAATTATAGTATCACCTCTTTTATAATATAAGTAAAATAGACAGGAAGTGAGGCATAAGATAACAATTTAGTATTTGCTCTCTTTAATGATCAACGTTTCGGCAACGATTTGTGCCTTCCTCAGGATCTACAAAAATGTACAATAATATGGATTAAATATTAAAAAATCAAATATGCTAAAAAATTTATGAGCTAGTTTAAACTATGTTGTTAAAACTACATATATTAAATTTTATTACTAAATGTTTTTTTTAAGCTTCTTACCTTAAAATAGCAAAAACCGTTAAATTATAAAATAATTCATTGTATATACAATTTCGTACTAACATAACTAATTATGGTCTATGGTTTTTTCTTTTTTTATATGGTTAATATATTATTTATTAAAAAAAAAATTTAAAAAATTTTTAAAAATGTCCTTACTTAAAATTTGTTATAATATAGTAATATCTAATTAGTTTAATGGTATTTTTTTTCTCTCCGTTTCCTTTTTTTTGTCTTTTATATAACGAGATTGCAAAATTATTCAATCATTAAGTAACATTAATAAAAATGATAACATTTTGAAAAGTTGACCAATGTAAACATACATTAAATATAACTATTTTTATTAATGTTACTTAATGATTGAATAATTTTGCAATCTCGTTATATAAAAGACAAAAAAAAGGAAACGGAGAGAAAAAAAATACCATTAAACTAATTAGATATTACTATATTATAACAAATTTTAAGTAAGGACATTTTTAAAAATTTTTTAAATTTTTTTTTTAATAAATAATATATTAACCATATAAAAAAAGAAAAAACCATAGACCATAATTAGTTATGTTAGTACGAAATTGTATATACAATGAATTATTTTATAATTTAACGGTTTTTGCTATTTTAAGGTAAGAAGCTTAAAAAAAAACATTTAGTAATAAAATTTAATATATGTAGTTTTAACAACATAGTTTAAACTAGCTCATAAATTTTTTAGCATATTTGATTTTTTAATATTTAATCCATATTATTGTACATTTTTGTAGATCCTGAGGAAGGCACAAATCGTTGCCGAAACGTTGATCATTAAAGAGAGCAAATACTAAATTGTTATCTTATGCCTCACTTCCTGTCTATTTTACTTACAAAAATGTTATATGTAAATGAATTCAACTTTTAACGCGATTCACATTTAAAAAAACTCCATAGTGACAAGCTCTTTTGAATTACACTTTCAAAACGTACGTAACGAATTTTGAACTCCTCTAGCCCCGAGCTTTTAAAAAACAAATAATATATAATGTTTTTTGCAACAGTTTTCTTCTAATCACATCACTTTCTCACACATTATAATATGTCTTTTTGGTTCCTTGTGACAAGTTGTTTCAAATATTGTAAAGAGACCTCTAAAAGGAGCTTATCGTCGTCGAACTATCATAGTTGCGTGTTAGGGTTAATAGTGCGAGATCCGGCATTACAAATATATACTCCCATCTGTTATTTAATTTTTTTTTTAAATGAAAGCTTATTTTATTACCTATCCAACGGTTGCCTAAACAAAAATGGGTCCATGGGTAGTTTTTAGGGGTTGAAAAGTGTTTTTGGGCCACAAAATACCGAAAAACTTCTCTGAATCGTTTCAAAATTCAAATTTAACCCTCTGATAGCAATTTAAAAGTGCCACTACAATTTTAATAAAATCAGCCCAACACGATCGGACTTACAAATTTTTTGAAAACACTAATTTGCAGATAGTGACTTATTTACTGAAGGATATATTAATTCGGAGTCGACGTTATATTGATAATAATATTGCAATTATGAAAAACAATCATTTTTTTATGGGGTGTGATCAATTTAGCGCGCATACATGATCGAAAAAAATTTCTTTCAAAAAACTTAACATCTAAAATCTAGGCAACCATGGATGGGACCCACTTTTGTTTAGGCAACCTAGTACCGTTGGATAGATAATAAAATTACCTTTCATTTAAAAAAAAACTAAATAACAGATGCCGGATCTTAGACTATAACGCTGCACATATGCTACTTCTTGTACAGAAATGCGTGATTTTTCTACATCGTGATTGACGACTACTCAATGATTGCTTCTATATTTCAACGAAGAGTGTGCGACCTTACACTAGCGATTTAATCGCAAAACTGTTTGCCATAAAGTAGCATGTGTTGGACCTTACTGGTAAGAAATTGTCCTTATCCAACATTGATTTCCTGTCTCTTATAGAGCATTAAAGTGTATTTGTTCAGCTGATACAATTAAAATATCTGTCATATGTAATAATGTAAACAAGAATTTTGAATGGCGTTCATTTAACGTGATGGTATTTAATCCATGTGTCAAAAATTTGACATAAGTCTCTTGATGATGAGACTACAAATACTTTCACTTTGTTATGAAGTCTATAGCTTATAAAGGGGACGCAAACGCAACATAGGAGATTAAGTTTGACAACCTGTAGCTCATATACAAGCTGGAAAAGTTGTAAACATAACTATCAAAAGATTACGGAAACTCAGTTACATGCGGTGTTTAGATAAAGGGATAAACGCTTAACCACTAATCAAAGCTATCATTTGTAATGTTATTAATAATCTAATTATTATTTTATGTTATTATTTAAAAATTAGCTGTTGCGATTCGATCTTGAAATTCTCGATCTCACGGTTGATTAAACATTGATTAAGACTTAATTAATTAAAGTTCATCTAAGTCGTAGTTTGAGAACTCTTTTGCAGCAAAATGTAGACTCACACCAGAACGGATTTGGGACTAATAGAGGTTAAGTTCTGGACTCGGTGTCAAGGGTCCACAAAATTGATTACTTATTATAATTTTTAATACTTCTTCAATAACAATGAGCACTTACCAGATAGTAAAAAATACAATAGTTATTAATGATTATCATATTATCATGGGCCAGTGTGGATAATTTTTGAGATGAATTTTGACACTTTTTTGGGTGAATTATGACGATTTTTTTAATGAATATTGACAAAATTTTGAGTGAGTTTTTACAATTTTTCGAGTGAATTTTGACAGTTTTTTGGATAAATTTTGACATTTTTTAAATCTATTTTATACTATAGGAACTTTGTTTGGCCAAGTTACCAAGTTTCGACTCCGCGTTTGATGTTATTAAAAACGAATTTTAAGCGCCAATTTAAAAATTCTTAATCTCCATTGGACTTCAATAAAGCCCTAGACCTCGAAAAACGTACATCCTTCCCTGGCTAACACACTTTGGACGTTTAATAGGCAAGTTAGAAATTCAGTTAAAAGATTTCACAGACCAGCGCACGATTGCGGGAGTGAGAGCAGCATGCAGGATCAGATTATATGACGGAATCTCACTTGAGTGTAAATGCTAATACATCCCGCCATATAATTTTATTCCGCGTTACTCCCGCTGCCATTCCGCTTTCGTCGTCACTAGTTGGTCTGTGGGAGCCTTAAATTATATTTATAGTTTTCGTAATATACACTGTAGATTTAAAAAGTCAAAATAATTAAATTAAAAAAGACTAAAAACCCACTGTCATTACTGCATTATGGCTTTGATACGGACGTTTGTTAATTTAAACAAAAAATTAGTTTCAGAACAACGATACCATTCGACGTCTTCCGAGCGCTGGTCAGATATCTCTGATGTCTGAGCCGATTAACGGAGCGGCCACAAGTTATCGGTTGAGCTTTCACAGCGAACCGGTAAACGACTGTAATGCGACAACATTTCAACAGCAACAAATAAACAGTGACAGCTTACGCTGCTCACGTAACACCGTTGATCCTTTAACCAGATTTAGTATAGAGACGAACTGTTAACTTACATGAGACTTTTAATAATTTATAGTTGTTCAGTGTTCCTATTTGATTTGGCATTGCTGGATTATGTATAAATCAGATTGAATTTTACGATTTCTACTTTTCTTAGCTTTATTTAAATTAAGAAGTATTGAACATCCTAATTATTTATACTAAATAGTAAGTTTATCTAGAATGTGAACGATGTTATTATACGAGTATGTGACATTAAGTTTTAACAGTAACCTTCTATCAAATAATTTGCACTGATTTTTCACTCGGCACGTGGTAGAACATGATTAATAATAACAAGTAATTAAAAAACACTTGAAAATTCTACAAATAATTTTTTATTTCTCGACGATCGTTTCAGACAATAAGTCCATCCTCAGGAGTACAAAAACTTATAAGTTTTTGTACTCCTGAGGATGGACTTATTGTCACTTCTAATATTAGGCTGCATTGTAGTCGCACGTCATGACTGTGATTTATTATAGAAATGGTAGCACGACTACATTTCTTTTGCTTTATGCAATTCTACAGCACTAGTGCGAAATGGATCATTTTACTACTGTTATACAGGCACGAAAAGCAGCCATTTATTGGCGTGGAAAAATACAATACACACATTCTTACAATGATTCTTTAGTATAATTTATTTATCGAAATATTTTTTTACCTATTACCTATCTAATTTGATGAAATATGGAGTTCCGGATTTTTTGACTTTTTTTGTTCTTTTATTATAAGAAGGATTATTATTACTAAGCCAGGTCAATATAAGTCAATATAGCTGCCGTGCAGCGTTGCCTAATAATAATTCTTGTACCCGGAAATTTTAGCATGTAGAATAAAAAAAATCAAATTAAATTTGACCCTTCAATTTCAACCATCATTTATTAAAATATTCCAGCCAATTAGGCGACATGGCCATTTCAACTTTAAAAACACTGACACCTGACATGCTATAACAAATAAAATAAAATTTCTGTGAACGTGAGAGTTGACGTGAATAACGGCTAGTAACAGATAAATGAAATTTCTATTCATTTGGATGGTTTTATACATATAAAAATTAACCAAAGCATATTTGTCAACTACCTGAATAATTTATTTTTGACCGATTTTCAGAATAAACGAACATCTGATTTTTTTTTATTTTTAAAATATTTCCGAAACTAAAAAGTTTAGAATTTTTTTAAGAAAATTAAGTTGATTTTTGGGCAAAATAAAAAATTTTACTCCTTAATACACCCCTTAAAATAACATTTTTTTTCTTAATTGCAATATTATTATCAATCGAACCTCTATACCAAATCATATACACCTTTCAGTAAATAATTCACTATCTGCAAAATAACG
Organism: Venustoraphidia nigricollis; assembly: GCA_034508555.1. Classification (NCBI taxonomy): domain Eukaryota; kingdom Metazoa; phylum Arthropoda; class Insecta; order Raphidioptera; family Raphidiidae; genus Venustoraphidia; species Venustoraphidia nigricollis. Next base: position 1,152,807 of record JAVRKA010000019.1, on the reverse strand, counting down.
TTTTCATAAAATTTGTAAGTCTGGTCCTGTCAGTCCGATTTTATTAAAATTTTAGGGACACATTTTAATTACTATTAGAGGGTTAAATTTCAATTTTGAAACGATTTTAAGAATTTTTTCGGTATTTTAGGGCTCAAAAACATTTTTCAACCCCTAAAAACTATCCTTAAAGTGGCCCGATTAGGCCCATTTTAAATAGGCTTCTTGCGGTGATGGAATTCAACGCGTGTGCCAAATTTAGTTGAAATCAATGTACTCTTTCGAAAGTGATTGCCCGCACACACACATATATATATATATTCATATATATATATATATATATATATATATATATATATATATATATATATATATATATATATATATAAATAAATATATATATATATAAACATTTTTAAAAATGGTGCCAAAGTGTTTAGGAGGTTAGGAAACGTCGAAAAATTTTGGTCCGACCCCTAGGTCCCGCCATCCGACCGACGCCAATAGTGTATGTTGCCATATGGTAAATACACTAATAATAAACCGTTATGAAAACTATACCATCATCATATAAAAATCCACGTTATAACAGATATCACTTTTGCACATACGTCAATATTCTCCAAAAACATAGGGCTCTCTTCTCCAAAAATTTGGTTTCGACTCACTCATTCTGTTATGAATCAAAGGTTCGTCAAAATTTCGATGTTACCCAATATGAAATTGCATATTATACATACATTTCACGCCTTGTATCTACTTGTACGCTTCAGCATTTTTACATTAGGACGTTATGTAAGTAATAAAAAATTCTGTTTGATGTTGCTAGTAGGTACTACTCAATTTACTATTTTCGCTCACTGGTTGACGGGCTGAGAGAAAAAATTTCATTAAATTTAAAAACGTTTTAACTGTCGGCATATCAGTATGTAATTTTAAATTTCAGCCTTTTGAAAAACTCTTAAATAAATTAAAATACAATGAGAGGCATATTTTGTTTTTAAAAAACTTATTGAATCCACTTTACTACTGGCATGTTGGTTTATTGATAAAAGAATAGTATTACTAAAAACCCGGGTCGCAGTGCCAAAGCCCTGCCGACAATATAGTGTATTTGCTAATATAGGCAGTGTGACTTTATTATGCGAACTTAAGTTGGTTTCTGCGGGCAAAATAAAAAATTTGACTCCTTAATACACCCCTTAAAATAACAGTTTTTTTCTTAACTGAAATATTATTATCAATCGAACCTCTATACCAAATTATATACATCTTTCAGTAAATAATTCACTATCTGCAAACTAGTTTTATCATAAAATTTGTAAATCCGGTCTTCTTTTATTAAAACTTTAGGAACACTTTTTAATTACTACCAGAGGGTTAAATTTCAAATTTTGAAACGATTCGGAGAATTTTTTCGGTATTTTGAGGTCCAAAAACATTTTTCAATCCCTAAAAACTACCCTTAAAATAGCCCGATTAGGCTCATTTTAAATAGGCTTCTTGCAGTGATAGATTTCAACATGTGGGCCAAATTTAGTTGAAATCAATTAACTCTTTCGAAAGTTATTGCCCGCACGTATAATGTATATATATATATATATATATATATATATATACGTATATATATAAATATATATATCGAGAAATTTTGGTCCGACCCCTTAGTCCCGCCATCCGACCGACGCCAATAGTGTATGTTGCCAAATGGCAAATACACTAATAATATAAAACGACATTACTAAGTATTTATATCATTTCATTTTTCGATAAGTAAGTATACGTTCTCCGTAGAATAGGTACTCGATCAGTATGAAAAAAGAAAAAATCTTTTAATATTTTTGTATTTATCAGTATAACATTTGTCTCAAAAAGTTAAAAAAAAAATTATGGGCAAATAATGTTTTATATTATGTAGGTATTTTTGCAATCAATTGTTCCACTAGCTTTTTATATGAAATAGTAAGTAGTTTTACTAAATAAGTTAGAAATTTTACTTTCAACCCATTTTATTTGTCAGTCCAAATTAAAAACTATTATTCAAATAATATTCAGTAGTTCAAAAAAATATCAGAACATAATACCAATACTAATAGTTTCAATATATTGTCACTAACTTAATCAAAGAAGATGTTAAACATATTATATGGTCAAAAAATCTAATGTTGAATAGATATTCCCAATACAACCCTGAAAATAAAAAGATGTTAGATTCTTAAAATGAAAAATATTCGCACAAAAATTTGACATTGTTAACTCCTTGTGTTTATAAGCAAATTATTATTTTTTTTAATTTTAATCGTGTACAACGAAAGAAAAAAAAATTAAAAAAAAGTATAGGTGCGTGCATTTGCATACGCTCATTTGAAGTTATACTTCTTTGGTGTGATTAATAACTAATTTTTAATGCACATGCAAATAAATTATTTATTGAAGTCGCCCATTGCTATTACATAAGTTGAAGTTTAAAAAAAATGTAGAAAATAACGGGAAGTGGTAAATGGAAAATAGTTATGGTGCGAATGGCGTCTGTTATGACATAAAGTCGAGAAACGGACGTTAAACGCATTATTATTATTATTAGTAATTTATTGAAATAACATTTTTATAAAGTTTAAGAATAATACTTTAATAAACACTTTAAAAATTTTATTTTAGTTTTTACTTTTTTCTGCTAGAAGACACTTAAAACGAATATTGATTGTAATCAAACGTTATAGTCGTTTAGTGTATTATATAGTTTCCAGATGGCAGAAAGAGCATTGATTTTCGTCTGGACCTAGTGTGGGCAACTTCATACTGTCGAATTTTTCTTAGCTGTGCTTGCGCACTATCGTTACATGCCAAAATTTTAGTCTCAACGTGCTAAAAGAAGTCTAGCTTCCAAAAAGAAAAAAGAAAAAATGGCGCACCTGAACGAAAAATACACGTTTAGATATCATTAATATTACTGAGCTCAAACTAGAAAGCTTCATCTGTGAACCGAATTTCATTTTTGTATGTGATTTGTTCCAATTGTATTTTTTTGATAAATTTTGTTTATTTATTTATGTATTTACATTTTACGTTTGTTATTATATATTATGTACTATATTTTTTTTAAATATAGAGTCACCCAATAGGTACAGATGTTCTATTAAAAGAAACAATAAAATTGCAAATTTCTAGTTATTATATATTGCAATCTATAAACAGGTGATCGCCAAGTGGCACGATAGGACGCTGGAGCACCCACTCCAGGCACTGCACTTCTGCACTTAAACACTTCTACACTTCTGTAGCACGCTTCACGTGTTCTCTCTCTCTTTTTTACCCGCTGCCATTATTGCTAAGACTACAACTGAGATTTCTTGGCACAGCCCGAATAATATGGGTAACATAATATATTGATAAAAAAAATGGTTTTAAAGCACTTGAAACCTTTTTGTAAGGCTTATTTTACGTGTGAAATTTTAATACAGCGTAAAATGAAAATGGCTTCCACAGTATTGCGTATTTTTAAAAATATGATTGAATCATCGGAATGAAAGTTAAAATAAGTATTTTTTTTCGTTTATGTAAATCACCTTAAACTAACACCCTCTCTTATGCCCTTGCCCCAAATTTATGTTACTGATTATGATTATTGTTATTATTAATTAATGATTGTATTGTCCATAAATTTGAATTTCATATTATTATGATACAATATTGTGTAAAAAAACATATTAAACTATAATAACTATAATAATTGGATCGCCTAATAATAACTATTCGCACCTATTGGCCAACCCTATATAATTTAAATACATATAAATTTATGTATTGCCTTTATAATTCATTTCAGGTTTTAATTTATTTATAATATTGTTCACATTTATTCTTTTTGTTATCCATTAAAAGATTCATTTCAAGCGTATATTAATTAATTATAGATATTTCTGTAAGAAAGCTCAAAATATTTCTAGATGTAAAATACTAATAATTAATTTATAACTTATTGTCATCAAAAATTAGTATTTTTTGTAAAATTCATTGATGAATAAATTAACTGTTTATTGAAAATGTTCATTATATTTTTCTTGTAATTATAAGCTCCAAACTATATTAATTACTATTAAGTTTTAGTTTATACAGTCGTTGAATTATCTGTTATTGTAATAAAAAAATGAGAGCAGGTTTAACTGATTTTGTTAAACTTCTAATGAAGTAGCTTTCTGTTGAAATAATTAAACTCATGAAAAATAGCTGTCATAAAAAGTTAACTAACTGTTAATAATGTGATATTCTGGCAGTATAAATATTAAATGTTATTATAGCTACGTAAGGAATTTGTAGAATATAAAATCGCGATCGTTCTATATTTTACATTTAAAATACAATCATACCTATTAAAACAAGCCCAATATTAAATGTTTTTGCAACTTAAAGTGCGAAAAATCCCATTCGTACTTTGACAAAAAAAAAATCCCCCGAGAATTTGCAAAAACTTTATGGGTTGTTGAACAGGATCATTAATTATGCACACTGCTTCAGAAAGGTGTTTCACTACACAATTTGGTTGCATTTTTAATCAACAAATTTGAAGCTCTGTCTTTTATATGATTTTTTCTCAAGGTTTTTCTTTTGCATTATATATACAACAATGATTGAAACTGTTAATTGAATGATAATATTTGAAAGTGAACTACTGTGATAAATGGTCAATAATTTTGCAGCGATATATTACGTTAAATCAGGGCCTAATTTACTACATGTGACGCTCTTAGGCAAATTTTAAGTAAGCGCCGTTTTAAAGGCAGCGTTTTCAAAACCTTTTTAAGTAAAGTAATTTAACAGTGTTGGATCACTTTCACACAGTTTGTGTTGAGACCCAACGGTAAGAGGCGCGGTAGGCAAAAGACATATTGTGGGTGTGGTCTTCTTTAGCTCTGTCTTGTTCTAATCATCCGCACGTTTCATTTTTGGCTGATGCCCACTATAAGGCTAAAAGATGCTATTGCAAGGGTTCCGCTGTCAATTGATTACTCTAATTTTTGGAAATATTTTGAAGATTTAAAAAACTTTTCTGAAAAAGGAAGAGTCACTTTAGGTTTATGATGGAACAGTTTTGTGAAATAAGTACGAATAAGGTCGTAGTGTGCCATTGAAAACGTGTGTTTTTTTGGCACAATTAATGCCAATTTTTTTCTAGTAAATCGTACATAAATTGCAAAAGTAGTCCATTAGAGACCTAGATTTGTCCTTAATCTTCCTTATAGAGAAATAATTTTTGCAGAATGTTGACGAATAAGTCTACAATCAGTTGACAACCGAAGCTTTATTTTGGGCTTAAATTCAGAGCGTTCCGATAGCCTTAAGATGTTTTATTTTTACCAATTAATTTCATAGATATATAGGATAAGAGTAAAATTTCATTGGTTATTATTTAAGAGTATTTTTCTGTGATAAATGTAAGAAAAGAAAGAGATGAAGATAAAACCAGTTAATACTTTTGCTATGCATGATTATTACCAGGGAACTAAGGGCTCGTAATAGGCGAGCCATAAAAATTAAAAACGCAATTTAAATACTGGTATAGCTGTATACTCGACAACAAAACCCTCCCTACAAAAATTTCCTGTACTACGGAAGGCACATAATTCAAGCAGAAACTGTGCAATATTGACTTTTGTGTTATAACGCGAAACTATTAAATAAATGACATACAATAAATAAGTAGGTAAATTAAAAAAAAAACTTGACTGCGTTAAAAGCGATCTAAAAAAATGGAAACAAGATTAAATGATTACATGCAGTCGGGTGCATCCAGTATTTCTGTTCAGCTTAATACAGTTACTACATACGTTTGCCTCCGACGACATGTTCTCATTTAATCTTGTTTCCATTTTTTAAAATCGCTTTAAGCGCAGTCGGGTTTTTTTGGTTTTTTTAATTTACTTTTTTATTATTCTTTACAATCTTGTTTATTGTTTTTCAAAGACATGTTTCTGCAGTCGGGTTTTTTGTTTTTTTTAAATAATTTGATTTTTTTGAAGTTTCAAGAAGGGAAAATTTTGAAAAAGAATATTTTGTATTAAACAATAACTGCAATAAAATATATCTGAAAAAATGGTTTTATGTAAATATAAAATACACTTAATGGCGCTATTGCATGTGATCAATGTAAGAATTTACAGTGATGTTTTCCCACTTTTTGACACCATACAGAATAGCACCATAAATCTCAAAATTACCGTCTAATGAAATAAAAAGTAAATGTATGAAAGCTGTAATATTTCGAATTAAAATAGTTTATACTACACTGAAATTATATTATCAATAAAAATTATCGTATTTTTTGGCCTTTAGGTAAATTTTCCAAGGAAAGATAGTAACGGCAAAAGGACTTTATTATAAAAATAGTAGGGGAAGGTACTTTAAAATGGGATACTTAGGTAAAATGGGATACCCTAATTATTTTTAAATATACCCAATGCCAACGTTTGTAAAATTCACGAAATACACCTCACTTGATAAGCATTCATCTGTAGTCCTTTCAGTACGATAGTGTTACAAGTGTCAAATTTAAGCAAGTTTTTAAGTTTTCAACAGTTTTGTTATAAGAATACTGGTATGATAAGGTAAGCATTTTGCCTAATTGAGTAATGAGATTATGACGGCGATATTTTTTCCAGTTTTAGTGTCAAAATGTGTAACTTTGTATATAAAATTTCCGCGCCAATTTTGTAGATTATAATAGTGCATGCTATTTTTGACATAGTGTAGATACGTTGATAAAATGGAATATGGAGTATGTTGATAAAATGGGATATGGAGTATATTGCTAAAGCGCCGCAAGAAGCAAGTGGTAAAAGAAAAAGCGGTAAAGAAGACGAACGCAAAGATAAACGGTGCAAAAATGAAGAAGAAAATAGAAATAATTACTATTGAAAATAAAAAAACTGATAGTGAAGAAAATCCCGTATGCTTTTATTGCGACATCGATTTTTTTAAAAGTAAGGCAGGAGAATCATGGATTCAGTGCAATTCTTGCCAAAAATGGGTTCATGAAGCATGTAGTGGAGCAAACAGTGATGATGAACACTTCGACTATGATCTTTGTTTATAATTACGTACACTAAACGCAATCCCATTTTAGCGACATAATGAATCCCGTTTTAAACACACAGTGTTGCTAAAATGGGAAATAACCATGTGACAAAGAAAAACATTTTTTTTTAATTTGTAGTCTTTATATCATTTTTGTATTTTATATGTCAAAACTGTCACGTATTAAATTTGCAGTAATTAACTGTCTGTATTTTTTTTCAGAACTTGTAATACTTTAAGTATCCCATTTTAGAGCACTTTCCCCTACTTAAATTAATCAACATCGGTAGTCTTTTCCGAGAAAAAAAAATTCTTTTCCAATTTTCTAAAATTGTTTTCAACAGAAACTACAGTTAATTCCACTAATTGAGAATGTACGTCATAACTGAAAAAGCATGCAGAGATATGGTCAAGAAGAGCTCAGAAACAAAAATTAGCCTACATTGTTTTAAAAGTTTTCAATATTTTCAAATATTAACAGGGTTTTCCAAGTTTCTTACCTCTATTGTTCAAATGTGTTAATCATATTTAAATACTACGTACTGTTAAACAAAGGAAATCTCGTACAATAAAAATTCAATAAACTAATGGCAATTTCAAAATAAAACGAAGGCGATATAACTAATCAATTATTCCGAACGTGTGCTTTAATCATTTTGTAAACAATAATGTGAACCGGCCATATACTAGTAAGCTATGCAATAATATCTCAGTGACCAAAAAGCAAAATTGCTTATAACGATTTTTTTTTAGTTCTTGTATTTATGCAGCTTATTTGAAAAGCTACCATTCACAAGAGCAACTGTCGCACCGTAAATAGTTCGGACATGCATAATTTCAGTAAGCACACACAGCTACAGAAAACTGTCAAAGATGTTTCTTATTTTTAACCAATATAAAAAAGCTTATGCAATAGGGATGTTGACTTTATTCAAATAAAAACATAATTTTAACGAAAAGTAGTAGTTTCTACGATAGAAATACTAAAAAACACTATATTTTTCCTTATTTTTAAGGAATTTAATTAATATTTAAGAAATAAAACCTAATAAAATCACTCTCAAGTCACGTGACAACAGACACCAATCAGAGCGCATGACGTCATATGTTCAGTCGCTGTCAAAAAACTTCATTGTTTGGTTAATATTTAGTGTGTAATTTATTATTATTTGTTTATAGGAAACGTCAAATTACGTGTAACTATAGCAACGACTACGAAACAACTTTTCATCACCTCAGTTTACTAACGTTTATGAGCACAGAATACGCATCTATAGGATGGTAGCTCCCGTGTAAACTTTTGAGCCTCCTTTGGTATGAACAGGTGACGTCACGCGATTGGTATTGGCGTTTTGGATCGAAATTTGAAACTGGATTTAAACTACATGATTTTTAAGGCTTGAGTTGTATTTAAAGAAAAATAATAAATATTTGTGGCAATATTACGTACTTATGCACGATTTAAAGCACTTTTCCAAAAATAGTCAACATCCCTATTCGACGTAATTTTTATATTATGTTCCGCGATGTCTCCGTCAATTATGAACCGATTTGCAAAAAAATTTTGATGCCTTCTTGTTCAGAATGTTCTCGAACTGGTTTCTATTAGAATCGATTCAGTCGTTTTTAATCATCTTCAAAAAATGAGACGTTTTATATTTATGAACCGGTATTGATGATTCATTTTTTATTTAATAGGGCATACCTTCAGGGTGATCCCTTAGAAATTTCAATGTAGTCCGTTCAGCGGTTTTTTTACTATTGATTGTTTATATTTTCCTGTACTATTTTTGTAATGTACTCGTATATGACGACTTCATACCTGTGTAAGATTCAACAAGGAATAAAATTGTTATTATTATTATTATTATTATAGGGACTTACGTCTGATTTTAAGTAAAGTAATCAATATCAAAAAATAAGTCTGGTAATATTAAATAACAAAAGTACAAACTATGTATCTTAATTCCGCTAAGAAGTAAAAATAAAAAAACTAAAAAAAAAACATTGACCATTTTCAAAAAAGCCACTAATGGAACAAAAATAATGAACTGTTGAGTTCGGTGCCAGTTTATTAAAATTAGATACGCAAAAAGTTATAGTAATTAAATTGGTGCCGACCTCAAAATTTCATTATATTTCTTCTTTTAGTGGATTTTTTGAAGGGGGTTAATGTATACATTTAAAGTTTTTTTTTTCTTAAGACAAATCTCAACATGTCCATGTTTCGGTATTGCAGTTCAATTTAATCATGAGGTTTGTTGTCATTCGTCAAATCCAACAACGGTATTCGTTCATTCCCGAATGAGAGTGTACATGTACTATATCATGTGTCTGGCATGATATAATCGACGTTTTACGCAAGGAAGCATATTTATTTCCACTTAAACTTTAGAACTGTTAAACTAAATCGATTCGATATCCGCGGACATTCAACGCAAAGATGCCAGTGAAACAGTGAGACAAGATCGTTCCTTGGGTATTTCGGACATATTTCTCGAAAACGTGTCCGCCCAACTTAGAAAATGTTTCCTGTTAGTTCTGTCTTTGCAAAGTGTTTTGCGGAAGCCCACCGCAATGATATTTGCAGAACCGTATACCTTAATTTAATGTGTAGTAATTGGAAGAACCCTCATCTTTCTAGAAGGATAGATAGTCCACTTTGCTTTCTCATAGCTTTAATTTATAATTAATAAATACTGTACAACACTTGTTTCGCTAATTCGCTCGGATTTAAAATAATCGATAAAGTTACCCATTCGCTTCACTCGTTCGCTTTGTAATGTTCCGAACAGGAAATGATAATAAAAAGCTGAAATTTGAATTATAATAAAGCGTAGTACACAATAAAACGCAATAGTTTTAAAGATATCAGATCAGTAGCATTGGTGGAAAAGAATCATTGGCGATAAGAGTGCAGAGTAGACTTGGGCATTTTAGTTCACTGAAAAAAGCGCTCAATTTAGTTCAACCATTTCCGGCGAACTAGTTCCCTCTTATAGTTCGTTAGTTCGCTGTTAGGGCGCTTCGGGTTCGAATAAAGAAGAGAAAGAGAAGAATAAAATAGTGAAACTTACTTATAAGCGGACAAAAATATGAATTCAAAAACAAGAAAATTTCTTAGTTTATTTTTGAAAGGGTAACTAATAAAAAAATTGTCGAACACATTTTTTTAATAATTCAATATTTGCGTGGTAGAAAATGTTAATTGAGCTAACGAACTGATTTCTTGATTGGCTGCGAATTAGTTCAGCCATAAGAACGCTCTTTTGAAATAGTTCATTTGAGAACTACACAACTCTAATGCAGAGGACAGATGGAAAACAGGCGTGTCACTGAACGGTATACAAGCGGTGAATGCGCATTTATACCTAATATAAAATACTGTTTTTATAAACAAAAAAACACACCAAAAAAAGTGAAAGAAAAGACCTACATTTGTATTTTTTTTTTGTATCCACCTAATATCCGGGCCAAATAGAAGGTATTGTTACAGCTTGAAATACTTTCCTGCGATTATTTATGTGGGTATAGTCAATTCAACGTGGAATCAATCCGGCCGAAGCCGGGACCTACCACTGGTATATAGGTAAACCTAATAAATAAAGTATCGAATGGTCAAAACCCCATTCATACAAGCTCAGTAGTTTTCGAAATTAGTCGATACAGATATCAAGACTTCCCGAGGCTTGTTTTTATACTACGTATAGATTTCATTCGATCCGACGTTCGCGAAATACATTTTAAAGTTAAATAGACCCATAAAAGTAAGTATATTTAAGTTGAAACACTGTGTTAATGAATTAATTGATTACGTAGTTGAAAACGGATATATTCAATGAACTATTACAACTTGCTTTAAACTTATTTGATATAAGCAATTATACCTTGCGACCGCACATTTATATTTAAGTATTGTAATATTGCGATATTTGTGACATCGACGCTTAATTTCACAATAAGTACATAATAATAGCCTTGTAAGCTAAGTTCTACATTTTAATTTGACGTTGTAGAAACGTGATTATAGAAGGTTTTATTATATTATAAGAATTTATAAACATAAAACTCTTTTTGGACAATTTAAATTAATCTAGCATCTGCCCCAAATTATATGCATACTACAGTAAGCAATTCACTATCTGCAAACTAGTATTTTCATAAATTTTCAAATCCATTTCAAATATGCTTCTTGCGGTGATATGAACTTTTCGTTTCAGAAACGGACATTTCATTTCTATGAAAAATCTTATTCAGTTTTTGATCTTAATATTTTAAAATAAACGAGAAATCTGTACCATTCTTTTTTTAGTCAAGTTTCTGCATTTTATTTGATCTAAATTAAATGATTTCAAATCAGACAAAAACGAGAAAATTGAGGTTTACACATGTATTTGTACAGAAAAAATTTAATTTAATTGAGAAATTCAAATTTGTCAGTGTCTTTAACATAAGTTTGTAAAGAAAAAACTTCAAAATGATAATTAATTTGCCTTCTCGTGATTCAATTCACGTGACGTACTGTAAAAAAATATTGACCAATTTCTTGATTTAATGTTTATAGGGCAAAAATATATGTTTTTTGAAATTTTTAAGGAGCAAGCCAAATTTTGACAAATTTAATGCTTGATTTCAGCAAATAAAAATAGTAACAAAATGAATTTTGCGACTACAGTTCGAAATTTCCCGAGAGCTTTTTTACGATCTGAGGATATTAATAACAAACTCCAGTTTTACGAGAATCTGTTCTAAAAATTTTAATTTCTGCCAAATTGAGAATAATCAAATAAATCTATTTTTTTTAGAGTTTTTTATGAAGCCGAACCGATCGGAAAAATAAAATATTTAATAGTTTCATAAATATTTTCTTTCTTGTATGATGCTCACTTTCTGGGCGTCACTGTATACTATATCGTAGGATAATTAAAAAATAGGGATTATCGCGAATCCTAGGACGTTTGCAAAAAACCGGATTCCAATTGCCCGGTTTTTTGCAATCATCCTAGGATTTTCGCGAAGGTCAGAATTTTTCAGTTATCCTATGACATATGTAAATCAAAATATAAATTATTTCAATATTAAGTAAGTCCTGTTATGGTAAATTCCAAACAATACGTCGGGTAATATGTCAACATAAATTCATTGTATCGGCATCGTTGCTGTCGTTGTTGAGTAATTTCTGGTTTTTCCATTAATATTAAAGAAAACAAAAAATTTAACGAAAAAGAAGCGAATACAGAATACATTGTCACACGCAAAGATTGAAAGTTGGAATGTTTTTTGTTTGGTGTGGAAATTCCAAATCACTTTCTTAAGCGATATAACTATGTAATTTTTACAAGTAACAAACGTTAACAGTTTATTGATAAATTTTATAAATGAACTGCTGGTCTAATGCAATCATATCGAACAAAGCGTAACTATTTTGTAACAGATTCAATCCCCGGTAGGAAGGTTCGTGATTGAAAATTGTTTATTTCTTTTCTTGATGTAATTTCAAAGAAGATTGTAAACAGAGTAATACAATTCATGCAGGCGAATCTATAGGTGAAAATATTACGATTTAACTCAATTTATCTATAATATAGCTCTACAAATAGATGCGTCTATAATCTACAATCAATCTATAATTGTATAAAGCTCCATTTTAAAATTCGACGAGCTGGATATCGAAACAACTTAAATTATACATTCCCATGAAATGTCCAAAAGATCTAACAGCGGTAATTGAACGGTGGCTTTGAAATTTTCAAAATTTGTTTATCTGTGGCATTTTTAAGTTTTCACTAGTATCTTAAAAACTTCCATGTACCTAATAATTTATTCGTAAAATAAACTGTTTTCGTCAAACATACAATGAAAGAAACGTCTGTTTTCAACGAAAATTTAGAAGTTAGAGCTCCAAACAGGGAGATAAAAAAAAATATATTTGTTACACTTTGCTCTAAATGTGGTAAAAAGTTTCCGCGAAACACTGTTGAGTTTCGGAGAGGTAAAAAAAGGAATATGTCGGATTTGTATGTTTTCTCAGCTTATTTTTTGCTACGCTCATTAGTTTCGGAGACATGGAAGGGTGGAATATTGGTCAATTTTTTCATTCAACATTTTTTCCCGTTTTTTGAAAATTTGTGTATGATCCCTTTATGCGGAATGAAGAGTGTTCGAGAAAATAATATTAAATTCCTTCATCGAGATTATAGACCTATTGATGGGCTATCTAAGAAAATGCAAAGCGGCTACTCTACAGAAGCTATTTTTAGTTAGTAGTTCCTAACAAAAAATGGAAGCACTTGCCGCGAAGTTCTGTATAGTAAAAAGAGTGCTCAATAAATATTAAATTCTCATACGGATATTATAAGCAATTGACTTTTTTTCATTTTTGTCCTTGGTAATTAATATAAAATTGATTTGTCGGGAAATAATTTGAACATCAACCGTAAAAATATTTAAAAAAAAAAATGGAATTATTATAAACTTTTAATGAACAATTGTGTAACTCAAATTTATATTTACATGTGTATTTTAACTTTTATATCTACTTGATCTAAACATTTAATAGTTATAAAGCTATGAAAAAGTTCCAAGCAAGGAACGAAACGTCGCTATAAATAACAAATAAGTGTTTACTTAAAAAGTCCTTTTTTCCCGACAAATCAATTTTTTATTATAAGCAATATTTGTAGAAACTATCAAACTCAGTGGAAAATTTTTGAACATTTAAAAGGAGCAATTTTTTCGAAATCGTGTTTTTAATGTAAAAAAATAAAAATTGCTTTATCTCCAGGTTTAATTTTTTTTTAACTCTGTCCATGTATCTACTGTATAGGTCTACAACTATAACGTGACTCTCAGCTTTAAAAAATTAATCGGTTGTGAATCATTGTTATTTTGAGAATCTTTTTTATATATGACGAACATATACCATTGTCTTGGTTTTAGGCAAATAAATACTAATACTAATACTATAAACCATGTCTGCAAATTTAATCTTTTTTAAATACTCTTCTTACTAGAGCACTCGGCGTCAACTGTTTCAAAAGTACTATTTTGAAATAAATAAGCCTGTAGGGTAACCACAAGCAAATTTTCAAAATTTTTTGACACAGTTAGATAGTCCCTACATGGGATTTTTTTTTTATTTAATGAACACCCTGCTTATTAGAAAAGTTCGCGTCTAGCGTGTTAAGTTCTGTCTTGAAAAAACTTTATGTTTGCGTCTCTTTTGGAAACGTTCTTGTAATTATTTTTCATTTCATTACAACGTGGCCATTCTTACGAACTGTTGTAACAGCATATTTATGTTATGAAAGATACCGGAAACCATTAGTTAAACATTATACAAAGGGGCAATTTGTATGATATATATTCTAATGCCACTACATTAGTCGGCTTAATACACAGGGAAGTAAACATTGCTAAGCCCGTTCTTGGTATAGGTCAGGTGTGGGAAACATTTACGATTAGGATGAGACCAGCAGCACTAAAAAATTTAGATCAACCATAAATATTTCTCTTTTACGTGATCTTAGAAGAAAAAAAATTGCCTACTATTTTACTTCAAAAATTGTAATTATATTGCTAATTCTCCTTTTTAATTTTCGCTCTTTTTCTAACCATTGACTGTGTCTACAGCAAACAGAAATCAAATTTATTTCTTTATTAAAATAACAAAAAAACCCGGGTCGCAGTGCCAAAACCCTGCCGACAATATAGTGTATTTACTAATATAGGCAGTGTGGCTTTATTATGCGAACTTAAGTTGGTTTTTTGGGCAAAATAATAAATTTGACTCCTTAATACACCCCTTAAAAGAACATTTTTTTCTCAGTTGCAATATTATTATCAATCAAACCTCTAAACTAAATTATATACACCTTTCAGCAAATAATTCACTAGTGTTTTCAAAAAATTTGTAAATCCGGTCCTGTCGGGCCGATTTTATTAAAATTTTGGGAGCACTTTTTAATTGCTATTAAAGGGTTAAATTTCAATTTTGAAACGATTCTGAGAATTTTTTAGGCATTTTTGGGCCCAAAAACTTTTTTCAACCCCTAAAAACTACCCTTAAATGATCCGATTGGGCCCATTTTAAATAGGGTTCTTGCGGTGGTGGATTCCAACATGTGGGCAAAATTTCGTAAAAATCAATTAACTCTTTCGAAAGTTATAGCGCACACACATATATATATATATATATATATATATATATAAATATATATATATATATATATATATATATATATATATATATAAATATATATATATATATATATATAAATATATATATATATATATATATATATATATACATATATATATAAACATTTTTAAAAATGGTGCCAAAGTGTTTAGAAGGTTATGAAACGTCGAGAAATTTTGGTCCGACCCCTAGGTCCCGCCATCCGACCAACGCCAATAGTGTATGTTGCCTATGGCAAATACACTAAAAAGGTGTTTTGGCTTAGATGACTATTGAGTACCGTATTACGTTCTAACATTCTGCTATCAATAATTTTTTAGTCGCTTTTATTAGTGATGTCGAGTGACGAGGCTAAAAATGTGATCATTTAGAAACTATTACGAGCGAAACATACACTGATTACTTAAGTAATAAACTTTTTTGGGCTTTGTACCGAAAGGGTCCAACGATGTCGCCACAATGTCTGTCTTTCCGCCTATCAGAGGGTTCTATAGTTCGTAAACGGGATATGATAGAAAGTCGAAATTTTACAAGATTACGTATTGATTTGAGCCACAACTTTAAATGGTGTTTAAAATTTTGAGAGTTTTGTTCTGAGGAAACAAACGTCGTGCAAAATGGAGGTCGCATATTTTTCTATCTATCCATGTGGGATTTTTAACCAATAAAAAAAATATATTGAAAGCTTCATGTTAATATTAATTTGTCTGTTTCATTATTTGTTTTAACTGTTTATTTTTGCCTTGTAATGAAGGAGTCAGGATATGTGTTCTTGTTGCATACTTTTTGGAGATATGATATTTATTTTTCAAGGGAAAATCAAACTTTTTAAAATGGATTTTTAAGAATACATTTACTACAAAAGTAATACCAGCTTTTAGTTATTCATTAACTGATACCTTGTAATCATTCTCGGCTACGTGGAAAACTGTTATCATGTTATTTATTAACTGTTACTTATTTTACCTATTGGCACTTAGTTGTTATGACAAAAAAAAAACTAATCATTGTTGAAAAACTGTGTTTTAAAAATATTGGTTGGCTGTGCATTAAACAGGCTATATATTATATTGTGATTATATTTTATTATTGACAAATCTGCTATTTTCGAGTAAAAGTAGCAGTAATAATTCCTGTTACTAAAAAGAATTCGGTGCTGCTCATTTTACTCATTTGAAAATGAATTTGTACTTTTTTTGTGTGTGTTTCAACGAAATCACGATTAGCCGTGCGCAAATATTTCAAACAGAAAGCAGACTAAAAACCAACAAATTCTGTGAAAACGATATACGAGATGTGACCGGAAAGTATCGAAAATAAACAATTAGCTTATCTACCGGCAGAGATGTGAAAATATTTGAAGTAGATAGAGCTATTTAAAATACAAAATACCTATTTTTATTTTCTATTTTAAGTACCTTCTCCTAAATATCACCTTGTATTTGTATTTATATAGTTTTTAAATTATTATTTTTTTGTTTTAAAAATGTAAACACAATACAAATAAAAATGTGAGTAAGGCCAAAGTCCGAATTTTTACTGGTTAAGATAGAATTTACGACGTAAAGTAACTGATCATACAGCATAATTTGTATGGAAGATGTTTGATGTTCTCAAGTAACTTAAATTGCCCGACTTTACCCTGCACAAACCCTGACAACCTGTGATGTTTGACTTGCACTTTGAATTTAAACTTCTGAATGTAATAACGAATATGTTTTCCCGGATTGTTTTATTGTATGAGTTTACTCTATCGGATGCATTTTTACGAATTTGAATCATGCTTTCAAGGAATACTCAACAACAATTGAATTTAAAAACACTCTATGCGATCTTTTCTGCCGGTAGTGTAAAATTGACTTAAGTATGCGTCTCACGGGAGTAGTCTCACGTGATTGAATAGGAGGACAGGTGCCATCAACAGGTAAATAATGTACAGTGAGACACCTATTCTATGCCTTTTGTTCGAGTATTTATCTCTCAAACGCCACACTCTAATATTGAACCACAAATATTGTCCACTGAGGTTCAATAGTTATGTTTTCTCAATCGAAGTTTGTTTGAGATGATTTCGGAAATTTTTGAAAGAGGTTGAAACGAAAAATAATTATAAAGAAAGTGTTGTGTCCGATGGTAATTTACTGCAATTTAATAATTAGATACTTTTAAGTAAAGCGTTTTATTTCAAGTGATAATTTTTAAAATAAAATAAAAAACAATTCTGCTTTTACATAATCAGTTAATTTAAATAATACTCTAAATTACATTAAATAATAAATCTAGGGGTGTACAATATATGTACACAACAGAAAGAGACGGTGTATTTTACATTACGCAATACAGAAGTATGTTTTTTTTAATAAAACTTTGTAAAAATGAATAGAATAATACATAGTTATAGCAAATATTTAATGTACGCATGCAGCTAAACTAAACATTTTACAAAAATTTGATTGCAATACGATCACTCGTTTGACTTGTATCATGCTCACAGACAAAAGAAAAACAAAAATATGTTTTTCGTGATCGGAGGACCTAAACCGAAAAAAATATTGTAAAATTTGAAAAATGAATTTTGACCTAAATTAATACCAATGTGGAGTTGCTTAACAAATTTAAAAAAAATAGATAAATAAATATAAGTGGAATATGGAATAATTGTAAAAAAAAAACAACAAAAAATATAATGCCATCGACCGAAGCAGCCGCTTTATCTCTCCCCTACCATAGCTTAATGATGAATAGTCGGTTTTTATTGTCTATGGTATACGATCATTGGCGGGTTCTTCCTGGGTTGATCACTAGACCTTTTTTCATTGCACTGTTTCGTCACTTTCAATCTCATGAATCTATTTTTCCCTACCTTGGGAAATAAAGTTTTACTTAAAAAATCTATTTTTTGTAAATGCACAGATATACCAATCTGAGCTGGGGTTGATTGAACTTTATTAGTGTATTTGCCATATGGCAACATACACTATTGGCGTCGGTCGGATGGCGGGACCTAGGGGTCGGACCAAAATTTCTCGACGTTTCATAACCTCCTAAACACTTTGGCACTATTTTTAAAAATGTTTATATATATATATGTATATATATATATATATATATATATATATATATATATATATATATATATATATATATATATATATATATTTATGTACGTATATATATATATATATTTATATGTGCGGGCAATAACTTTCGAAGGAGTTAATTAATTTTAACGAAATTTGGCATACATGTTGGAATCCATCACCGCACGAATTCTATTTAAAATGGGCCCAATCGGGTCATTTTAAGGGTAGTTTTTAGGGGTTGAAAAAAGTTTTTGGGCCCATAAATACCGAAAAAATTCTCAAAATCGTTTCAAAATTGAAATTTAACCCTTTAGTAGCAATTAAAAAGTGCTCCTAAAATTATAAGCAAATCGGCCCGACAGGACCGGACTTACAAATTTTATGGAAACACTAGTTTGCGTATACGAATTTACTTACTGAAGGTCGTATTTAATTTGGTGCAGATGTTGGATTGATAACAATATTTCAACTAATAAAATTATTATTGTAAGGGGTGTATTAAGGGGTTCAATTTTTTTTATTTTGTCCAAAAACAAATTTAATTTCATTTAATAAAGCCACAATACCTGTATTAGCAAATACACTATATTGTCGGCAGGGTTTTGGCACTGCGACCCGGGTTTTTGTGATGTAAGACACCTCAAAAGAATGCAGCACGTACCCACCTTTAAAACATTAAATATATTTTAGGGAATGTTTGGTAACCAAGTTCTTACTGTATAAGAAGAAGGCATGAGTGATTTTAGTTTCTATTAGTAACAACGCGCTTGTATACACCATACCTATAACATAATACCGTGTGTAATAGTGACGTATTTAATAACACTTTCACTATAAAATCGCGTTCACTTTCGCTACGACCTGTTAAGAAGTTAGAGCTCAACTTCACCGGTACAGTGTGTCCAGTGCAGTCAAGTGTTGTTCATTCTGAGCTCAGTTGTATCAGTGAGTTTGTCGATAACATTGTACATTATTTTGAAAATTAACGAATAATATTTTAACACCATGTACGGAATTACAAAGGTATGTCATAATTTTTTCATTATTTTCTATCGATTTGATTTGGAAATTAAAAAAGTTAGAAAGATTTTTTTTGCCACGGTTTTGTTTTAAAAAAAATTTTTGGTTGTGGCTGATGATAGGAGCATTGCTCTCAAAGTGTATATCTTATTTTTTACGATTATAACTATTATTTTAGTGTTCCGTGCAAACGAAATATATAAAACCGCTTCCGTGTCCGTTTGTCTGTCACAGCTGATTTTCCCTAAAACTATGTGAGGTAAAAATTTGAAATTTGATATAGAGTGTGGTGGTCCAAAGTCAAATACAGACGTGGAGTATAAAACGTTGAATTTTTATTTAGGGGGTGAATTGAGAAATGAAAAAATTGAACTTTTTTAAGGGCATTGGTATAGGATGTTAAATGAAAACTTAGCGAAACACGAATTCAACAACATAAGTATATGATGTATTTTTAATTTTTAAACTTTTTTGGGAATATTTTCTGTCCCCAGGACCCCTACGCATATGCCCGAAAGGATCGCTCAGAAAAATCTGAAAAAAATCAAATATTATGAATTGGGTGTAGAAAATTATCAGGATTAAAAAATTCTAGTTTATTTGTTACAAGCTTTTATCCCTATTTAAAAAATTGGTTGATTAAGCTTTAAATGATATTCGATTTATCTTAATAGAGGTATATTTCGAAATCTACTGAACCAATTTCAATGAAATTTTCTACGTATATTCTTTTAATACTGTATTAAGTACAGCATTGGAAACCTCATTAAAAAATTATTATATATTATAAAAGAACATACGTTTGTATTTATGTTAACTAGAACTCAAAACCTACTGAGTCGATTTGGAAAACTCTTTTATCGTTTAAAACTTTACTTTCGTAATGCAGGATTGTTATTATAACAGTGAGCAAAAACAGCGATTTGCATCTGAGCAAAGCCGAACCCAGCAGCTATATTTAAAGTTAAAAAAATTGTTAAAAGCTGTTATTAAATGATTGGATATTATACGACATTGAATGATATTCATTTCCACGGTTACTTTAATGTTACAATCCAATTTCAACGACATTCTTGCGTTACTTTTACAAACATAGCGGCAAACGCAGACTAGGTTGTCATTATCTTATTTTATGATTTCTACAAATTTTGAACATTCAAGGTATAAGTATTTTTATATGATTTTAAAATACTAATATTGCATGTTAAAATTTATTACTACAATATTAAAAAAATAAATATTTTTTGTATGTGACTTGAAATAAACTGCGACTGGTTTTATCTAAACGGCCTGTAGTTAGAACAAGTGTTTTAAATAAATATTGGATATATTTCTTACATTAAATTCATACCCAGTTTTTGATAACCTTAACTTTCGGAACTTTGTCAGAAAATATTACTTTTGTAATATAGGAGATATTTATTTATAAAGTATTAATTAATAGGTACGCAAGTTCTAAAGAAAAAACAATTCACACTATTTTGTAGTCATTTTGAAATCATTTAATTTAATACCTATCAGTATTATTTTTAAATGCAAATGAAATCGTATAGCAAATATAGCAGACATTGAATGAGTTTGGTACCTTGCTCCAGTGTAAAAAGTGTTAGCACTTTTGACACTATTGTGTTTGTTGTGCAACTCTGATTTACTAAAATAGTTAAATTTATGCTGATTGATTGATAAAATTTTTATTTTATCTAGTTTTTGATCAATGATCATTAATTTGAGAATAGTATAATTTGATTATTTTAAAATCTTTAAATATATGTTCAATTTTGGGCATCGGAATTAATTCATTTAACTGTAATTATCCTCAGAAATTGTTTTTAAAAATACTTTTACTAAGTGTTAGTGATTAATATTAACTAGTCTCAAAATAAAACGGTAAAAGTCCGAAAACTCAAGTTATTACGTCTGAATTTTAACTTTTACCGCGATATATTGTTAAATCTTAGGATATGCAGGCAAACCCTAACCTTTTCCAGTATGCGGGCTTTTACAGCAACATAACAGAAATGAATAAAATTTTTAATATGTTCATTTTTAAAAATTTCATATAAGTTATAAATACCGTAATGTTTAAGTACAGATAATTTGAGAAGTTAACTACTTAATAATGTAAAGCAATGTATACAAGTTCTATATTCTGTATGACGACAATTTTTGAAAGAAGTCCGCATTTGATTTTATTAATGACTTACACAAATAATCCAACAGCATAAATGATATAATATATGACATAATAAAGTAATATAAAATATAATTCGTTAAGTTTTCGTGCCAATTTTTAAAAATAACGCCGTTTAGATGTCATTTAATGTGACTTTACATCGCCCAAATACTCCAACACATTGACGACTGAAGCCATGTGCGCGTGCGATATTAGAGGTCACCAAAATACACATTATAGTAAGATATTATTTTTAAAAATTTGCGCAAATGGTGTCGGTTACATTTCATTAGTTACAGTCAGAAGTTAATTTTTTCATTTTTGTTTTCATAAACACCTCTATTAGCTTTCTTGCATTTCTAATAGAATGTAGTCTAAAAAGAGACAAATACGTCTTTCTAAATGTAGTGTAGCTTAGTATCAGCGTTGCCAGACGTCCCGATTTTTAAATCAAAATTAAATGTCTCGCGGGGGACAGGCTCAGTCCCCCTTTTCGGGGATAACTCGACCGTGCGTAAATAATTATTCTCTTATTGTAAGCTGCAATTTGTAACACTCACTCCTCAGACTATTGTTTGAAACGCCATATTTTTCTAATGAATAAAACTTTTTTGTTTTTGATTTCTGTTTTTTTTATTTTTTTTTTATTCAGAAGACGAATAAGACTCAACTATTTAACGATAGGGTAAATCTGATTTAAAATATCATATTTTTATTAAAATACATTTTTTATGGCTATTTTTGCTATCTATTGTCACGTAAACGTAATTTGAACTCAAATAACAAGATAAATATTTAAAAACTTCTGATTATATACGTTTTTTTACTATGTCCCGCTTTCGACGAAAGAATGCCGCTTTTTTCACTCAAAAAGTTCCAAATCCCGACTTGGCAAAAAAAAATATCTGGCAACACTGCTTAGTATAGACTTAAGCTGCTATACTATACAGGGTGTCCCGCTATGCGAGTGGCAGCTTAAAAGTGTATTTCTTGGCAATTTCAAGTCAAAAATATCATATAGGCAATATGTCCAAAAGTCAATATTAACGAAATTATCGGTGATATTAACCACAAACATAAATGTGATAAAAAGGGCCCAGTTCGATACAAAGAACAATTGAATTTGCCGGTTTTGCCGAATAAAAGGAAGTGAGACGTACGCGGGTATCAAGTTTTCACTTGGCAAGTTTACATACACGAGTACTTTATTTATCATATAATATTAAAACATAAAAACTTGCCAAGTGAAAACTTAGCACCTTCGTAGATCTCACTTCTTTTTATTCGGCATATAGCCGACATATTCACTCCTTTTTTGTATGGAACATGGCTCTTTTTTAACATTTTTTGTGTAATGTCAATACTTGTCAATACTTACTTATTCTACAAATTATTATAATTATATGCCATAATTCATTATATCAAACCGATTAGTAGATGCGAGCTGTTTTTGGACAACCAGTCGATGTTCCAAGCATCGGCTAGAAGCTTGTGAATTATAATGACCTATCCAGTCAGTAAATGCCCAAAATCATTATTTTTGAACACTTGTATCATTGGAAACTATTCCATCGTATGAAATTTGATATCCTGCTTTTTTATGGAACCTTAACTCCTCTGAGAAAATAACAATAGTGTATGTGCCACACGGTAGTAAATACACTAATAATAATCATAATAATATAATGTTCGTGGACGTACGCAAAGGAGAGCCCAGTGGAGCAGATATCCGCACCCTAGGATTTGTGATAATAGAACAAAACGTAAAAATTCATTAAGTTTATACTAATCTTTTTATTTATAATAATTGAACTCTAGCTGCAGAAAATTCTTCGAATGACCTAATTGAAAATGACCTAATTGAAGCTACTTTCAACGTGGTCGACACACTTCTAAAATTATGGAAAAACAAAAAATTTGCGGCAATGGCCATGGTCGATCTCGCCAAAGCATTTGACAGTGTCGATATTTCACTGCTAATACATAAACTTGAATGCTATGGGATAAGTGGGACAGCACTCGACCTCCTAACCTCCTATTTGACAGAAAGACAACAATTTGTCAAAATTACTAAGAACGACAAAGAATTTCTCTCCACTTGGGGCACGACTAGTCGGGGGCTCCCCCAAGGCAGTATCTTATCCCCAACACTGTTTTTACTATTAATTAATGATTTACCTAACGAAATAAAAGACAAAATTTCTTTGTTCGCGGACGACACTTCCGTTATATGTGAGGCGGAGGATCAGAACTCGCTTTTATTAAAAATTCAAGATTGTATAAACAATTTAAATAATTGGTTCACGGACAACAGCATTAAAATAAATGAGTCAAAAACCGAAATTATTAAATTCGGCGAGTATTTTTCTGTACCGCCATGCTTACATTTATTGGGTACAACTATAAACTTCAGCAATAGTGTTAAATTCCTCGGGATCAATATAGATAAACACCTTAATTGGAATAACCATGTATCATTTTTGATTCGAAAATTGAACAAGGTCATCTATATTTTAAGAACAATAAAGTATACAAAATGTCTGGATATTAAAGTATTATTAAAGGTTTACTTTGCATACTTTCAGTCACTATTAAATTTCGGCATAATATTTTGGGGAAACTCTGCCTCTGTAAAAAAAATATTAATTTTACAAAAAAAATGTATCCGTATCATGGCAGGCCTGGGACCTAGGGAGAGCTGCCGTCAATATTTTAAAGAACTTGAAATTCTAATAGTATTTGACCTTTATAGATTAGAATGTGCAGTCTTTGTTCACAAGAACATCAATCTATTTCACAATAATTATGACCACAAATATATTACTCGTAACAAAGATAAATTAAAACCAGAGGCCTCTGCACTTACTGTCGTGCAAACGGGGCCCAGGAATGCCATGATACGAATATACAACAAAATACCCAATGAAATAAAAAAGTTGCCTCAAATAAAAAAAAACCCGGGTCGCAGTGCCAAAACCCTGCCGACAATATAGTGTATTTGCTTATACAGGCAGTGTGGCTTTATTATGCGAACTTAAATTGGTTTTTGGGCAAAATAAAAAATTTGACTCCTTAATACACCCCTTAAAATAACATTTTTTTTCTTAATTGCAATATTATTATCAATCGAAACTCTATACTAAATTATAAACACACTTCAGTAAATAATTCACTATCTGCAAACTAGTTTTTTCATAAAATTTGTAAATCCGGTCCTGTCGGGCCGATTTTATTAAAATTTCTGGAACACTTTTTAATTACTACCAGATGGTTAAATTTCATTTTTGAAACGATTCGGAGAATTTTTTCGGTATTTTGGGGCCCAAAAACATTTTTCAACCCCTAAAAACTACCCTTAAAATGGCCCGATTACGCCCATTTTAAATAGGCTTCTTGCGGCGATGGATTTTAACACGTGGGCCAAATTTGATTAAAATCAATTAACTCTTTCGAAAGTTATAGCCCGCACACATATATATATATATATATACGTATATATATATATATATATATATATATATATATATATATAAATATATATATATATATATATACATATATATATAAACATTTTTAAAAATGGTGCCAAAGTGTTTAGGAGGTTATGAAACGTCGAGAAATTTTGGTCCGACCCCTAGGTCCCGCCATCCGACCGACGCCAATAGTTTATGTTGCCATATGGCAAATACACTAAAAAACACTTAAAAAATGTTTAACCCAGCAATCAAATTATATAGTTAAGAAACAATAAAGTTTAAAAATTGACGCTATTTATACATGTTAATGTTAAAAAAATAAAGGCTATTATTATTATTATTATTAGTATGATAACTGAGTATCTTTGCTAACTCTCTGTGTACGCCTTTGGTTATAAAAATACATTTTTCTGTTCTGATAATCAGTGATATATTATTATTTTTTGTATCTTTCTACCACAGGTCTGTTTTGTTTTGGCAATGGCTGGAGTGTTAATATTGTTATCAAGTACTACAACACATGCTCAAAAAGACAATAAACAGCCAATATCGGACGAGGCTATAGATATGGCTTTGAATGACAAAAGATATCTACTGAGGCAGCTTAAATGTGCCCTAGGAGAAGCACCCTGTGATCCAATCGGGCGAAGACTTAAAAGTTAGTACCTAAGATTGCATTGCAGTTTTCGATCAATTTTGTACCCCCTATTTACAAACAAATTTTTTCTATAATTGTCTTTATAGAATATATTTGAGATAAGAATACGATAATTTTGTTTTTTTAGAATTCGCCATTACGGACTTAGGTAAAGTTGTTTTAGTTTTCGTAAAACTATTTTGTTACTAAAGTAAACTCTAACAACTAATCATTGGTTTGTTGTTAGTTTCAAATGATGAAACTATTTTTATTATTAGCTTTATTAACTCAGTTTTGTTAAACGTCGCTAACTTAAAAATATTGCCTGTGTGTGATTTATAATGCATAAACAAATTAAAGAGGGTTAAATGTTTTATTTTTAGTAAAAAAAAAAAAACATTTTGTCATGTTGTAGCTTAGTCTTATGGAGTTACAAAATTTAGTTGTTTGATTTTAGTTTGAAAATAGAAAAAAATAAGCTATCACAGTTCTTATAGTCAACAGTGTTTATTGAACACACTATTCGATTGGGGTGAAAGAAAGTCGGGGGAATACCGTTCGTATATCAATATAGTGTTATGGAATTATTGGTTATTTATGATAGTAACCATTTTGACTAGATAAATTGCAGGTCTATTAACCAGCTATCTATAAAACAAAATGGCAACTTCCGGTTTTTTTTTCTTAGAATAACAAAAAACAAAACAATAGAGCAGCTTTACGTAGACATTGGTAATAAAATTAAAATCTTTACCGAAAATTACAAACACGCGCAAAACTTTCTGCACAGCCTTGTATGATAATTATAAATAGCCGTGATAATTTAAAATAAATTACCGCGGTTATTTAAACGAATATTTACCGGTTAAATAGCCGGTAATTAATTTTTTTACACTACTCCAATATTATTATTTCTTTTAGGCTTGGCACCATTAGTTTTACGTGGTTCATGTCCACAATGCACGCCGAAAGAAACACTACAAATCAAAAAAGTTCTGGGATACGTTCAACGAAATTTCCCGAAGGAATGGGCCAAAGTCATCCAACAGTACGCCGGTTAATTAGTAACTACCAGTGGTGAATTCTGCAATGCAAACCTTGAAACATATCATATTTAATACTTAGACAGCATTGTAGGTGAAAGTGGTTGTGACAATAGAATTTCATTATCTGCATATATTTATCGACATTATGTAATACGTCATGCTTCAATTATTACAAAATATTTTTATTAATATCTTAAATTATTTTTAATTGCAACTCGTAAATAATTTAAAAAGTGTACAAGTTTTAAAAGATAATTAGCATCGATAATATCAGTAAGCTATGGATTTAAAATGCGAAAATAATTTATTTATATTTAAATGTCCACAAAGTGGTTTTCAAAATATTTTAATAGTACTACATTTTAATAATCATTGCACAGTTTAATCAACTTCTTTAAAGTTCTGCGTTAATAACAATCAGTTTAGTCTGGTATTTAAGCAATATTGTTTTCCAAAGAATTTTTAAAAACATGTTAGTGAAGCTAAAAATTATATAAATGCAATTTTAATATTTGTGACTCTAGACTCTAGAACCTCGGCAAATAGAATTCTAAAAGTATAAAATATGTGATTCTATTTTGTAGTGCATATCAGCGATTTTTAATGTGTTCACAAAAGTTTTCACTAGTACTCAGAAGTGTTGTACTTTAGTTAAAGATTTTTTCATAAATGTTTAATAATTCATAATATAACCTGGTGGTTTGTAACTTCTAGAACGCTTAAACCGATGGATGCAAAACTGTTAAGAACCGCTGGTATATACTAATTTCAAAATGAGAAACTCAGGAAAAGCAAATTTTCCGATACAATATGTAGGTACACTAACGGGAGTCTTTCTAAACTCAATGCTTTTATGAGCAATAAGTCTTTCCTGTAGTAAGAGCCGGTATTCCATAAAAAACTTTAGTATATTGAGTTTCTACGAGGTCTTTCCGCTGGTGGTCCGACCTTGTAGAAGCATTGTATTTTTTCTTGGTACTTTTATTACGAAATGCATGCTTACATAACAATGAGTGTAGTATAAGTAAGGTGTTTATATTTATCTGATATTTTATTGGTTATTAGTCATAAAAATATCATTACGAAAAATAACAATTGTAAGCATACATTAATAAATTTGACCCCGTAAGTTTTTGAGCACGAATTAAAATTTTAATATTATATCCATTATTAGTTTGCAAATTTCACTTTCGTTTAATTCATATATTAAGTAGTATTATATAAATCGTTCTTTTTCATAGCTTCCTGTTGTTTCTTAAATAAAGATACGTCTACATTATTTGAAAAATAAAATTATAAATCACATTTTCAATGGACGACTGATAATAATAATATTGACTCTAGACCCGAAACCTCAACGTTTTCTTTTATATTAACAATCGGCAATTTAAAAAATCTGACATTCAAGCCGAAATATATTTTTATCTAATATTATTTCATTTTATTGCAAATTATACAGTTAGAAAAAATAGGATAATATATAATGGCTAGTCTTATTTAAAGTTTTAAAATATATTTTTTTTACTTTGTGCTATTGTTGTTAATATGTAGAAATATGAATAACTTAAATTATTTTTATGATATTGTTATATGTTATGTGGAGTATAATGTAGTCTCGACATTTTAGAAATAAAGATTTTTCGGTCTACCGTTTAAAACGACTTTCATTAAAAATACAGGTACCCCTACGTTATCGGATATCACTGAAGAACCGGTACTGGACAAGCACATTTCGTATATGTGTGGAATGTAGGTAATATACGTAAAAGGCTGTCCGCACACGACGCAACACGAAAGCAATTAAGGTAGTTGTCGTGGTTAAGGCACACCGTCAGAAAATTCTTAATTTTTGTATACTTATTAAGGACATGATACTACAATTACCCTGAAAATTTGAAGTCGATCGACTGTATATAATCCGAGATAAATTCAATTAAAAATTGGATAATTAACATTGATTGTATACGATCTCTGTAGTCCTGAACCAGTTTCTTATTTATAAAAAAAAGAACTAACTGTCAGAAACTTTCCAAAAACTGAGAGTCTTTCAATGCATTTGTTATGAGTTTAAAAAAAAAATAAGAACACATTTTTGACCGTCTAATTATTTATAAATAACGGTTTAAAGTTCAACAATTTATAGAAAAGCATACATGCATATGAATACTGTATGGGTTACGTTTTAACGGGTAGAGTCTTACGTACAAATTATGGGTCACTTAACTACAAGCTAGTATACTTTTGTGGCGCGTATAATCTATAACTTTTTGACAATATTGTACCACGACAACTACCTTAATGTCACTTGTTGACGTTGGCGTTATCGGTGATTTGAGCGACAGGGTATCTGCACACGAGGCAAAATATTAGACAGTCAACTCGTGCAATTGAAAGGGAAGGTGCAAATGTAGGTGCATTTTCGATTAATTACTTTTGGATGAATTTATATCTAGTAAATTTAAGCGAATATGAGTTTACATTTGCCGGACAGATTAGCGTTGCAAGAATAATTTGCGCTCTGTAGTTTGACATTAAGCCCCTCTATATTTTGCGGGCGATATTAGTAACATGTTGATCAGATATTCTTGCCGGTTGCTCGAGTTGTTCAGACCACACAAGCCGAGTATATCGGCGATAGATTGTTCCGTTGGCGGGTTACCCCTCTACCTAGGAACCGACATCGAAGTGATATCGTATGGCCGTTGAATTGCTCTCGTATTGCTTCATGTGCGGACGGTTGCTATGTACTTTCTAGCAATGTAATGGTTAAATTATCTGTCAAATTTTTGAATGGTTGAGTAGTTGAGTTCCAAAAACTATCATCTCACAAAAAAATTTTGATTTTCAAAAAGAAATAAAGATAAAAATAACCTTAAATAAATTAATGTTTTACTTTCAGGTTAATTAAAAAAAAGTAAAAATAATATTTTTTCGTAAAACTTAATTTTCTGATTTTTGTAATTTTTTTTTGTTCCTTTCACTACAGGTGTGAAATGACAATAGTCCTTACACGTTAGAGTCAGATGAATCATAATAGAATTACGTACAAGATACTGCATTTTTTGTACGTATTTCCTACAAAATAACTGATTTTTACATCATAATAAGCATATTAATTGTAATATTTTTGAAAGTTTACGTTTGACCATATTGGTATCTGTGCGGACTGTTGAGTGCCTATTCTGACAGAGATATCACTACTGGATTGATAAAATCGCGCTTCTTTTTTTTTTGCCTTGCACACTAGTTCCAAAAAAGAGTCATTTTACAACCACTGTATAGGCATGAAAAGCGATTATTTTATAGAAGGTCCTGTAAAAACTAATATTAATAAATACTGGAGTCCGTCAAAAAATTGTTACAATATAATATTTGAATAAACAAAATACATAATTTGAAATTTAATTTCGAAGAAGAAAAAATGACGCTAGATTACATAGTATTTGTTTGTATAAGTTAATAATAATTCTGAAAAAAGTAAGTCATGGTCGTCTTGAACTAAAATACATCTTTTATAGAAATAACAATAAATTCGAAACTGCTGGAATGAATAGATAAATAAATTATCGTATTTGCGTATCTGCTTGTCTTGTATAGAACCTTGAATGCATTTTTGTTATAAGTACTTTTGACTTTATAGTGCTTTAGTTTCTGTTATGATATTTGTTAATCCATGATTCTGCAGACATTTTTAAATGGTGTTATAACTGCATGATAATTTTTTATTAAAAAATATAATAAAAAAGCAGTCGAGGTAAAAACTTTTTTAGTATCAGCTTATTACTAGAATTCTAAAGCATTTACCGGACTATTTTTATGGTTCCATATATTAGATGAAAAAACGGAACTCCTATAGGATCACTCTCGTGTCAGTCTGTCCATCGATCTCAGGTTATTTACTTCGAGGTTACTGAGCGAAAAAAGTTGAAATTTGGGACATATATAGAGTTAGATGACCTAATAACGAACGTATAGCGGAAATAAACGAATTCCGATTTTGATGGTTAATTTGGGACACAAATAAAAAAAAATTTTAATCTTTCTAGCGCATTATGTGACGTATGGAACGAATAAGCTCATTTTAAGAAATATAAATATATTTAATTTAGAATTTTAAGATGCATATTTTAAAATATATTAAAGTACAATTTATCTTAAATCTAAATTTAACATAAATGAACAGTCAAAAAAATTTTTTTTTATTAATTTAATACTTACACCAGTATATTTTAATTTATGTTTTAAAATGTCGTATTTTTCATTTTGACGTAAAACATTTTCATGTATATCAAAAGATTTTATTTTTATTGTAAAATTTTCTTTTTCGTTTTATGAGATGACTTGTTAAAATTGTGCGTAGTATGATTTCTTGTATTAGGTTTTTTTTTTTTTTTGTTATTTTTGATAATTAAGTGAAAAGTAACTAACATTAATTTTGTTTTATTAGGTTGTAAATCTTCACAATCAAAGATAATGTACGAAAATCGAGATTTCAATCTCTTCAAAACTACTGAGCCTAAAATTGAAAAAAAAGTAAGGAATGTCCCATTTACAGTTTACAGGATAACTTGAAAACGAAAATCCTAACTCTTAAAGTTCTCACGGAAAATGGAATGGTACGGAACCCTCTCCACGCGAGTTTGTCTCTCACCATTGTTTCGGTAGTCCGGGAAAAATTAGTGAATAAATATTTAACTACAGCCTGTCAACTACATTGTTCTTTTTTACTTGAATTTGAAATAAACCATCTAACGGCAGTACAATAAGTTGAAAAAATATTAAATTAAGAGCAAAATAAAATGTACCTTCGCCGATTTTTGTTTATAATTTGTGTGTATGTGTGTGCGTGCGTGTGTACAACCAGTGTTTCATAACTGTCGGCTTTCCCCTGGTAAAACTAAAATTCATAATTTATTTTGTTTGGTATGATGTTCTCGTCTATCTAAGTCCTAAACAAACGAACACACAACAAAGTAGGTTGTATTGGATTAAGCGCTCGTTTTGAAATACTCTGTATTTATTTAAGGATGCTAGTACTTTTAACCGGAAAAACGAAACACTTACGGGGTCTCACTTCGGCTTCTGTCTGTCTGTAACAAGCTCCCAGAGTCAAAATGTACAAGCCAGAGACTTGAAATTTGGCACAGCAATGCTTTAATGCTGTGGCTTAGATTGGATAAATAATATTAACATTCCTAACGGTAATTTAGCATCTGTAGCCGTCATGTAACAGATTTCAGAACTTTGAACATCTTTAAGTGCGATAGTAACTCTTCATCAGGGATGGTAGAATACCATTATACAAAATTTCAGCTTTGGCTTTTGGACCGGACTATAGTGGATTGGAATCCCGTCTCTGCTCGTGGATGTTTTGTGATTTCGATTTATTTGACCCAATTTGGATATTTGATGATACTGGCCAAAATAACTTATACGGTAGAGGCCAACCCCCCCAAGTAAAATTCTGTTGTATACAATTGGAAGCTTCAGATTTTTTAAAATTGCATACAAAATAAAATCACTGGCTTTTGGAGTATAAATATAAATTAACTCGATGCGATCAGTTATTCACAAGGTTCATTGATTTTAAATGCAGTTTCAATAATGACATTATACAAAATAGGGTGTTAAAAATTAGTAACATCATGGCCGGTAATTTCAATTTGTTTCTCAATTTTGTTGAGATATTCCGGTCCTGTATATTGTAAGTATTCATATATAGGTATTACCTTTTATACTGGAACTTGTCTAGATATTTCGTAACGCTGCAAAAGGTAAGTACATATTATTATTACAAAGTATTGAAATCTGAGTCAAGGAAAGTAACTAAAATATAATGTGTAGAGTAATATAATATATGGTGTGGATTTTTTGTTGTACCAATTCATTTCTTTTAAATAATATATATTTTTTAATTATAATAAACGCATGCAAAAGATATCTTTCAGTCCGTAGTTTTTTTCCTGTGGTAAAGGTATAGGGTTGCCATCTGTTCGGGTTTCCCCGGATTTGTCCTAGTTTAGAGGGCATCCGGGGAGCGTCCGGGCGTGGCTTCATTTGTAGTCCGGGTTTAAAAATTTAATTGAATTTTGTTAGGTATAATATTTTAGTAAGGTTTTGTTTTCATAACAGAGTATATTAATAATTTGTGTTTTATTTTAAGAATAAAAAAATTCTAACTGATTATTAAAACAAACTGTAATAAGACTCTGTTTTGTTAGGTACATTTAAAATGATGATAAAAGATGACTTTTAATTTTAGGGTTTAAAAATAAATAAAAAGGTGATTTATGACATTTTCAACTGTTTTTATTACAGTGATTATGTTTAAAAAAACCTGTTGACATGTCCGGGTTCTGGGCTCTAAATTCCGGAGTTTTCACGCGTCTTCTCCTGGTTGCCAAACTTTAGAGATGGCAACCCTAGATAAAGGAGATGTGCGTAAGTGATTGGTTTTTAGGACTAACGACTACTTCTTGAAATTACACTTCTTTTGGCTCGTTGAGAATAAAATTTTAGCAGGCAGCTAACAAAAATTCGAAAGTCTGATACTGGCCATAAGACTCAGTCGGAAATGACATGATAAACGAAATCAATCCACTTTCTGTTATCTGAAAACTACATAATATTCTAGATGACTATAACCTTTGATTACAATCATTAGTCATTTTAAGAGTCATTCAGCCGCAAAAAGTAAAAACGAAAATAAAATTTCGAAGTGTTTTCAAATACTCAGGTTAATTTTTTGTAAGTATTATTCGCAAACTTTTTGCAGATTTTATTTCAATTAATTACTTGCATGTATATACATATTAAAAATTAGTTTTTTATCCATAGTACTATTATTCAGGTCCATATAAATTATAAATTAAATAATCAGTTTGATCAGACCAAAAAATTTTTTGGTTCATTGTTTGTGTATCCTTTTCAGAGTAGTCTAAAATATTGAATTCAGATTTTTTAAAACTAGTAGTTAATAACTTGTTAAGTAGTTGAAAACAAAAAAAAAAGACTGTGAAACTTTTTGTTATTTAAAGCTCACAAGGTTTCCTTGTGAAAATTAAAATCCTTGGCGTTACTTTTTGGGACATTTTGTAAAACTACATAATATGCTGAATTTCTCTAGCAATGTTAGGTAATAACAATAAAGATATTATCTTTTACATTAGGGCAAGAATATTCTTTATTTTAAAAATTCCTGAATCCTGTGTCATAAACGTTAAACATCCTTTCCAGACATCTACAGGCCACCGTTACGAACTCAGTTATTTACATGTAGAATCTACAGGACGCATTTAAAATTATTCAAGGCGCAAACCTTCTGCGTAGATATCTATTGTTGTAATCTTATTGTTGCCATGTAACTGTAGAGGTGACATCGTACAATATAAAACGCACAATACAATACAGTGAATACATAGAGTGGTAGGATTCTTTGTTACCAATTCTTAATTCAAGGACGTTGATAATTTATTCAAAATGTTGATGTCACCTCTAAAGCTTTGACATCACCTTTTTCAAAACTACTTAAAAATGCATAATTTAATTTGTAACAGCCCCAGTAATAGCGCATTTTTCAAAATAATTATGAAATATATTAATCACGTTCACTATTTAACACTTAAATTTGTAATTGTAATCAAGAATGTGAACATTGTTTGATTTTGACTTTTTAGGCGTTAAATGTTGTTGTCACCATCTAAATACTTATACACTGTGCATACTGAAATTCGTAGATAGCATAGTAATTTATTATTTTTGTACCAATAGTGTAGGAATTTTAGATCAAAATTTCGCAATTATTTAAAAAAATACAAATGTGAGATTTGGTACACAGTATTTGATCAGCCGAGTAACATTCTAAAAGTACTTGAAAACAAGGAAAAAATTATGCTGCGTCCGCCATTTTGGAAAATTTATTTGATGCGACGTTGGATTGACAATAATATTGCAATTAAGAAAACATTATTTTAAGTGATATATTAACGGGTTAAATTTTTTATTTTGTCTAAAAGCAAATTTAAGTTAACATAATAATTCCACAATGCCTGTTTTAGCAAAAGCACAATATTGCCGGCATGGTTTTAGCATGTCGAGCCGAGTTGTTTTGTTGTTACAAATAAGCCAGAAATCAAATAAAAAACTTTAAAATGTTCTCATAGAAATTGTAATTTACCATATAAACAATGCAAACCCAATAATCTTGATGTTATTCGCAAGATCACGGGTCTTTTGGCAATAGATAATTTTGGTTTACCTATTTTTTAATATGATAATATATATTTAACTTAGATTACATTAACTATAAATTATAAATTCTGTAAGCAACTCGATGGAATGATACGCCGAACTATTATTATTTATAGACTGAAACCTACAGCTCCTCCCGGTAGTGAATTTAATTTTGTTATGAGTATAGGTGTCTTGAATATCTGTTTCAACTGTCAATCTATTAACCAATCAGTGTTAGCTTCACTCTAGATTATGTCATAAATATACAACCTATACCTACTTACTTACCTAACTCGCATAATATCAACTGAAATTTCATTATGAATTATCAATGAGTAATTACCAAAATGTGTATTACTCTAATTTTAAGTAATCAATTTTACCAACAATTTGTAGGAAAATATTAAAAATAGCGCGATAATATTGCACAACAAATTTTATTAATATTTTATTTTGTACATAGGTTATGGTATAAAGGGGTGTTCCAGAGAATAAAAAAAATCAATTTTTAACTTCCCAGTACATTAGGAAGTTATAGTAGTGGGACCGAAAATCAAAATTTTTAATACATTTTTATGTTTCAAGGTTACTACACTATTTTTATACTATTTTTGAAAAGATGTACTGTATATCTTTATAAGACATAATCTCGAGAATAAAAAATGATATCGACTACATTAGACGCGTATTGACGTAAATATGATCTGAAAGGATTTTTTTCAAATTCGGTGTAGTTGTTTTTTTTTAACAAAATAGGCTCCAAAAAAGTATATTTTTCACAAAATGTGGCGAATAAAAAATTATATCGACTTCGTTATGATGCTAACAAAAGCATATTAACGTCAATACGATCCAATTTTTTTTAATTAGTCCAGCCGCTTTTTTGTTTTGTGGCGAAGTGAAACTTACCACCATTGTAAATCGGCCTTTATTTTCATTTTATTTACTTTATGTCACAATTATTCTAGCACTTATGCAACCGTCTAGATAATAGTAAATTCCGATAGAGTTTTGGGTAGTATGACCGCAGATTTCGGACTGAAATAAACCAAAATATTCATTCAAGCATTTTTTCTTATTATTTTCGGTGCGCGAAATAAATAGTTTAATTAAAAATCATTAAACTGATATCGATAGATCACTATAAAATATTAAGAAATATAACACTAGACGATTGCATAAGTGCTAGTATAATTATAATTAAAATACGTTTAAAATACTATATTAAAAAATACTGTAATAATTGTTTGAATTATTAATATACATTTCTAACAGAAACTGTTGTACATTAAATTAAAAAAAAATAGTTTAAGGGCCCAGCACGATCCCAGCCGTTACATTGGTAGCATAGCACAGTTTCTACAGAAGTTACATAACAGTTTCAACGTTTTGCGTTTTATTTTAATATTTTACGTTTGTAAATTCGAATTTTTTTAAAAAATTTGGTGAATTATGGAACGTACACCAGCACCTACGGGTCCTATAACACGATTACAAAGTCGTCGTCGCTCACGTTCGTTAGATCGCCAAATATTGGATGCAAATCAAAATTTTTCAAGCTTACATCATCCACTCATCGCAAGCCCAGGTGATCCAGTTCAGCAACCACATGTTGAATCAGCGCATTTACTCAATTTGCAAGAAAATGTTAATACTGCCGAGATGCCACAACAATTAAATCAAGACGCTTCGACTAGATCAAATCTCAGATTTGGAGGATCGTCACCAATTACAGTAAATGAACAGCTACGCAATATCTCAATAAATCAAGATCGTAACAGGCAAGCAATATTAGGTTTGGCAAGATCACAACAAGAACTAAGAACAGTAATGTCTTCTGTTCAATTATTGCCCAACGCCAATGCTGAAGCTTCATTACAGGCTAATAATGACGAATCAGTCCTACGAAGTCGCCAAACAGAATCTTTGTATCGCTGGGGTATTAAACCTGTTACCCGGCTTGAATCAATTCCGATCTGCACTGGATTAGATTCTCAACTGCTTCTAAAATTTATAGTACAGATTGATTCGCTAGTTGAAACTCGAGTATTACCGGAGCACCACTTGATGGAAATGTTAGTTATGAAAACCGATGGCTATCTCCGCCAACGATGGTATGAAATTATCGATCGTAGTCAACAGTGGAATGTAGTCAAGACTAATTTAATTAAAGCATTACTCTCCGATCTTGATTTGGAGCATCTACGAACGCAGCTAATTTATCGATGGCAGAATCCGTCTGAATCCTTCAGAGAATATGTGCAAGATATAGTCTCAAAGTCTCGAGCTTTAAACCTATCTATGACCGAAGCCGAACTTGCATCTGTAATTTTTAATCATATTAATAACGATACTTATAATCTACGTCGCATCGCCAAACCACCCAATAACGTTCAAGTGTTACGCGTGTTGGCCGATCAAATTTACTCCGCTCAATGTAGACATCAAGCATATCTACAGTATACACAGCGTTTATCCGATGAGACTCAGCCTCCCAATAGAACACAGTCATCAAGCAATACTACCGCCGAATCAAATCGTCCAAGCTCGTCAGCACCGAGAAGATTTAATAATCAACGCTCCTGACGCCAGAAAAAATCACTTACCTCCTTTTATCGTCAGCCAGCTCCCAAATCTCTTCTTCCTCTCCTTCAATTATCAATTCATAGAACCAAACTCATCGCGCTCCTTGATACCGGAGCCAATGTTTCTCTAATTTCCAAAAATGTCCTGAAAAATTTGAATAGAAAACATTTTTCAATTATTTCCTGTTTTCAAAAATGCTGTCTTGCAAACGGAACGACAGTCACAATTAAAGAGCAAGCTCGTCTAATTTTCAAGGTTGGCCCATACATGTGGCGATTTAACTTTCTAGTTGTCAACAAGCTACAGTACGACATGATTCTAGGCATTGATGTATTAAGCCATAGTAATCTACAAATAAATTTACGTAACCGTACCGCTTCATTTTCTTTCGATCCGGCATTAGTTCTACCGTTACTGGAATCCAAGTCCGGTCTATCTTCGTCGAACAACATATCACTGGAAAATTGTACTCCAATGACAGTTGAAGAACGAACACGATTGACTAAGCTCCTTGATGATTTCAATGACGTCATAACTCACCGCATTGGAAGGACATCGCAGTACATCTACCAAATTCGACTCACTGATGATGTACCCGTACGGAAGCCGCCATACTCATTAACTCCGCCTAAGTCTGAAGAAATGGATAAGCATATTCAACAGTTATTGGACAATGGCGTCATAGAACCATCGAAGTCCCCTTACGGTTCGCCTGCATTTCTAATACCAAAAAAGGATGGCAGCCGAAGGTTATGTGTTGATTATCGCTTCCTGAATAAAAAGATAGTCTATGACACCTTTCCAAGCCCTTCAGTGGATAATGTATTTCAATCACTTAAAGGATCAACTATATTCACCATAATTGATTTAAATTCAGCGTTCTATCAAATTCCATTATCAGATGATTCCAAAGGGTTTACAACATTTGTGGTACCCAGTGGTGCTTATCAATTTAAATACACTCCTTTTGGGTTGTGTGTATCGCCGCAAGCACTTAACAGGATAATTTTTTCAATATTCGCCGATTTACGCTATAAATATGTTTATCCGTATTTTGATGACATTATCATCTATAGCAAAAACATAGAAGCACATCTGACGCATTTAAAAGAAGTATTTACTCGTCTTCGCACATCCGGGTTCACAGTCAATCCAGAAAAAATTAAACTCTGTATGACTCGGTTGCCGTATCTTGGGCATATTATCTCAAGCGATGGTTTCTCCGTTGATCCTGCGAAGACTCAAGTCATACAAGACTATCCACTTTCAAAAAACTTGCGACAGTTGATGCGATTTCTTGGCATGGTGGGATTCTATGGAAGGTTTATTCCATCTTTCTCCGAATTGGCTGCGCCATTACATCACATGAAGAAGAAAGGCGTTAAATTTAATATGGGCACTGAGCAAAGCAACGCCTTTACGGAGCTGAAAAGAAAACTAAGGTCGCCACCAATCTTAATATATCCCGATTTTGATTTTTCTTTTGTTTTACAGGTCGACGCTTCAGATGTAGCCCTTGGAGCTGTTTTGTTGCAAATGCGTGATAATATTCTACGTCCAGTTCAGTATGCGAGCCGCCGTTTGACAGCTGCTGAATCACGGTACCCAATTTACGAACGTGAGGCGTTAGCTGCGGTTTGGGCGATAGAAAAATTCTCTGATTACCTGGAGATATTACCGTTTGTCTTGCAGACCGACAATGCCGCCATCAATTATATTTTCAATCATGCAAAACAATTGGGCAAAGTTGGCCGTTGGGCTCTACGTCTAGCGCGATTCAAATTTACCGTTGAACATATTCGAGGTTCTGATAATGTCATCGCTGATGCACTCAGCCGCATGTATAGTTCAGAAGACCACGAAGATGTCGTTCAAGACCCACCACATCAAGTTAACATGCTGGACTCGCTTCCCGAGGCATTCCAGTCGATTCAACAGCACCAAAGACGAGATCCAGAACTGAAATTAATCATGCAATGTCTTGACCGTGCTGAAGATATGCCAAACTACGTCATGAAGAAAGGTATACTTCTACGAAAAGTTGGCAAAAGGCTGGAAAAGCGAGTTGTAGTTCCTGAAGCTTTACGCCCCATGATACTTCATTACTACCACGACTTACAAACTGCGGGCCATCAAGGGATCACACGCACTTATAATTTAATAGCAAGAAACTTTTGGTGGCTAAATATGTATACTGCTGTGAAGACATATGTACGAGGATGTCCTATCTGCCAACAGTGTAAGGCAAGTAATACTCCGCCAGCAGGACTGATGATAAGTAACACACCTACCCGAGTCTGGCAAAGAATATACGTTGATCATGTTGGACCTTTAGTACGAACGTCACGAGGAAACGTATACGCTATCACTCTTACCGATGCCTACTCGAAGTGGCTTGAAATTTTGCCTGTTCGTCGTGCAACTGCCGAAGTTACTGTCCAGAGATTAATACGCTGTATTTGGTCGAGATATGGTCCACCCGAATATATTGTTACAGACAATGCGAAATGCTTCACTTCTTCAAAATTCAAGCGTATGTGCCTATCGTGGGGAATACGTCACATACTGACGACGCCTTATCGCGCTCAAGCTAACATGGTAGAGCGGTATAATCGGAACTTGAAAGCGACATTATCCACTATTATAAAAAGTTTATCCGCTTCACACCGTCAATGGGATGATTATATACCATATGTCAGCCTGAGTCACAATTCAAGTGTAAGTGAGGTCACCAACACAACGCCAGCCCTCGTCTTTCTTGGAAGAGATATACCTCAAGCTCTTGAAAATCGCTGGGGGCTTCACGGTTTGACCGATCAACAAAGACGAGTAACTGACGAAGAAGTTCAGCTCGCCTTGAACAAAGCTAAGTCAAAGATGCAGAAGCTATATAACCGTGGTCGAGTGGCCAATCCGTTTCAAGTTGGTCAAGAAGTTCTTCAGCGACTTCACACCGTAAGCAAACCAGGTGAAAATCTTGCGGCCAAGTTCATTCCACGTTGGTCGTCCCCCAGACGAATAGTTGAATTCACTTCTCCAGTCACTGTTGTCGTAGAAGACGTTGATGATCCGGACGAGCAACACCGCGCTCACATCGATCAATTGAGACCGTTCGTTAGAAGACTTTCACTTGGACCCGTGGTTCCAGATCCAGGAGGGGAGGATGTGGCGAAGTGAAACTTACCACCATTGTAAATCGTCCGTTATTTTCATTTTATTTACTTTATGTCACAATTATTCTAGCATTTATGCAACCGTCTAGATAATAGTAAATTCCGATAGAGTTTTGGGTAGTATGACCGCAGATTTCGGACTGAAATAAACCAAAATATTCATTCAAGCATTTTTTCTTATTATTTTCGGTGCGCGAAATAAATAGTTTAATTAAAAATCATTAAACTGATATCGATAGATCACTATAAAATATTAAGAAATATAACACTAGACGATTGCATAAGTGCTAGTATAATTATAATTAAAATACGTTTAAAATACTATATTAAAAAATACTGTAATAATTGTTTGAATTATTAATATACATTTCTAACAGAAACTGTTGTACATTAAATTAAAAAAAAAATAGTTTAAGGGCCCAGCACGATCCCAGCCGTTACAGTTTAATTAAAAATACACCCATACCTCGCTTTACGGCCTAGATACGTTCCACGAAACTTGGCCGCAAAGCGAAAATCCGTATAAGGAATCAATTATTCTAAACTGCAAGATTGGCAACATGTAGATATATCGACATCGAAAACGAGTTTTTTTTGCCGTTATAGCGAAACATTTTAGGCCATAAATTGAAAACGTGCCTTAATTGAATAGGGCCGTTATAGCGAAATGCCGTATAAAGAGCGGCCGTATAGTGCGGTATGAGTGTACTGCAAAAATGGTACATTTTACACAAAATCTCGCGAATAAAAAATTATATTAACTTTGTTAGGGTGCTAATCGATGTTTGAATTCAGTATGATCTGAAAGAAATTTTATTAAAAACAATTAGGCCTTTTTCTTATTTATATAAAAAGATTAAAAAAGTGTACTTTAGGATTTTTTGAAAAATATTTCACGAGTCTAGTTTATTGAATATCTACATATTTAATATTCAGTATTGATCATACTGAGAAGTTGTCTGTGTGGACCTCAAGAGTCACGCTGGTAGAGTCCTAATAAAGGTCCAGCCTCACGGCTTTTTTGTCTTATTCTTGAGAAAGAAATAAACATGCTACTACCTATAATAGAAATAGAATATATTTGTTCCCATAATATAAATACATAAATTATACAAAACTTCTGTACATATTTAATAAAGAATATACTAAAAAAAACAAAACACAAATTACTGTATGGGAGCTATAGGTATATCCATAGGAAAACCTGTGCTGGATGCACCGTTACAAAAACATATTTTTCCCTAGCCGAATGTTATGCAACTACATAAACAAGATTGTTAACATCATTCCTATGTAAGAGCCATTTTTTAATCATATTTAAAAACACTTTTAGGCTGTAAATATTCTTATATTGAAGTGGCAAAATATTATAGATATGCGGGCTGGTAAAAAAGAAAATATCTCTGAAACAGAGACTTATTTGGTTTTGGAACAAAAACGTTTAGAGTTCGAAAGTTGTATTTTTCCTCTCCATAATTTGTGCCACTTCTTATGTAAAATATTTTTAATCTTTTATATACATACTGTAAATGTCTTACTGGTAATATTTTTAAACTTTTAAATAACGGATTTGAATGCTCAGTTGATTTTTTATTTAACATTATTCGAATAATTTTTTTCTGAAGGATGCTTGTTTGGTTAAAAACGTTAGAAAAAGCACCACCCCAACATTCAATGGCATAGTTAAGTTTGGAATGTATGAGTGCATAATAGACATTTGTAAGTATGTTTGTAGGACATTTATTTCTAAGAATGTAAAATTTAGCCAAGCTATATCTTAAGAAGGCATTTAGCTTATCCAAGTGTTCCTTCCATTTTAATTTCGAATCTATATGTATTCCTAAGTATTTATATGTAAAAACCCGTTCAATCTCAAAACATGTAACATTCCCACACGGAACTATTTTACAATTTACAGTATGGTAAATAAGCTTAAAATTTTGATTGTTCGGATTATTTAAGTCAAATAATACATATTTTGATTTGTCACCGATCTTTAGACGGTGGAAGATAAACCATAGTATGATTCTACCTAAATGTTTTGTCATTTTGCTATTAATATCATTCCATGTGTTTGCCTCATATGTAAGTGCAATGTCATCAGCATAAGCTAATAATGATCCTGAAAGATTACTTGCAACTAAACTATTTATATAAATTAGAAAGAGTGTAGGCCCAAGGACCAAACCTTGCGGTACACCGCAAATTATAATTGATGACGAACTTAATTTATCAGAAATTTTAACATTCAGAGGGCGATCCTTTAAATATGTTAATAACCAGTTATAAGAAATGCCTCGAAACCCAGCAGCATAAAGTTAATCTAAGAGTATTTTGTGGTCAATGGTGTCAAAAGCTTTGGTGATATCTATAAAAAGTCCTAACAACTTATGATACGGGATTGTGAAAAAGAATTTTCTGAAAAACAAAAATCTGATTTTTTTTATGTTTTTATTCTTGAAAGTTTTATTATTCTTAGGGATTCGTTTAGTTAATTTAAAATGCAAATTACTATTGATAGTAAATTAACGAAAACTTTTTTGTGAGGAAGAATCTGTTCCAAATGACGATCGCTTGTTTCAGTCAGTTAACCATAAATCTTGGCATAAAACATTTTATAGCTATTAGATATGGGCACTAGACTATTGTCGCTTGTTAAGTAAATGAATAATTGTATCAAATTGACAATTTGTTTTTCTAAAATTTATATTTATCAACATGTTTCATTACTTATACATACTTTCATTACTAGGAGTGTAAAGATTCACACCCTCTGAATTGCATCGGGTCGGCTCGGCACGCAAGTGTGAGCACACACTGGAACTCATTTTTCCCAAAACTGCCGACCGCGTCGAGTCGATCCGATCCGATTCACAGGGTGTGGACCTTTTAAAACCCACCTCCGCTCATGGATATTTTGTTATGTCGTTTTGACTCAACAATAATTTAATAATACTGACTCGATAACTTACATGTTGAGGCCATTGCATCCCAAGGGATATTCTCTAGTATATGTTCATGTACTCATCATATAGGGACGTATTAAACAATTAGTTATACTTTACAAAGAACATTCATTACCATAATTTATTGTTATTTCTCTATATACTGTCTAATTTG
Source organism: Venustoraphidia nigricollis (assembly GCA_034508555.1). Taxonomy (NCBI): domain Eukaryota; kingdom Metazoa; phylum Arthropoda; class Insecta; order Raphidioptera; family Raphidiidae; genus Venustoraphidia; species Venustoraphidia nigricollis. The sequence goes on along the minus strand of JAVRKA010000019.1, from coordinate 1,109,011 downwards.
AGCTGGTATATAACTCTAGCTTGTAGAAATATATGAGTCAGAAAAGACATTTTTTATTATATCAGCAGACTAGTTCGAAGTTAAATTGTGTTCTCCGATTGTTGAAGCTGTACTTCTTTTGGCACGTTGAGAGTAACATTTTAGCAGGCATCAGAATTGCGCGCGCACCGCTAACAAAATATTCAACAGTATGAAGTTGACCGCGCACAGTTGACGATCACAACTCGACAGTATGAAGTTGGCCATAAGAAGCCCAGACTGAAATGACAGATGGACGAAACCAATGGACTTTTTGACATCTGGGAGCTATATAATATACTAGTAACTAGACGACTATAACTTTTGATTACAGTCAATAGTCGTTGCAAGTGTCATACAGCAAAATTTATAATATCGTATTTTTGATAATGTGAATACGATCAGAAATAAATTTTATCACAATCGGTTCAGTCGTTTAAGCAAAAAGACTGCGAAAACTGTATTTTAGGATTAAAAAAAAGGTTTTCGGGTTTAAATAAATGTTAAATAAATGGTCGAGTGGACCACAAGGACCGCACTTTTGAAGTCTAATAGACGACTCACCTCGCGGCTTGTTTTTTTTTTATTGTCTTATCGTAATTAATCATTAAAAGTATAATTCGGTTTTTCATTCTAGGGCTCGAAAACGGGTATTCTTTCCGTCGGTTTTTGATAATTGTTTTTAGTCAACAATGTTAGAGTTCAAAACAGTTCTTGTAGATATATTATGAATTTGAAATTTTATGTGACGTGTTATTATTTACACTCGATGTGGATACATGGAGTATAGACTTTTAGACGTATGAATACATTTGTGTGTACTTATAATTTTAATGACTATGTTTATTCGTTTATTGTGTTTTTATCAAGAACTGCGTCCTACACATCAACGCTTACTATATCTGTTTTTCAGTGCTGTACTTAATTTAAAAACTGAATTAAAACATAAATCATTATGTTTAACTACCCAGTATATTGAGAAGTAATTGTAATGAGTCCGAAATTTAAAATAAAACATTTTAACATATTTTTGTTTCAAAACAGTATTTTTACACTATTTTTGAAAAGAATTATATGTGTGTATGAACGTACGTTCGTGATCATTTCTTTCTAAGATGAAATATCGAGAATAAAAAATGATATCGACTACGTTAGGGTGCTAATCGAAGTGTATTAATGTCAATATGGTCTGAAATAATTTTTTTCAGAAGCTATCCAATCATTATTTTGTTTAAACAGAATGACTGCAAAAACGGGAATTTTAGTATTTCTTGAAAAATATTTATCAGATCTAATTTGTTTTGGTGGCAAAAATAAATAACCGCTACCACAAAATGGCAGATTACCTTCTTCTTTATAACCCCGTCCAAATGGGTATCAAATGAAAGGATAGGATAAGTAAAATACAATCAGCAGTGTAACTTCATTCCAAATCTAAAATGGCGGCTAACACAAAATGGAGGACCATCTATTTTCTTACAACTCCCTTGATATGGGTATCATATGAAAGGGTATGACAAATAGAATACAAGAACTGTGTGACGTTATTTAAAATCCAATATGGCGGCCAAAAGGAGTAACTAAGATTTTGAAAATAAAATAGGAAAAAACATTTCTAAAGACAAGCTTTTATTGCAGTGTACTAAAAAGGATAAAAATCAGTTTTAATAATTTAAGTTCATATTTATAAAAGCGTGGTCCGTGAGTATTATAGAGCTTACAACCCACGCTTTCGTATTTATTATTATTAAAAATTATTTATATCCTTGTTAGTACACTGCAATAAAAGCTTGTCTTTATAAAAGTTTTTCTTTTCTAATATTTGTATCTAATGATAATGATGATGATACTGAAAACGTTTCAAATCAAAACTTCTAAACTAAGGTTGTTGAACACTTGATATCAATTAATCGTAATATCCAATAATTAAACTTATTAACAACCATTTTAAAATGACAAAATAAAGGTCATTCCTTTCATACAATAATATTGTGATCGATAATATCATTGAGTATGTAATATACAGTAAGAGAAATATTGTCTGTACTAATGATCGAGCAACGTCAAATTCATAGAGAGACACAATTGTAACTATGTGCATTTCACTTACAAGCATTATTTGCCGATCATGCATCTCTTTTTAAGATAAAGTTCGGTCGGTGCTGCTACTGAAATCAACGGTCAAAATATGATCTATGCATGGTTGGGTCAGAGCTTTGGTGTATGGTAAAAATATATTTGAACCTCCTTTGAATAACACCTGCATTCACTTTAAATGTCATATAATATTCAAAATGTAAAAATCTGAAGAGAGCAAAATTTGTTAAAATTGACAGAATTGTGTTGGTTTATTATATTTTATTAACTGCATTTTAAAATATGTGCTATAAATGAATATTTTGTAGCTGTCTGATTTGTTGAATATTAATTTTGAAGAAATGTGTTATCAGCTAATCGACATTACATTTTTTATAAATCTTTTTGTGCGTGTGTATTATATTCGTATCATTGTATTTTTAAAAATATAGTTTTATTTCAAAATATTGAATTATATATTACGAAACTTCACAGTAAAAAGAAGATCTTTTTTGCGTCATTTCAGCGAACAATTCATCGCGTTATTAGTGTTATTACTATTAGTGGATAATATAAAAAATACATAATGTAAAAAGGACTTTTCCCTTTTCATTGAACAGTTATGAAGAAATGAAATTTTTTGTTAAATACTTTGACATAACAGTGAGAGGTGTATTGTGATTATCATTATATTTGGACATTGGTCATATTTTTTCCACCGTTTAAATCAATTTTTATTAAACCACATTTTGAATAATTCAATCCTTTCTTCAGTTGTGTATGTTCTAATAAGAGTTATCTTTTTAAAACTAGAACTATATTTGCCGTTATAAGAAATTAATTTTAATTGCAATAGTTGCATTTTAAAATAGACGCCTTGTTGCATTAGCAGTGCGTGTAACTATAGAAATCATTAACTGTACGCTGCGAGATAAAATACATTTTTTGTGTATTTTTTCAAGGTCTCGTAGTTATTTTAGCTTTCATAAAATTTATTTGTATTTCTAATTTTTTTCTATTTATTTTAACATTAGAAAAATATTTTTCGTTTACATGGTTACACAGCAATAAATACGACGAAATTTTTCCAAATTCCAGAAAAAATTATAGATTTCGAATTTAATAAATATTTAATAATATTGACTCTACCAACAGTAATATAATATTAAATAAAACGAAACTACTTGCGATTACTGTTCAAAATATTTTTTTATTTATAAAACGTTTCTACCAAATTTTTGGTCCTTTTCAATTTATCAAAATACAAAATAAATTATAATTGTTTATATAAAAACAAAACAGTTAAGTACTAAAATTTTTTATAAAAATTATATAATCTATGGTAATGAAATGCCATATATTAAAACAATGAGTGTCACAAAAAACCTAAAACAAAGAACAATTATTGTAATAATTTATGGATATAATCCTTAAATATCAATTTTAGATTCTTTGTATCACTCATCCTATTCACAGAATCATATTTTTCAATATATTATAACATTTTAGGTTTTTTGTGTCACTCATTGTTTTAATATATGGCATTTCATTACCATAGATTATATAATTTTTATAAAAAATTTTAGTACTTAACTGTTTTGTTTTTATATAAACAATTATAATTTATTTTGTATTTTGATAAATTGAAAAGGACCAAAAATTTGGTAGAAACGTTTTATAAATAAAAAAATATTTTGAACAGTAATCGCAAGTAGTTTCGTTTTATTTAATATTTAATAAATATTTGTTTACTTTTTCAAATTTGATTTTAATTGAATAACCCTGTGTACCGTAGACACCCTTTTATATAATTATTTTTATATATTTTTATATATTTTTATTGTCTCGGATACTTTCAATTTAATTCATCAAATTACATCAATTAAAGAAAATATATATAAAGCGTTAATTATTTTGCAAACTTTTATTAAAATATATTAAGTTTCACGACTGCTGATTACAAAAAGAAATTAAAGGATTTATTTAAATTTATATTAATTTCGACTTTGAAATAGTTTTTGTCAAAATTGGCTCAATAATTATATTTAGAATTTTATTCCAATTTTAAACTATAAGTTTACTAATATTATTTAAATTTTAGATGTTAATTTTAGCTCTGCCAAAGATTAAGTGAAATATTTCTATAAGAAATATTTTAAGAATAAATTGATTATGCAACTGCAATGTCAAATGAAATAAAGAGGTTTTATAATAGTCGAAATTAATATAAATTAAATGATAAAAAAAAATTGTACAAGTATAAAAAAAAATGTTTTTTATACAACGTTACACCTGGTAACGCTTTTTATGTTTCCATATGATTGATATAGAGAAAAAAGTATCAGTATTTAATTTCTAAATTATTATCAGTCATTTTGTGTTATCCGTTGAACGTAAAAATTAAATATTTTTGTTATACTGAAGTTTGGAGTAGAGATTGGTTGTTTTAGACAGTAGGTCATCTATTAATATATGTATTAGGCGTAATGGTTAGGTTATTGTGGTAATTTTACAGAACAGTCGACTCTGATAACCACAGAATGATCAATTCCATAGTGATAATACGTCTACATAAGGAATAATTTGGCTGCTACAATTTTTTTCCAAGAATTGAGCACGATTTCTTTATAGTATTCAATTTTTAAAAATTCAAATGAAAATAATCGTCTTCATGACTATTTAGTTGAAATATAATTTTTTTCATTAATGTGGTTACGCAATGGCATTACTGGCTGCAATATAAATAATGCGTTTATTTTAAAATAGATCGTAGGTTATAATACGTGACGATGTTTTGGTAACCAGCAATTTGAAAAATAAATAGCAAACGTTTAAGCGGTTATTCACAAATGGGGTAACACTTGTGTCATTTTAATAGTTTGTTATTAATTAGCACCTATATCAATAGATGATCTACTGCCTATAACAGTCAGTCTCTGCTCCAAACTTCAGTATAACAAAAATAGTTTATTTTTACGTTCAACGAATTACACAAAATGGCTGATAATATTTTAGAAATTAAAAACTGACCGTTCTTTCTCTATATCAATCATATGGAAACAAAAAAAAAACGTTACCAAGGTTATTTAATAAAAATCAAATTTGGAAAAGTAAACGAACACAAATTTAGAAATATAAATCATTTTTCTTGTATTTGATAAAATTTTGTCGCATTTATTGCTATGTAACAACGTAAACGAACAATTGACTTTATTTCTTTTTTGTCCTTGGTAATTAATATAAAAATGATTTTTCGGGAAAAATCATTTTTATATTTGTAAACGAACAATTTTTTTTTTATTGTTAAGTTAGCAGCAGGTACAAATTTAGTTATTTTTAAAATAATTTAATTTTTATTTCACGTGAAAATAAAATAAAACAAAATATATATCAAACAAAAATTTATGAAAAACATAGAAATCAAAATATGTTTCAAATATTTAATTTTTTTATAACTGTCACTTTGCCAAACACAGTGGGTGCGACAAGGACAAGTGATATGAAACCACTCGTGAAACGATTTTTTGTTTTCAAGTTGTCGACCCTGGGTTCTATTTGCACTTTAAACGATTTTTAAATTCACAATTGCTATAGAAACATCGTTAAACAAAAAAACTGTCAGAAAATTATTATATCATAATATAAGACGTGTAAAAATAATAATAATTTATTTATATAGGAAAATGTCTGGAAAAAGAAATTATTTAACCCGGAAAGAAAAACTGGCAGTGGTTGACTGTTGCGACGAGTGAAGAAAAAATAAATACTCTGAAATACATGTGATCAGAAACGACGTTAAAATATTTCCTGTATGCTTGAATTCTATTTAAAAAAGAATCTTTATAGAATAAATAAATCAATATTTTGACAAAGCATTATTTTTGTAAATAAATGTAAGGCAACCATCTATATATAATAAAAAAAAACAGAAAATTTGGCAAAACTTGAAACCCTTGTTTTCCAACAATAATTGAAATATTATATTTCAGTCAGTTTTTCTTTATGATAAAATAAATATTATTTACAGACTTTTCTTTTATTAATTTGTGATGATTTATTACGACTTTATGTTAATATTTTGATATAATATAATTTTCAAAATTTCTAATAAAAAATTTGAACGGATTTTAAAATGTTTTTATCAATGTCAAATGTTTTTTCTATAACAAAAATTTGTTTTATATATATCGTATATTAAACTGTGGAAAAAATGTTCAAGTGTCAGTTTTTGGCACAAATATTTTTATTTTTAGTAGTCTACGGGTGTGACTTCCGGTTATAAATTGTTATCGCGACTTATAAACTATGGAGTTCGAGTAGTAACAATTTAGTTTATGTGTGGGAATATTAGTGTCGCTATAGTACATTTAATTTTTTCTATGTCTATGAGTTGGCCGCGAATCCAGCGCTTAGTTCATGTGCCCGTTTAATGGTGGCGCCCCTAAAAACGGGCCCATTTATTGGCTTTTATACCTCCATAAGGTTGTCAATCTTGGTAATTATTTGATCTATGATAATATGTATTAACACGATAATGATAGTTGAACATTAAAGGTTTCTCTTTGTTAATTTCGATAATGAAAATTACTACGATACTTTCAATTCTAAACAAAGTAAATTAATTAATTAATAGATCTTAAATGCGCGATAATAATTTCCTTATAGTCATTTTTAAGGAACTAGCAAAGAACTCGTATATTTCGTTTACACAAGCAGAAATATTTCTTGAAAAGAACGATGTATATCTCTTTTACTTTTCGTAAACAGAAATTTTATTTAGGATAGACAAAAATGCTTTCTCACGTTGACATTTAAATTATACAACGCACATAAGGGAAGTAAATAATAGTTTACAATAGAATGATCAAATAATTTTGTCATTATTTTTTAGAAGAAGTAGAACAAATATTGTTTTATTCACCATTGTATGTCTTATACTTAGAAATAATTTCTGGCAGCTTAACAATATTTACAGTGTTTTCACGTAGAGGATTTTCGATTGTGAAAATGAACTAAGCATATGAAATAAATCGTAATTTGAAAACTCGAAATGTTCATTGGAAAATATTTTTAAAGTTGATTTCATTATTCGAAACAAGGAACAATATTATAATTTATATTTTCGTGATATTCAAATTGTATTAGTTTAATTAGGATTGTATTTTTTATATAAAATGGATATACATAATTCAATAAGACCTTTATATATTTTCTTAAACGTTTTGGGAATAAGATGTGTGGAAACGCGGAGAAATTTAAAATTCTGTGAAAAACTTCATATATTTACTATAATGACTCTTTCAATTCTTTCCGGATTTTGGTCGGTATATGGAAAAATTCAATACTGTTCTCATTGTTTGTCAAGTATAATTTTTTATTTGGATATCATCACAACTCTGTTCCATTTATTTGTCGTCGTAGTGGAAATCCTTTTGCCGGGTATTATTTACGCAAAACGGTTTCGAAAAATAATAAAAATGTTAAATTCAGTGGATATAGAACTAAAATTAAGTACCTCGCATTACCATCAGCGGTCTAAAAAAAATATAAAAATAACATTGATTTTATTTCATATTCCGATCATAGTGATATTTATATGCGACATCTTGATTTGGAGAACTGGATTCGGTTTTTCTATTTCAAAATATTATATTTGTCAAAATATTTTCGGTTATATAACATCTGTAACTATACTTGAAATTGTGGTTGTGATATATTTATTGAAACTGAGGTTCATATTTATTTGTGAAAAACTTGACATAGTTAAAACTTTTAATGAAAACTTGAAACTATCGGATTCTGGGACATGGGTTTCTGCGGAAAACAACAAAGGTAAGAAAATATTTAGTTTTCTATAAAAACGTGATTTCACACTGCGAATATCGAATTTTTTATAGAATAGAATTTGAAAATGTTTAGATAAGCCTCATTTCCATGAAATAATGTTTTCAGTTGTGGGTTTAATACTGAAAAGCGACTGATACCTCGTTCTTTTCAGAAAAAAAGTTAATATCTACTTTTTTGATCATCGATTTTTTTGAAAGTCAAAAAATTAAACCAATTGTGTATATGATACCAGCAATAGACTTTGACAGACGTTTGAATTAAATTTAGCATTTTTAAAGTTCTCAAATTTAGAATTTTTTAACATTCCTTGTATAATATATTATCTTGGTTCAAAAATCTAGAAATAAATTAAACTTTGAAATTGTTAAATAAAAAAATTATGAATTCTACAAATAAATTCTCTGTAGTTTTTCGTCATTTCGTGCATTAATTTATGCAAAAAATGTTCTATTTCAGTTCGTGTTTTATGTAAATCATTCCATATTTTGAAAGAAGTAAACGATAATATAAATGCGACTTTTGGTACAACAATCTTATTACAAATATTGGTTATAAACATGCAAATTATTAATTCTCTTTGCATTACTATTTCAATGGCTTGTGGTTTGTCGATACCACCAGGTCTGGCTAATCATTTAGAATGGCCAGCTATCATTATGGTGTCATGGGCAATCTGGTCAATTGTAAGTGTATATCGTAGAATAAATATATTTATAGTTATTTTTTACACAACCCCCTATAGTTGGAGAACTCATGACACCCGTTTCATGAAGTGTTTGATTCAAGTAGAAATTGTATACAATAGTATATAGGTATAGGTAAGATGTATTGGTAAATGAGTGTTTACCTGTCCTACCTGGGTACGCCAGATACTACGCATACAGGAAAGGTTTAAAAAAGTGTGTGCCAAAAAAGTGTTTGATTCAAAAGCCAACAAATACTAATCGAAAGTTAAGTTGATTTTATATAAATATATAAATGAGGCAATCACTTTTAGAAGGGTCAACATTGAACCAAAATAACTCAAAGTTGAATTTTCAAAAATGAGATTCACGCCGAAAAAAGTGTCTGTCTCATTTATTTATTTATTTAAAATCAACTTAACTTTCAAATAGTGCTTGTTGGCTTTTGATACAAACACTTTTTTTTGGCACATATTTTTTTAAACCTTTCCTGTATGCGCAGTACCTGGCGTACCCAGATAGGACAGGCAACACTCATTTACCTATACATCTTACCTATATATACGATTGTACAAAATTTCTACCTGAATCAAACACTTCATGAAACGGGTGTCATCAGCTCTTGGACTACTATATGCTATTGCCAAATTATTTTTTTTGATGATATTTTCTGCATTCTAACATTAGATCTGTAAAATATCTTGTGCACTTTTTATACTGTTATATTATAAACTGTGACTAACAATATTTACTTACCTATATAATAATATTTTAGATAATGTTATCAATGTTAGCCGGATTTTATCGCAATACAAAATCTGCTGTTACAAGAATTGGACGAATAGCTGATAGGAAACTAACCTGCATGATGTTACCTGCCGAAATGAGGGATGATATCGGAACATTAGCTAACATGGTATCAAACACCGACCTTCAGCTGTCAGCTGCAGGATTCGCTGACGTTGATTTGTCGTTGATATCTACAACAGCAGGAAATACTATGGCCTATACGGTTATGTTGTTACAAATGAGTCGTTGATTCACTTTCAACTCTGAAAAAATGTTACAATGTGTTAAAAATACGGTACGGTTTATTTTCTTTAAAAACTTACCTTTTATAATAGTCATAATTTTTCTAAGATTTTTGTGGTTTTCATAAAAGTCAATACGGCTTTAGAGCAGTGGTACGTTGATTTGCTGATTATTGAATTGTTATTAGTGTATTTGCCATATGGCAACATACACTATTGGCATCGGTCGGATGGCGGGACCTAGGGGTCGGACCAAAATTTCTCGACGTTTCATAACCTCCTAAACACTTTGGCACCATTTTTAAAAATGTTTATATATATATGTATATATATATATATTTATATATATATATATATATATATATATATATATGTGTGTGTGTGTACGGGCAATAACTTTCGAAAGAGTTAATTGATTTTAACGAAATTTGGCCCACGTGTTGAAATCCATCACCGCAAGAAGCCTATTTAAAATGGGCGTAATCGGGGCATTTTAAGGGTAGTTTTTAGGGGTTGAAAAATGTTTTTGGGCCCCAAAATACCGAAAAAATTCTCAGAATCGCTTCAAAATTGACATTTAACCCTTAAGTAGTAATTAAAAAGTGTCCCTAAAATTTTAATAAAATCGGCCCGACAGGACCGGATTTACAAATTTTATGAAAACACTAGTTTGCAGATAGTGAATTATTTACTGAAAGTTATATATAATTTGGTATAGAGGTTCGATTGATAATATTATTGCAATTAAGAAAAAAAAATTATTTTAAGGGGTGTATTAAGGAGTCAAATTTTTTATTTTGCCCAAAAACCAACTTAAGTTTGCATAATAGAGCCACACTGCCTGTATAAGCAAATACACTATATTGTCGGCAGGGTTTTGGCACTGCGACCCGTGTTTTTCTAATATTGATGCCCCTCCGAAAATCCTTGTATGGTCAAAAAAATGTCTGCAAAAAGAAAACCAAATATTAAAATGGCAAAAAATTGTTCAAATCGATAAGTGATTTGAGTGAGCCGGCCGTGTAACTTAAATAATAATGATGACATTTTTTTTCTTTTGCAAAACGGATTCCCAATAAATGTTTGTAGTTGACTAAGATCACACCTCTGTTTCTTCTTTTGAGTAGCTAACGTCACTTAAAGGATCGCCAAGTGTTTCGATTTAACCGAATTGTCCTGATTTCAGACCTCTTTGTTCCGTGTCTTGACGAAGAGGCTTGTGAGATGCCGTTCGATGGGATTTTATTTCATCTGCTAATTAAAATTTACGTGCTCAGGCTGCAAGTTTTATTATTTTGGCTGCCGCTTGCACAGTTTTCTATGCTTTTTAATTTCAATATACATAGCTAGATTGATAGATACGCAATTTACTTGTGAAATTAGATATTGAAATATATATACAAACTGTCAGCTTGCAATGATAATTTAACATAAACTATAAAATATCTATAATTTAGTATGTTCAACAACTGGTCTTTCTGTTTATGTGTTTATTTATTTAGTGTTAATTATTTATAACATATTATTTTAATTTATGTAGTAGTCAGAATTAGAGGTTATGTCTAGTACATTTATTATTTCATAATACAATACAATTATTATTTCATAACTTTTGTAAGTGTTAAAACTCATTTTGCCATAATATCATTGAGTCATAAAATAATAATTCAGGCACTTGATACATAACCTACCAATCTAACTACTACATAAATTGAAATAATATAATACAAACTGTAATTTTTGTGGAATTTTGTATCATATAACAAATAATATAAAAAATATATTATTGATAATAATGAGTTATCTATTGTACCGGAAAGAAGTTAGCGCGGAAATTATTTTTTTCTTAATTATTGAAATATCACTAAATTGCTCCTTAAATACTCTATCAGAATCAGTAATTGCTCCATTTCTAAAATTATTAGTTTATTTATAATTAATTTTTTAAAAAATCTAATTACTGAAAACTTGATTTTACTATAGAATGAGAAATATTCACTTTTTATACAATTTTTTTTGCTAAAAAAATTGCTCTCAATTTGCTCTATCAATTGCACAAAAAAATTATTTAACTTTGACAATTTTTATAGTAATTAACAGAAAAATAATGTTTGTATGGTAAACCTACTGCGCTGTGACGTCATCAATTGTCGCTGCAACTTATAAGGGCCATATTTACATGTATCAGCACTACAGTCATATTCATAGTCACCTTAATGTTTATGTTTTCTACTTTAATTAATATTATTTATGGTATTATTATAAGTAAGGTTATTAATTATCAAGCAATCATGTGGCTTTGATAATACGAATAATAACAAATAATTATGATTCTATAATTTTTTTTTATTAAGTCTTCAGGTTAAGATTTCAGGTTTGAAACATAATAATTTTTGTATAATGTCGAATATATAACCTCTATTGTTATCCAAATATGCTGTTTTTAACTGAATGTTAATTAAAAAAAGTTGTTTATTACTAGTAAAATAATGCGTGATTAATGTTGACAATTGAATAACAAGAGAAAAAATGGAAGTAAGTACTATTTAATGCAGCCACTATCGTTAATTAATGCTTATTATTATTAATCTTATATTTATAATTATTTATATAGGTAGAAGTTGAATAGACTACAATTATAAATACTTTTTCAAAATTGCAGGTCTAGAAGACGGTTACTGTGAGTAAGGCTGCTGTAAATTAGTTTCGTTAATCGGATTAGACACCGGAAAGAAGTTAGCGCGGAAATTATTTTTTTCTTAATTATTGAAATATCAAAAAATTGCTCCTTAAATGCTCTATCAGAATCAGTAATTGCTCCATTTCTAAAATTATTAGTTTATTTATAATTAATTTTTTTAAAAATCTAATTACTGAAAACTTGATTTTACTATAGAATAAGAAATATTCACTTTTTATACAATTTTTTTTGCTAAAAAAATTGCTCTCAATTTGCTCTATCAATTGCACAAAAAAATTATTTAACTTTGACAATTTTTATAGTAATTAACAGAAAAATAATGTTTGTATGGTAAACCTGAAAAAAAAAAATTAAGAGTGTCTGTCCCAAATCATAATCCTCTATTTGTTAGCGATTTGTTGTCCTTTGTTCAGCTGAAGCTTAAAGATCTAGTAATGACTCATCAATATAGTAAATACTCCGCCTATTCAAAACAATAGATAGTCTAATCCGATTAACGAAACTAATTTACAGCAGCCTTACTAACAGTAACCGTCTTCTAGACCTGCAATTTTGAAAAAGTATTTATAATTGTAGTCTTTTCAACTTATATATATATATATATATATATATATATATATATATATATATATATATATATATATATATACATACATATTTAAATGGACTTAATTCATTAAAAGACAGTATTAATCAAGAATTTTAATTAATTTTAATTAAAGTAGAAAACATAAACATTAAGGTGACTATGAATATGACTGTAGTGCTGATACATGTAAATATGGCCCTTATAAGTTGCAGCGACAATTGATGACGTCACAGCGCAGTAGGTTTACCATACAAACATTAATTTTCTGTTAATTACTATAAAAATTGTCAAAGTTAAATAATTTTTTTGTGCAATTGATAGAGCAAATTGAGAGCAATTTTTTTAGCAAAAAAAATTGTATAAAAAGTGAATATTTCTTATTCTATAGTAAAATCAAGTTTTCAGTAATTAGATTTTTAAAAAAATTAATTATAAATAAACTAATAATTTTAGAAATGGAGCAATTACTGATTCTGATAGAGCATTTAAGGAGCAATTTTTTGATATTTCAATAATTAAGAAAAAAATAATTTCCGCGCTAACTTCTTTCCGGTATCTATTGTTTGCAAAAATGTACAAATATCTACTTAAATTCTTAAGGATTTTTATTAATTTGAATTTAAAAGCTACAAAATAAAAAAACCCGGGTCGCAGTGCCAAAACCCTGCCGACAATATAGTGTATTTGCTATACAGACAGTATGGCTTTATTATGCGAACTTAAGTTGGTTTTTGGGCAAAATAAGAAATTTTACTCCTTAATACACCCCTTAAAATAACATTTTTTTTTTCTTAAATGCATAATTATCAATCGAACCTATATACCAAATTATATACACCTTTCAGTAAAAAATTCCCTATCTGCAAAATAGTGTTTTCATAAAATTTGTAAATCCGGTCCTGTCGGGCCGATTTTATTAAAATTTTAGGGACACTTTTTGATTACTACTGGAGGGTTAAATGTCAATTTTGAAACGATTCTGAGAATTTTTTCGGTATTTTGGGGCCCAAAAACTTTTTTCAACCCCTAAAAACTACCCTTAAAATGGCCCGATTACGCCCATTTTAAATAGGCTTCTTGCGGTGATGGATTTCAACACGTGGGCCAAATTTCGTTAAAATCAATTAACTCTTTCGAAAGTTATTGCCCGCACACATATATATATATATATATACGCTTATATATATATATATAAATATATATATACATATATATATAAACATTTTTAAAAATGGTGCCAAAATGTTTAGGAGGTCATGAAACGTCGAGAAATTTTAGTCCGACCCCTAGGTCCCGCCATCCGACCGACGCCAATAGTGTATGTTGCCATATGGCAAATACACTAAAAAGGCGAGTATCTAGCCGTGAAACCGATCCTGGTGAATTTAAAATAATAATCACATCCTTAATTCATGGCATAACATTTGTATCTGTAATCAGAGAACGAATTATTTCGATATCTTTAAATTTAACGAAGATTATCAATTTTTTATACGTAAGGTCGCAAACGAGAGAGAGAGAGAGAGGGGTTGTAGATTATAGACGCTCGACAGCTGATGTCATCAGCGTCTATGGTCGCAAACGAGACTGGCCGATGCAGATATCTGATCGGCCATTATGATGCCACGCGGCACAAAGTATCATAATAGTAGTTATAGTAACTAATAAGTAATAAGATAGTAAGTCATTAAAGAAAATACTATAAATATGATACTTAAGCTTGCCGTTACTCGCTCTGAGAACGGCACTGCGCAGAGAATAATTAAATTTAAACTTTTTTAAAGACATTTTAAAAATTCTTACGCCATTAATTTTGTAATTTTTAGGATGATTAATAAAAAAGGGGAAGACTTCTAATATATGTGCAAAGGCGTAGAGCGTATTTATAAATTCTAAAAGCAATTTTCTCAAACCCACATTAATTAATTTTTTTTTGTACAGTTGAAAATTTTCAGTATACCTACAATTTTTCCCTATTCATCTATTGCTATTATTGATCAGTGAAAAATGGTAAAATTGACGAACGAGTGCCTACAAAAAATTTGAGAACGGGATCCGTGTACATGTACAGTGCAGAACGATAGAGTCGAGTACATATCTAACTATAGCTTACAGTATATAAATATCCAAACCTTGATGGCTCGCTCATAATTAGGTGTGGTGAATCGATAAGCCATTATAAAATATATAGTTATTACATATTCTAATGGAGAATGTTTACTTACATTGTATTATTAAGTTCCCGCTATTGAAAATTTTCAAAAAAGGGTAGTTATTAATTTCGGTCCGATTTTCGGAAATCATGTTTTCATCAGATCTTGACGTTTTGGGTTCCTAGAAAGTTATTCGGATTATTTTTGGATGGATGTCCGTCTATATGTGTTTTTATGTGTGTAAATAATTTTTTGTAATACGATATCTTTCGAATGAATTAACCGATTGAGATCGAGTTTGCGACATTCACAACGGTTTATTGATACTTAGATTTGGTTAGATTTTGCAATCAATCGGTCAAGTTGTTTCAGAGTTATTCAAAGATAAATAACATTTTTTCACGTTTTTTAAATCCTAATCTACTTGTTTATACGGTGATCAGAAACTTGAATTAGTTCAAATATAAAAGCACAAAAAAATCTCGATTTTTTTCAAAACCTTCTTTTGTACTCTAAATATAATAGGGTCAATTTATTGTAACATATCTAAGTTTTAGGGCTGGCTCACAGGCAAGCCAGTTTATACGTTTCTTTCTTTATTTTATTTTATTTATTATCCCATTGATCAAATGCGTCGTGAATATTGAAATTAAGACAAAACTCATTTTAAGGGATATTGGAATAAGGGGTTACATTTTTTTTACGCCTAAATTCACGTATTAGCAAATATACTAGTTTATCTGCAAACATCTACACCGCAATCTGAGTTTTAATAATATCCGATTGAAAATTCAAATAGAAAAAAGTGTGTCCGCGTTTGAAGTTGTACTTCCTTGGCGTGTTTAATAACTTTTTAGTATATATATGCAAATAATTTATTGAAATAAAACCCTCAAAAAGTTATAGAATAATTGACTTTTTTTCTTTTTTGTCCTTGGTAATTAATATAAAAATGATTTGTCGGGAAAAAGGACTTTTGAAAAAGTCCCAAGCAAGGGACGAAACGTCGCTATAAATAACAAATAAGTGTTTACTTAAAAAGTCCTTTTTCCCGACAAATCATTGTTATAGAATAATATTTACAAAAATTAACTTCAAATATTTAAAATTTTATTTTGGTTTTTATGTTTTTCTGCGCATGACACTTTATTTGTTGTAAACGAAGGATAAAGTCGTCTATACTAGACGACTTTATCCTAAATTTATATTTATATAGTTGCCAGATGACAGAAAGTGCATTGATTTCCGTCTGTCGTTTCAGTCTGGACCTCTTATGGCTATCTTTATAGAGTCGAATTTTCGTTAGCTATGTGGGCGTACTTTCGTTGTTTGCTAAAATTTTACTCTCAACGCTCCAAAAGAAGTATAATTTTTACACACATATTTTCATATCATAAAATAAAACAAAAACTCTTATGACATAATGAATAAAATAACATCATTAAAGGTGTGAGCTATTTTTTGAGTTGAATAACGACATTTGTGTACGTCGTATTTTTTATTAAACAGAATTAAAACCAATTAAGTGTGATCCATTAGTTTGACGGTTTATAAATAAGTGTACAAAAACTTGTTTTACAAAAGTGTTATTACCAATTGGCATGAAACACTTCATTAGATCAACATTCAATTTTTTTTATTTCGTTATTATACTAATAGCCAATAATAATTATTTTAGGAGTGTCACAATTAATGTTGCCAGATATGCTGTTGGCGACCCTTACGGGATGCATCCCGCCAGCATCCTGAGCGAGACGCCTAAAATCCCGATTTTTAATCTAAGTAGCAAATTTGGCGTGGTAGAAAAAAATTGAACGAGTCTTTCAGTGGTCGCCAATGATATGTAATATCTAACCTTGGCAATGAGCAGAGTTTTCGTGGTTAAAAATTTTTCATATATGTGATATGTTGTACTATTTTTTATAGAAATTTTATGGACTTCTTATTTTGTAGTAGACTTGATAGAAATCTAACTATTGTATTTGTTCTTATGACGCAGATTATAATATAAATTTAATAATTGTTTATCTTGACAATATGAGTTAACAGTAGTAAATCTTAGGGCTAAATTATTTCATTAAAGTCTGTGATTTTTAATTCAAGAATTAAAAATATTGTTGTGCATTTTTTTCTATATCCAAATTTTTCGTCCCTAGCCCGCTTTTTCCATTTGCCACGATTTTAAAAAAACGGATCTGGCAACACTAGTCACAATGCACATGGCTTAATTATTGTTACTTCGAACAACGCTCTAATTTTCATATCCAATTTTTCCATTGCTTTCACCAAAAGCGATAATCATGTACCGGATTAAAATTTCTTTCGATAATTACAGACCAATATTTTTATACATTTCTTGTAATTAAAAAGTACAACAGTTTTTTTCCTTTTTTCCTGTGATTTCTCAACTTGAACAATTAAAAGTACTTTTTATTTTTAAATACTCGAGAAAAAACGATGAAGGTATTGGTTTTTCTCTAATAATTAGTGTAGAAAATACCACGCATACTTGTCAAACATGACCATGACAGCACAAACCTGCAACCTGCATGATATCGCACACTAGATCAGCATAAACCAGTAAATCTTAAAGCAGGTTTCGTTCAGCGCCATAGATATTTTGCAATTTTCAAGTAGTTTTATTAATGCAAATTAATGAATGAAAAAGACACATCACTAGCACACTAGATTGGTTTAGTACGGATACATAGAAATTGCAGGCGACCGACTGACGATCGTTGCGGACTGCCGGTTGTTGGTTGCAGGTGCTCTTCTAATGTGTGCTAGTCTGTTAAATAGTCATAATATAAGTACCTTTACAAACAGGCTTTTCTGCTCCATGCTGGTCGTACTTGATAGATGTGTCTGGTCTTTTAAAAAAATATGTAAATATCAAAAATCGTAAAAGTATTATTTAAAATATAATTTCAAATACTGTTTTCTAATTTTCAGTTAGAAATTCGATGTTGTTGCACATTTTTCGATGCCGATTTTTTTCAGTTTTTCAGTTAAAGTGCGTTCGTTTTGAGATACCTATGTGTATGCTATTATATTTTATGGGGATTGGAAAAATTTCGTCAAATATTCCAGAAATAAGACACGAGAATCCAAGACACTGACATGAGAATCTCTAAGAATTTTAATATGCTTTTTCATGTGATCAGTAGAATTATTGAACACAAATTTCGGTTAACATAAAATGTCGCAAGCTTTCATAGCTTCTTGATTGAAAATGCATAGACTATACTTAATTAAGATGGGGGTTCATAAATAACAAATGGAACGTGGTGACACTAATAAATGTCCATTTGCCCTACGTATATTTGTTTCGAAATTACCCTGTTATTACTTATAACAAATTATTTTCAGAGATATTTTCCCTACATAAACGAAATGTAAGTAATAAAATGAACAATATTGTACATTAATATAATCCTTTGTTAAATAAACAATATCATATATTATAATGCAGAAAATCGACTATTTTATATTGTGTGAACGGAAAAATAACATTACCCCAGTCATGACAGAAGTGAACCTTATCTACATAGCACAAAGCTGCAACCTGCACGTTGTTGCACACTAGGCCAGCACACACCTACCAGCAAATTTTAATGCAGGTTTCGTGATGTGCGGTAGACATTCTACAGTTTTCAAGCAGTTTTGTTAATACAAATTAATGAATGAAAAAGACTCATCACTAGGACACTAGATTTGTTTAACACGGATACATAGAAATTGCAGGCGACTGGCTGACGGTTTTCTTGTCCGTGCTGTTCTGGTGTTTTATACGCACTATAAATTAAATTATCGTATCCGAATAACACACTATGTTATGGAGGTACTTAGTAGTAATATTGCTGATAAAAATTATTACAAATGACAAAAATAAAGAAATTGTTACACACTTAACAGTTTGTGCCGCCGACTGTACTTTTTTCGAAGATAGTGCGCCTCATTTCTGTTAGACAGCAACAGTAGCTATGTGATGGGACCTGTAAATGAACACTTTATGCCGTAAATCAAAGTGTTATTTTTTCGTTCCGCCCTAATGTATATTTTATAGAATACAATATTAATTTGTAACATGATAAATTTCTTGTATGAACTGTTTATTATTTTAAATTACAGTTTATTTTTCAGGGATTAATGGGGTTTTAAACAAACGTACCGTGACTATAAAATTATTATGATTAATTTGATATCATTTAATTCAGCTGTAGCTTAGCTATACAGTTGGCAATTAGACTTTATTTTATCGCTTAGTCCTTCGTAAATGTGACGCTGCTGGCGTGGAATGAGATTTCATATTTAATGTAATTTGAATTTCAAAATTTTTACTATGAAAGTTATTATATAAAAAAAATTCTTTTTCAAGTTGTAAATTTATTATTTTGATAAATATTTATTTATTAATAAATTGTTTACAAATTATGAAAGATATAGTTAAAAGGTTATTAAAATGATTCTTTGGAAATATTTGCATATTTAAAGAAGCAATGCTAGAATGCGAATAGTATTTTTTTATTTCATACGTTGTATTCGAATTGTAGTCTGAAAGTATTAAAGCTGGAATTATTGTTAAAAAAATATACTCGTTATTTGAAAAAATCTCAACCAAATTATAATTATTTGTTAAATTGATTCATGGTTATAATTTATTATAAATATATCGATATCAGTTAAAAACTATGGTTTCGGCCTTTTTTTGTGTGTGTCCAGTTTAGAGACACACGACAGCAGATCGGATTGTCGGGTGATCTTCCTGTGGTTTTAGGCAATGATCTCGAAGATATCGGTGCGTAAACCGGTTTGTTTAATTATATTTATTTTTTACCTTTTTTGTTAATTTTTTATTTACACAACTTTTCTTAGTTATTGTTTTGCTTTATTTTTGTTCTTGCATTTCTTTATTATATAAACGCTGATAGCCTCAAATGTTGAGCGTTTACAATCTACAATATTTCTTCTTAAAACCATATGAATTAATTATCATTTTAAAATTTGATAATGAACATAATAAATACATCGATAGAATAATATACTACTTTTTTGTTAGCTTTGGGTAATTTTTCGCGTGCTTTGGCTCAGTAGCGATTAAAGGTTTGATTTCTTGAAGACGCCATTTTGTCCAAAATTTTACCAGTTTTCTAATTGATGATGACATTGATTCGGGAAGTAAGTGTCTTGGAAATATTTCCAAATAACCCCTTTTTAACTTTATGCACCCCCGTTCAAAAGACAAAAAAAGTGAAAACCGTGTTCCTTAACTATTAAACTACATCTTTACCAAACAAAACGCAGTTCAACGTTTTTTTTTTAGCTAGAAGAACTGTTTTGCCACTGACGACTAAACAATAAGAATTGCACACAAACTGTTACTTTGAAGATAGAAAATGATTCCGAAACATTGCTAGAGCAGATTTAAATCTAAAATTGGATTTCTTTTTGCGTTTTTTTTAAAAATGAATTCCAATACTGACATCACACATTCAATTCAACCTATTTATGGATACCTGAGTTTCATTGGAATCAGGTATCCGTTAAAATTAAAAAAAAGTGTTAATTTTTATAAAAAAGTGCACACCATTTTTATAATACTATTAATAATATTGTTTGGAATCTGGTCAATTTCTGGAAAATTAAGATACTGTAGTACAAGTGTGCCAATACACTTATTCTATTTAGAACTGACGGTAATGGTGTTTCATATAATAAGTACTGTGTTGAGTATTTTTCTACCGGTTTTTGTTCACAATGAAACTCTTTTGAGATTTATCAAACGATTGGATGATATTGATACGAGTTTGCAATGCGAAACACTTAGACACTATAAAAGAACAAGACAAAAAATAATAACTATGTTGATAATATTTCACGTTCCAATTACATTTCTAATGGGTTCAGAAATTATGGTGTGGAAAATTGGTTACGGCTTTTCATTATCAAAATACTATCTCAATCGAGATATACTAAGCTATTTTTCATCAGTTATTGTACTCGAAATTGTAATTCTGGTGTATTTATTGAAACAACGTTTAATTTTCATTCGTAACAAAGTACGCAATTTGTTTTGCTTTACCAAAAATAATGATACATTTCAAGTAACTACAAACTCTCGGATTTCTACTGAAATTCTCAAAGGTAAGTAACCTGTGTTCAATAAATTATCACTTATACAATGCTTTGCTCAGAACGCTGGTATATTGAGTACATGAAAAAAAAATCCACATATAGAACCCTAAAAACGGTACAGTACATCGTAATATTTTTGTGACTTAGGATCGTATTAAAAATGGAAAGTTCATCTTTCTTCAGCCCTCGCTACTCTGAGAGTTAATGTCTAGCTACAGCTAAAAAATAATTGGTTCTCGCATGTAGTGAATTTGAGTCTTGTAAATCGCTATATTATGAAGGATTAAAATGTTGATTTGTGTGCACCGTAGAGTAATTGACTAACTCATTCCGCCGCGAAAGTGGAAAGATTCGGGTTTAAATCCCGACGGTGACGTATTGGAATAATAATTTTTTTTTAATATAGTGTTACAATAATGAATGTTTCTTAACAATTATAGCAGACATAAGCTATTATACTAAATATTTTTGTGGCCAGAATAGATAATAGTCGACTGGCATCTACGGGTGTCGATAGAACATGTTAAATACATTTTGAAAACATATCTACAAAGCAACTATACATATTTAAAAAAAAAATTATTTTGTCACTTTAAAAGACCGCGCACGTTAGACTAGCACCTTCAGTCAGCAGCCAGCAACGACCTTCAGTAGGTCGCCTGCAATTTCTGTTTAGCCGTGCTGGACCGACCTAATGTGCTAGTGATGTGCATCCATGAACGGCCTGTTTAGGATGACCCGATATTTCCAAAGACGTGTAATTGTTTCAATCACTCACTGTCATATGAATAGCAAAACTTCAAGTTATTAAACATTACCACTGTTAACGACTGTTAATAAATCAATTTATTAATGACTCATTTGATCCACTCATTTTTGCAAAATATGTCTAATTAATGAGAGAGAAATGTATAGCAAAATTTCGAATATTAAAAACTTCCATAAGAATCCAAAATAAATAAATATTTTACTGTCCATTAACGCAGGTTAGTGATGGTTTAGTGTACAACATCGTGAAGGTTACAGACTACTGGCTACAGATGCCAGTGTAGTGTGCGCGGTTTCCCTAGGTGTACTTTGTTTTGAAATTCAATTTCTGATTATTTTGGGCATTCTATTTATTTTTAGTCGCCTTTACTTTGTGATAATATTAAAACATTATTTCATTTTCTTTATTTTTGCGTCCGATGTTCAATACAATTAAGTATGGCTACGTCTACAAAAAACCAATGTCACCGGTACTCGCAAGACATATATTAATATTCAGATTCGAATACGATGACAGCTATGGGCAAAACACACTTTTTAGGGCGTTCTTTGCTTTATGGAAATATGGATTTTCAATATAGAATTCATAAAGAATATAACAAATTGGTTCGTTGTTTTAAACCTCGAATATTTTCAGTTCGAACGCTGACCAAGGCGTTTATGTCTCTAAGAGAGGCAGTTGACGATCTCAATTCTATTTTTGGAATTACAATATTGTCGATAGTTATCGTGCTTAATGCAAAAATTGTTAATTCGTTGGGCATCGCTATACAAGTAGCCACAGGCATACAGATCGCTCCAGGCTTAATTGATTATCCAGAATTACCAGTTTGTGTTATAGGTCTGTGGGTACTTTGGTTCTTGGTAAGTTTTTTTTATGTAAATGGTAAAAAAGTCTGACAATCAAATTATCATTTTCCATTTTACTGTAACTTGGTGCACAGATTTCACACAACCTCTTTTTTTATTTTTTGCTAAATATCTGTATCCGTTGTAATATCATACAATTTATTTTGAAGTGTTCTATTATCTCTATAATTTTCCGCTTGATGACACTTAAAACATCTATTGGTTGTAATCGAAGGTTCTAGTCGTCTAGTGTACGATATTATTATATAGTTTCCAGATAGCGGAAAGTGCATTGATTTAGTCCATCTGTCTTTTCAATATGGGTCTCTTATGGCTAACTTCATACTGTCGAATTTTCATTAGCTGTGCGCGACCAACTTCATATTGTCGAATTTTTGTTGTGTGTGCACATTTCTGTTGCTTGCTAAAAGTTTTCTCTCAACGCGCAAAACTTTTTTCCGAAAAGATATTTCTAAAATATTATTTTTTTTTATATTGCAAATGAAAAAGACGTAAAAATGGACATATCTGAAAAATCTAAAAAAACAGTTTTGTTACAGATAATTTTATTGATGTTAACTGGACATTGTCAAAACGTCGGTGATATAGCTCGTGAAATATCATGCATTGTTGATAGAAAACTGATGGATAACATTGAATTACCTGCCATATTGAAAAAATCCATGAAGAGATTTGTAGAATTAACTGCAAATTCCAGTTTTACATTTTCAGCAGCTGGTTTTTTCAATGTAGATTTCACATTGCTGCCTGCTATAGCTGGAAACAGTATGGCGTATCTTGTTGTTTTACTACAGTTTAATGGATTGCAAAATAATTAAGGACACTTAACAGTACCCCTTTTTTAAGTTTTCACAGTATATATTTCACCGCAAAGAAAGTAATTACTTACTTAATCCCCATATCTTAACAGTGTTGGATCACTTTCACAGTGTTTGTGCTGTGGCCCAGCGATATGAGGCGAGGTACGCAAAATACATAATGTGAGTGTGGCCTTCTTTAGCTTTATCACGCTCAAATCATCTGCACATTTCAATTTTTGGCTGGTGCACACTACGAGGCTAAAAGATGCTATTGCAAGGGTGCCGCTGTCAATTGATTACTCTAATTTTTAGAAATATTTTGAAGATTTAAAAAACTTTTCTGAAAAAGGAAGAGTCACTTTAGGTTTGTGATGGAACCATTTTGTGAAATAAGTACGAATAAGGTCGTAAGAGGCTAAAAGATGCTATTGCAAGGGTGCCGCTGTCAATTGATTACTCTAATTTTTAAAAATATTTTGAAGATTTAAAAAACTTTTCTGAAAAAGGAAGAGTCACTTTAGGTTTGTGATGGAACCATTTTGTGAAATAAGTACGAATAAGGTCGTAGTGTGACATTGAAAACGTGTGTTTTTTTGGTACAATTAATGCCAACTTTTTTCTGGTAAATCGTACATAAATTACAAAAGTAGTCCATTAGAGACCTAGATATGTCCTTTATCTTCCTTATAGGGAAAGAATTTTGGCAGAATGTTGACGAATAAGTCTACAATCAGTTGACAGCCGAAGCTCTATTTTTGGCTTAAATTCAGAGCGTTCCGACAGCCTTAAGGTTGCTGAGTAACAGCTGCTATAGACAGATAATAGACAGACGGAAAACGAAGTGATCCTATAAGGGTTCCTTTTTTTCTTTTGAGGTACGGAACCCTAAAAAATATATTTAAATAAAAGAAATATATTATATATTAATGAAAAAAATATCAAGTGGATTACGAAATAGTTGTATAGAAACTATGCTGGCATTGTCCGGGATCGAAATAACTACCTTCGAATTTCAGTTGGCAGGTGGAAATATCAAACAAAAGAAACTGATATTGATTCTCTTTTTAAACAATTAGTTACAACTGTCCAGTGTTTTTAATATAAAATGTTGATATAATGTTGCGATTCGTAATATAATATCGGTAGGGAATCCTTTGTCTGTTATAATGATAATGATAACAATGAGGAAGAATAAATATTGTCTATTTGTTTAAAACACAGGGTGTTTTTTTTTTGGTCTATGGACTGCCAGTGGCTTCCACTTGTTTGATTTTAATACATTTTTAAAATTAATCTTTAATTCTGCAGAGTAGCTCTACTCAACCGTTATCGGTGGGTACGCAAAGTCAATTTTGAATGACTTGTTTCTTCAACTTGTATTTTCCTTTTAGAGAGGTATAAACAATTAAGCATCATTGTTTGAATCCATCAGTATACTGAGAATAAATATGGAAGCCTTCAAATAAAACCTTATTTTGAAGTCCGTCCTGATTGCACATTGCTCAAATGAAAACGCTGTCAACAAACATTTTTTTTTATTTAAAGAAGAAAAACAGTGTCCAGCGGCTATGTTTTGTTTGAATCTGTTGAAAACTGTTCTTCAAATACTTTTAATATGATTCAATTCACACTGATGAAACAACACTTTATAACATATATAAAATATTTTTGTTTGATCAATGTGCATTGACAATATGTGGTTCAACAAAACAAAATGTTTTGTACTGTTAATGTGTACGTATCAACAGACATCATCCAACACATTAACAAGTTATGTTCATTGCACAGCATCATCGTTTTCCGACATGATATGGATAAATTCCTTTCGTCGATGGCATTTGGATGTTTGTTCAACCAACAATGTTTTTAACCCAGCGTATCGATTAGATTAAAGACGTTCTGTTTGACCAAATGTGTATTGAATGAAAACATTTTGGTCGATCCTATGCATGTTCGAGATTAAAACAAACTGTTTGTGAATGCCACAAAACTTTTCAACTAAGAACGTTTTCGTTTGATCAAACTGAAACCAGCCTAAAAGCCAATTCAGACTAGCCGTTCTCGGTTCCGATTCACCGGTCCGGTTGGGAGCTCGACCAATCAGGGCGTAGTCGTTCCCGATTGCGGTTCGGTTCGAGCGTTTAGGTTCAGCTCTAATTTCAACCGGACCGTTCGCAACCGTAGCCAATGAGAACGCTTGCTGGAGTCACGTGACTAGCCAGCTGTTTAACTACACATCAAACGTTAAATCATATTTCGAAATTGCGCATGCGCATGCGCATCGAGAATAATCGTAGAACCGAATCGGGATAGTGTGAGCAGCCTAGATTAATCAAAAACCGAACCGGACCGGTGAATCGTAACCGAGAACGGCTAGTCTGAATTGGCTTTAACAGTGTTAAATTTTTATCAATCAGCAAAGCGTTAACAATGATAATCCAATTTTTTTTGGGCCTGAAAGGTTTCTGCTTTACTTTAGCTCGCGTGCGATAATCCACCACTATTCAAACCTTACTATTAGGCATTGCCACATAGCAAGAATTCGAAATTGTTGGTATGAAAATTAAGGTCCATTTAAGAGCTAATCTTAAGCCCCTGTTTTGAATTTAGGCCTTTTTCCCCATTTTCTAAAACCTGTGGGGTTGTTAGCTTTGGTAAAATGAGCACCATTATTAGAATAAATAAAACAGAACAAAACAAGATCTATATCCAAATTAAGGACGCCCACTTGACACATTGATCGAATCCCTAACTGGTTTAAAAGTAACGCTAATTTACATATTACTTACTCGAGCTAGAGATGAATCGATTCGTCATGTAAGAGCCCAAAAATAACCCTTAATTTAGAAATTATTTTTTTTAGTTTCCATTTAGTGTTATTTAAACACAAATAGATTTGGTATAAAGTGGGATCTAAACGTATAATAACACGTTTATTTTTAAAAGCGCTTTTAAGGGTAGTTAAATATAGTAATTAAGAAATATACTGGCAGACCACGAATATTACTGAATATATGTATTTCTCAACAATAATTCTTGCTTATACAGTGCGTTCAATTTCAAACAATATTAAGGTTGCTGAGTAACAGCTGCTATAGATCCTTAATTCTATCTGAGGAGCAGTCGGACGTGAGAGTTCATTTAAAAAGCACTTACATTTAGGAAATTTCTAATTTCTATGAAAAATCTTATTTAGTCTTTGATGTTAATGCTTCAAAGTAAATTAGAAATATGTACCATTTTTCCCATATGACTTATAGCCAAGTTTTTTCAGTTTATTTGATCTAAATAAACGATTTAAAATCAGTTAAATTAGCATAAGTTGCACACACATTTTTGTACAGAAAAAAATAAATTTGAAAAAAATTATTGAGTAAGCCAAATATGTCAGTATTTTTAGCGAGTTTGTAAAAAAAAAATTTAAAATGCGATTTTGCCTTTCTGTAATTCGAAATCTTTTGAAAGAAATATTGACAAATATGTTTTTTTGATTCAATTTTTAGAGCAAAAATATGTTTTTTGAATTTTTGAAGTCAATTTTTGTGAAGCTTAGTGCTTAGTCACAGCTAATAAAAACAGTTATAAAATGAATTTTGCGACCACAGTTCAAAATTTCGAGAGAGCATATTTTACAATCTGACGGATCTTTCACCTTAACTTTCATTTATTTAAAAACAAACGCACTGATAAGCTTTCGTAACGCATCTATTTCTTTTATCACTCCACAAGTAGCAAATGGTACTAATTTCTGTCAAATTTCAATTTTTTTTAAATTTACAATATTTTCCCGTTTTGATCCCCCGAGCTCAAAAAACTTCGATGACAAAAATTTGTTTGTTTGTCTATTCGCCTGTGGGTATAACGATACAGGTCAAACGGCTGAGCGGATCAAAATCAACTTCCGGTAAAATACTTAGAAAGAGCTCTATTGTCTTTAAGGAAAATCGGTGCTTGCACAAGAGTGGTATGTGCTATTACGTTTTTTTTATTACCTATAACGGTATGCTTTTCATAACGCTTTAAATATTTTGTAAATTTTTAAACCTTATAGTCTCACAAGAATATTGAAAAAAAAAATCAGCTGTTCATTTGTACTGAAGTTACTGATCTGTCAAAATTAAATGAGTTAGTTGGCATGCATGATTTGGTTAATTTTTACATGTGAAACTATAGAGAACTACGGAAACTATGATACAAGTATTTATCACTAGCCGTCATTCACGTCATCTCACGTGTTAGCTGAGACTAACTTATTAGTGTATTTGCCATAGGCAACATACACTATTGGCGTTGGTCGGATGGCGGGACCTAGGGGTCGGACCAAAATTTCTCGACGTTTCATAACGTTCTAAACACTTTGGCACCATTTTTAAAAATGTTTATATATATATGTATATATATATATATATATATATATATATATATATATTTATATATATATATATATATATTTATATATATATATATATATATATATATATATATATATATATATATATATATATATATATGTGTGTGTGTGTGTGTGTGTGCGCTATAACTTTCGAAAGAGTTAATTGATTTTTACGAAATTTTGCACACATGTTGGAATCTACCACCGCAAGAACCCTATTTAAAATGGACCCAATCGGACCATTTTAAGGGTAGTTTTTAGGGGTTGAAAAAAGTTTTTGGGCCTAAAAATGCCTAAAAAATTCTCAGAATCGTTTCAATATTGAAATTTAACCCTTTAATAGCAATTAAAAAGTGCTCCTAAAATTTTAATAAAATCGGCCCGACAGAACCAGATTTACAAAATTTATGAAAACACTAGTTTGCAGATAGTGAATTATTTGCTGAAAGGTGTATATAATTTAGTTTAGAGGTTCGATTGATAATAATATTGCAACTGAGAAAAAAATGTTCTTCTAAGGGGTGTACTAGGGAGTCAAATTTTTTATTTTGCCCAAAAAACCAACATAATAAAGCCACACTACCTATATTAGTAAATACACTATATTGTCGGCAGGGTTTTGGCACTGCGACCTGGGTTTTTTATTATTATAGACAATAGAATGACAATATTTTTTAGTTGAGTTGGCTCCGTCGTTCACTTTGCAAGAATTATTAGATAACATCTCAGTTCAGTTCAGTTAAGGTGAAAATCGGGCACTTGGAAATTATTCATATCGCAGTTTCTTCAATCCGGCACACCGTTTGCGTTATTATGAAGTCAAAATATTCAATCATTTAATGAACATTCCTCTACCTATTTATCTACCCAATTTTAAAAAATAACTTACAAAAAATATATTACGACATGTAACTTCGCTTCAGTGTGTATTGTTGAAATAGCAAGAGTAAAAGCAGAATATTATGTGTAATCCGACAGCGTAGACTGAAAGCATTTTTAATTTTCACATCTGTACATCTATTTTAGCTTCAATTCTAAACTATATTTTAGGATAGCTATTCAAATATATAAAATACTTGTATTATTGTTTCACTATTATTACAATTTGTTCACTTTTAACAAAATGAAAAAAATATATTTTGATATCGCACTGTTATTAACAGGGCAGGATTTTCGTATCATTCAGTAGGTGTTCGTCTATCCTTTTTAATCATCCCAACAGTGTATACACTTTCGTTTGTTTTGTTTCAAGATGGGAGATATAAGCAGTTAAAAGGTGGAAGGGGGTTGGTCATTTTTGACACGCAGTATAACATTGTATATACTAATATAATGTAATTATGTACAATATATTACCCACATTTACATTATAACATAGGTTTGTACGTTTTGAGTAGCTATGCAGCCTGTTCTTTGTGTTGATAATAATAGTATAAAGTTAAATTGTAATTGAGAGAATTGTATATACGCTCTTGTGACTTTACAAATATTCGTTGTAAAAAGTGAAAAAAACATACATTTATATATATTGCAAATGAAGTCATAATTAAGTAACTGAAATATCGCTAAAATCGTATATTAAAACACGGGAAAAATATTTCCAACACTAAAATATTTCTTCAGTATTTATTCAAGTCGTGTATTTTACGAAATGGATGTATCTGATTCATTCCAAGTAGTTTGTAAATATTTAAGGTTCCTTGGGATGAGATATGCCGTAAAATCAACAGAAGAAAACACCTTTTTCAAAACACTTTACGTTGTTTTAGTTATATTGTTATTATTATTTGTAGGACTTTGGTCTATTAGTGGTAAATTATTGTATGCTAGATTCGTTATGCCGGATACTGTTTTTTATTTGGAAATAGCAGGAACATTAGTTCATCTGATCAATAATATTATTGGTATTGTTTTTCCGGTTTTTGTGTACAATAAAAGAATTATGGGTGCTCTGAAGAAATTGAATAAAATCGATAAAGATCTTAATTGTAATAATTCGAGATTTTATAAATCAACTAATTTGAAAATTACAGCTCTGTTGATCTTAATACACATACCATTTTTCTTTTTAACTGTTACTGGAATATTTACGTGGAAAACTGCTTACGGTTTTTCTTTATCTAAGTACTATATAACTCAAGATATATTTTCTTATATTTCAACTTTAACTGTATTTGAAATTGCCGTAATAATTTATGTAATTAAACGGAGATTTTTAATTATAAGTCACCAAGTAGAAGATATGTGTAGTTTTGAAGAAATTCAGACGCCAATCACAAAAGCCTGCATTTCGGCGGAAAATTACAAAGGCAAGTACTTATTATAGAAAATATATCTTTTTTACTTATCGATGCACACTTTAATAACGACAAAAACAGTTTATTTTTGCAAATGCAAAAAATTACAAAATATACAAAATAACATTCAATTAGAAAAAAATTCTGTTAATATTTAGTGATCTTTTTAAAAGCACTTGAAGTTTAGAAAGACTACAAATATGTGTCCTGGGAGGAATCTGCCAAATTTGGGAGATGTACTTATTCCTTAGGTCAATTTAAGCAAAAACAGTTTTATCAACATAGGTCCGATTTGGAAAGGTTGCGAGTTATGGTTTATTGTAGAAACATTTTATGAAATCAG
The DNA here is from genome assembly GCA_034508555.1 of Venustoraphidia nigricollis. Taxonomy (NCBI): domain Eukaryota; kingdom Metazoa; phylum Arthropoda; class Insecta; order Raphidioptera; family Raphidiidae; genus Venustoraphidia; species Venustoraphidia nigricollis. Next base: position 1,078,307 of record JAVRKA010000019.1, on the reverse strand, counting down.
ACATAATACTTATTATTTAACGACAATTTTTAAAGGAGTAATAGCATAAATAAATAAGCTACAAGAAATGGTGAAAGTGACCACCCTTACACTTTTGAGAATGATTAAATAATACTAAAAAAAAATTATGGACTTTGTCGGACTTTGCAGTAGATTAAATAAATCGGTTTCCATCTGCAGCATTTAAAGTTCTTTGAATGTATATGTTGTATCTATTAACCCTTTCTGCATAAAAAAGCCGACCTTTTCGAATCTTATAAATTTTTGGTTAAAACGACGGATTCCTCCTGGCAGATGAAATAGTCTTATGTTTGAAAAATTATATTATAAACCAGTGAAATATGAATTTAATTTTTCGAATGCTATAGTTTTCATAAGAAAAAACGTAGTAAAAAAGATTAAAATTTGTATTAATGAATGTTAAATTTAATAAATGCTTATCTTTTGGACAATAAAATTTTAGCTATACTTTTATTAGAACTAAAATATTACTTTTTCAAAATGGCAAAAAGTAAAAAAAAACTTGATTTATGTTCACCAGTAAATTGCAGATGTTGAGGAACGATAGTATATTGAACCAAAATTTTTGAATTACTTTTTAAGTGAAAATATATTTCAAATTAATAATTAATTCATGGAACTTTATTGGAACTTTGAGATAATGTAATTAGCACGACTGGTAATAATATGTTCAAAAAAAAAATGATGCGTGTATTTATATGCGTTAGAAGTTATACTTCTATGGCGTGATAAAAAACCAATTTTTAATTTGCGTGCAAAAAATTTATTGAAATAAAATCATAAATTGCTGGAGTGAGGCTAGCATAAACAAGACGCCACCCGCATGCAAACATGATCTCTGCCACAATCTAGGCTCCTCACTTAGTGAATCGAAAAAAAACTAAAAATTGTGACAATGCTTCGCTAAATCTACTCTTTTGGTAGCCTCTATTCATGTGGTAGGCTTTTTTGCGAGTAACGTTATCCTGTTGTTATACAGATAGAAGTTACAGTGTGCGCGCGAATCGCAAAAAAATCATTTTTACCATTTTTTCATAATGCGCCAAAAGAAGTATAACTTCAGAAAAAAATAAGCCAAGATAAGAACGATAAGATAAAAATAAGATTTGTTGAGTTTAATTAAAATTATCTTTTTTCAATCTTTTTCAGTTCGTGTACTGTGCAAGACTTTCCAGTCTTTAAGCGATGTGGCTGACGATATGAATTGTAGTTTCGGGGTGGTAATTCTGTCACTGGTAATTGTAATTAACATGAAGATTATTATTTCCTTGTGCATTGCTGTTGGCATAGTAGCAGGATTACAAGAGGCACCAGGCTTGGAAGACACTCCAAATCTGCCAAGCTATGTTATGATTCTATGGGTTATTTGGTACTTGGTATGTTTCTTTAGTTAAGTCTAGACGTAAGTTTTATTTCTGTAATATAAAAAAAAACAACTGTGGCACATGTACTTTCTAGGCAAAATTCTAGAAACAATGAGCAATATCAAAACAGGCCCATCAATACGTAGGAAGAATTCCTTATTTTTAAAGCTCTGATAAAAATATGTAGTATATTGACTTTTTGTTTTTTGTCCTTGGTAATTAATATAAAATTTACTTGTTGGGAGAAAAGAACACTTTAAGTAAACACTTATTTGTTAATTTGCGACGTTTCGTCCCTTTATTGGAACTTTTTCAAGCTTATAACTGGAATTTAAATATAAAATACAATTTTTAAATTTACAATTGAAATATAAAATATCAGATATTAATTATACACACCATTAAATGTTCTGTTTAAGTAGATATAAAAGTTAACATGTAGACATAAATTTTATTTCAACAATTGTTCATAGAAACTTTTATAATAAAACCGTTTTTTAAAAAAAAAATTTACGGTTGATGTTTACTAACAGTCAATAAATACATTAATTTGAACATCAACCGTAAATTTAAAAAAAAAAAAAAACGGTTTTATTATAAAAGTTTCTATGAACAATTGTTGAAATAAAATTTATATCTACATGTTAACTTTTATATCTACTTAAACAGAACATTTAATGGTGTGTATAATTAATATCTGATATTTTATATTTCAATTGTAAATTTAAAAATTGTATTTTATATTTAAATTCCAGTTATAAGCTTAAAAAAGTTCCAATAAAGGGACGAAACGTCGCAAACAAATAAGTGTTTACTTAAAGTGTCCTTTTTTCCCAATAAATTTTATATGTAGTATATTATTTCTTCCATAAAGTCCAAATACTGCAGTATTTGAACTTTATGGAAGAAATAATATACTGCATATTTTTATCAGAGCTTTAGTTAAAAGATGATACCACTTATACGCTTTTTTATACTCTGCAAAAGTTGGTACCACTGATATGTCTGAATAAAGCTGATACACTCCTTCCAAAAGTGCTTCTCAGTTCTCTATGTAGGTATGCAACTTGTGTGTGTCCTTTAAGACAATCAATTTTGGAAGGTGTTGTGGTATACACGGGTTCTTTGAACATTCCGCACGGAGTTAGGTCAGGCGAACTTGGCAATGTAATGGCCACCTATTCAAATCCAACGGCACCAAATGCGTCATTCAATTATGTTCTATCTAAGTGGTTACATGATTAGGCCTCTGTTTAAAAAATGAAAATCGGTCCACAAATCTCATTACCATAATACCCTTCTCAGTCGAATAAATAATATACCTAATATCTAAGACAGGCGAGACATTATAATTGAAAAAGCAAGCCAAGGGTTTCGAATGATGTAAGTAAACGTTTCAACCAATTACAAACCTAACTACTTTTATACTTCTTACGCCCAACCTATAGAACTCTACTAACACTGACCTAATATATGTAGTATATGTTTAAAAATTGTCAAACTTATGTTTGCAGATCATGACGTATATACTTACTGGATTCTGTCATACCATTAATTGTTCAGTTAAACGTATTTCAAGCATTTGTGAGCGAAAATTAACACATTGCGTGGCGTTACCTGACATCCTGGAAAAAGATATTACCAAGCTAGCAAGTATGGCTTCAAATTCAAAAATAGAGTTTTCAGCTGCTGGTTTCTTCAAAGTGGATTTGACGCTACTGACTGCTATTGCCGGAAATAGTCTGACGTATATTGTAGTAATGTTGCAATTTAATGCCTCGGGAAAGTAAAAATTACCATACTAATAAAAAACTCGGGTCGCAGAGTCCAAACCCTGCCGACGATATAATGTATTTGCTAATTCAATGTGACTTTACTATGTGAACTTAAGTTTATCTTTGAACAAAATTATCCCTTAATATATAATATATTAAGAGATACTTTTCGAATATTAAGAAAAAAAATATTATTTGAAAATATGTCATCCTTGAAGTCAATATTTTTTTTTCTTAATTTCAATATTATTTTCAATCGAACATCTGCTGCATATTAAATACAGCCGTCAGTAAATAAATCCATATTAGCAAACTGGCGTTTTCAAAAAATATGTCAGTCCGATGTTGCCGATATTATTAAAATTTTAACAGCATATTTTAATTTTTACTAAAGGGTTAAATTTTATTTTCGGTATTTTTGGACCTTAAAAACGTTTTTCTACTCGAAAATATAAGTCTTAAAATAGTCCGGTTAAAGCCATTTTAAATAGGCTTCGTGTAGTGATGAATTCTAGCATTTCAAAATCAATCAACTCTCTCAGATTTTAATTGCAATTTGTTTTCTGGAATAAAAATGCGCGATTTTCCAGAAGCAAATTTTGAAATTAGAAGATATATGTTATAATAGAAAACAGGATCACGAGTAATTGGAATAATAAATGAGTGTTTAAATTGATTTAACTTTATTATTCCAATTACCCGTGATACCGTTTTCTATAAAAAGATAACTGTTTGTATAGCTTCTCGCAATATTTTAATGAAAAAAATATTAGTAAAACAAATTTTTTAAAGTCATATTGAAATGTAAGTATTAAAAAGGAAAATATATTTTTTTAACAATTTAAGTTCGTAATTATAAAAGCGTGGGTCATAGCTAACAAACGATCTAAGGACATTCCACTAATAATAATTATCGTTAAAATGTTCTAATAAATTAAATACAAACAAAGAATATTTTTGATTATAAAATAATGATCAAAACATTAAACTATATATTATTGATATGATAAGTAAACGATTTTTCACTACAAAATTTTAATTAATTTGTACACAATTAAAATAATGAATTTATTAGTTCTAACAGTCAAGTAACTTTGGTTACTAGATTAAATTCAAGTAAATGGTATTTCTTTACGAAAATTAACATTTCAAAATTTTGTGTGGAATAAAAAACATAGAATGAACGTAAATTTAGTACAAATTATAATGTGATTTATTGTAATTGTGATGTACCTACTAAATTGTACAACCCTAAATTTTGATGTTATATAATTTTCTAATAATTACCTAATCTGATAAGATAAATTATTGTATTGAAATGCTGCAAATTTTTGTATTAATAAATGTTCCGAGTTTCGTCAATAAAGACTAATTTATTTCATGTTAAATATTAAATCAAATTATGTATAAAAAAAGAACATTACAGTAATCAAATAATGTAAACCCCGTGTAATATAAATGGAAACTGGATATTAATGAAATATAATAAAGAATTAGAATATACCAATTTATTTTATTTCTACTGATGCGGCGGCTTAGACTTTATATAAAAGCATTAAATTTTGAGTGATGAAAGGGCATACACTAACGTCATTTTGAGATACTGGGCCACTTAAAAATTACTCAGAAGCCCTTAAAATCTAAGCTGGTAAAATTTTCATTTTTATCTGTTTATTTCAGATTCAAACAAATAAAAACCCGGGTCGCAGTGCCAAAACCCTGCCGACAATATAGTGTATTTGCTTATACAGGCAGTGTGGCTTTATTACGCGAACTTAAGTTGGTTTTTGGGCAAAATTAAAAATTTGACTCCTTAATACACCCCTTAAAATAACATTTTTTTTCTAAATTGCAATATTATTATCAATCTAACGTCTACACCGAATTAAATACACCCTTCAATAAATAAGTCACTATCTACAAATTAGTATTTTCAAAAAATGTGTAAGTCCGGTCCTGTTGTGCCGATTTTATTAAAATTTTAGGGACACATTTTAATTGCTACTAACTGGTTAAACGTCAATTTTGAAACGATTTTGAGAATTTTTTCGGCATTTTGGGGCCCAAAAACATTTTTCTATCCCTAAAAACTACCCTTAAAATGGCCCGATTACGCCCATTTTAAATAGGCTTCTGGCAGGGATGGATTTCAATACGTGGGCCAAATTTCGTTAAAATCAATTAACTCTTTCGAAAGTTATTGCCCGTACACACACACACACACACATATATATATATATATATATATATATATATATATATATATATATATATACATATATATATACATATATATATAAACATTTTTAAAAATGGTGCCAAAGTGTTTAGGAGGTTATGAAACGTCGAGAAATTTTGGTCCGACCCCTAGGTCCCGCCATCCGACCGATGCCAATAGTGTATGTTGCCATATGGCAAATACACTAAAAAATCATCTGTAACTTCTAAAAAACCGCGCATATCTATCGAGCAATATCAGCACAGCATGGTCTGTGAAAAATACTGATGCTATTTAACAGAGGAGTGCACATTAGATCAGCACCTGCAACCAGCAGCTAGTAATGACTGTCCGTTAATTAATTTGAATTGATAAAACTACTGACAACTGCAAAATGTCTACCGCACATCACGAAATCTGCACTAAAATTTGCTGGTTTGTGCTTGATAAGTGTGCGCGATCTTATACACTGCGTTGTATTGAACAGCGCAGTATCATTTTTCAATTCCTTAGAAAAAAACGAATACCCCGGGGCTGCAACACTGCAGATCAAGTTTTAAAAAACAAGGAGCAACAGCATCCCCCGCATTAGTTTTTCGTGAACCCTTCTCTCTATCCTTTCGCTTTTCACCTCGCCAAAAGCGTCATCGCACCCCCCGTTCTCCCGCTGCAAAAAAGTCTGCTTCCATGCGAATCAATTCTGAAATACTTGGCAAAAGTTGACTGTATGAAATAAAGGCAATATAAATAAATTGAGAAACTATATGAATAAATATCATGTGGAAAAAAAATATTCCGACTCGATACGAATCTCCAGTCTTTTGCGTACAAAGCAGACGATATATCAACTCACTTATCGAGGTTGTGTATTTACACCTGTCATTATGATATACCGAGCATCGACTATATAGTATCAGTATTGCATCCCCGGAGGATAGCCGCTAATCTTTTTTAATACTAATGATCTTATCTTATTAACTAAATAAAAAGTACAATGAACTCCATTATATAAAATTACAAATTTTAGATACAACATAGATCATTTTTTCTGACCTATGTGACTGCACGATTCCAATTTTTTATGAAAATAGTCAACAGATATTACGTGTTTATATAGGGCGTGTTAAATAAACATTTAAAGAATAATAATAATAAAAATTTTACGTTCCTTGTTTTATCATGCCGAAGTTGTATAGAACTTAAACTACACACTGAGTAGCTTAAGTTCTAGTCTTAATATTTATTGTATGTTTCGTGAAAATTTGTCATTTTTGTGTTCTGTGAAGTGCAAAAAAATACAGATAATGTTTTTTTGCAGCCTCACTCTATAGAATAGCTGCTTGTCATGTCTGTCTAACCTAATGTGTAAAAAAACAATTGCTATTGTATAAATCTAACAGTAATTTCCGAAAGTCATCTGTCAGTTACCATTTAATATCATATTAAACAGAAAGAACAGCGACACAAAGCAGGAGAATTTTCGTAAACAACTCAAATAAAATGCAATGCTGTCAGAAATATTATTATGACGTGAAAATTAGTTGTTTTATAGAAAATATGTGCAAAAATGTATGTATCTCCAAAATACTGCCTTTATGACTCGTGTGACTATTAAAACTTGCTGACCTCGTTTTTCCATAAGGTCACAATTCGCACATAAAATAATGTATTACGTTCTAGATACATAAACTACTATTGCGTTGAAGCAAACCTAAAAAAAACATAGATTTTATGATTAGGAATATCAATACACTTGGGAAATAAAACTAAAAGGAAATATTTTGATCTTTGTCTCGGTTGGAAAAGCGTTTGGTAATTAACGTTCTATGTATAGTTTTAGATTGACATGAAAGTTTACTGAACTGAAAGAGAAAAAACATGCGGCAAAATTGTTATTATTCATTCCAGTGGAAATACTATGAAGTAAACTCCGCAACAAAGATAAAAATAGATGATTTCATTACCACAATCTTAAAAATATTGACGCAAATTCCTATTGAAAGAACAAGTCTTGTACATTTATTTAACTATTTCTGTCGTTTAAAAAATATATTTTTTATATTTCAAGTACGTATCTCTCTAGATATTTTGATAAAAAAATAAACTAAACTATATGAACTTGGAAGACTCCGTCGAAAGATGTTCTTATTCCTTGACTCTACATGAATGTTGGGTTTGTGGATTCTACAGCTTTTAGCGCCTTATTAGTGTATTTGCCATAAGGCAACATACACTATTGGCGTCGGTCGGATGGCGGGACCTAGGGGTCGGACCAAAATTTCTCGACGTTTCATAACCTCCTAAACACTTTGCCACCATTTTTAAAAATGTTTATATATATATGTATATATATATATATATATATATATATATATATATATATATATATATATATATATATATATATATGTGTGTACGGGCAATAACTTTCGAAAGAGTTAATTGATTTTAACGAAATTTGGCCCACGTGTTGAAATCCGTCACCACAAGAAGCCTATTTAAAATGGGCGTAATCGGGGCATTTTAGGGTAGTTTTTAGGGGTTGAAAAAAGTTTTTGGGCCCCAAAATACCAAAAAAATTCTCAGAATCGTTTCAAAATTGACATTTAACCCTTTAGTAGTAATTAAAAAGTGCCCCTAAAATTTTAATAAAATCGGCTTAACAGGATCGGGCTTACAAATTTTTTTTTAAACACTAATTTGTAGATAGTGACTTATTTATTGAAGGGTGTATTTAATTCGGTGTAGACGTTAGATTGATAATAATATTGCAGTTAAGAAAAAAAATGTTATTTTAAGGAGTGTATTAAGGAGACAAATTTTTAATTTTGCCCAAAAACCAACTTAAGTTTGCGTAATAAAGCCACACTGCCTGTATAAGCAAATACACTATATTGTCGGCAGGGTTTTGGCTCTGCGACCCGGGTTTTTAGTGTATTTGCCATAAGGCAACATACACTATTGGCGTCGGTCGGATGGCGGGACCTAGGGGTCGGACCAAAATTTCTCGACGTTTCATAACCTCCTAAACACTTTGCCACCATTTTTAAAAATGTTTATATGTATATATATATATATATATATATATATATATATATATATATATATATATATATATATATATATATTTATATTTATATACGTATATATATATATATATATGTGTACGGGCAATAACTTTCGAAAGAGTTAATTGATTTTAACGAAATTTGGCCCACGTGTTGAAATGCGTCACCGTAAGAAGCCTATTTAAAATGGGCGTAATCGAGGCATTTTAAGGGTAGTTTTTAGGGGTTGAATAAAGTTTTTGGGCCCCAAAATACCAAAAAAATACTCAGAGTCGTTTCAAAATTGACATTTAACCCTTTAGTAGTAATTAAAAAGTGCCCCTAAAATTTTAATAAAATCGGCTTAACAGGATCGGGCTTACAAATTTTTTTTTAAACACTAATTTGTAGATAGTGACTTATTTATTGAAGGGTGTATTTAATTCGGTGTAGACGTTAGATTGATAATAATATTGCAGTTAAGAAAAAAAATGTTATTTTAAGGGGTGTATTAAGGAGTCAAATTTTTAATTTTGCCCAAAAACCAACTTAAGTTTGGGTAATAAAGCCACACTGCCTGTATAAGCAAATACACTATATTGTCGGCAGGGTTTTGGCACTGCGACCCGGTTTTTTTTTCAGATTTACTCTTTTTAATTCCATATCCTAAAGTTCTATTGATCATTAGTTAATAGTGATTATATCTAGGGGCTTAATAATTGGTCCAGAACTATTTCTAACAACTAGCAATATAATAAAGATATCAATGTCAACAAAGACGCCAGTGCAGGTTTCATATGGAAACCCAATGAGACCCCTTGCTTGTATGATGGTTTGTAGGGGATAATCTTAACTACTGAAGCGATAAAAATGCTCTTACTAATAAAAAGCCACACTCTTACTGAGTAAAATAGGCTATATTTAGTTTTGATAAATTATAAAATTCCAAATAAACTGGCTAAATTTAAGTATCTGGTGAAAGTACAGTATTTGGTGGAGGTACGGGACCATAAAAAATATTTGTTCAATATTGACTGTTATTGCCGCTGTAATACGGTGGAGCTGAAGGCTTCACCCCTATTGTCGATGCCGTGTTTCATCTCAATCGCGTGCGGAACTGCGGGTAGCGGCTAGTACATTAGTATTTCGATCTATACACTTTATAGACATATAGTACTTCTTGTTAAATGTAATAAGTTTTTAAATGCAAAATAATTTCTGGATTCAAATAACATATGAACAAGATTTTTGTTCATAAAAGGGTTTTAAGTGATGTACATAACAAACAATGTGATAATGTCATCCTTTGGTTGGCCATCCGTTATACTATGACGCCTCACGTTTTTCTAGAATGTTCTATTATTTAGAATAAACATTTTAAATTCAGTTTTCTTTACATTTACGTTGTTTTTCCATTAGGCTTACCTAATTATCAACTCACACTCATATAGGGTTAAACTAGAAGTGCTGGCGTACAAGTGAGACGATTAAGCATTCACGTTAAAAAATCTAATTTCACAAAAATTTTTCACGTGTTATGTTCAGTTGGGATTTTTAGTTAAAATGCAGCCGTTCATAATATTTTGTTTCGACTATAATATTCTATACATATAAAACAACAAGTCCAGATTGAGAGTCGAGAGCTACTAAAGCCTGCAAGGTCGGATCAGCAATCTTTATATTTTTTAAAGTATAAAAAAAACATTCAAATTCAAGGTTACAAACTTCAAGTTTTAAAAGGTTTTCTTTTAGACATTATAAAATCGAATGTTAGGCGATTCTAAAGGTCGCTCGCACCCTCTAAATCATTCTAAATGTGTAGGACATAAGATAAACTGTGTCCTCCAAAGTTCTAATTTTAACGGGTTCTTTATTAAACGATTTAGCATTTCTAGCGATTCTGATGGTCATAAATGCGGTGAAAGATAAGACGAGAGTGAGAAGATTAGGTGTTTGTAAAGATTTTTTTGACCTAAAAATTATTTTTAAATATCCAATATATTGTCGTCTGAATAATCAATAACCATCTCTCAAGCAGGAGCAGCACAGCACGGAATAAAAGATTGTTCGTGAAGGTACACTGGTTATTTATTGGAGTAGTGCACATTAGATCAGCACCAGCAACCAGCAGCCAGAAACGATTGCCAGTCAGTCTCCTGCTATTTCTATTTAGCCTGCTGAACCGATCTAGTGTGCTAATGATGTTTGTGATTCATTAATTTGCATTGATAAAACTGCAAAACGTCTATCGCACATCATGAACCCTGCACTATACTAAAGTATACTGGTTTGAGCTGGTCCGTGTTGGTTTGTAGTGCTTTGTGCTGGTTTAGTGTGGGTGTCATGTTTGACAAGTGTGCGCCGTGTTTTATTCGTATTAATAAGGGGTTATAGCATCGCAGCAATTTAATTCTCATTGAGTATACCTGAAAGTTATTTTCTTTGCATTATGCTCTCATGAATTATATGAATGACAAGTAATTTATAATTCACTATTCAAATAAAATGTCTCGTCATAATATAGATATCCTCGGCGTGCTTGTCAACTTGTCACAGTGTAATGAATGACATTAAAATACGCAATATCTGTACAGAGTGTTCATAAGTATCCACAGTGGTATTTGTGACTATTCCCACTTAATTAGCAGTTTTTTAACGTTCACAACGTTCCAACACAATATTCTGGACAGCGCAACGTCCAAACTGTGTCAGCGTTACGTTTATTGGAATCAGACTTCTGATACGCAAATATATGAACGATTTAATGTTAAAATTATAAGTATAATAGTAAATTTTAGATCGGGAATTACCAGTCAAAACACAATTTTTACTTTGCGCAACGTTTCGTGTAATTATTTACACTTCCTCAGGCGTTCGTGAAACATTTCTTGATGTAGTCAAACTAATAATAATAGTGCTCATGTCTCTTTTCACTATTACAATAACAGTCATTCAACATTTTAAACGGGCTATTACAGATAAATAACAAAAATTAGTAAGAGCTACAGTTTTTGTTGTTTATCTGTAATAGCCCATTTAAAATATTGAATGACCGTAATTGTAATAGCGAGGAGAGACATAGGCATTATTAATATTAGTTTGACTATGTCAAGAAATGTTTTACGAACGCTTGAGGAACTGTAAATAATTATATACGCACAGTAAAATTTTCGTTTTGACTGACAATTCCCGATCCTTTATCCTCTAAAATTTACTATTATAATTGTAATCTAGGATCTTAACCAAGAAAATATAAATAAATATTCTCTTTGAATTTTTTTTTTTTTGTTCTCCTAATAATAATAGTTGATAGATGGCAATAGGACAAACGAAAACTGCGTGAACAAACTATAAATTCTACTGAAAGTTACTTAACCGTATTAGAGTTTTAATTTAATAAGAATCAGTTTTGGATCAATAACCTTCGCAGGCGCGCGTAGAGTAACTCACTAAAGTTTCATCATAATCGGATGAATGGTATAGAAATGCATGGGAGACGACCAAACATTCATTTTTACATATTAGATAAATGTTTATCATAACTCATTCTTTATTAGTTAGAAATCTATAAATTAAATAATATTACCACGTTTCATCGGCCATCCCGACCTCATCAGGTAATTTATAGAACACATACATAAAATTTTTTTACATTATTTTTATAATAATATAATATAATCAACATTAAAAACATTTTTTGGTCTGATCAAACTGATTATTTAATTTATAATTTACATGGACCTGAATAATACCCCTATGGATGAATTTAATGGTTAGAAATCTATGTTATCTTAAAATCTGTTTAAAATAAAAGTATGTCTTTATTCTGTTTGTATTGGTTTTATACTTCTGTATTTTGATGACTACTCGTATTCGTGTTGTGTGCCTTAGATTATTAGATATTTATAATAATTAGGAAATATCACCTACGTAAATGATGTCATGTAATGATATAATGTTTTAAGTTAATTAGAATATGTATGTTTAACTTTATCACATTTTGAAGGGGTTTCAACGGAAGGGATTATTATTTTTTTACTATGTCTTAAAAATTATTTAGGCTGTTTTTTTAAAAGATTTTTAATGTGGGAATAGAATATTTTACTTCAAATGAAAATTCTATAGTAGACAACCAGCCGCATAAATCTGCTTATAGTTACCTGAGAATGTTATGATAGTACAATGAGATATAGCCTAAAACCGTCCCTTATATATTTTCAATTTTTTTTTTTGTAAAATTCGCACTAAAATTTATTGAATATTTTATCAATGCATAACTATGGACCTCCTTTAAATAGACTGATAGGTGTTAGCTTTTAATATTTCATGGTCGGTGCTTTGCTCGTTCGATCTGGTTAACACAGGATAAACTGCTTTCATTTCCGCACTCATTAGTTAATATGAACATTGTTAATTACATCTAAGTACGGTATAAAAATCGTCATGTATTAAAAAGAACAACATGGCAAAGACTATTGAATATTGAAATAAAGGTATATTGTCATTATTTTCGACTTATATTGATTTTTTAGGGTTCAATAAGAAAATTTTTATTTCTCATGTAAATTTTTATAAAAAGATGAATTATGTCCCTGTTGTTTTTTTCTTAAATCATCGATGTAACATTCTCCTTTTGTGAAAAAATAGGGTTGTATTTATAATTGAAAGGAGCTACAAAGCTTTACTGTTAACAAGCTTTGAGAAATCTAATACTAATGTAATGATTCTTTTGTGCAGTGCGATATTGTTACAGTAAAAGCTGTTTTTGCTTTTCTACAAATTTGCGACGTTCATTGTTTGCTTAACAAATGTTGTAACTGAAGTCTGATATTTACAACGTCTTTGTCAACAAAAGCAGAACTAGTTTTAGATGGTACATTTAATAATTTGAAAACATAGATCATTTAAACATAACACACACACACACACACACGGTATGCAAGTCGACACAGTTAATAGTTTCCTGTTAAGTAATTGATGGTTTTTGATATAGTCCACACTGAAAAACTTTGGGTTTCTCCGCTAATAGGGTTCTCTTGCCTATATTATTTTGAATTATGTATAATGTTGAATTATATATAATTCCTTATACATAAACAAATATTTCGTTCAATTATCCTTTCCCTTAATTGCAAACATGAGTTTTAAAAGCAAGCAGCTCACTTTAAACGACTGATCTTAATCGCGGAAGTAAGGACAATAAGTCGTTAGTTTCCATTATTAAGATATCATTTTAACACCATACGACGTAAGAAAACAAATAAGCATTTTCCTTTTAGTTAAAAGTGCTAGTTCATAAACAAAAAAAAAAATCCGGGTCGCAGTGCCAAACCCCTGCCGACAATATAATGTATTTGCTTGTATAGGGCCGTGAGGTTTTATACTTTTATTATGTGAAATTAAGTTTGTTTTTGGGCAAAATAAAAAATTTAACCCCTTAATACACGCCTTAAAATAACATTTTTTTTCTTAATTGTAATATTATTATCAATCTAACGCCTACACCGAATTAAATACACCCTTCAATAAATAAGTCAATATCTGCAAATTAGTGTTTTCAAAAAAAATTTAAGTCCGGTCCTGTTGAGCCGATTTTATTAAAATTTTAGGGGCACTTTTTAATTGCTACTATCGGGTTAAATGTCAGTTTTGAAACGATTCCGAGAATTTTTTTGGTATTTTGGGGTCCAAAAACATTTTTCAACCCCTGAAAACTACCCTTAAAATGGCCCGATTATTATTAAATAAGGCTGTCGCCTTTCTGGATAAAGGTTCAAGTATTCTGCTTGAGCCCACGTGGTATTTTTATTACGCTGAATGTATGCGCAAAAATAGCCTGTTTCTCCGAATTTGAGAATGCTTGAGCCATCTTAGAGAGTAAACCAAACAATATGAATTAGCAAAACTGTAGCAATCGCTCGACAGATTGTTAGCCTGTCGATATGTATTTGTTTCAACAAATTTCGTTTTACACGGCACACTTTGATAACGCCAAAAAGCTATTTTTGTCAGTTTTGTAGCTTCTGATTGGTTTAGATATAGGATATGCTATGTCAAATTATTCAGAAAAATAAGTAGAATTCGAATATCTGAAAATCAAAAATGCTGTCCATAAGAAAAACCAAAGTTCATGTCAATATCTCATTATGTAGTAGAAATAAAAAAATTAAACCTACGCCACTGAAAAGACCTTAAAAAGTTATCAAAAAATGGTTAATGAAATTTTCAAATATCTTCATAAATAAAAAAGTTATGGCCAGTTTTCATAAATGGCAATTTTCACTATTTTCTGAATAAATTCATAGGGTGTCAAAATTCAATTGTTTTTTCGACGGGATGTTAATGAGATTAATTTTCTGCACTACTTTGCCCATTTAACCGACTTTCTATCTCCACTAATAACAAAGTTATCCATGTAAGCCAACGTTCGGTGAGACACCCTGTATATATATATATACTTATATACGTATTTATATATATATATATATATATATATATATATATATATATATATATATATATATATATATATACATATACATATATATATACATATATATATACATATATATATAAACATTTTTTAAAATGGTGCCAATGTGTTTAGGAGGTTATGAAACGTCGAGAAATTTTGGTCCGACCCCTAGGTCCCGCCATCCGACCGACGCCAATAGTGTATGTTGCCATATGGCAAATACACTAATATGTATTAGTACTTCTAAATAGAAGCAAACACAAATAAAATGTGACAACTTATTTTTTTATTTCAAATGATTATTAAAATATGTTACGCTTCATTTTAAATATTGTAGAATATTACAGTGGATTTATGTACATATTAAAAAATAAATGATCACATAAATTCCAAATTAACATTTTGGGTGTGACGTTTCTCATTACCTATGATGAGCAAATTATAGACAACAACCGTGACGTAAACATTATATTACTGAAACAAATGGATAGGTGACATTAGCATTATGTGCAGTTCATACTTTGTGAGTCATTATAGATTCGTAGTCACGAGGCACGCTTTATGATTATGAACTTATGAACAAGAGTAATCCGATATTATCACTCCATTAGTTATGTCTCTGTCAATTGCCATTTAAATCCATACGAGCGATGGAGAAACAATATCGGTGCTGAATAGTCTATATAGAAACCAATATGGCTGAACGTGAACTGTCAAAAAAATTACAAACTAGCCGCTACCTGCGGTTCCGCACGCGTTTAAAATGGAACAGTGACAACAGTAGTGGAGCCTTTGGCTCCACCGTATTATAGCCTTGCCGCATGAAGCTACGCCCCGTTCGACATTGACAACAGTTGTAGTACCTTCGGCTCCACTGTATTACAGTCTTGGTGAACGAGCGTACAAAAAGTTTTTTATATATCCGTACTTCATCCATAAAATTCCGCCCTTATGTATTCAAATTTAGCCAGTTTATTTGATATTTTTATTTTTTATCAAAATATAGTGTAGTTTTTTATTAGGGAAAGAATTCCTAAATCAGTTCAGTAGTTTTACCTCTTTGTATAAAAGTATTAATATACTTATTATAATGTGAAAAAAGGTTTTTTTGATAGGAAGTAATGCTGTTAAAACTTTCTAGTCGCTCGTTATTAACATAATGTCATAAAATAATTCACTACAAACTTGAATTCGTAGGATTCGTTTTTAAACGAAGAGAAGAATCTTTACAATGAATCGACTTTGCCGACTTTATTCCTACTTATGGGGTATATCATTATCAGGTAACTAACTTATTCTCACTTCAATAGTGTTATTTGTTGTGTCTTGCGAAGCGCATTTTATCATAAAGTGCTTTTGTTCAATAATTTATATTATTGTTAAATAAATAACTCAAGTATAATTTGTGTGAAAAATAATACTATTATATTATATGTTAATAATGTACAAATAAGTAAATCGAAAAATAATTCCCATTTGTTTGCTGATTGGTATATTTATTTAATAACAAGATATTGTTAATATTCACCATTTTGACAGTTGACTGCTTATATTTTAATAGATAATAATATTCTGTATCGATAATACAATATTGTATTGGCGTGACAAAAGAAAGTAGTATTATATAAACGGTGTTAATTTTTGTTGTATTTTTAAATAAGGAAAAAAGTGCATTATTGATTCATTAAATGTTGTAACAAGCTAACATCTTAAGTACTTTTCAGGAAGATTGCAAGAGAAAAAACTGAATTGAAAAGTTTTACAATTGATCAAAAATATTTTTGAAAGAGAATAGTCAAATGTTTTGTATATATAAAAAAATATTTCTCTAAATTTTTGGCACCATTTATTGGTTACAATTTTCTTATTCACAAATTATTATAGCTAACAAAACTTTGCTAGACATGAATTTAGACAGAGAACCGATAACCACAAAACAAACAAAAACTAAATGGGAACTAAATATGAATGGTGTTCTAAAGCCGGTGTACATAATTTCGTGCCTTTGTGGATTGTCGCATTTCTCATACAAATGTGGAACCACAACGCCGATTGATCTACACTATTATCATAAAATATACCGCTTAATCAATGCAATTCTCGCAATGACACTATGTATTTGGAGTTTGCACGGAAAATATACCACAACCACAACTGCAGTTATACCGATGATAATTCTGGTTGATTTTATATCAACATTACTTGAAAGTATCGTATGCTTTTTTCAATTGATGTCGCCAATAATTTGCTGCAAATCAGATTTGAAAAATGTGATGCTTGAGTTTAAAAATGTTGATAAAAATTTGGAGATTAATACGCAGAAATATTATAGAGGATCAGCTATTAAAATTGTAATGGAATTAGTTGTGGTACATTTTATATTTTTTAGTCTAATGTCGTTGGATACAATGTTATGGGCGGGGAATATCGGATTTGAGTTGGGCAAATATTACTTTGTAAGGTTTTACGCTACATATTTACGAACTATCACCACGGTTCAAATTACAACATTATCCTGTCACATCAGACGGCGGTTTATTTTGATTAATGAAAAATTAAAATCTTTCACGCCAGAAGAGAACAACAGGAGACGAAGTATTTTCACGGAGAGCGATGAAACAGAGTCGATGGTGCAGAAAGGTACGCATATTCAAAAAAAAGAGTAAATAATCAAAATAAACAGACCTATTAAAACCGATTTCTTCTGTATAAGTTTCTTAATTTTAACTAGATTTATGCTTCGCGTATATCAATTGTGTTGGTGCTATAAAAAATCCAGCCAATCGGACGACGAAACCATTCCAACTCCAAAAATACTGACATAATATTATAAAAAATAATATAATGTTTCTGTTAAAGCGTGCGATAATATGGGCAGCTGTTATTTACAAGTAGGGTTGCCAGGCGTCCGCATAAAGCAGGACATAGTAAGGCTTTTTGATTGCGTGTCCGGCCAAAATTAAACGGCGTTCGGCTTTTTAGGTTTTTTACATTTCGCAAACGAGCGAGGCCGATCGCAGGCGTGTCGACTGTCGGTCGTTCCCGCAATCCGCCCGATACACTCCCGCTCTAATTTTGACTGATGGCTTTATTTGACTGATAGAAAATAAATTAGTTGGACTGATTTGGCGTTTTATTTATTTTTCATTAGAATTTAACAAGATCTATGGTAATAATCAAAAAAGCTTGGTTCTACATAATTTTTTTTGTCGTACCTATTATTACTGAGAAAAAAATCCTCAATAATATAGGTGTCCGGCTTTTTTACCCAAATGTCCAGCCAAACTGGCTGGTCTGTTCGGCTTTTAGATTTAGGGTCCCTATTACAAGATTAGTAAAGTAGAAGTTGTCTCATTCCGTTGAATAGTAGTGGGGAGATGTCATCCGGCGGACCTGTCAAATGATTGCGTGGCTACGGCTGTCGTCAATACTCTTTAACGGCAATTTTTAACAAATGTCAAAGAAAACAAACAGAATATTGATATTGTTTGCAAAAAGCTGTGAGCATTTCTAAATTACTTTGATGACAAAGCGTACATATCTCAACATAAAAGTAAAAGAAAGCAAAGCATAGCAAAAAAGAAAAAACAGAAGACAGAGTGTATGTAAAGAAAATAAAGATAGTTAATTAAAAATATCTACCAATTCTCCAATGTTGTTTATACAGATATTATTAAAAATTTTGCAATAAAAAAAATCCTATTTTTAACATTTATTCTTTGTATTGCATTTGAACTGTCCGTCGGCTGACGTCATTCCCGCGCTTAAGTTGATTCGCCAGATAGAACCTCTGTAGCTCTACTAACCTTAATAATTTTTTATAATTTATATATGTTACGGTAAAAGTAGATATTGCGGCAAATGTACACATTTTCCGGTAAATGTGCACATTTGCCTCCTCGTTTGGCTAATGTGCATTCAACTAACATTTACAATTTCAAAGAAGGGAAATGTACATTGAATTCACAATGACCATGTCGTTTTGGTAAATGTGAGCATACAAAATACGAAATCGTTATTAAAGCCTTTTGTATTATGTTTATTTAAATAAATATTTTTTTACTACAAAAACATTTTTAATTTATTTGTATTCCAACTTGACATATTATATAATATGCAAAGAAAAGTATGTTTTGTTTGTCATTTACATTTTTTAATTAAAATAATTTTCGTTATTAAAGCCTTTTGTATTATGTTTATTTAAATAAATAATATTTTACTGCAACAACATTTTTAATTTATTTGTATTCCGACTTGACATATTATATAATATGCAAAGAAAAGTATGTTTTGTTTGTCATTTACATTTTTTAATTAAAATAATTTTCGTTATTAAAGCCTTTTGTATTATGTTTATTTAAATAAATATTTTTTTACTGCAACAACATTTTTAATTTATTTGTATTCCAACTTTTCTTAAAACATGAAGGTAAGAGTATACATTTACCAAAACGTGAAGGCAAGAGTACACATTTGCCGGGAAATGTACATATACATTGTATTCAGTTCACATATACCTAACTTTTTGGGAAATGTACACATTTTACGGTAAAAGTGTACATTTCCCAAGAGTGTACATTTACCGTAACATATATAATTTGTATATAAATTTTGATCAAAATGCGTAGAAAAATGTTGTTTTGAAGTATTATTTTTCGAGCAAGATCTATTTAAAATTCTACTATGCTTATCTTTTGAAGAAATATGTATGACCACAATCTAATGCCATTGCAAAATCAGATTTTCTGACTATGCTTTCTGCAACCCAGCATTAGTGTATTGTCACAACTAAATTAAATGATCGCTATACATTTTGTTACAGTACATTTACTAAGGAAAACACATGATCAACTTTGTGACATGGCGGAATTGGTGAATCACGCGTTTGGATTTTTTACACTATTATTTATGCTTGAAGTAGTGACAAATGTCGTTCACGCACTGTTTTTAGCACTCATGATTGCCACGCGTCAACAAATCGTCAAAGAATCTGCAGTGGCACTTACTCTTGTTACGTTATTTTGGGCTGTTTACATGCTGGTAAGATTCATTTTTTTAATTCATGTTTCATAAATTTAGACCGATTTAAACTTATATCCTTGTATCTCTAATCTGGAGTTAGGCGGAGCTCAACTAAGTTGTAAACACGTTAGTCAGTGACGTTGAAAAAATTGTATTTTAAACATTCTTTTTGCGCTACTCCATTTAAATATGTGCTTTACATGCATTTATATGGACATGTAAAGCGACTCATTACGTACTAGTATGGTAAAATAAAACTATACCGTCCGTTCTATATCAATTTCAGAGTATTGTTTTTAAAATTTTCTATTAGAATTTGTGACATTGTATTAGTAACGAGCGGTTAGTGTCACAAGAGTCATAAATGCGTTACAATCGAGTTAAATACTACAATTCTTCATCCTATAAAATATTTGAATTTTACACCATAATAAGTATATTTCCAATATTTTTACCAGTTCATCCATTCGGCCATGTTTGTATCTATGTAGACTGTTCAGCGCCTACTTTGCTTCTCTGTCGCTCATAATGGGAACCGACATAGATTGGAAAAATCGCATTACCTTTGTTTTACTTTACGCACTAGTGCGAAAAAGGGATATTTTACTATCATTATAGACGCATGAAAAGTAGATTTTTTATAAGAGGTAGTGAAAAAAACTTTTTAATGCTGTATGCTTGAACAAAAAAATCCAAGAAAAAACAAACTCGGGTCGCAGTGCCGAAACCCTGCCGAAAATATAGTCTATTTGCTAATACAGGCATTGTGACGTTATTATCTTAACAGGTTCACTGTCCAGCCTATATTTTTTTTTAGTTCTTGTAAGCCGTATATAAATACAAATTTTAATTTTTTTCTCATGTGCCAGCACATTTTTTTGACTAACTGTCCGTTCTGTCAAATCCATCTATAAACTATGCCATTGTTAAATTTAAGTTAAATTTAATACAAGCTTTACAATCTAACTAAGCATACGGCTCATATGTGGGCTGAGTGCATATGGGGACATGTGAACACAGCCCATATGCGGGTTGTGGACAGTGAACCTGTTAAATTTGTTTTTAGACAAAATAAAAATTATAACCTCTTAATACACCCCTTAAAATAACAATTTTTTCCTTAATTTCAATAGTATTGTTAATCCATCTGCACCAAATTAAATGTACCCTTTAGTACGCAAATCCATATCCGGTTCTGTCGGGACAATTTTATTATAATTCTAGCAGCACATTTTACTGTTTAAAAAAGGGTTAAATTTAAGTTTTGAAACGATTCCAAGAGTTTTTTCGCTATTTTTGGAGCCACAAATATATTCATTTTTTTTAAATGTCGCCAAAATGTTCAGAATGATGTAAAACGTCGAGAAATTTTAGTCCGACTCCTATAGGTCCCGTCATCTGACCGACGCTAATTGTCTATGTGCTGTATGGCAAATACACTAATGACAGAAAAATGGAGTTCTGTAATAATAGAAATCTGGGTTATTTAGAATTAAATCTTACATACAACCAAATAATGTCCCTTGTCCTCACCTGAGGAAGAACTAAATTAGAAATACTAACTGAAATATGCCAAGTGAGCATAACATGGTTTCTTTATAATCTGTACCTCCACCATAAGACTCTACACTGCCACCATGGAAATCTTCGCTTCCACCATCTGTTTTTAACAAGTAGGAATAACAATGCTTACTATTTCCAAATGCGTAAACTTGCTCTTGGAATGGCTAGTTAAAAGATTAGTATCGTTATTAACCTTTTCACAGTTACA
The DNA here is from genome assembly GCA_034508555.1 of Venustoraphidia nigricollis. Classification (NCBI taxonomy): domain Eukaryota; kingdom Metazoa; phylum Arthropoda; class Insecta; order Raphidioptera; family Raphidiidae; genus Venustoraphidia; species Venustoraphidia nigricollis. The sequence continues at coordinate 1,056,614 of JAVRKA010000019.1, read as the reverse complement.
CACGTATATATTTGATCTTCCATTGTTACTTGTATGTGTTACAGACGAGTATATCCGTTGCAAAAATTTAGAGAAGAAATTACCACAAATTAAAAAATTTCTAATTTTTTCATAAAATTGTATTAAAATACATTGTTATTTTTCGAAATTCACTCAATTTAAATAAAAAGTTTGATTTAGTTAATTGAAAATTATTATAATGTGCTGCCTCTCAATTTTTCGACCAATATGTAAGCAGAACAATTTCAGATTTGGTAACACAGTAAAAGCCATTTTGTTTGAACTGTATAACAGCGAAAAGGTTAATTAATTATAAATAATAATAATAATAATAATAATAATGCGTTTAACGTCCGTTTCTCGACTTTATGTCATAACAGACGCCATTCGCACCATTACTATTTTCCATCTACCACACTTCCCGTTATTTTTCTACATTTTTAAAACTTCAACTTATGCAATAATAGGCGATTGAAGGAATTATAGGAAATTAGGATAAGGTACGTAATTTTTTGAACTAGGAGTTTGATAGGTAATCGGCCATGGCCTCAAATAAGGAACCGTCTCGATATTTATCTGGAATTAATTGAGAGAAACCATGGAAAACCTCAATCAAGATGGCAGGTCAGGAATTACCGTTTCTCGGCGAGAGGCAGTAGAAAAAAGTTCCAGCCACATCTGCCCCCGCTAGGATTCGAACCCGGACCTACCGAATGCGAGTCTAGTGCTGTCACCACTACTCTACCCAGCTCGGTTAATTAGTTATAAATAGATAAATAAATAAATTAATCATTTAACTATGCAAAATGGTAATGAAGATTATCAACATTGAGTATATAGATTGATGTTATCAAAAGCGAATTTTTATACAGGTGTATTCTTTTAACATTATTTTATTTATTTTATTTTTTTGTTTCAGATCCTAATAGCATCTATTACAGGATACTGTCAATACGTGGGTTTACACGCTAATAAAACGGGCGTCATTGCAAGTAAACTGCTACTAGTGCCCTCTTTGCCTGAAGCCGTGCACAGTGAAGTTACACTGTTCGCCCAACAGGTGCCTCAGCGTGCCTTAAAGTTTACGGCATGCGGGTTTTTCACCATCGACTTCTCACTCATGTACACAATAATTGGAGCTATAGGGACTTATCTAATAGTTTTAGTACAGTTTCATACAAGCTGTGTAGATTATCAGTTTCGTAGAAATGAAACCCACACTGGGGCGCTATAAAACATATTGAGGTAGAGTTTGTCTAGTAAGATTTAGGACAAAGAGTAACGATTTCTGATTGGTTCGTTTAATACGCCACAATTTTCACCTTAGCCGAAATACGAGAATTGATCAATAAATACTTGTGTTTGACGACAGATGGCGTTGACGAGTGAAATTGAATTTACCATCATGTACTGCAGACGAGCTTATGCTGAGTTGTAGATAAATTCATAGCTTAGGTGTTTTTTGACAAACAGTCGCATTGTTCGTTTTTTGTATTTTTCGACAAAATGGAAAAAGTGCAATATCGATCCGTAATTCGTTTGTAAAAAAACATGCAAAAAAATAAAACTGAAGTTGGATGCTGTCTATGGGGATTGTTCACCATCTATGACCACGGACCGATATTGCTCTTTTTCCATTTTGTCGAAAATTCTAGTAAATGCAGTGCAATGTTTACATTTATTATTGAATAAAGTTTGTTATTTACTTTTTATTTTCTCTCTTTTTCATTCACGTTTATTGTTCGTGTTATAAATTTTGTAGTTTTCATTACTTTACAAAAGTACGCGCATATTTTCAATACAATGAAAATCCATGTTCACTACAATCCTTATGCTGCCTAAATATGGCGTCTTTGTCCCAACTCATACTAGAGGAACCCTACACTGAGGTTTTAAATGTGCCATAATTCATGAAAGGAAAGCGCATCACGTTTGTTTCTTAGTAATAATATATCTTTTATGGACTAGTTTGAACTTTTATCGTAATTAAATAACTTATCTATCTACTCTGTAAATGTAAACATAACAATTTGTCAGGATGTAGTTGTTTTAATTATATTTTATTATTATCGAAATATTATAAGTACCATATATGTTATTTTTTTGCTTTAAAATTAAACAAGAGTTATATTTGGGAAATTTTGTTGACATAAGTCATCGCAACTATGCTGGGTTGCAGAAAGGCTTGTCAAAAAAATTGATTTGGTCATGACCTTAGATTGTGACTATATATATTCCCCCATAAAAAAGCACTGTAAAATTTTAAATCGATTCTGCTTGAAAAATAATTGATCAATAATTGTAACGATATTTTTTCTGAACTGTGTATAAATGTATGTAACGTTGTTTTTTGTACCAATTCCATTTCGAAAGAACCGTTTTTTACGCATTTTAAATTCGATTCTTTTCTTATGTATATCAATCATTTGTTTTTCTCTGAGTACAATCTTATGCTCTACATAACAGGAAGTTTCACAACGACATAAGACTGCTCTTGCATATATAAAAACTGTAATTATATGATCACAATCTTACGTCATTGTCAAATAAATTTGTTTGACAACGCTTTGTGCAACCCACCATTAGTGAATTATATTGAGACAGTTGCAAATCTTAAATTATTTTATCACCACGGTAACTGCCTATTTTGCCACTTTAAGATCAAAATAAATAATATTTTCTTACGGAATAATATTGCGGAAGACTTTTAAGTGAAAAATTGCAATTTCAAATCAGAACATTAATAAAAAAAAGAACATTTACGAAATGTGCGAAAAAATGTGTAAACAGAATTAATTAAAACGCATTAATAGTGAAACAAAAAAATTAAAAAAATAACATTTAAGAAGAAAGATTTAATCAAATATGTCCTGGTAGACAAAACTGACACTGAAATATCTTAATACATTACTTCACTCAAAATACGTCTAAAATGCCCGAAAGAACAATAGAATTGTAATAACAATTAAAAACTGCAAACTGTATTTATATTTTGAAAAATGTATAATCAGATGCTTTTGATGTTAATAAATTATAAATATTTTAGAGGAATTAGGATCAAAGAAATAAAAGACAAATTATTATTTCACAACGTTTCGTATTAAATTAATACTTCATCAGGTGATCTAAAATAAAATAACAAGACAATTTAACAATCAATAATAAAACAAATAAATAAATATTAAACATACCTTAATTAGTTGTCTCAATAACTAAATTTAATTCAATTATCTTGTTATATTATTTTAAATTATCATAACAAATTTCTTAAATTTTGATTTGTTATGATAATTTAAAATAATATAACAAGATAATTGAATTAAATTTAGTTATTGAGACAACTAATTAAGGTATGTTTAATATTTATTTATTTGTTTTATTATTGATTGTTAAATTGTCTTGTTATTTTATTTTAGATCACCTGATGAAGTATTAATTTAATACGAAACGTTGTGAAATAATAATTTGTCTTTTATTTCTTTGATCCTAATTCCTCTAAAATATTTATAATGTATTTATATTTTTATATTGTGTACTGTCACTATTTTAAAATCTAATTAATAATTTACAGTTTTACAAATACATCTGGGCTTCTTTATTTCAAATGAATATATCTATTTCAGGCATTATATTTATGTAAAATCATATATACAATCGTTTTATTTCACTTTTCTTACATACAAAATAACGATTTGAAAAAAAAATCGTTTTTGATTTTGATTTTAAGTATAAAGTAGAAATACAAATGCATATTTTTGTATTTATATTTTTTCGTATATTCACAATGTAAATGTAAATTTTTGCCAGCCAGTTAAATATCAAATTTACAATGGGACATAATATAAATAAAATAGTCCTTATTACAACTAAATAGTTACTAGGTAACTAGGTTCTAGTTTTAAAGTAAAAAAAAAATACTCGACTGTAATTTAAAATTACGTACAATTTTCAAAATTGAAATTAGAATACAGATAAATATAAATAAACCGTACTAAATTCTTTGAAAAAAGAAGTGGCGCTTATAAACTATTGCAACAATAATCGTGAATAAGTAAAATATTTTTATAAGGACCTTGAAATATAGAATCAATTTTTTAAATTCATATTTCATAAATTTAAACCGATTTAAACTTATACATTTATTCCTTTTCCGCGGTTATCCTTGTATTTCTACTCTGCAGTTAGGCGAAGCTCTACCAAGTTGGAAACACGTTAGTCAGTGACGCATACAGTAAAGTGTATTGTTAAAAAAATTGTACTTTAAACCTTTTTTTGCACTGCCCCTTATAAAATAGTTGCTCTACATGCATGTATGTAGGCATGTAAGATCCATTACGAACTAATGTGGTTAAGTGAAACAAAACTGGTTGCCATATCAATTCCATTTTTTGTCTATCAGTTGTTTTTGAACTAATATTATAGAGGTGAGGTTAGTGCGAAAGTGAACTGACAATGTTTTTTTTTGCAAATTATGTGATTATGTGATAATTACATTTTCCTAACACAGGTTTTCTGTGAAATCTTAGATGCTATAAATGACAATGGTCACGTTCTGGTACTTTCTTTACATTCAGGCAGGCACTGTCGACTGCTCGAGGCAGTAAATCACTCGAGCTGCTCGCTCAAATCCTGTTGCAATGTGGATTTGAAGGAAAAAACATTATTGTTGCTACCTGTGCTTAGGCGCTAACGATGTTTAAATTAAAAAACATTCTGAGTTCATTCAATCGTAGAATTAAGAAAACAACATGGACAATTTCACCAATTGTTGAAGTGATGAAAAAACATTTTTCAATTAATTTAGGCCGTCCATACTGTCGTCGGATGAACTGTGCAATATTTAAAAAACGTGTCGTCATCCATTTTTTCGAAAAACAATGTCGAAAAATACAATGGGATTTTTTAGACCTGTAACATTGAAAAGATAAGTTTTTCCCTGGTATGTGGCGCGTTTCCTAAATAACTACCTATCAACAGTTCTATGTGGCTCTGACTGCTCGACTGCATGACGAAATTTCGCCGTACTGCTGATTACTCGGGCGGTCGTGTGTATGTCGGTTAAATATTTTCTATGGAGATTTGCAGTTCGTCATGCTTTCGCTGCTTGAAGCAGTCAGTGTCAACTGCTTGAAGCAGTCCGTGTACGGCGGACCTAAACATTAATATTTTATTTATGTTATTAATAAGATATTTATTATAAGGATTCACTAAAATGTACGTATTTACAAAAACTGAACTATAACTATAAATAATTCATAACTCGGCGATTACACTTCAAGATTGAAAATTTCAAATACGATCCTTGTACAAATTAATTAATTAATTACATTACATTAAGTACATTGAGTGTTAATTTTTGAATAAATAGTTTGGCTGACTTCATAAAGTATACGTTTTCGGGTCTTAATTTACTTTCTTTAGAACCTTTGTAGTTTTGTAACGAATGTACCTATACAAAAATTAAAAAATGTATTTAACAGAAATTGGAATATATACTTATACAGAAAATTCCTCATTTTTAAAATACATTGTTTGACTGGATTTTGAAACACTTGGAATTGTCGAAACTTGTGATATAAGTGGATAAGGTAAAGTTGACTTATTAAGTATTAGAACTTTGTCTTTGTCAATTTTTAAGCTATCAAAATTGCTATTAGCCAGCTGTGAACAAGTTATGTGTGGAGGTGGAGGAGGCAAGTTATATCTGTGTATTATTTCTTCTGGCTTTTGCTTAACAAATTGAGAATCATTTTTCAAAATATTTCTTTTTTTTATCATTGACACATTTTTTAAATGCATACGTGGTAAGTAATACGTCTTATACTGGGGAAAATGATGGAATGGTAAAGGATACGTAATGTCTCTGTTTAATTTTTCTTCAGGTTGATTATTTGCTAATCCCAAATTTTCATTCAAAATTTCAATTTGACTTCTATCTTTTTGTTTATTTTCATTTTTATTTTCGGAAATGGTTTTCATTTTTGGAATTGCATCCATTGATTCATTTTTTGTTTTATCCCAGTTGACGGGTTTTATATTGTATTGCGGCATTCCTTTACTTTCACTGCTGAAATCTTTGGATGTCATCGGTCGATTAAAATCGTCACAATCTTGCAACGACGAAGCCTTATTTGGAATGAAACGTTTTGATTTGACATATGTAGTTTTTCCTATGTTTATGTAACGGGGAAGCTGGAATTTGCACTTGCTCGTTTGGAGAGTTTTTGATAATTTAACTAAAGTGTCACTGACTTCGATCAGTTTCCGTGCAACACCACTCTTTTTGCATGGACAATCATCGGAATCCGAATCTGAACTACAATCGGATAAATGATAGTTCCGTCCTGTTTTCGCTAATTTTAAATTAAGCTCCACGTTAACTGGAAGATTTCTAGATGTTTCTGTTCCATTCTGACATAAACAATCCTCATCCTCATCCAGCTTATATTGTTGTGCATAATTCTGCGGCTGCATTCTGTCAGGTTTTATATTTCGCTGTACATATTTATGATAATTTTTTACATTGATATTCCAACCTGGTTCTTTTTGATTTTGACTAAAATGTAATCTTTCAATACATGTTGATCGTCGGCCCATGCGTAATTTTTATTTTAAATTCGATTGCAGACACTAAAATTTCAAATAAAATATTGCATCGGATAAGAAAAAATACTTGACAGGAAATTTAAAATATGTTATTGGCATAAATATTATGATAATCTACAAGACTATATTACTATAACAACTTGGAGAAGACGTGTTTTATTTATTCTATTATTTATTATCAACGAAGGCTCAAACGCGAATGTCTAATTTATTAGCCGAATTCAAAAAAAAAGGACGTTATACATTTCGATGGGTTTTTCTGATATATGTTCAGCGATATCTCCACCAGTTAACTAATTTGAAAAATTTCGACACCGCTTTGATCAGAATATTCTCGAATTGGTCCTATATAGTTTTTATCAAAATCAGTCCAGACTTTTTTAATTGACTTCAAAAAGGAGATTTTTTATATATGTTAGGTATCTCATATCTTCAGCATTTGTGAACCGATTTTGATGTTTCTTTTTTTTTTTAATAATTTATTACTAGTAGACCTAAATGTTATACAAGGATTGGCTAAAATTGAAAAAAATAAATTCAAAACTGGAAAGATAAACGTCAGAAATTGTTATAAAAGTAAAAGCTCTTAAACTTATATTTATTTATAAAAACTGGTTATAATAATAGAAATTAGTTTCACGGGTAATTGGAATAAAAAATCAATTTAAACACTTATTGATTGCAACGTTTCGTCTTTATTAAATCAAGACTTTTTCAAGCTCTCAGCATGTTTAAATTATAATAAAACTGATATAAAAGGCAATTTTGCATTACAAAGATCAATAAAATTGAAAATTGTAGAAAATAATATCTTCTTTTTTTTATGACTGGTTATAATGTGTATACAAAGTGATGAACTGCTCATGTGTAAATAGGGATTTAACAAATATGCTATTACCTACACTCCTAATTTTCTTAGAGCAAAAATCCACTGAACTGAAAATAATCACTGTTAGATTATTATCTACATGACAGGTCACTTAATTATTAGGAAAACAATTTTTATACAGTGTAGTGACAAAATATTGCATACACTTTTACCTTTTGTTTATTATTAAGTCGGCAGAAAAATATTCTTGATAAATTTTACTCTAAAACCTAAAATGCAAAATTGACATAGGCACTACATTTCGTCAAAACAAAAATATTGCTGAGTGAGAAAACGATATCACGCATAGTGTATCTGTACTAAGCCTGTATCGTCAAAGAGTAGGATGAAGACTCCATTGACGTGTTAAATGAAAAAAACACGGGACCCTACCTATACTGCCACCCATAGTTCAATTTAATTCTTGTGAGTAGAATAGCACTAAATATGCTGTTACGACTATGTAATGTAAACATGACTTATAATGCGTTTTAGTATTTTTGGATGCTAATTGTACGTTGTTAGATTTCTGTATGGATTGTACAAGTAAGAAGAGCCATCTTAATGTTAGAAAAATGTCCCTCAAATAACATCAAATGATGATGGCACTGTTGTTTCAAATTGAATTAAAAATATTTTTACCTCCACGATAACTGCCTATATTAACATTTATTTTATAAAAAAAAAAAAACCCGGGTCGCAGTGCCAAAACCCTGCCGACAATATAGTGTATTTGCTTATACAGGCAGGATGGCTTTATAATGCGAACTTAAGTTGGTTTTTGGGCAAAATAAAAAATTTGACTCCTTAATACACCCCTTAAAATAACATTTATTTTCTTAATTGCAATATTATTATCAATCGAACTTCTATACCAAATTATATACAACTTTCAGTAAATAATTCACTATCTGCAAAGTAGTGTTTTCATAAAATTTGTAAGTCCGGTCCTGTCAGGCCGATTTTATTAAAATTTTAGGGACACTTTTTAATTACTAGTGGAGGGTTAAATGTCAATTTTGAAAGGATTCTGAGATTTTTTTCGGTATTTTGGGACCCAAAAACTTTTTTCAACCCCTAAAAACTACCCTTAAAATGGCCCGATTACGCCCATTTTAAATAGGCTTCTTGCGGTGATAGATTTCAACATGTGGGCCAAATTTCGTTAAAATCAATTAACTCTTTCGAAAGTTATTGCCCGCACACATGTAACGTAATGGCTGAATTTGTACGTTGGATTTTGAAGAAATTAGTTAAATTTTATTTTATTTTAAAATGTTTTATTTAAATGTGAGGTTTAAGTTATATTAAATTAATTATATGTCTAAATGCAATTTTTAATTTCTAGTTGCCAGAGTTGTTTAAATTTAATTTTTCTTGTGTAACCATTTAGTTGGAAAAATATCAGAATAAATTAGTCGTTTGCAGTGGAATTTCTGATACACCAATATGGCACAAGATGTATTTTAGTTAAAATATGAGAAAGAACTGTTTTTTTAAATATTTTATTTTAACAAAGAATTTAGAATTTATTGTGACCTTGGCAAGGTCGCAACTGAATTAGATAATAAAGTATTGAAAATTAGGTAATCATCTGCAACGCAGATATTCGATTTTATTACAGTTAAACTAAGTTTTATGATGAAATTTTAAAATATTGTATATGTCAACATAATACAAAATTGTATATGTTGCATTCTGGCACACTAGAGAAAAAAAAGATAAAATTACAATATACAAATAAATACAAGATAATAAAAAAAAATACATAAATATATCAAATGTTTCTTCTGGGGTGAAAAACCTTTAAATTGTCAATGTGTGCTCGAAATGTTTTCCCAGAGTTATCATCACGTACGACGCAGGAAACAGGAGAAGTGAAGCGCAGAATTCTTCTTACAGATGACCACCGTGGAAGAAACTTTTTACTGGTGATGCCAGGAACCGATACTCTCATGAGTTTTTGAAGAACCAAAGATCCAACTTTAAATGGGTGATTTTCAGGACGTCGAAGATTGTAATAATGTTTTCTCCTTTCAAACGAATGTTGGATAAATCGTTGGACCTTTTCTCTTGACGGCACCTTGACTGACGATATTATTTCGTTTACATACCACAAATGATCCAGCGGCAAAGAAAGCTCTCGTTTTAAAAATAAGGAAGCAGGCGTAACATTCGTAGTTTCACAAACAGAATTATTATATGAAAAACAGACAGATTTAACAAAGTTGTCCCATTTCTTATGTTTTTCGCTGTATTGCTTAATTAGAATTGCCAAACTGCTGACAATTACTTTATTTACGCGTTCTGCGTTGTTTGCTTTTGGATTGTATGGAGATGTAGTGGTATGTGAGCAACCCCAGCGCAAACACATATCCTTAAATTCTTTAGAGGTGAAATTTTTTGCGTTATCAGTAACAACACGTCGTGGAGAACCATATCTGTGCCAAATTTCTTCAAGTTTCTTCACAGTGACGTAAGCAGTACATCTTGCGGTAGGTATTATTTCGACCCATTTACTATACGAGTCTATTAAAACCAAACAATACCTATTCCTGTTGGAACTTACAGACATGGGACCCAAATAGTCGACATGAACCGCTTCCCATACCTTGCGTGGAATTATAGATGCCATGGGAGCTCCCTTTTGTGCTTGTGAAGGCTTGTTTTGTTGGCATAGTTGACACGATCTAACGTATTGAAGAACGTCTTGATATAACTTCGGCCAGGAATATCTCTTAGCTATTTGACGGTAAGTTTTTGTTACTCCATTGTGAGCACTTAAAATCATATCGTGATGATAGTATAAAATCATCTTTCTCATATTTTCAGGTACATATATCCGGCGATGATGAAACTTTCCGACTAGTTTGACTATGATACCGTTCCTAATGTCAAAGTCTTTAACATCGTGACCAGCGTTTATTCGTTGTACGATGCTTTGACAAAAGGGGTCGGCGTCTTGTAGCTTCTTTAGTGACTGGAAAGCTTCAGGAACCTCGGTAAGTATATTTAACGATCCAATATGTTGATTATTAGAGTTTTCTTCATAATCATCATTTTCATCAGTGTATAATCTAGACAGGCAGTCCGCAATGTTGTTCATCGCTCCACCAATATGGACAATATCAAAATCGAAGTGCGAAAGAGTTAAGATCCAGCGGGCCGTTTTTCCGAATGATCTGGGAGTTTTCATTAACCAGCTGAGAGCAGCGTTGTCGGTTTCAACACGAAATCGTTTTGGCATGAGATAATTTTTAAATTTTTGAACACTCCAAACCAAGGCCAAACATTCACGCTCATATATTATGTATCTTCTTTCTGTTTCAGTAAGTTTGCGTGAAGCATAGGCTACAGGAAGCCATTGGCTGTCATGACACTGCATTAAGGTAGCTCCTAAAGCTACATCAGAGCTGTCGCAACGAAGCAGGAATTCTTTGTTGAAATCTGGATATCGTAGAATTGGAGTATTCATCAATTTTTCTTTGATTTTGTTAAAACTTTCAATTTCCTTTTCACCAAACTTAAATCTAACTCCTTTCTTTTTCAGGTTGTTCAACGGTGTGCAGATTTCGGCGAAATTTTGAATAAATTTGTTGAAGTATGACGCTAGTCCGATAAATGATCTTAATTGTTTAATATTTCGAGGTGGAGACATTTCATTAATTGCTCGAACCTTTTCCGGATCCAGTTGCAGTCCAGATTCACTGACGATGTGTCCCAAAAATTTAAGCCTACTCCTGCAGAAAACGGATTTCTGTGGATTTGCGGTGAGACCTGCTTTTCTTAATCTTGATAAGACTTCTTCCAGTTGAATTAAATGTTCTTCCAGTGTTGCGCTATGAATCAGCAAATCATCCAGATATGGCAGACAGAATTTATATTTTAAATCACCAAAAATGTCTACAATGATTCTATTCAGAAGTTGTGGACTAACGGACAGGCCTTGAGGTGCATGGGTGAATCGGAATTGTCCAGAAGGAACAACAAATGAGGTAATATTCTTAGATTCTTCAGATAAAGGAACTTGGAAAAAGGCTGAGGTAAGATCTATTGACGAAAATATTTTTGAACCATTCAAACATTGAAATATTTCTTCTATTCTAGGTGATGGATACGGATCAAACACAATATGCTGATTTACTTGTCGATAGTCAACTACAAGTCGTGGCGATTTGTCCTTTTTCTTCACAATGAATGCTGGAGATGCGTATGGTGAAATACATTTTTCAATTACTCCTTGTTTCAGTAAAACTTCTAAATAATTTTGCATTTCAGCGGCTTTTGGCGGAGAAAGAGGATATGGCGATTTACGTATAGGAATTTTATCCTTCAGTTGTATTGACATCTGATAGTTCTTAGCGTGACCGATGTTTTCTGTTAGTACGTCGCTATATTTTTTATATAATTGTTGAAGTTTTGCTTCTTCGCGTTTCTTGAGACTTATGGGTTGATCCACGATGTAGTTTGATTGAATTGTTTCATTACAGGATAATAATTCTATGGGAATTAGTTCATTGGAAAATGGAAAAGATATGTTTTTAGAAGATAAATTTACAAGTGCTTGCATGTTGATTAAACTGTCATTTCCTAGGATGATGGATACAGGTAAGTTTGGTAAAACAAGGAATTTGAGTTTCCAATTTAAATTTGATATTTTGACGAAGACTTCTAGAATTTTATTGATCTTCACAAATGACCCATTAGCGCAGCGTGCTTTTTGATGAACTTTGTAGATACGCAAACCTCTAGTTTTCTTAATTTTATTTTTTGAATCGTTACTGATAAAATTTGAAGTTGCGCCTGTATCGATCAAACATTTGAGGTTTGTTTTACCAATTGAAATGTTAATGAAGGGAAGAGTATTATTCATTGACTGTAGCTTGCATTTTCTTGAAAGATTTGAACAAAGGTCCGATCTTGGTAACGATAGGACCTCGTTATTTAGTTTTTTGGATTTTTAAATCTTGGTTTATCGAAAGTTGTAGTAGTATTTGTTTCTTGTTGTGCGGGATGACATTCTCTTCTTTTTGCTCCTTCAATCCTCTTTGTAGTTTCATCTAGGCTTCTATAAAGAATTCTCAGGTCTCTAAAAGATTTTGGTATAGGTAACGTAGAGATCTGTTGCAATGTTGAATAGTTTGCGCTGTCCCAAATATGAATTAGCAGCTCCTCGTTTGAAATATTACATAACAGAGCTTTAGATTTAGAAAGAATATCTTCAGCAAAATCAAGCAAAGTTTCTCCAGGTTTTTGTAAACGTCGAACTTCAGTGTTAATTAATCGATTTCGTACCATTGGAGGAAGAAATTCTTCGACCAAATTCTGTTTTATATCATTCCATAAAAACTTGTGTTCTCTTGAAGCTTTAGACCACCAAATTTGCAGTTGTCCTGTAGTACGAAGTAGAATTTCGCTGATGAGAAACTTTTCGTTAGTAAATTGAAGGTCTAAAATTTTTTGTATTTCTACAATGAACACTAGTAATTTTGAAGTATCCTGTCCATCGGTAATCGGTACATTTGATAGCATTGATGATGTATATCTCTGTTCAATTGAATCTTCATGCGGACGCAATTTCAAAGAATTTATTTTGTCGGTTAGCTGGCCTAGTAATTCTAATTGAACGCTAGCTGCTTGGTATAATGGAGATAGTCCTTTGGTGTCTTGCGTAACAGTCTGACTTGTCGACGCAATGGAATTTTGATTAGTTTGCTCCATATCTTCTGAATTGTGTTCAGGCGAATGAAAGACATCTTTTTCTGTATTGGATCGCGTATTCATTGGCATCTTGAACCTCTATTGTTTTCTTTGTAGTAACTATAATTCTTCTTTTGTTGTTTTGAATCCCGGCCGAGCCCCCAATGTAACGTAATGGCTGAATTTGTACGTTGGATTTTGAAGAAATTAGTTAAATTTTATTTTATTATAAAATGTTTTATTTAAATGTGAGGTTTAAGTTATATTAAATTAATTATATGTCTAAATACAATTTTTAATTTCTAGTTGCCAGAGTTGTTTAAATTTAATTTTTCTTGTGTAACCATTTAGTTGGAAAAATATCAGAATAAATTAGTCGTTTGCAGTGGAATTTCTGATACACCAATATGGCACAAGATGTATTTTAGTTAAAATATGAGAAAGAACTGTTTTTTAAAATATTTTATTTTAACAAAGAATTTAGAATTTATTGTGACCTTGGCAAGGTCGCAACTGAATTAGATAATAAAGTATTGAAAATTAGGTAATCATCTGCAACGCAGATATTCGATTTTATTACAGTTAAACTAAGTTTTATGATGAAATTTTAAAATATTGTATATGTCAACATAATACAAAATTGTATATGTTGCACACACACACACACACACACACACACACACACACACACACACACACACACACACACACACACACACACACATATATATATATATATATATATATATATATATATATATATATATATACGCTTATATATATATATACGCTTATATATATATAAATATATATATATATATAAATATATATATATACATATATATATAAACATTTTTTAAAATGTTGCCAAAGTGTTTAGGAGGTTATGAAACGTCGAGAAATTTCGGTCCGAGCTCTAGGTCCCGCCATCCGACCGACGCCAATAATGTATGTTGCCATATGGCAAATACACTAACAATATTTTTTATAAACAAATAATATTGTAGAAGAGACATTAATAAATAAAGAACAAACACAAATCTTATGAAAAATGATCGAAAACATGTGTAAATAGAAGCTACTATAAGACTCATTAAGAGAGTGAATAAAAAAAAATTAAAAGGTGACACTCAAGAAGAAAAAATTTATCAAATATCTCCTGTCAAACACAACTAGCACTGAAAGATATTAGAATTAAGCAACAATAATAATAAGAATGAGCAGATATCGCTATATTTATTTTTCTTTTATATATTTACAATCCAAATGTGAATCATTGACAGTCAATTAAAATTTTTAGTTTAAAAAACAGAAGACAATTAAAACAGTTACAAGATAAGTGATTCGTCTTTGGCCTGTAGTATATTTCACTTTATCTACAACGGGTAAGTTCATATTAAACAGATTGGTATACTAGGGCTGCTTTTATGTGATCACTTTTTTAGTATAACATCCATAATAACACAGACCTGGCTGAAGGATAGCGCGGCTTAACCGATTTAACCGATTTTTAAATGTTTGTGTAATAAAAAATCCTTGGGGCATTTTAATACCTTGAAATATAGTATTTACGGAGTTGAAAAATAAAAAAGGCAGATTTTTTAATTGGGTCTAAAACTTAGCCAGGTGTTTGAAAAATTATATTTTGTAAGGCTTAAAAATATATTTAAGGCACGTTGAAATTTAAAGGGAATAATATTGGTAACTAATAAGAGATGTATTAAAAAGACAGGTCGTTTCGGTGGAGCATTTTACCTGCCAGGCGATCTATATGTTTGATAAATCGGTTAAGCCCCGCTACCTTTCAGCCAGGTCTGTGTTTTTGTATTCGGATATTACTATAAAGACGTATTGTAAAAATTTTCAGTGCCGTTAATAACTACCCAACAATGATTAATAGTTCTTGGGCTATAAGAGATTGTTTTCTTTACCTGTACCATCCATAGATTTTTGTTTGTAAGAATCATTTATAAATGTTTAATTTGTAGCATTTTGTTCAAGCAGAATTTTTGATCGCTACTGTAATTACGGTAAAAGTCTACTAACAGGCGTAAATTAATTCGATCGTTTTTATTTGGAAGACGAGCAAGGTACCAGTATTAAATAGAAGCTGCGAGAAGGAGGCGCGGGCAGATGTTATTTCGAATAGCTTGTCAGAATAACTTATCCAATTACATCGACGAATAACTAATTCGAGCGATAAATTGAGGAATCTGTTTTTAAGTTATTTGATTAATCAGAACATTTTATCTGCGAACACATTTAGCATGCACTTTAAAACGAAGTTTTCTTCAAAACTTTTAAATTGTACTCTCGCAACTTTGCGAATGAAGTTTTGGTAGAGAAATGTTTATCGCGCGACTTAACGAGACTGAGAATCTGTCATACGTAATAACTATGAATACATTATTCTCAAATTTTGCCTGCGGTTTGGCGTCACTAAAAGAACTGTGTGATACAGTTATAAATTATTGCTTAAAGTTTTTGTCATATTAATTTTTATTTTTTCAACTTTAAAGATGAGCACAGTTCATTTTGGATTTGAAAGTAGCCGAGATAATTAAGATGCCGTTATGACCCCCAAACCTCAATTCCCATTCTAAAATTTTGATTTTTTTATTTATTTTTTATTTATAAAAAATTACTACAAATTAAAATCATGATTAGAGTTCATTGCTTGCAGAAGAACTATATATTTCAAAAATAATATAAGAGACGTTTATAGTTTTTGCTTGTCAATATTTTTTTTTATATTTCTTATACCAGATACTATAACGTTTACCTAGGTTTTCTAATTTTCTAATGACGTACTTGTTAGTGTAAAATCATTATGAATAGACAGGAACGAATTTCATTTTATATTAGTGTAAAAAAAGAAGTGCGTGTAGCCTTCACGGTTGAAGTAAAACTTCTGTGACGTTGTGACAGATATTACGATTAAATTGAAATACTTAATTGTTATTTACCAACAATTATTAAAATAATAATAATTATTAGTATTAAACTATATAAAATTAAACAGAAATAAATTTTAAAGTAATATGTCTAAAAATTGTATATACCGGGTTACTCATAAATCGCGCACCCAATTGTTGGGATCGAAAGAGAAAAATATTATTAGTGTAAGATTAAAAATTATCAGGAAATTGGACAAAATAAAATATGCAATCAATTCTGCGACGTTTCGGTTTTTTAATTAAACCTTCATCAGGCTCCTGAAACATACATAGTAAGAAATAAAAATAATACAATTAATTAATAAAATAAAAAAACAATATAAATATACCTTGATTAAAATAGTTAAATAACAATAACTTATTATACATTACTAATACTCATAAACTTTTCCAAAATTCTTTAATTTTTTATTTATTTTTATTAAAATATATTAAAAACCAATTGACAGAAATTTTTTTTTTGAAATTATTAAAATAGAAAAAAAAATGAACGAATAAATACATAAACAAATTGACGAGCAACGTCAACTGGATTACAACAATAGCATCACGGAATTTTAAAAAACCAAAACATACACGATATCAGCAAAAATATCAAATAATATTTTAAAAATTATTTTAATGTTTAAAATTAAAATTTTTATATTTTAATAAGATATTATTGTACATTGCACTAAGATTTTGGGTATCAGTACGTTTATTTACAGTGTCATGTAATTTAATCCAAACCATTTCACTCATATTTCGTTTCAGCCAATTGTTTTCCAAATCTAAAATCTTTGTTTCACAAAAATTAAAAGCATGACCTGAGTCAAAATGATGGGACGCTAATGCTGTTTTATTATCATCCAAAATCTTAATATTTCGACAACTATTTATATGTTGATTAATTCTATTTTTTAAATAGAATTAACCAACATATAAATAGCCTGATGAAGCTTTAATTAAAAAACCGAAACGTCGCAGAATTGATTGCATATTTTATTTTGTCCAATTTCCTGATAATTTTTTATCTTAAAAAAATATGGATGATAATATTAATATTATTAGTGTAGTTTAAAAAAAAAAAATCGAAACTGGACTCAAACAAAAACTCTGGAAGGGTTTGATACAATAAATTTATTTATTTAGAAATATTAAAATTGTCATATTATAAATCCAAAGATCGACATAGATAATTTTTCTCGCAAGCGTTATCAAATTTGTTTATTTATTCACAATTATTTGAGCAATCAATAGAAAAAAGTCTAAATTCAATCGAGTAGATGCTCAAAATGTCGTCCGTTCTCCTGAAGACAGTTTCGATTTTTTTTTTAAACTACACCAATAATTTTTAATGATTAAAATAACTTAATTAACGCTCGCCAGTGATTTCCATTTTTCGTATCTGTCTTGTCAAGGCCCTCTGGCGTCTCACTCTCGCGTCCCCTACTGCCACCCCACCCACTTTTTATTCTTCTGTAGCGCGCTCCTGATTGGTCACTTTCATTAATAAATTACTAATTAACTACGTTATCAAAAAAATCTAAACATGGATTTTTGGGCTTAGAATATTTTTCTCTTTCGATCCCAACAATTGGGTGCGCGATTTCTGAGACACCCGATATATGATGCGTCTTTGATTTTTTTTTTTTTGTTTTTACTAATAATTGACAAATGGCAGTAGGAAAAATGTCAAAGCAAAATATATACCTACCGACAACGAATGTTACCATTTTCATGCTTCTACTAATAATTATTGTTAAATGACTGTAGGTACTTCCGCCCGAAGAAATTTTTTCGGTGCGAAAAAGATATGACTTACCCTCTAGTCGCGTCTAAAGTTTTGATTCAAAAATACAAATTTATCGGGTTCGCCACTGAATTGCACTATTTAGTTTCTATGAAAATATATTCATTGTCTGGTTGCAGTTTGACAGTAATAAAAAAAGTGTTCGCTGATCATTGATTAATAAATCTAATGGTCGTAACGGAAGTAGGTACAACATGACTGACATAATGATAATAATATTTATTATCGTAATACTTGTTGAATGGAGAATGACCATTTGAAAACTAGTAACATGCAGCTTAACTTAAAATTTTTGTTTGATTATTTTCTCGTCATAACTGATCATTTCCCTAATTCAATTTTAAATTATACGGTCTAAAAACGAGCATGTCATTCAGTTGTTCTTTAAAATTGTAATGCAAATGCAATTTCTAACTTTTATGACTATTCTACTAGCTTCTGATTTCAGCCGTCTCAGTAGCACAAAATTAAATGCACAGGAAAATTAAAGCAGAGAGAGAGAGACTTTTAAGGTCACAACCCACGAGTGGGGAGTTAAATAATAGATTAGCATAGCTGTGTACGGTTTTCAGTCTAAAAGACCTTCTCGTCGAATACAACCTACTATAGTCATTATCTGTAAGGTGTGGGTATGATATATGTTAAAATAATATGTTGCAATATTATTGAAGTGTAAGGGCTTACTTGAGTTCGGGTTGTTTAATTTTTTGTTAAATATTTAATATAATAAATATTTTCCTGTTAAAGTCAATAGATGTAAATGTTGCGTAACTTTAATTTCTACAGTTTACAGTCGCGGATCCAGGGAGGGGGGCTATGGGGGCTAAAGCCTCCCCCCCAGAGCCACAGTAAAAAAAAATCATTTCTAGAAATCCTTAGGATAAATTTTTTCCCGAGCAAGATAAGAATACTTTATCCCCGAAAGGAGTTTTCCAGTCTCAAAGGCACATTTTTCCGTAATTTCGAAGAACTGATGTGCCTATTTCATATTTAAACAAAATATACGTCGATTATATCATAAAATTCATGTGAATAAATTCAAATATTACTGTGTTTTTGTACTGCATTTATGAAATCAGAAACATGGACATACGAAACTTTTTCCCAAAAAAATATGTATTCCCACAAACTTTATCGAAGAAAAAATTTTGCACAGAAAACTTTTAATGAGTAGTTGCAATGAATCAACTCAACTGGACTCTCGAGGTTTTAACTCTCGAGCTCCCCCCCCATACCTGGATCCCAGATCCGCCACTGACAGTTTACTATGAAAACTACCTTCGAGTGTTACATGAGTTACACTTTCTCCAAGTAACATGATGATTAAATTACATGACAGATATTATGTTTTCTATAAATGTCAATTTATAATACTTATCCTTGATCGCAGAAAACTTTGTCAGAAAATGATATGGTACGACGAAATTATTAATATAGATAACTGCAGAACCAAAATTTGGCTATATAATTCACGAAATACTAATATTATTGTACAAGTATAGCTTGCAGTTGGCTGTTGTTAAAAATTCTAAGAAAAGGGAACGTTATTAGTTTCAGTCTGATTTTCAAAAATCGAGTTTTTATCAGATCTGGACGTTTTGGATCATTTTGACTATTTTTGGATGGACGTGGGTATGTAAATACATTTTTATCGTACAATATCTGTAGAACGAATGAATCGATTGAGATTGGATTTATGCCATTTGAAAGGGATTATTGAGATTCAGATCTGGTCAATCTTTTCATTCTAAGGGTAGTTTTTAGAGATTGAAAATTGTTTTTGAGTCTAAAAGTACCAAGAAGAATAATAATAATCTGAGAATTGTTTGAAAATTGAATTTTAACACTTTGCCAAAGACTAATGGTGCTGCTAAAATTTTTATGAAACCGACCCAACTGGACCGAATCTACAATTGAAGTAAATATTGGAATTAAGAAAAAAAAAGATATTATTCAAGGGATGCACTAAGGGCCTAAATTTTTTATTTTGTCCGAAAACAAATTTAAGTACACTAATAAAACTTAAATGCCTGTATTAACAAGCATTTGATACTGCGACCCGATATTTTTTCTTCTAAAGCTGCGACCAGACATGCGGGATTCGCCGAATGCCGAGCCGATTATTCGCCGAATAGCGAGTTGTGAGGATGGGTGCTCGTACATCGCCGAGCGACGAGTATTAGTGCTCGCTTCTCCACTTCTTAGTGCACGAATACGAGAATACTTGTGCAAATTTTATCATTGTTGTCCATGATTAAAAATATTGATTCGCACCAAACGGATGCTCGCACTGCACTCGGCTATATTCGCTGTTCCCGAAGAAAACGACGCTTACGACGCTTTTAAACAGAGCCCACATGTCTGTATAAACATGCTCACTACTTGCCGAATACGAAGCCAAGCACTCGGCACTAGGCGATTAGCGCTTGGCGAATCCCACATGTCTGGTCGCAGTTTTATAACTTAAATTCTCGATTATTATTTTATTAATGTATTATTATTATTATTATTATTTTATTAATGTATTATATAATCACAATAGTATCAATTTATTAACGTACTTAACACATGCGGGAAGTTATAGGGCTGGGCCACAGGTCAACGGGTTTCAATTCGAGTTAAGTTTATTCATGTAACTGTAATTTTTTTTATATATATATATAGTTACAGCCATTTTTTGAATATAATAACTGAATTTAATTCTTTAATGAAATTGTCTATTGTTATCGGAAGACACACCTTATCTGAATTTACTAAGGGTAAAGCATAATATGTGTATAATCAGCGGTCGCCATTTCCTTTATTTGACGACAAAGTGAAACTCCCTGTCCCGCTCCGCGCTCAGTGATGCGCGCACGTGGACAGTTTCAGAGCTGCATTAAACAGGTTCAGGTGTGGCTCGTTAATCCAATTACAGTAGACTCTCTCTAGTTGAAAGATTTACGACCCCCGTGTTGCGAGAAATATTCTTTCAATCATACGAAATATACAGACCCATTCCTACGATGCACGATTCCATCCTCCGACTATTTACAAAACAAAATGGCAACTCAGATTTTTTCATGTTTTTACATGAAAGAAAAAATTGAGCTGTCGTTATGTTTGATCATTATTGAAGACCACAACTATATATATCCCTAAAAACCTCTTATTGGTCAACCAGTTTATAAAATTTAAAAGCTCTCACACTATGGGGCCAGTAACTAAATCAAAATGATGACCGGAAGTTTTGTTTCTCTGCTGTCGGATCAGGTTCTTGCAGAGTTCCCTGCAGGCAAGTGATTGAGTCATTATAATATGTACTATCTTTTCAGGAAGTTTTATATTCTACAAAATCGGAACCAATTTTACGTCTGCCGCTTGACTAACTCCTTGATATGTGTGTTGTATATTATTAGACTAATATTTACGCACGTAAAGTATGCATTAAGTGCGAAAACCTTGCCGACGATTATGTATTCGCTAATACAGGCATGTCAGTTTATTATTGTAATATATTTGCCGGATCGCTTCTTTAAATTGTGATTTGAATAAATCAATGTGATCTCTTTGAAATCCATTTATTTATTGAACATTAAACTTAACAAAATTTGCTACAAAAATGTAGTTTCATAACTTAAAAGTACTTACATAATAATACTAATTTTATCTACAATGTACAGTTAAAATAATACAACAATTATGTTAGCTTAAATTTGTTTTTAGACAAAGCAAAAGACTTAACCTCACGAATGCGCCTAATCGGATCAATTTAAGAGGTGTATTTAAGGGTTGAGAATTGTTTTGGGACTCAAAAACCTCGTAAACATTTCTCGGACTATAAATAGGACCGGATTTGCAAATTTTATGAAAACACTAGTTTGCGCATACAAATTTACCTACTGAAATATTATCATTTCAACTGGGAAAAAAATTATTATTTTAAGTGGTGTTTTAAGGAGTCAAATTATTTTATTTCGTCTAAAAACAAATTTAAATTCACGCAATAAAGCCACAATAACTGTATCAGCAGTGTGTCGGCAGGGTTTAAGCATTGGTCTGGAGCTTTTTCAGTATTGGTGTCAAATCAGTGCTAAAAATTAGAACTATAACAAAGTCTCAGAACTCTATAGCGATCGTATGGCGGGAAATTGAAAACCAGTTAGAACAAACAGCGTTAAAAGAACGGCGTTGTGGAGTGAATATTGTATTCTAGTTTTCGTCATCCCCACATTGACGAAGCGTCACTGTGAAGAGTTGGCAGAACTGTGATGTTGAATATAAAACGTTTCTTTCGAACCATTAAACTTTTCTACACATTTGATACTATTACACATGAACTGAATTTGTACGAAAATGTGCCTAAAAATGCTTTTTTATTCAAACTATGGCGTTTTCAATTTACTTTACACTGGTGTGCTTTAGAACTTACTGAACTTAACTATTCAATATGTCCTTTGTTCAAATAAAATAAAACACTGTATACATTTACTTTCAAGCTAACGACAATTTTTAAATTAAAAAACTGAAATAAAAAAACCCGTTTTGTTCATTTATTTTTCATTTGACTATTTTTTTATTTATATATTATAAAATGTATACGATACTTTTTTAAATTTTGAGTACGACTGATCTTATTTGTATTTAGTTATACAGGGTGTCCGAGAATTATCTTACAACTTTGAAATTTAATAACTTTTGAAATAAAAAAGATATTCACATTCTGTGCTCTGCAGTTATTAATGCAACTCATAAAGTTTTTTTCTCTGGGGTTATTTGAAGGATATTGTTTATCGGAGAAAGGTTACTGACATTGCTGACTTAAAAACCCGCATTACAGAGGCTTTTGCCACTGTCACAGACATTATGTTACAGCGTACCTGGCAAGAAATCGATTACCGACTGAATGTGCTTCGGGCCACACGTAGCGCACATGTGGAGGTGCTAACCTAAACAGAACAAAACTTTATGAGTTTCACTAATAACTGCAGAAAGCAGAAAGTGAATATCCTTTTTATTTCAATAGTTATTAAATTTCAAAGTTGTAAAGATAATTCTCGGAAAACCTTGTATGTTCGTTATATTGACAATTGGTATTTACCTCGTTCACATAGGTCGTAGATTACCAATGGGAACGATATCATGAAGGCTTTATTATTTTTAATAGATAAATAAACAAATAAGTTAGCTACAGATACTATGCAACAACATTTTAATATGTGATATAAAATTAACTAAATAAATGTCATATAAAATTATTAGAGATGATGAAATTTTTTTTCTGAAGGAGGAGGTGATTCAGAAAAAGTTGAGAAACTCTGACGTAGCTCGCTTAGGTAAATGCTAAATGAATAGTTAATTAGTAAAACTACGCATTATGTGGCAATAGATAATCATAAAAAGTGAATTCACGTACTTATTTACGCGCGCTATAATTCTTTGACGTGACAGTTAGTCGCAAAAAGTCTTATTTACAGAAATACATATACATTTATTCTTTTTTTTTCGTTACACCGAGAGATGGCATTACTGTGCTGATTTTTCCATATTATCCATCATAAGTTCATATTTTCATTTTTGTATTTTTTTTTATTTTCAGTGAAAATGAACGATCATTTCAAAGCAGTAAAAAAATAATAACAGTAGGAGTATTATTTGACACTTAAGTACTAAAATAAAAAACAGCAGAGGAACAATATATGTACATAATATCTTTAAAAAATAACTAAGTAATTATGCTGCTACAAAATTCTAAGTGTTGGTGACGTTACGCGGCACAAATGCCATATTTATAGTATCTAATAATATAGTTCTATGGAAAAGATATAACTGAGGAATGGATTAATTTATGGACACATACCACCTCTAATAAGCTGAGGAAAATAAAACCAGATACCAAAAAAATGATCACCTCCACTCAACAACACAGAAAAGACGAAACAGCTTTAACCCGACTGAAAATTGGCCATACCCTCATTCATTTCTATTGAAGAAGGAAGCCCCTCCAATATGTGACAAATGCAACATGCAACTCACCGTGGAACATATCATGCCCTTCTTATAATAACGATAGAATCAAAGCAGACTTACCGAACACTATTGAAGAAATCCTTAAAGATGACGACACATGCGCTTCGAAAACAATTCATTTTCTGGAACTCACCAACCTGAAACAAAAAATCTAATTAATAGTGCAATTTTAAACATACAGTTAAAAAACATTACTTCAAAAACTCAAAACATTAATATTCCACCTACCTTATAAGTAACCACGTGCATATAGCCTAAGTCGCTGCGCACTACCCATATAAAAAAAATAAAAATAAAATAATATAGCAATTCATGGAGGCAACAAAGTATTAATATTTGAATAAATAAAAAAAAAATAACGCAATGTTAATTAGGAATTGACTTTTTTTTCTTTTTTGTCCTTGGTAATTAATATAAAAATGATTTGTCGGGAAAAAGGACTTTTTTTCCCGACAAATCATTTTTATGTTAATTAGGAATTTTGACATATCTATAAATATACGAAATAAAAATATATACCCACAAAACACCAAACCGTATCGAAAACTCTCGACGTACGTTTTAATCATCTCCTGATGATGCCAACTTGATTGGCGAAACGTACGTCGAGAGTTTTCGATACGGTTTGGTGTTTTGTGGGTACATATTTTTATTTCGTATTTTCACACCAAAGGTTCCATCACTCTTGTTGGATATCTAAATATACGTTACAATCATGATTGACTATATTATTATTGAATTTGGACTCTTCAATTTTAGAACAATTAAACTATTATTTATATGTGACGTTTCGTCATTTATTTAGATTTTATGAAGCAACTTAACAAGTTCATTGACTAACAATATAATAGTTATATGGTAGGTACATGAAATTAATGATAAACTAATATTAAAAAATTTTGTTTAAATATTTAAAATGTAAGAAAATGATTTCTTACATTTTCAATATTTTTTCGTTCGCGATCTTACGTACGAAAAATTAATTATCTCCGTTGAATTCAAAGATATCGACATAAGTGCTTTCAGTATTTTCAAAGTTATCCTTACATATTATCATGATATGACACTATCATTATTAACGTCAAGGAAAAAGTTCCTAATTACAATTAAAAATTCATAAATTAAATTACATTCTTTGAAGTAATTTAGAGGTTTACCAGTTTACACAAAAATAACATATAATCGTAGATATTTTTGACTGATAGCGTGGCAAGTTAAATTGAACCAGAAATACCTACAAAAAACGTAAAAGTAAATGTAAAGTAATTTTTTTTTCTATATCACAAAATATGTGTTCCTGCTAAACATAACAAATAAAACTAAAAGTTATGCTAGTCAAATTTATATATAAAATAAAAGGAAGCTTTGGAAAATAACACTTGAAGAACTTTAAGGTAGACCGGTGAGTAGGCTGCAAACATTTTTTCGTTGTGAAGGGAAGTTTGATCAAGTCAAAACGTTTTTTCCTCCAGATATGCGTTATGTCTATTGCACCCGGAAGGATTCTTCTTGTTTTTGTATATACTTTTTGTGTGATGGCTTTTTTTGGCGTACTTTCCTGAATAAAGACAATAACCGTACGGTTTTACAGAGGTGTACTGAATGTTTTTAACAGTTATAAGACTATAGTAAATGTTATTAAATATATAATACGTTTTAAGGAACACACATGTACACAATGCCCATATGTCAGTATAATACTCTATAAGTACTACCATGGAAATTACAAAAATATGACATTTATCGTTTTAATTTAAACCAATAAAGTTTAACAAACAGTCGTTAATTCGTCGTTATATTTTACTTAATAGAATCACCAATATTCATCGTTATACCAAATTTCATCTTAATAAATATACATACAGACAGACAGAGGCATGAACGATACGAGACCGTATAACCGAAACTTTAAGGGTCTCTAGTTTTTGCGGGATCCTAAAAAACGATTAAAACTAACAAAAGTAAACAACAAGTTTTCAGTCAAAAACTTGTCGGATCAAGGAATGTGTAGACGTTATGTGACAGTTTCAATAGCTCAAACAAGTGCGAAAGGTGCGAAAGGACCACTGGCGACCTTTATCAGGGAAGCTAAAAATGCCATTCTCCGAAGTTTCGCCTTTATAAATAAGTCATTGGCTCATTAGCTACTAGTACAAAGATCCTAATCATCATAATGTAAAAAAAAAATAAAGTTCATCTCTCTTTAAAAAGTTTTATTTATACCAGGTGTTTAGTTGAAAATGT
This sequence comes from Venustoraphidia nigricollis, assembly GCA_034508555.1. NCBI lineage: Eukaryota > Metazoa > Arthropoda > Insecta > Raphidioptera > Raphidiidae > Venustoraphidia > Venustoraphidia nigricollis. The sequence goes on along the minus strand of JAVRKA010000019.1, from coordinate 1,030,438 downwards.
AACCTAAAATATTTTTATTCAAATCTCTTCAGCACTATTTTTTTAAGGAATAATAAATGTGTTATTTCCAGATCTAGAATTTTTGGCAATAAGATGCTTCATTGAAAGTTTAATAAATTAAAACAATGCGAAAATAGTCAACTTGTGTATCGAGATATATGACATTAATTGAAGTTATTGGTGTGCGGTTTCATACATTAATAATAGTGATTCTAAAATATGCTTTCAAATATCTACACTGTGTAATATAGTTTAAAGAAAGTCAAAAAGTTCATATAAATATATGGGCTAAAACGCACTCTTAAAAAAATCTTGAGTCCTTAAAGGGGTTCAGATCAATTTGGGAGGTGATCAGTTTAGAAACAGACTGTATATCTATATTATTTATGTAGAATGTAACTTTTCAAACAGTATTGATATCCAACCAAAAACATAAAGGTGATAAAGGGCCAATTGAGATCTACGAATGTGCCAAATTTTCACTTGGCAAGTTTTCACACACGAGTTAATTCTTTATAATACAAAACATGAAAAGTTTAGATCTCAATAATTAATTGTGTCGAGCTTGGCTCCTTTTTTCACATTTATCTATTATGGTGGATTAAATTTATATTTATTATTTATATAATGTCATTCATTTTTTCAATTCCGAAATTGACACGTTTAAAAAGTTTATCCTAAATTCGGGAATGGCAAAATATCGCAGTTCTAATGTGGACGCCCTAGCTAGTAGATATCGAAGAAGAGAAGACAGTATACTATAACAATGGTAGTGGTGCGAGCCGTCCATGTTCTTTTTGCAGCCGATAGCTTCCCAGCAGATCGATGACTCGCGACCTGTTCTCATCACATTCAACCTCTCACCTTTTTAGTGCATCTCAAACCCCTCGTCACCTCACCTAGATCTGCTATCACCGCACCCCCTGCATCATCACATCTACAACATTTCGTTCATTTCATTCTTCTTCGTCTACTGTACTTCATCTAACACATCGCTCTCTTGTTTCGCAACAGACTGATCAATTGTTTCTCGACTATGTTGTATTATCTCAAATTAGATAATCACATCCAACTATTAGACCAGGCGTCAAGTCTTGTGCGGTGCGGTGGAAAAAACTCAAACTGGATTTTTAACTTCCGCTGTTGAACATTTTCAAAAAGAAGGGAAGTTATTGGTTTCGGTCCGATTTTCGAAAATGGAGTTTTCAATAGATCTCGACGTTTTGGAGTCTATTCTATAAAAATTAAAAATAACATTTTTTTTCGTTTTTGTCGCATAACTCCGAATCTAGTTGACTATTAGTCTTAAAATTTAATCAAACTGAAAACTTGCATTGCTCCTTCAATCTTCGAAACGTTTTGTGATATCGGTAGACTAGTTTAAAAAATATTGCACAACAAAATTTTCTTTTTTTTATTGAATAGTAAAACTCTAATTCAAATCCATTCTAGTATTTTTGAGCTCAAAGTTTTTTTTGAAGGAAAATTTAGTGGAACTTTTCTTATTTAATTACGACAAATCATTGAACAAACACAACGATGAAAAATGTTAGATAGTTTTTGCATATTTTCTGACAAGTAAATTATTGTTCCCAAATTTGTTGACCATATCGTAAGGATTTTTTTCTTTTGTTATAAAATGTGTAGTTTGTCTACAGGCAATTATATAATTGCAGATACTTTTTCATAATCGTTCTGTATATATGACATGTGTATGATGGCGTCGACACAATATTATTATATGAACGGAAAACGAACGAAATGTATGAAACATTTCAATTGATCGAAAAAATTTCATAACATGACAAAATTTGACAATGATGACATTCAAATGTAATGCTGTGAAATAAGCTTAAAAGATTATGTTTAGAAACATACCGAATAAAAAAAAGCAGATATAAATTATTGACGCACGCTTAGTTGTAACGTGACGAAAAAACGATGATCACCGCACATTATTGTGCTGTTTCCGACTTCCGATTGTTGAGCGTGCATTTTTTTACTCCGGTTGGGGTACTTTACTATTTATATAGCAGTATATTTTGTAGCTACTGGAATACGTCAAATACAGACTTTCAATCGTGTAGTTCGACGCTTCCGAAACGAATATAATTTTTTCGATCGCTTTTCCATGCCTCGACTCCGTATAAGTATGTGAGCATATATTAAATTATTTAATAACTTCATTGATTCAACGTAATTGATATTTAACTCCACAAGTGAGGAATAGTACTAATTTACGTCAAAATTTACTTTTCAAAATTTTACAAAATTTTTGGGTTTTAAGTCTCCCGAGTCCAAAAAACATATTTTTGGAAACGTTTCTGCGTCTGTTTGTCTATGAACACGATACGGCTCAAACGGCTGAGCGGATCAAAACGAAATTTTAATAAGCTGTTCGACATGTAACCATAAAGATCTCTGTTATTTTGGAGAAAAATCGGCGCAAGTGCGGAAGAGATACGAGGTAAAAAGTTATTTTTCCTGTTATAATGGTATATTTTTTATAACATTTATTATTCTATTTTTATTTCCAAGAATCTTGTAAAAAGCATGTCTAAACTTTTTAGTTTCTGAAATATTTTGAAAAAAATTAGTTGTTCGTATGTTATGATCTGCCAAAACGAAATTAGTTAGGTAGTTGACAAGCATTCTTTGATTAATTTTTTGCATGTGTAACCATCGAAACGAATAGCAAATATCATAATATTTGTTACTAGTCGTTACCCGCGACACCGCGCGCGTTAACAAAAATTTTATTTTATTTATTATATGGTAAATGTCAATATTTTTCATGTTGGAATGGTTCGGTCGCCTAATTGGCTGGCATTTTTTTTAGTTTAAAATCCATGGTAGCACCAGAGGTAGAAATACTTTTTTTCATATAATATATTCCGTTAATACAAACGCCTTTGTTTCTCAGAATGCGCACTTTAAATAATACTATTTCAGAAAAAAACTCAAATTTACGATTTATTTTTCACAAAATGTAGCCAATATTTGCAATTTGCTCGCGATTGTCTGATATTACTGTTTTTTTCTTCAAAATAAACAAAATTGAGTCCTAGAATAGCTACAAAAACATCGTAAAGGCCTCAATAAATTGAAAAAAAAATTTTTTTGGTTACAGTGCCAAAACTATTTTGCTAATAGAGCTTTATTATGTGAAAATGTGCTTTTTTCTCGTCAATTTCGTTGTATGAACTGATTAAATTGCATTATAAAGTATATCATTTCCATGTGAAAAACAACGTTCAAAAAGTGAAATAAAATTTTGGCTGACAAAAATAAATGGTTTAACGAATCAGTCAGAATTCGATATCTCATTGTCGTAACTCTAAATTGGAATAGACAGACATTATGATGCTCGAAGCCCACCTCTAAATTTCTCCTTGTCTCTAAAGTCTTCTTAAAAGACCTAAAGATTTGATGAACATTTTTTACGATTTTATTGAAAGTAGCACCTTATGCGTGATTCTGTAAATATGATCAAAATAGTTTTAGAGAGGAAAAGGCAATAATGCGTGGACGTTCGAACGAAGATGATGAATAAAAGAACGGTTGCCACTGTCCACTGAGAAATCTCTAGCGAGTTACAAGGAAAACAAATAGTAAACTGTGACAATTCGTGTGCCGCACACAAACATGTGCATTTTAAATTGTTCGGATGTTTCCTGGTTTCCACTCAGAACTGTGTCAATGCCTACATAAATGATAGATTGGTGGAGATTCAGAATGTAGTGTGAAACATTGCTTACGTGCAAATCACTTTTTTTCTCAAGAAATAGTACTGTCTCGCTTGTCCAATTCTTATATTTCTAAAATTGTGCGTTTAAATTTATTCAAATATTTGTAAAGGCATTTTTAAACTCCAAAACCCGGCTATAACTTTATATACTCATTGAAAAAGCTTGCTAGTAATAGCTTCAATTTAGGAGATACTAAATTTGAATTTGACAGAGGCGAGTATGACATAGAACTTGTTTCTATTGGTTCTCCATGAAGAGCACTACTTAAATTTTTAAGTTTTTGTTAAAGATGGGATATTTCGAGCAAAAAATTGTCGAATTATTCGATTATTAAAATATCTCGACTTGTCTTGAGATGTTATTCAAAATCATTGGAATTATTTTTATACTTACGAGTTACGACTGTTATAACTCAATCTCCAGTAATAAGTTACTATACTACGTTCTTTCTTTACTCTATAAAACACTGCAAGCAATTGTCCCTCTTAGATTGAAATTCACAGTATTTATAATTGCTTAGTCTTTTATCTGCAACCATTCTATGAAGCACTACATGCAGTGACACCCACAGGTTTCATTATTGAAAACAATAATATCGAATGCATAGACAGATAGCATGAATTGTGTTTTCACTCGCCTAGTAGCTAACTACACAAGGTTTTATTGCATTGCACAGTAATGAATACGATTACTTACGTCTTTTATCTTGGTCTGTTCTATAAAGCTCTGTATGTGACTCTCTCAAGATATAATTGAAATCGGGAGCAAATTCATTCAAGAGCTGAAACATTCATTCATTCACAACTCTTTTTATTATCGTACATTTTGTAAAGGAACCATTTCGAATGAATCATTTGTTTATATACAAATCGTTCGAATGACAACCTTTCGGTTATTAAAATCGATTATTTCCAACTCTAATTTTTATTTACTGTATCATGATCAATTACTTAGCTGATCAAAAATTTAGTAGAGAAGTTTAAATTCCACTGCTATAGAGTACAGATACAGCTTAATTGAAAGCCGGACAACTTAAATGTTTTATGTAATGTTATTTATATTTTCGTAGCTACATAGATAACGGATTTTTCGAGGGCACAATATATTAGAAATGTCTGAATTATTAAATTGCCTACACACATAAACATAATTATCAATATTTTACGTAATGCGTGTAAGTTCCTGTACACACCTATTTTTTAAGCTTTTAGAGCAACTACATTATAAGTCGGCCAATATTTTTTTAGTCATTAAAGTAATAAAAGTGAGAGACTGTATTATATCGAAGTTCTAAAGTTTTTTTTTATCGTTTTAAAAACTTTTCATACAAAATATCTTCGCCTAATGGATTATGGTTATAAAGTTTTCCTTCATATAAATTTATGTGAAGCGTCTGTATCTAAAAACTTTAAGTTTTAGATACAAAGTGCTTAATACAGTTCTTTATAGTATATTTTCAATGGAAAAACTATTTGCTAAGACGTCAGATGAAAATTGACATTAAAAAGGTACTCCCCCATTAAAAAAATTAAAAAAAAAACTCCGGTCACAGTGCCAAATCCTGTCGACAACATATGTAGTATATTTGTTAATACAGACAGCGTGACTTTAATATGTAATTTTACGTTTGATTTTGGACAAAATAACAAATTTAACCTTTTACGTTAGGAATATACAAAAAAATATCTGTTTCTTAATTTCAATATTTCATCTCTGTTTAATCAAAATTATATACAGCCTTCAGAAATATAATTCTGTATCCTCAAGCGTTTCCGTAAAATCCTGTCTAGTCGATTTTACTAAAATTGTATGACCACATTTAATTTGATACCAAGGAGTCAAGTTTCTTTTTTGAATCAAATTCGAATATTTTTCCGGTGTTTTTGAACCCCAAAACAATATCCAGCCAAAACAATATACACCCCTTAGAATGGTAAGATTAGGCCCATTTTAAATAAGCTTCGTGCGCTGATAGATTTTCAAAATTGGTGCCAAGCTGCTTAGAATGATGCGAAACGTTGAGAAATTTTGGTCCGCACCGTAGGTCCTGACATCAGACCGATACCAATAGTGTATGTGTCATATGACAAAGGCAAATATACTAATAAAACATTTTCAGGGACTTAGATTTTCTCACACATTTTAATTTATAATATTCAATTTTACATGCGTAATTGTGTAATGTTGATTAGCATTCAAAAGTACTGGATCTAAAACATGACGGAAACGATACTAAAAAAAAACCCGGGTCGCAGTGCCAAAACCCTGCCGACAATATAGTGTATTTGCTAATATAGGCAGTGTGGCTTTATTATGCGAACTTAAGTTGGTTTTTTGGGCAAAATAAAAAATTTGACTCCTTAATCCACCCCTTAAAAGAACATTTTTTTCTCAGTTGCAATTATTATCAATCGAACCTCTGACCTAAATTATATACACCTTTCAGCAAATAATTCACTATCTGCAAACTAGTGTTTTCATAAAATTTGTAAATCCGGTCCTGTCGGGCCGATTTTATTAAAATTTTAGGAGCACTTTTTAATTGCTATTAAAGGGTTAAATTTCAATTTTAAAACGATTCTGAGAATTTTTTAGGTATTTTTGGGCCCAAAAACTTTTTTCAACCCCTAAAAACTACCCTTAAAATGGCCCGATTGCGCCCATTTTAAATAGAGTTCTTGCGGTAGTGGATTCCAACATGTGGGCAAAATTTCGTAAAAATCAATTAACTCTTTCGAAAGTTATAGCGCGCACACATATATATATATATATATATATATATATAAATATATATATATATATATATATATATATATATATATATACAAATATATATATATAAATATATATATATATATAAATATATATATATATATATACATATATATATATAAACATTTTTAAAAATGGTGCCAAAGTGTTTAGAAGGTTATGAAACGTCGAGAAATTTTGGTCCGACCCCTAGGTCCCGCCATCCGACCAACGCCAATAGTGTATGTTGCCTATGGCAAATACACTAATAAGTTTTAGGTTTCACCACTTTCTACTTGCAATTAACTGGATTTGGCTCTACTACATCTAAAATTTATTTTACTGCTACGTGATCATGAGAGGCCTTGTTTTTATAAGAATAGTATTTGATGGGATCGATTTAATATGTTGAAGTGGTTCAAAATTGACTTGTAATAATTGATATAAATTGACTGACAAATAAAGAAAAATCTTATTGTGAAGTGGAATAAGTGCTTGTCATAATATACAGTATTTTTCAGTATCCGTTTGTACACCCTGTACACGTCACGTGCATTATTAGTAACAACATAATATCGTTCTGACGCACCTGCAGAAATGTTGGACAGGTGTTGTGGCGAGATAAGCTGAATTAACGCGGTTGAATGTTCGACTTAGGCGCGGGATTATTGGTGAATATTATTATTATTGCAAAAGCAATAAACAGTGCTCCTGAGCTTTAACCAATACAAATATCTGCGGTTACAAAACAAAGTTATCTACGTCTGATTTTTGTGGTACACTAATTTTTTATCTTTAATTTAAACCGTGTAACCTCCCACCCGTCAGTGCAACCGCCAAGCTACCAAATACGCCCGTCTTGCAGAGCTCCTCCCATTACCTCGCAGAATTGCAAATTTCTTTAGCCCCCGGAGAAACACTGAAATTGTTTTTACAGTCCGATGTTTTTTGGGAATTAGCGCTCCTGGGTACCCGAGTTCTTACCAGTCGGTTTGTTTATGTCGGCTGGCAGATTCTAATACACACTCAAGTCAAGGTGGAAGGCTGAATGACACTGAGAAATCAGTGTCACGACCGATCCCTTTGGGGCACCAGGAGACCCCCCCCATAGTAAATACCTTTGCATCTAATATAAACCAAACATATAATCAAGTAAGAGGTGAGAAAAATATGGAGATAATTGATGTAAATAAACAGGCTCGTAGTGAAACATGCGGGCAAATGAAGAGCGCTAACCCATGCTGGAAAGACCAAACGAGGTGGATAAGGCGGAGGATACCAAACGTGAACAAGGTTCGGGACAGGGCTTGGCAGGGATTGACCCTTTTAAACCGAAAACTTGGGTAAAAAGATCTCGCGCTGATTCTTTCAACACCATGATGGATGGTGCTGCTCTTCAAGCTGCAAAATATTCGTTAACTTATGTGATCATTTATGTTAAAAATAAAGGTTCTAATATATTACCGTAAATGAAAAAATAACATCATTAAAATTTGTTTTCCTATTTAATACAGGTTTACTATTAACTTTAAGGTTAAATTAAATTCTATTAGACTTGTGGATTACAACAGTTATTCAGTTTTCCATCTCTTTTGCTGCAATTAAAAGAGACAGCAAATCTGATTATACTCCCCAAGAAATCTGTTCTATGTAAGTTCATTTATAAACGTCAATTTTAAATTCACGTCCGTCGATAACGTAATTTCTCGTTCATCGAGGATAATATATCAAAGATGGTACTTCAAAGTATATATATTATAACCATGAGTAGTGCTGTTTCGTTTAACTGGAGGATTAATTAACTGCAGAAATTTTAAAATTATTATTAAAGCATTAAATTTTGCACAAAACTGTTCACTGAACTAAAAAAATATCTGACGTTATAAAATAAAAAACAAATTGGAAAAATCTTCGATATAAGTCATTTTGTTTTGCAGCCGGAGATATGTATAGAATGGATTTGGATGGCTGTACACTAACCAGAGAGGTTAGGTTGAAATTGGCTTTATGCATTTATTTTAAACTTTTGGACGCGTAAAGAAGAAATATATTGTCTACAAAATGATGAAAAATATTTTTTTGATATGGTTATAAAAAATCGTAATTAAAGTTTTTAATTATTAAATATCTTTCTGATCCGGTAAAATCTGCTCTGTTCACTTCTTCTTAATAAGCTCTCAATTTTTTTGGAGCATGGCTGTTATTGGATACATCACTTGAAACTACCGTGGACAACTTTTCTTTTACTGTTAATGGTGTATATAATTAGATTTGATTTTTTCTGGAACATATTGTATAATTTATAGCTAGGTTCTTATTTGAAGAAATAATATTTTTCTTTTTAAGCAGTACGCTCGAATACATAGCGAGTACCTCGATATCATAACCTAAAACTAATCCAAAACCTTAAACACCAAAAATGTATGTCCATCTTTGGTATAATTTTATTTTTTAAAGAGTCGATTATTGAAATATTTTTCTTGTTCAACTTTTATTATCAAAATGTTCATTAGCAATGTTATCCACCTTTTATCGTGTCACTTCTTAATTTTGCGAATGAACTCAGTAAAGAATAAAGATCTAATATTAGTTATGTAAGTTATATCTACAAAATAGAACGGATAAAGCCGACCACAAACGAGTGTCCCATAGATTGGCTGTTAACCTTGCCGACCTACTACGTCAACACGCAGATTCACCAAACTTTCTATAACAGTTTACCGATTAGTCATTGTTCTCGTTTGATCGCAGAATCCAGTCCAAAGAATGTCCTTCTATTCAGCTGACTGACTGTTCAGCTTTACTTGTCCTTTATATGTGTGTTCAGAAAGGATTTACTTAACTGACGTAGCATTTGTCTGTATGAGTTTAGATCCGTTTTTGTACAGTACACTCAATCGGTAGTTACCGATTGCCGTTTTAAATTCGCTTTTCAAAAAAAAAAGAAATCAATAAGATTTCATTACTATGGTAACCGATTTCTTTACGGGATATGTTTTCTATAACATTATTCGGAAGATATCTTTTGTCTCCTCCAGATAGTATTTATCCTACAGACAAAGTTATACAGTGAATATTTGCACATTACTTTCAGATAAAGCAGCTGCCTGACACTGCAATCATAACCTCAAAAGTAAAGCTAGTGCGTATATTGTAGATATTTATAATCAAGGGCGGATTTACATACTAATAGAAATTTTTCCCCAAATGTCAAGGGTCTCCAAAAAATCAATTATTATCATACATTTTTAATATTTTTTCATTAACATATTATCGTATATTGACAATTTTTTGGGTGAATTTTGAAAGATTTTGGCTGAATTTTGACAATTTTTTGGATAAATTTTTAAATTTTTTTTGTTTAGTCACGTCACTAAGTTTCGACTCTGATTTAGACGATATTAAAATGAATTTTAAACCTTAATTCGTACTCCGACAAAAATGGGTCCCCATTTGCTTCAGTAAGACCTACGCTCCGGAAGACTTGGATTCCATTCTGCTTGTAATGACGTCATATTTTGCGCGAGATGTCAATGTTTTCTCCGAAGAAGGTGTACATAATGTTGAAAACAAACATTACTAGAAAATATATACTAAACATCCTAAATATGTGATGATTAGTCACAGACAATGAATATTTAACTGGTGATCTCACTGAAGAAAGCGAATTGAAAGTTATCTTCAAGACATTTTTATCTGAAAGGTATATATCGGGAAACGTGAAGAGATCAGAAATTAGTTAAAAATAGAAATATTTCTCCACATTTTAAATTAATTTGTATCTGTTTGGTGTATGTTTTATGATGGTAGCTTTTTAAAGGCCGCGTGCACTTGTCAGGTATGAAACAGCACGACCAGCACAGTACCAGTCTGCAACCGGCACGATCTGAAAATTTTATTACAGGTTTCGTGATGTGCGGTGGACATTTTGCAGTTTTCAAGTAGCTTTGTCAATGCAAATTAATCACTAGCATACTAGATCGGTTCAGCGCGACTACACAGAAATTGCAGGTGACCGACTGACAGTCGTTGCTGGCTGCTGGTTGCGGGTGCTGGTCTAATGTTCGCTACTCCGTTAAATATTAACATGGGTGCCTTCACGAACAGTTTTCTGCTCTGTGCAATGCTGGTCCATGCTTGATAAGTGTACGCAGACCTTTAGGGTTAAAATTTATTTAGAAAAATTATTCCGAAACATAAAGTTAGGTGTGGCTCTTTATACCAATATTTTTACATAAAAAGGTGTTGAAAATATTTACTGAAAATCCAGAACTCATTTAATTCAAAAGCTTTGAATGGAACTAGTATTTTATAGAACGTGAATAATTCGCAAACAGTTTTAATGTTATAATAATTGAAAATGTTTTCAAATCCTTTACGTTGATATAATATATTAAAACCTTTCATTTGGGAAATGTGAAATGTTTGCTTTTCTTTATACGATATAGGAATATAATAAATTGTGAATGGAAATAATATAAACAACACAAAATGGCTTTGAAAACGTACAAGTGTCACTCAGAATATAATTAATTACGTTAATATAAAAAGCTTTTGTTATATTATATTATAAAACTTCATTACAGTTTTTTTCACCTTTTTAGTCTTTACAAAATGTAAGTCACTCTTTGATGTTTTCAAATGAAAATATACATAATATATTCGTGTCTTATAAAAAGTGTGATAATAAATTATTATTCTATTTCATAATCGTATTTTAAAGAACTCATTCTTAAGTGATCAAGTGATTGAAATATATTTTAGAAAATACAATTTTTCGAACTGCTTCCATACGATGCGTGCACATTCAAAACCATTAATAACAAACCGTACGTTGGATCGTTTATTTGGATTCTACTGGCGCGATCCTTGAGGTCCACACAAATAACTTCCTAGTAGATCAATATTGAATATTAAATATGTAGATAGTCAACAAATTCGACCCGAGAAATATTTTTCAAAAAATCCTGAAATACACTTTTTTTTTTTTTAATAAAAAACTGTTGGATCGATTTTGAAAAAAATTCTTTAGGGTCATACTGGCGTTACAAACTTTCGATTAGCACCCTAACAAGTCAATATAATTTTTTATTCGCGAGACTTTGTGTAAAATCTACCTTTTCTTCAGTATTTTTATTTAAACAATAAAAAAAAGGGTTAGACCGATTTTTATAGAAAAAATTAGATTGTATTGACGTTTCGCTTCTAATGACACACTAACGAAGTCGATATAATTTTTTATTTGCAAAATTTTGTATAAAATCTACTTTTTTGGAGTCTCTTTTGTTAAAAACGACTGGACGGATGCTGAAAAAATTTCTTTCAAATAATGTATTTACGTTATTGTCCGTCGATTGGTATGTAGTCGATGCCATTTTTTATTCTCGAGATTTCGTCTCAGAAAGAAATGACCACGGAGGTACCGTATGTACCCACAAAGAGGAACATATTTTCAAAAATAGTTTAAAAATAGTGTATTAACCTTTAAAAATAAAAAACTTGTTAAAAAAATGTATTTCTATTTTCGGCATCATTACAATAACTTCCCAATGTACTGAGTACTGGGAAGTTAATAAATATTCCATAAGTAGTATAAGGCAATACCAAATAAACAATTAGGTTAGCACGGTATAAAACAAGAACGTGAGTTTTGTTACTTTTTTAATATTAAATTAACAAAAATAATACCTAGTAAAATTAAAGAGTAAGTTTTGGCAGCGAAAAACATCTATAATATATAAATGATAAATACGGAAGCTATACCAGAACTTTCAACAATTTTTTAAAAAAGCTTTAACGTTCTAAGTCGTTAAGATGTGGATTCAATTTTCTATAAATATATTAGGTAAAAAGCTTTACAAATATGAGATACGTATAATATCAAACCACAATCTAATTTAAAAATGCTAATATTTACTAAAAACTTCAATTAATTTGAGATAATTTGTAAAAAAAACGCGAGCGAATGTCCTAATATGGTTTTTAGGGTTCCGTACAAAAACTAACCCCTATAGGATCACTCCCGTGTCTGTCTGTCCGTCTGTTAGAGTTTATTTTCTCCGAGTTTACTGGACGAAAGAAGTTGAAATTTGTTACATATTATATGGAGTTACCCAATCATGGATGTATAATTAATTCCGATTTTAGGGGTTAATTTTGTGAGACAAATAAAAAAATTAAAAAACCCGGGTCGCAGTGCCAAAACCCTGCCGACAATATAGTGTATTTGCTTATACAGGCAGTGTGTCTTCATTATGCGAACTTAAGTTGGTTTTTGGGCAAAATTACAAATTTGACTCCTTAATACACCCCTTAAAATAACATTTTTTTTCTTAACTGCAATATTATCAATCTAACGTCTACACCGAATTAAATACATCCTTCAATAAATAAGTCACTATCTACAAATTAGTGTTTTCAAAAAATTTGTAAGTCCGGTCCTGTAAAGCCGATTTTATTAAAATTTTAGGGACATTTTTTAATTACTACTAAAGGGTTAAATGTTAATTTTGAAATGATTCTGAGAATTTTTTCGGTATTTTAGGGCCCAAAAACATTTTTCAACCCCTAAAAACTACCCTTAAAATGACCCGATTACGCCCATTTTAAATAGGCTTCTTGCGGTGATGGATATAAATACGTGGACCAAATTTCGTTAAAATCAATTAACTCTTTCGAAAGTTATTGCCCGCACACATATATATATATACGTATATAAATATATATATAGATATATAGATATATATAGATATATAGATATATATATATATATATATAGGCGTCGTTCGGCGTTGCTCGAAAATATTCGGAGATATTCGAATTTATTCGAAATTATTCTGTTCAATAAAACTTGGTGTAGGGTTAATATCTTTCATTTGTAGCACCGAAGAACCATTTAAACTGAATCCGAATTTAATCGGTTGCGCGGCCAGCTTCAGCTGGCGCTGGGCCGGGGGTTAGTTTAAAAAAAAAATTTAGAAAATAATCCATAAAAAATATCCAAACACAATACGAAACTCGAATAGACTATATTTAACAAAATGCCTTAAAAGGCGCTTAAAAATCCACCACCTACCACTCGACACCAAGGACAGCACAAAATAACGAGTTCTCAAAATATATTACAACGGGAATGACCGTAGAACGGCCAGAAAAATCCTACCACCTACCACTCGGAAAATTAACAATCACAAGGCATGAAAACACGTAGCTGACCAAACTTGATTCTGATATTCAAAAAATTTACGTATTCTCCGACTGAGTTACCAGGGCGCCAAGACACGAATCGTAAATAGCCACACCTAGATAGTCCAGACTAGGAAGCTTAGACCCAAATGGTTCAACTACAACCCTGGAAGGGCAAGACACCAGACACAGTACACGAAACAATATGAATAACACGTTAAAAACTTTTGACTAGAACGCAAACATATTTTAAAGAATACTTGATCCGGGAATTATCGGACACCCGGTATATTAAATCCTTGCCGTCAAAAATACACTTAAGATAGGATGGCGATAAATAGAAACAGTTCACAGGGTGATAATTAATCCGTAAATTTTCGTACACCCTGTATATAGTATCTCTGACGTCACGGGAATAAATCCTGATTGAGATATGCGTAAACGACACAAAGAAAATAAAAAACAAAAACACAGCAAAACTAAACACGTAACTGTGTAGACACCCTGTATATTACTCGGTAGCGTCACGGGAATCGTTAATATTGGTTGTGATAAACTTAACAACCATCCAATGATAAATCCGGGAATTAATCGTAAGATCTAAAACACCATGTAGAAATATGGCTTAACTGAACTGAATGCAAATCCCGTAAATATTTCTCGGTCCGGAATCCCGAACTGAAATTTAATTTAGTCCGACAGGACAGTCTGGAATAGATCGCCAAATAAATTTTATTCAAAACGGAACCGATGCATAGGAATGTTCGAAGTAAAATAGAATTGTCACACAGTTTTAGAAAACTGTTGAATGTATTCCTGTATTCCAGAATCCAGATCCACACCAGTACGAAAATCTAAAAGATCCTTGATGAATAATTCACGGTAAATATTCCCTATTCGAAAAACGCTCCTAATTCCAGGTATATAATGGGCAACACGGAAAGCTACACTTCCTAACAACGCTCGCAACAATAACCAACAATTGAATTTATCCAAAAATCCAGAAATCCAGGAAAATACGGAAATTACGATAAACGGGATAAAATCTCTGGCTAAGTACGATAAAACTGGAGTTAACAACAAAAACTAGAACGATACACCTCCAGGTTAGCAACAGATAATAACAATCGAAATTTGCGAGATAAATAATTGATTATTGGCGATAATAATATATCATTTTATTTTTGCTGTGTTAAAATATCACACGCTGTTTGTCAATCTCTAGCCAGTGCAGAGGCCAGCCGATGACTGTCTTTTCAAAAATTATATGCAAATACGCGGCTTAAACAAAACGTATTAAAACAAGAATATTCTGTATATATCGTCACCGTTCTCTCTTACTATACAAAAACCTTAGATCTTCTGTTTCAACAACGTGCCATTTGAAACCAATGTCTGTCTTTTAACACAAGTTCGTGTCATTATACACAAATTTTTATAATATAAAATTTATAGTGCGTTCACTTTTACTGTAAGAAAAGATGTTTGCTTTAATTTTGTTGATACGCAATAAATGTTTCTTTTATTTTCATGAAAAGCAAAAAACGATCTGGTGTTGCATTCTTATGTATAATGCAATTCAAACACTAAAGGGGGTCACACACGCTCAAATTTTTATTTTTCAATTTTTGAAGCCAAATGTTGTCCTAGAGTTACGGGAGTTGTCGCTATGGATCCGGGTCCTCTAGACCTCGCTTTTACGACGGGAATTAGCATTCTATAATATATATATATATATATATATATATATATATATATATATATATATATATATATATATATATAAACATTTTGGTCCGACCCCTAGGTCCCGCCATCCGACCGATGCCAATAGTGTATGTTGCCATATGGCAAATACACTAAAAATATATATTTCTCGTTCCATATCAGATGAATGGCTTCGTTATTCTTTTTATTTTCAAAATGTATAGTTTAAAAGATATTAAAGAAAATACACGAGAATTGAAGCATTCTCCCCCTTATTTCCAAAACTATTGAGCTTTTTGCAAAAAATAGGAACTCATAGTTTATAAGAAAACCCAAACTTAAATCCTGAAATAAAATTTGCACGAAAAACGGAATGGTACGGAACTCTCTCCACCCGAGTTCAGCCCGCATTTAACCAGTTTTCTAAATCACATTTGTGGATTTTTTGTCGAAGGTAGGTACAAAAGTAACGCAGTTTGCACAATATTTGTATTAGTAATTCTATTTCATTGCAAATAGCAATACAGAAGTGTACACTTGCTAGGCGATCCTGCAATAGTAAATAAACAGTTCCATAATGGTATGAGAGCCGACCGTGTGAAATGCATCTGTGAGTTGCGTGGCATATAATATGAAAGGTCGTTGGAGTAACCTTGGAGCTCGTTCATATTCGTCATTTGCCGGAACAGTTTTTTATCGGGTGCCCGATGGTCCCTGTTCACACTACACGGTAAAATTCCGAACAATCCGTTCCTTGACTCGAGTTTACTTTTCAAATAGGCGGCCGTGCGTGATGGACGACAACGAAGTTCTTGTTGTGATGTGGTAATTTTTAAACCAAAAAAGAATGAAAAAGTGAAAAATGTAAGCTATTGGGCGCACCAATCTTAGTAGACAAATTTTCAATAGGAACTTTCCAGGTGTTGAATTAAGAAATGACGTAGTTGAGGTTTTTAATTATTTTAGAACGTCTATGATTTATTCCGTGATACGAGTACAAATTTTAATTAACATGCAAAGACAACCGTTCTGCGAGCGAGATTCTTTGTGACTATATAGTATATTACGAGTATAATATAAGCAATATAGCATAGTTGCATGTCTATCCGGTAAGTGTGAACAGAAACATAAGAAACTATACACCAACGACTTCCAATCCGAATCTCTTACAGGACGACTGCCACCCATTTAAACGTGCCGGAGACGAGTTTTATTCGGGTCGAATAAATGTAAACTAGGGATGGAAAAAGCGCGCGCTAAATCGATTTTTGACTTTGGAATCGACTTCAAATTCTTTGACTCTTGAAGTCGATTAATCATCTCTGATAGTCGACTTTTGTGACTTAAGTCGACTTTTTAGAAATTTAGTAATTCGTGCAGTATACAAACTTAGATATTTTAATATTTTATTAAATTATGAACGTACAAACGTTAGATGCAATTGGAGGCTTGCGCAGGTATAGTCGGTTGAAAAACTGCGAACTCGCGCTATATTATTATTTTTAATTTTTCTTTAATCTAAAGGTCTAATTCCTTGCACTAAAGTCATCCATCCTGGTCGTACTTGAGTGTGGGACTTTGGGGGTTCTCAGGAGACAAATTATCATCTGAATCACCGTATTAGAAACAATAATAGCGTACTGGACTGTACTTTATAGCGGGAAAGCGACAATTGACAAGACAACGAACGTTAACCAATCGCCGACGAGTACACATACTGTGCCGGTAACTGGGAGGTGGTAGGAATCTTCCTTTCCCATAAAACAACCAAAATATGCATTTGCGACGCTGTTTGTGACTAACTTCAGAACCTTTTAGAACCGCGGCGAGTATTATACTAAGTAATGTATAAAAAAGTCGAAAAGTCATCGAGTGAGAATCGATTCTAATCGATTCGAGACAGGCTCAACTCGACCCTAAAAAGTCGATTATTTTTAACAAAAGATCGATTCTTGACTAAAGTCAGAGTCGACCTCCTATCCCTAATGTAAACTATGTCATATAAACTAATAAGCCATATAAGGGTATCCGATAAAA
Organism: Venustoraphidia nigricollis; assembly: GCA_034508555.1. Lineage (NCBI taxonomy): Eukaryota > Metazoa > Arthropoda > Insecta > Raphidioptera > Raphidiidae > Venustoraphidia > Venustoraphidia nigricollis. The sequence goes on along the minus strand of JAVRKA010000019.1, from coordinate 1,013,009 downwards.
ATCGTTCCGGCGTCCGGCTAATGTGACCGAGCTTTTGCACGAAATACGTGGGTTTGCAACCCCCACGCTGGCAATAACGACACTTATCTGGCAGCGCGGCGGGTTGAGACTTCGTAGTTTACAATATATCTTTAACAAATAATACAAGTTTGCAGTGAAAAAGATGGCGGAAGTGCCGTCAACCGATGGTAGCAACTTTTTCGCTGCCGACCCAAATTATTTGTTGAAGATACACTGTAAGCTACAATTTGACTAAGTTTCAACCCGCTGTCAAGTAGGGGTCGTTATTGCTAGAGTAAAGGCTGCAAACTATCATGTTTTTCATTGGATGGTATTAAAAACCTTTCACTTGTTATGCTGGGGAGTTTCTTAGGACCGGCTCTGAGACTATAATACAAAATTACCTTCATAAAATTATTATCTGTTCATATTCTTGATTGTTTTCGTCTGTCGTATGGTGTTAATAATATCTTGATAGGTAATACGGAGTATGGCCAATAAGTACATGTAATAAAATAAAGTACTATTGCACTAGCTTATTTTTTTTACTCCAAAAATGGCTGTTGAAGCAAATCTACTCATACATATATTCATAGAACTTCCTAACGTATGTTCGTTCATATTTCTAGGCTCTCTAGAAGGCTTTCGTTGACCTAGGAAGTTAAAATTTTGTACAGTTATAGTATAAGACACGGAACAAAATCTAACGGTGCCCGATTTTGGAATTTCTTTTCGAGGACAGAAAGAGGAGTAGGGTTAAGATAAATTCGAGTCAATGATCGAAGTGAGCGCATCTAAAAACCTTCCTTAGAGTGTCGTTTATTGCAGATTAATAGCTCTATTCATCGAGTTTATTTTGTTGTATCGCTTGACATTAATAGATAAAAAAAATTTTAAACGCTCATTCGTCTTGTTACTAATCTATACTAATCCCTGGAACTACTGAACCGATTTGAAAAGTTCTTTCGCTAATAAAAAGCTACACTATCCCTGAGTAATATAAGTTATTTTTAGTTTGATAAAAAAATTCAAAATAAACTGGCTAAATTTGAGTATATGGTGGAAGTACGGCTACATACTACCCGTGCCTAATTATATGATAGAACCGAAGGTTTCACTACTTCTACAAAACATTGTTTTATCTGAATCACGTTGGGGCTGCGAGTAGCGGCTAGTGATTATATATAAACAAATTTCTAACAATTTTATAACAATATTATTTTGTTATAAATATTTTAGAGGAATTAGGATCAATGAAATTAAAAGACAAATTATTATTTCACAACGTTTCGTATTAAATTAATACTTCATCAGGTGATCTAAAATAAAATATAACAAGACAATTTAACAACCAATAATAAAACAAATAAATAAATATTAAACATACCTTAATTAATTGTCTTAATAATTAGATTTAATTTAATTATCTTGTTATACTATTTTAAGATATCAAAACAAATCAAAATTTTAAGTATATTACAATTCATACAGAGTAAAATTTTTTTAAAACTAAATAAACAAATAAACAGTTTATATTATTATCACAACAGTTACGTAGTAACTAATTTGTATGGATACAAAATTTCATAGGTATATGCGTTATATTAAACTTTATATTTTCAAATATGAATTTAATTAGTCTATTTGCCATATGGCAACATACACTATTGGCATCGGTCGGATGGCGGGACCTAGCGGTCGGACCAAAATTTCTCGACGTTTCATAACCTCCTAAACACTTTGCTACCATTTTTAAAAATGTTTATATATATATATGTGTATATATATATATATATATATATATATATATATATATATATATATATATATATATATATGTATATATATATATATATATATATATATATATATGTGTGTACGGGCAATAACTCGAAAGAGTTAATTGATTTCAACGAAATTTGGGCCACGTGTTGAAATCCATCACGGCAAGAAGCCTATTTAAAATGGGCGTAATCGGGCCATTTTAAGGGTAGTTTTTAGGGGTTGAAAAATGTTTTTGGGCCCCAAAATACCGAAAAAATTGTCAGAATCGCTTCAAAATTGACATTTAACCCGTTAGTAGCAATTAAAAAGTGCCCCTAAAATTTTAATAAAATCGGCTTAACAGGACCGGACATACGCATTTTTTGAAAACACTAATTTGCAGATAGTGAGTTATTTATTGAAGGGTGTATTTAATTTGGTGTAGACGTTAGATTGATAATAATATTGCAATTAAGAAAAAAAAATGTTATTTTAAGGGGTGTATTAAGGAGTCACATTTTTTATTTTGCCCAAAAACAAACTTAATTTCACATAATAAAAGTATACAACCTCACGGCCCTATACAAGCAAATACACTATATTGTCGGCAGGGTTTTGGCACTGCGACTCGGGTTTTTTTCATTATTAATAACATTAAATAATAACTTAAGTTGTCTTTATCAACTTTTTATATTTATCCAAAATACCATTATATAAACAACTTAAGTTATTAGTGTCAGTTTTTAAATTTATTGAATCGTTCAGATAAATCCAGATCATTTCACTTATGTTCCTTTTGAATTGAGTAGACTCTATATGTAATATTTTAACTTTATCAAATTCAAAAGTATGTCCTGTACTAAAATGATGTTTTGCCAAGGCAGTATGTTCCATTTTCATCATGTTTACGTTTTTGCAATCTATTTGATGTTGATATAATCTATTTTTTAACCATTGTTTAGTTTGTCCAATGTATACTTTATTGCATTCGCATGGAACACAATAAATCAATTCAAAATTACGGCCTTGGTCATCTTTATCTTTCAATTTAAATATATTAATCCTATAGTTTTAAAATTATAAAAAGTTGGTCTCCAATCAGTGTTAAAGAAAATTCTGGATATATCACCTGATAGTCCTTTAATATATGGAAATTTAAAATAACATATACATTTTTCAAAATATTATTTTGTTTTCATAGTGTCATGATAGTTGAAAAATTCTATTTAATATAGGTATTTATATAATATTCAAAAAAATTGCAGTGGATTGGATAGTGCGCATAGTAGGTTGTATATATTATATAGAAGAATAAATTATTATTATTGTTTCCAAATAATTTATTACTTCGAAGCGGTGTACATTCAAATGTACATTTTATTTCGACTTTCTTCTTTTTAGTGATTTTAGTTCTATGTGTTCAAAAATTAAATTAAAACTGACGACGAATTTTAACATTTATCGGCATTTTATATATAAATTAATAAAATTCATGCCCATAAAATCTGATAAATTCAAAATCATTATTCGAACATCCTGTATAACTGCAACGGAAATCACGATCTTATTTTCATTGTTAGTTGAATTGAATCACTGCAAAGCAAAGTAAAGCAGAGCTCTCTATAGTTCTATATATATAATATTGTTTCCAATGTTCCGGAAAGCAGTCCGGTTATCGAGACACCGGCATAACCGGAACAGCTTCCGGAAGTGTATGTTTCCATAATGCATGAGTGTGCTACACCTCCCCTGCATCTGCCTACACAACCTATAGGCGGGCACCGGTGCCGGAAACCAGAACACTATGACGTGTGTTCCGTTTGTTTTGTTATATCGCGTAGCGCCGCCGTGACACGACACTCAGCGAATGCGCAACAAACGGGAAAAAACAGATCTCATATTCGTATATTAATATTTATTTATTTATATGTTTACTCGCTGATGTGTGTACGTAACATTGCTTTTTATTATTTCTTAATTCATGTCAAGCGTGAAGTATATAAGAAAAATCAATGTAACGATGACAACTTTGTACATTAAATGAACGAACTCTTGAAATATTAATTCTGGCATTATATTAGGCCTAAAATATCATATATCTTTATGGTTTTGAGTTTTAATAATTAAATATTTATTGTATTATATTTCTTATAGCGTTAATTTATAAATGATGTGCAAAATAACAATCGCTATTAATAACTGTTAATTTTTTTTGACAAAGTCGTGTTTAACCTAAAAAGCCTGTCTTAAATAAACACGAAACGTCGTGAAATAGAAAAAAAAACATAGGTCTGTATCATTTCAATTTGTCCAACTCCCCGGGATATAAATATTGTTTGATATTCAGCATGAACACGACAATCGGTAGTTATGTCTGAAAAAATATTCCTAAATATAACATTAAAAAAAAGTTTACCTTTTTTTGTAGCTGCAACATTAATATGTCATGTAACGAGATGATGAAATGATTAAAATAATACTCCATTTTCAGTATCTAATTATAAAAAAAAAAAAACAGGATAATAGTATTTTTGAAGTAAACAGTTGAATTTGAGACAATTTTCTCCGTGTTCTCGAGATCATATGTACAATTTTTTGGAAAAATATATCAGGTTGTGAAACACCAAAATTTTATTATTCTCGCCGTCCAACCGAAGCCAAATCTTATGAATAGATAGATAGATAGTAATTTTATGTTGTTTTCCTTAAGACTGTGTGTATTTTGAAATAATAGGTCGTATACCTTGTGACGTAAGGAATTATATTCCGATGAGGCGTGAAATTATCTCTCAAACGAGAGCCAGCGTGCCTTAACAGTCACACAAATCTTAATATCATTTCGCACGAGATATATATGGTAATTTTTGCACACACCTTGTATTGAATAGCTGCTGCTATTCACTCAATTTTCAAAACTTTTGACAGTTCTCTTTTAGCAAATATTACTGCTAATATTAATTAAATTAATACCAACTGGCAAACAGTGACTTACTACGGAATTAGTATAGCACAACCAGTTTTGTTTCACTTTAATGCACAATGCCTAATGGATCACTTTACATGCTTGCATATATGCTTTAAAGCATTTATTTTATAGGTAGTGCAACAAAATATTGGTGCATATACATTTTTTCGGTGTTTTTGTAAACTGGTACATGTACATATGTTATATACATTCCGCAACTTAATTAAGGGGACACATAAAAAATGTTGAAATTTTGATGACTTTTAAATCGCTGTATTTTTGTGAAAAATGATTTAAAGAGTTGCAAAATAACAACCAAGTTGCTACAAAACATTTTATCACAAAATGTGAATCTGAAATTGAACACACCGTTTCTTGTGTTTTAATACATACGCTCGTTTACAGAACTTACATAAAACATTTTTTTTTTGTAAAAATAAGACTTAAAAATACTTTTCTAAATTTCCTCGGGGAGTTTATTCGTATTGTTTGCTACCGTTCAGGTTCCAAGAAACTGGATTCATAGAGCTTCCCTATGAGTTGCTAATCATTTCATGCGCAGAGCTGTACTTACAGGCTACTTACAATTTCATAGCCTGAAGGTATAAGATGAACTTTTGTCATATACAAGGTGGTTTATAAAACGAGTTTTGTATAACGTTCGTCACAAATTACAACTTTTTCAATAATTATGAAATGTTTAATTTTTTTCAAATATATATTTTATTATTAATACACTTCAGTTTTTTCTTATTTTCACAAAGATCATATAGTCAAGCGTCAGAATGCTTTTGTTTATACAGCGTGCATCTAAAATATACCCCTTTCCCATCTTTACTTTTAGTACCAGCTGTTCAATACGTCCCCGTTTTTAGGGCGAAAATATGTCTTTTGAAATTTTTAAGCAGCAAGCCAAATTTTGTGAATCTTAATGCTTAATCACAGCTAATAAAAACAGTAAGAAAATTAATTTTGCGACCACAGTTCGAAATTTCCCGAAAGCATATTTTACTGTCGATATATATTATATCTATATATATATATATATCTTGTACGTTATAATATTATGGCTTGTGTGACTGTTAAAAATCGCTAATCTTAAAAATATTGTCACATCTCGCCGTGATATAACCCATTACAAGACTAGATATATAATCTACAATTAATTCTCACTCTCTCACTAATGGTATACTAAGACTTAATATGTTTTATTTGTCTATATTTTATTTTGAATATCTGCTTACAATACCATAGTACGCCCCTAAAGTGTCCCCCTCAGTGGCCGCTCACTACATATAATAATACTACCCAATAGTAAACACTAGCAATTCATTGTCGATAACTGAAATTCCTCAGAGAAATCTTCCTACTGATGGTGTATTCACAATCGATCTATGTATGTATTTTATTCGCGTATTAAATTTGTAATTACGAGGGAGGCCATTGAAGGAAGTAACAGTGCATATTTTGTTGTTCCGTGTGAAGTAGATCTAACGCGATAAAACGCGACGAAAATGGAAACCGATCTTCAACGTGTCAATCCGTTAATAAACTATATAATTGTTTGTTGTGGCCAGTTAGTATCAATTTTTTACTTTCTTATATACGAAGTAGTTATATAGGAGGATATATGCATATTGTGAACTCAAAAAAAAAACGTCTTTCTTTTGAAATCTGTCTGGCACCGCATCTAGAAGTACGAGATTCATGTGTGTTAAAACGGTCACACCTCGAGGCAAAAGTCGATTCTAAGAATACAACAAAATAGAAAGATTTTTTTTCGAAAACGGCTTTCACAATTTGAATGCAGGAGATGTGGTCTACAGATTCAAATCATAAGAGAAAACGTAGAAATAAAATTATGTGTCTTTGAAAATTCTAAGATTAAAATTTCATCAGCATTAGTCTAGACTTGATGATGTACATATGGCCTGTTTAATGTTTTTGCTTGGGAAAATTCGCTCGAGTTATGTCGAATTGTTTATTCGTTAAGGCTGTCGGAACGCTCTGAATTTAAGCCAAAAATAGAGCTTCGGCTGTCAACTGATTGTAGACTTATTCGTCAACATTCTGCAAAAATTCTTTGTCTATAAGGAAGATAAAGGACAAATCTAGGTCTCTAATGGACTACTTTTGTAATTTTTGTGCGATTTACTAGAAAAAATTTGGCATTAATTATGCTAAAAAAACACACGTTTTCAATGTCACACTATGACCTTATTCGTACTTATTTTACAAAACTGTTCCATCACAAACCTAAAGTGACTCTTCCTTTTTCGGAAAAGTTTTTTAAATCTTCAAAATATTTCCAAAAATTAGAGTAAACAATTGACAGCGGCACCCTTGCAAAAAATTTTTTTAGCCTCGTAGTTGGCAACAGCCAAAAATTGAAACGTGCGGATGATTTGAGAGAGACAGAGCTAAAGAAGGTCACACCCACAATATGTCTTTTGCCTACCTCGCCCCTTATCGCTGGGTCTCAGCATAAACAAAATTCAGAGCGTTCCGACAGCCTTAAGAAATCGAGATATGGCATCAATTCATTATCTTGACAGTTTAGCTCTTATAAAAATTAAGTATAGAAAAAAAGTTAATTTAAAGTTTGTTTAGTTGTATTTTTCCTGTAATTTTAATCAATTATTCTACTGGTATTGTCACTGCTAGTGTATTCTATCAAAAACATAAATGTAAAAAAGCTCTCATGTACCAGTTTGCTCGATCATCAAGTCATTTGAAATGTAAGACGATGCCAAAATCCCATGGAATTCCAATATAGAAAAATGATTATAAACATTCATTGTTACAATGCTAAATTAGACAAATTTATTTTTTGTCCACTGTCACCGTCGGAACTTAAACCCGAATCTTTCCACTTTCGCGGCGGAATATCGCTTTCTGAATTCATTATTGTTAGACATTCAAAAGTTCTTTTGTCATCGAAGTTCGTGAACCAGAAATTAAATTTTGCATTAGGTTGTGGGAATCCCTGGGCCTCGGCCCCAAGTGCCTTATGTAAATCCGACACTGAACTCATTCGTCATAATATATGTCATCACGCATTAGAAACGTAACCTACTATTAAATTAAAGCACAATATATTATTTTAATTATGGCCATAGAACATCAACTTTTTTGTTTCTGCGCTTATGAAGGGGACGCTATAGGTGTTTTCTGGATGTGTGTTATTGAAATAGTGACACACAACCGCATCTCGGTCGCCATCTGAACACTTTAAGAGAAATCGCGTTGCTGGCAGTGTAATAATGATCGATATATTTTAATCTTGGAAATGTGTTGTAATGCTTTTTTGAAATTCAAATGAAAACACATAGAAAACAATGAACAGATCGTAGCGAATACCGTGAAAGGTAATGTTTGTGATATGAGTGCACCACGATGATAACAGTGCCGTGCGTTAATAATAGTTCATAGCGACGTCTCGATATATCAGATTTGCATTTGTTTTTTGTGACCTATCAACTTTACGATTTCCTATATACTAGTTTTTCCTTGGCTGTTGCAATACTATATGTACTATAAAATAGCTGATTTTCATACCTGTATAATAGCGGAAGACTGTTTCTTAAAATAAGTGAAATTTAATCAATCCAATAGTAATTTGCAAATTCGACCTATGAGTTACCGTTCAAAAACTCAAGGACGAACAGAGGCACCAAAGTCGTCGTAGTTTTCGTCAGCAACTGTCAACAGTATTGAAAATATACTCATTATATATAAGATATATGTTAATTCTGCAAAGCTTCAGAACGAGCTCTATAATTGTTATAAACATTCATTGTTACAATGCTAAATTAGAAAAATTTATTTTTTGTCCACTGTCACCGTCGGGACTTAAACCCGAATCTTTCCACTTTCGCGGCGGAATGAGTTAATCAATTACTCTACGGTGCGATATCTTAACAGTTAACTCATCATAATAAAGCATTAAATTCACTACATACGAGAGCTGATTATTTCTAATTTAGCATTGTAACAATGAATGTTAATAACAATATACTCATTTATGCTTTGAAAATAAGCTATTTAATAACAGGTAAGTGTAAAAACTATAGTATGTACCTCGAGTGTAATGCTAATATGACTCGTGGCTCACAGATAAAAATTTTGGAAAATACATTTACTCGCCTAGATATCATACGAAACGCTCGAAACAGCTGAAAAATTAATATGAAGAAATTCAAACCATGTCAAGATTACTTAGATCAATTCCCTTTATGTTGATAACAGTTTTTAAAAGTACTGTACTAAAATCCAATTTTTCAAAGCAATTCAGTTGTGACTAACATATTCTACAAACTTTTGAGTTCCTATATTTGGAGCTACTCAAAATTAATTCAGTAGTGCGCCACTGTTGTCTGATTTCAACCAGCATAACTTATATAATAGTCTCTCTCTCTTCACCGTTTCCCACTCTCCTAGCATTTCTTTTAAACTTTAAATTTATCACAACTTTCTTTGTTCTTCGAAACAGAATTGAGATAAAATTTATTATAGTTCCAGTTGAGATAATGAACTAATCTAAAGTGTAAAAAATGATTAATGGACAATATTTTTGCAAAATAGTCTTCTATTATTCTATTTCTGATTTGGACAAATAATTTATTATGTTGGTCGCAATGTTTCAATACATATTATTTTTACACTGAAGTGTTCCTATACACAACATTCGCTTTTTCGAAATGTCTGTAGATAACAAAAATTTACAAAAATATGCTTTCTCTATTTGATAAAAAATGTTAAACAATCTATCGAAGCCCGAAATATGTTTATTCTATTTTCGGCCCAGAAATGACTACAATTGAAAAAAGATTATAACATTTTTGTTTTCAGGTAGGTATACAGCTTTATAGATACAAAAATGTTCGACGAATTCATGAACTTAGGTTTTTATTTTTGATATATTTCAGTTTTTATGTTTTTAGTCATAAGGAGAACCAAATATAAAATAAGAGAATAATTGGGTTTTAGGAAAAAAAATCACATTTATAGATACTGCTTTGTACTATTTAAATTAAGAATTTGGAAGCCGGTACCAGAATTGACACCTTTCTCTAAAATTGTCATATTTATGAGTTACAAGTACACATTTTAGAAATCAATGTTTGCAAAGCTCAAGGCAAACCAGTACTGTTTTTTTATATAAAAAGAAGAATGTTAAGCATTATAGCGCGAAGATAAATGCATTATTTTCAATTTTGTCATTAGAAATGTTACAAGAAGAAGTTATTCTTTTCAAAAATTCATTCTAACAACACGAACTCAATGCATTATTTTGAATAAAATAAGCGTATACATATACAATGATATTATTTATAGTAAAGCTGCTGTTTTAATACATCAGAAAAGTAAAAGTCTATACACAATTCATGTAGAGTGGAGCAGTTAGATTCAGTGTAACCGAAATAGAAGTAAGTGCAACATGGTTTGTCCGCTTCTGCATCTGAAAATCGGTGTCATCTGTTTGATTTAATGAACCCAACGAGAAGTACACAGACACGTAAGTCGCTGGCGTGATGCGCAACTATGTATGGCATAATAATTTGCGATATTGTGATATGATTTATTCCCGAAATCAACAGTTTGTCAGGTAGCGATATCCAATTCGGTCAGCCTTGCGTCTCGTCGGCTCCTTCCGACGAGGCGCTCACCTTTCAATATGCATACTGATCACTTCCCTCTCTACTACACTACGTGTGTGTTGGTGTGTGTATTGAAATGAATTTAAACAAGTGGAGCAGTGTTTATTAATATAAAAAATAGTATACCAAAATAACAGTTCCTTCTATAAGTACGTTTCGTGGACGAGCAGGTTTTAAAGCAGAGGGTAACGACAGTATAGTTTTTGCCTATTTCATATTCCACTTGCTATTTTTGTTTAATATATAATATATTCAATTTTTTTATTTAAATATATTTTTTATTAATATGTGTTTGTGTGTTGACTTTTTACTCATCAATATCTGCGCAATGTTTACATCTGGCATGACGGCTCACATTTTTTTGAATTTGTTATTATTTTTTTCCTAGAAGTTATGAAAACTTCGATATTTTTTAATTGAATCATAAGACCCAACATGGTGGACGATTGTGGTACTTTGTCAAATCTAGGAATGATAATAATAATAATGATAGTAATAATATGGCTTGTGTACGATTTAAATTGTCCATATAGTTAGTAGAGAGTATAAAGATAGCATATACTCGCTCGCCTGTAAATTAGTCGAAAAGTTAACTATGAACACGGGCACATTACAAGCGTAGCGTCTAAGACCTAAGCTACGATTGGTTAACTATGGAGTATAGTAAAAACTAAATCGTGATTTAAATAAGAAAAATTTCAGAGTAAGTCTGTTATATTTTAATAGTGTATCCATATTTTAAATAAACGTTATCAGTTTTTCTATTTTTAGAAAAGTGAACTTCACAAACTATTGTCCTAGCATTTACAGAAAAAATTGTTTCCTTTCTGATAGCATACGACCACTTATTTTTCAGTTCTGGATCCTTTAGAATTACAAAATCACTATAATTTGATCATTGGTAAGCACAGCATATCAACATTTTCGTTGTTTTATTATTTGAAATAAACTTATCTTGCACTCATATGATCTATTCACAGACTGAGGTCGTTGTATAGCTGACGTCCCTAGTAGTGTACAACGCATGGCTGCTATATTTCTTGCCAATTCGGTTTATGAATAGTTAAAACGTGGTCTGGAGACCTGAAGACCGACCGGCAGTCGAGTACTCGTCATCAACCCCTTTGTTTTTACATTCCCACCTGCCGTAGTTTATATTCTATTTAGATGTAAATCATTTCACATAATGACATTGTTTTCTGATCTTCAATGCTTTGTAAATGATATACGCTATGAATTAAAGATTGCATTGTCTGTTACATAGCGAAATATTATTTATGTTATAGATATGTACATATATATTAAGTACATATTTCAATATATTTTGTGATGCAAATACCTTGTTTCAAACAATATGTAGAGGTACGAGATCGGTCTACTTCGATCGAATTAATGTCAACTCCTGTGTCGAGAAAGAAGTGCATACTGAACTTCATAGGCCATTTTATATAAACTATGTTTTTGACTTCTTGCTATTGAAAATTAAAAAAAAAAGGAAAGTTATTGGCTTTGAAAATCGATTTTTCATCGGATCTCGACGTTTAGGCGTCCTAAGAAGCTATTCTGACTATTTTTGGATGCACGTTCGTATATGTGTGTGTATGTGTGTAAACAATTTTTTGTCATTATGATATCTCTAGAGCGCCAAGCAGCCGGTTGAGATCGGATTTACGGCATTCGTAAGGATTGAGACTAAGATCTGATTAGATTTTATTTTGAAGTCAATCGGTTATTATTATTCAAAGAAGAACTGCTAATCTACTGACTGATTAGTCTCAAAATTTAATCAGACTGAAGTTTTAATTAGGCCTTTAAATTTCTGAACTACTGTGCAATAATTTAATTTTGTATTTGTTTTTTATTATTAAATAGTAAAAAAAAATTGAGAACCAACCTTGCATTTTTGAGCTCGAAGTATTTAACACATAGCGGAAGTTTTGGGGTTGGCCACAAGGTCAGCCGCTTTCCACATTTTTTTTACAAACCAGTTTCTTCTCAGTAATGTCTAAATATTGAAAATACGTGAGTTGTAACCGATTTAATTATTTTGGGCTACCCGCCTGACGGAGCGTTGAAGTCTCTTAGTATATATAGATTTAAATGGTAAAATATACATTACTACTTAACTTGACTATAACGAAAAATACAAAAAATTTACGTTACCAAAATTAAAGCTTTTTTTTCGCACTAATAGATTTTTCTTATAAAGTTTCGTGTACATGATACGACGGTTTTTCACCGGGATTTCGTATTTATTATTTAATATTCCAATAAAGCTTATTTTTTAACAAAAAAGTTTCTTTTAAATAATGTCAAAATTTTGTAATTGGATGAGCTATAACGGTTTTTTTCTTATGACTCAGAGTCAGAAATTTTTAACTATTTTTTAATAACCGTAACGTATTTATAACCATAATAGTATCGATTTATTGTAACATGTTGAGCACATAACGGGAAGTTTTAGGACTTAGGCCACGGGCCAAACGGTTTCCACATTTATATCGAATTTCGCTACACTAATAATTTTACATACACATTTTAATGGAGCTTCGTTTAAAAAACATTCTCTACAAACTGTTGGAGACTGAAAACAAACCATCATAATAGAATTTCACTTGCCCAAAAAATACACTTTTTTTCAAAATGTCTTCCAGATTGTAAGTAAACTATTATTTTGAAAAGCAATTTATTATTTACTATACATACACGACCCCGCTCAATTTTGAATTTCATCGTATTCAAAGTAAATGTATTAAAACGGCAAACAAAACAAATCTAAAATAGTTTTCCTTTTTGGTCTTCTGTTGTGACCAACAGTGTGTAGGCCATATAACAAATGTACTAATAAATGCATTTTAAATAGCTTAGTATATTCAGTATATCTTGTTTATGGTAACGCTTAAAATTGGTGTCCCGCTTACGGATTATAATATTACTATAGACGACACTTCCACATCAATCTTAACCTATCCAAATACTTGAATACACAAACAACAAGCCTGTCACTGCCAAAATCGAGGCGAGTACTAGATATTCCAATAGTATCCGCAAAATTCTTAACTTTGTTTTTTAGAACATATTTGACGACAAAATTAAATATTTAAACGTATTAACATACAAAGTATATAATATATATACGTTCGTTAATTTCGCAATTTGTAAGTCAGTAATATTTATTATTTGGAATGCAAATTTTCCACTATTGGGTTTGTACAATAAAATTGACAGTTATAAATTGTCATATAGATTTCTTTACTGTTGTAGATGCTTTATTTTTATCATTCCTGTAGCATTATTAAAAAGTATAAAAAGTAATAAGATGGAATAGAACGTACATTAGAGAATAATCTATATTATATAGTTATATACTTGAATATACAATATCCTCTTTAAGTCTTGCAGTTACATAAAAGCTTATAATAAAGTTTTTTTTTATAAGTCATGACTGTCAGACCGGGCGCTGAATTGAATCCCATTTGAAAAATCTGGTGGACTTAGGTTCAGGAAAACCTAAAGAAAGAAATTCTGAAGGTTGCCGAAAAAAATCGACGTTCGCGATTTTTGATTTAACCGGACTATGGAAATTATCGTTTAAATCGTTTTGTGTTTTGTATGTCCGCTTAAAACGCGAGAGCTACTAATTGAATTGGAATGCGATTTTTACCATTCGATAGCTTATATTCTAGAAAAAATTTAGATTTACAATAACTTGTTGACCCGGTTTCACCTGGGTGAAAATTGAATTGAATTCATTATACTGATTTAGGTTTTTAACATTTATTCGGAAAATTTTAAGTCTAAAGACTCGGATTCTTCTAACTATAAATTCAATTGATTCTAAGGAAGATCTTGAATGAACGAATTTGTTGCGAGATCTTATTCACTTCGTTCGTTCAACTGTTCGCTTCTTTTGTTCGATCTCCAATTTAGCGTTAATACTCGAGCGAATCTGAGCCCATACTCTTAAATTTTCTTAATCAATAAGCTATCTTATTTAAATCTGCTTAGTATAGTGATTTCAACCGATCAATTATCATCCAGACGAAGTCGGGTCAATCAGTTATTATCTCACAATCAACTCACAAAGCGATTTAAATGATTCCCATAGTCTGGTTAAAAAAAATGCACGTCAATTTTTGTCTTTTTTCCGGCAACTTTCAGAATTTCATTCTTTAACTTCAGTCATCTATCGGTATGAATCTACCGGATTTTTCAAACAGGATGCATCCCGACGTCTGCACCATGTGAGTGTTCGATTCCAATGTAGGGATGTCGAAAGTGCCAAAAAGTATCGATATAAATCGTATCGATATTTTTTTCAAGTATCGATATAAATTGTATCGATATTTTTTTCAAGTATCGATATCGGTACCGATATTTTTTTTTTTAAATATCGATATATCGGTACAATTTTAAAGAGAACATTGGCACTCGAAGAAATTTAGTATACATATTAGCTAGCTTAATATAATCTCTAATAGTAAATAACGGACATTATTTCTAATAAATCAAGTAATAAATAATTATCTGAAATCAAAAACAACGATAAGAATTTCTTTTTGTTTATTAATCAAACGTCTAATATATTTAGGAGCAGATAATTTTAGAGATTAATCGAACAATTAATAAAGCCAGGGATGGCGAACGTATGGCATGCGTGCCAGAGGTGACATTCGACAGAAAATTGTTGGTACAGCATGAATTGAAGCATAAATCGAAATAATTAAAAATATTCTAGATGTTGTAGAAATGAAATGGAATATTGTATGAATAGCAATTTTGAATGTTTATTAATCCGAAAATATGAAAAAATCCGCTGAAAAAGAAACGTGTTTTACATGTGCTTTATTCGCTGTTGTTTTTGGAACACACTTAAAAGTATGTTCCAATTAAAACATGTAAAAACACATGTTTCTTTTTCAGTGGAGTTTTCAATGTTTTCGGAATAATTAAACTGCCATAGTTAGTCGCGGTAGTACATACAAGTGCTGTTACTGAAAAAAAATATTGGTTTTCGATACTCGGAATTTTATATCGATATACTGAAATATTAAATATCGCCCAAAAAAATCGATATATCAAATAAAAAATATCGGTATATCCCTATTATATATACCCCTATTCCAATGTTCATGAACAGTTATGCAATTATTTACTTTGATTGAATTGAATGTAAGTATGACACAAATTTAGAGGGCACAAGATTTCTTGAAGACACAGTATGTCTGTATAAATGTACTTGTAAGTATAAATCCTTTCACAATATAGACCCACATAATGTATATCATCAAACAACAGCACTGATGGTATGAGAAGTCATATTTGATCGCATCAAAATGTTATTGCATTTCAAGAGTGAATTATACGCTCTTATTATTGCGCCTGTGGCTTTCTAATACCGGTCCTGTACTAATGTATGCAATATACGTATATATTCTACATACAGGCTCGGTTTAAAAATATGTTATAGAACAGCTTTTAATTCTAACATTTAACAGAACGCAAAGTGTATACCTTCACTAAAACTGTGCTCTAGAGATGTCGGAAGTACCAAAAAGTATCGATATATATCGTATCGATATTTTTTTCAAGTATCGATATCGATAACGATATATTTTTTAAAAAATATCGATATATCGGTCCAATTTGAAAGAGAACATTGGCACTTGAAGGAAGATTTAATCTGATTTCTTTTTTCTTTTATTTTTTTTCCTTTGACAATTTTGTATACCATTTTATGGTCAACACAAATAAAATTTATTATTATTATTATTTTTATTATTATTATTATTACATCCTGGCTAACTTAATATAACCTCAAATAGCAATTAACGGACATTATTTCTAATAAATCAACTAATAAATATTTATCTGAAATCAAAAACAATGTTAGGATTTTTTTTTGTTTATTAATTAAATGTCTAATACATTTAGGAGCAGATAATTTCAGAGATTAATCGAACAATTAATAAAGCCAAGGCTGGTGAACCTATGGGATCCGTGCCAGAGGTGACATTCGACAGAAAATTGTTGGTACAGCATAAATTGAGGTGTAAATCGAAATAATTAAAAATATTCTGGATGTTGTAGAATTGAAATGAAATATTGCATGAATAGACATTTTGACTGTTTATTATTCCGAAAATATCGAAAAATCCGGTGAAAAATAAAAATGTTTGATATGTGCTTTATTCACTGTTGTTGTTTTTAGAACGCACTTAAAAGTGTTCCAAAAACATATGTAAAAACACATTTTTCTTTTTCAGTGAAGTTTTCGATTTGTCGGAATAATTAAACGGCCATAGTCAGTAGTACCTACATACAAGTGTTGCTACTGGAAAAAATATCGGTTTTCGATACTCGGAATTTGATATCGATATATCGAAATATTAAATATCACCCAAAAATATCGATATATCTAATAAAAAATATCGATATTTTTTCGACATCCCTACTATGCTCTTCTAACTGGCTATCGAATTGATATTTATTTTTATATCTAAATTATATTATGTAACAGCTTTTCTATATATTCTAAACTAGCCGCTACCCGCGAATCCGCACGCAGCTGGGATGAAACAATGGTTTTATATAAATGTATAAAACATACGTTATATTCTGCGGTCGTTTGTAAAATATAATTTCTTACGTTGAAGATTTTTTTTAATAGAATTGTATTTTAATTATATTATGGCCTGTAACATATACATATGAAGCTGTTTATGCTTGCAGTTTACCAGTAATTGTACACTACGTTAAATTATTTAGTTATGTTTAGTTAAAAAGGGGCCGTTCAAGTATTACGTAAGCACTATAGGGGGCGAGGGGTGGGGTTTCTTTGCTTTTCTTATTTTTGATGACATGGGGGGTGTGGGGATCTATATGGTAATTACGTCAGCAGTAATTATTTACCTTTTACATAGATGGCAACCCACACATCGTTTATGCTTGAAAACGAAATGAATAGAATAGAATACAAATTTATTTGTCACAACTGAAAGTTGACAAAAACGTCATATACATTTGTGTTTTTAAAAAAAAAATCCTTAAAATTATACAAACAAATTTCCATTAGTTGCTTTTTGACAACTTTTTTAAAATATTTTTCAGGAAGGGAACGCGTTTCCAGAGGTAGGGTATTATAAAATTTTAGGGACCAATAGTTTGGTCCATATGACTGTTTGTTTACAGGATGAAAAGGCAGTCTTATATTTTTCGCACCGCGTGTATTGTGAGAGTGTATTTCCTCAACAATTTGGAAGTCGGATAGATTTCGTTTGACATACAAAAGATTAACGAAAACAAACAGAGAGGGTAGCGTCATTATATTTAAGGCTTTAAAAAGAGGAGCGCAGTGAGCATTATATTTTGATTTTGTTAATGCTCATGAATCAATAAAAAAAAAGATTACATTAAAAGAAAAATGCATATACCAATGGGGGGGGGTAAGAGCTTTGCTTACTTTTGCTGACAAGGGGGGGGTAAATAATTGTAAATCTGCTTACGTAATACTTGAACGGCCCCAAACTAAAGTTAATCAAACAACCCATATTATCATTTTGCTTAGTGCTCTAACTTCTAATTTACAAGATGGTGCTTAAGAGCGAAGTTTTTTTGTCAAAAGTCACTATTATAACGTTTACCAGAAAATTTTAGTTTAATAAATATGAACACATTTATCAAAGTATCAATAAAAACAAATTGTTAATTATTTATACACCTCGCTTCAGTTCTCGTCCGCGTTGGAAAGGAGTAGTTAATTTTAATCTATTTAGTTGTAAAGATATTTATTGTATTACAAATTGTTTCATCTTAATCGGTTCAACTGTGCAAAATTATTTAAAGAGTAAAAACGGAAAAAATAAGAAATATATAATATACATATACCTAGATCTAACTAACTTGTATCATTCCTCTTTTTTATGCTGTGAAAGACAGATCATGCATATGATTCTCTTTTGAAATTGATAATAAAAAAGTGGATGCATGTACTTATGTTCGCGCCTTTGAAGTTATACTTGTTTAGTGTGAATAAAAACTAATTTTTAACATCAAACAAATAATTTATTGAAATAAAATTTTTAAAAGTTTAAGAATAACGCAAGAAATCAACCTCAAATATTTAAAAATTTTATTTTGATTTTTACTTTTGATTCGCTCCATGTCACTTAAAACTACTACTGGGTGTAATCAAAGGTTACAGTCGTTTAGTATATTATATTGTTTTTAAATGCCATCTATCATTTCTCTTTGGGTCTCTTTTGGCCATCTTCCTACTGTCAAATTTTCATTATAGTTGCTAAATTTTTACTTTCAACGCGTTAAAAGAAGTTTAAATAATTTCAAAAATCTGGTAAATAAAATGGCAAAAAAATTCTTTTCAAAAAAAGAGTGTTGATATTGAAGAAATATCGCCGATATAAATCTAATAAAAAAACTTCAAATTTGGCAACAATATAGGGCGACCCGCATCAAACAGCATTTTTTCTTTAATCGATAAACGATCCGGTTTTTTATAAAAAAAAATATAATGAGCCTCACCCTCATAAGCTTACATGAGAAGTTTAACTCCTTGAGTTTTTAATATAATAATTACATCGAAATTATGGCACATTTTAAGAGAGCTCTTTGCTGTTTATGTCATGTGAAAACTCTCACATGGACAGATCGTCACATTCATACCATATTTTTATTTACATACTATAATCTACAGAAAAACATTTTTAATATGAATAGGGCATATGCATAATTTTTGAAAATATGTAATTCAAATCAATTATTTTCATATTAAAGTTAAAGTTATGAAATCATTCTTATTAAATTGAAAAATAAATATTCTTTTTAGGCAGGATATTTTGGTTATTCAAACGCGTCTGATGTCATAGTCTATGTCAAATATCTTGTTTAAAGAAATTTGTATTGATTTTGGTAAAAGCATACCCAGCATATTTTACATTTTATATTTCGCGCGTGTAAGTTTATTGCATTTTTGTTCAATTGGTAGTTATTACATTTGCTAAATATTTCAAACGTTTATAGTTTGTAAGACTTTTCTACATGAGCAGTAGTAGCTGTACTATGTTTGTTAGAAACATTCATTGTTACAATGCTAAATTAGAAAAATATTTTTTTTATCCCGTCACCGTCGGAACTCAAACCCGAATCTTTCCACTTTCGCGGCGGAATGAGTCTTCAGTTAGTCTACGGTGCGTTATATCAACAGTTAATTAACTGCGGATAAATTTTTAATTTAGCATTGTAACACTGAATGTTCTAACAAACACGATATTTATTATTTTACAAAAATTAAAAAAAAAAAAAAACTATTTCGAGTATAATCAATAATGCAATAAAGATTACAAAAAATAATATTTGAACTAAATATAAGTAAAACTTGCATAGTATACCCTTATTATAACATTATAACCTCACATTATGTGACGTTTAATCCGAAAATTGTTCTGATATTGAAAATAGAGAATATGATATTTAATATTTTCCTTTCTAAAACGTGAAATATATATTTTGAGTTCCTGCAGTTTGTACGTCAAATTACTGAAATTATTTTACAATTATTTTATTTTAATAATTACTTCAATTGTTCGTACGTCAGATTCAAGCCGGTCAATGGCTGTGTCCGTTCATCGTTGACGCGTTTTTGGTCCCTGTGCGCATGCGCTTTCATGCAAATGCGTCCAATTTTATGTATTGCGCATGCCAAAACGACCCTTGTCTTACTATTTTGCGAATCAAACTACAGACAATATAAACTTCTGTCTTTGTTAGTTTCATGTAATTAGGAGATAACTACCCCTATCAAGGTCAATTCTAATTCCCCTCGATTTCTCATTTTTTCCAAACAGATACGTCGCTAAAAAAAGTTGAACTTCAAAAATAAAGAAATCACCAGCTGATTTCAAGCGTTCCACATTTCAGTAGTAAGGCTTCGCTGAGCGCTAGTATTTTTTTTCTATCAACATGGCGCCCTAGCGGACGCCTTGATTTGTTCACACAGCTGTTAATTGATATATGGATCTGTTGTAACTTTATAGATACACAATATTATCATTGGTGTAATCACGTAAGGTGTTGTCATATGGACGCGGCATGAGTGTATGTTATCGTAGGCAGCTGTGGTTCTCTGTAATCCTGACCCGCATTTCAGACACCCGTGCAGCTCAACAGGACGTAGACTGACTACATAAAATACAAAGATAGAACATTACGAGCTCTAATGATGCTATTTTATTATTCTTCACCAAGAGTTCTTGCCAAATAGTGGATGATAAAAGATTTTATCTGCATTTGAGCTAGATCACAACTCTTGAAATATTAGCTGTTGTATATTTTTGGAGGATATTAACCATTATTTCGTAATTTGAACAATTAATAATTAATATCACTTGTTAGTAGTTACTTTTATTAGTAATTTGCACTGATTTTTCACTCGGCACGTGGTAGAACATGATTAATAATAACAAGTAATTAAAAAAACACTTGAAAATTCTACAAATAATTCTTTATTTATAAAGGTTAACGAGTTTTGCCTTTCCGGCGTTTAAAGAATTATTTGTAGAATTTTCAAGTGTTTTTTTAATTACTTATTACTTTTATTAGTATTTATTCGACGGTTTTTAACATGTTTGCTATATTAGGTTATGAATAAGGTTATTATATAGTACAATGTTACAACACAGAAAAGTAAAATCGTAATTGTCCAATGGGTTAAATAATTGATTAAACACTTATTGATGTAATTTTTTAGCGTTAAAAACCGTGCATACTTGTCAAGCATGGACCAGCACAGCACAGACCAGAAAATTCTGTTCGTGATGGTGTCCATGTTATTTAATCGAGTAGAGCACATTAGACCAGCAACCTACAATCAGCAGCTTACAATCAAAGTCAGTCGATCGCCTGCAATTTTTGTCTAGCCTTGCTGAACCGATTTAATGCGCTAGTGATGTGTTGTTCGTGAACCCACACTAAAACTTGATGATTTATGCTGGTCTAGTGTACGACATCGTGCAGGTTGCAGGTTTGTTCTGTGTTGGACCATTCTTGATAAGTGTGTCTTTTATATCATGATCAGTAAGTTAATAATTAACGACTATCTCTATTTTCTTTAGGTGCAAATTTTGTTAATTTAAGGTTCTTAGTTGTTTTGTTTTTTTGAGAAATGTGAGTTGGTTTGACGACCATCAATATTCAGTGTTATTTGGGCTACTACCAGTTCATATTTGTACTGTAATGTATTTTAATAATAAATTGTAACAGCTTATCTTATACTATTTCAATGTAAATAATCTAATTGTAATACCGCACCATCTTACCTTTTTTTTGTAGTGATAATGACCCCAGACGCCGATTCACATTGTTGTGTTAAACTAAAAAAAAATAATAATAAATTGTAAATTTAATTCTTTTATTAGATCTCAGATTAGAATTTAGCAACTGGAGGCTTCTAATTAACAAAGACATCGCTCAGCTTTTATCAAACCTTGCGTGTGAAAAATTTAATTTCACGAGGTATTTGTAACGGCTCATTTCTTTAAAAGATAAAATTGTTATTTTTTCTAGCGTTTTAATGCACCATGGTTAAACCTAGAGTACAGTATTTTTAAATCTTTTTTTATAGGCACCGTGTGTGCCAACGTGACGCATTTACACTATGGGTTACTTTCGTACGGAAGCATTGTGTTTGGAATATGAAGAAGATTCTACATTCGTAATAAATAATGCAAGCGAAATCAAGAAAACTCCACATTCCCTATTCTCTTCTAGTTACTTTTGTTATGATTTGCAAATATTGTGTCTGCTTTTATAGTCTGACGCTGAACTATTATTCTGTTTATAATAAAAATTGCTTTTTTTATTTTAAAAGAAGTTTTATTTATTGTAATTTTATGTTTTACTTTTTTATAGTGTTAAGGAATTTTTAGATAAATTCCAGAGTTATCTGTGTATGATATTATAGTAATTGACGAGTCATAAAGATACATATATCTCAATTGATAAAATATAATATACTAGCGGTACCTGTGCCGATAATTCGCACTAAAATTCGTTTCTAATTTCTCACACTCTTTATAACTTTCTTCTTTTTGTTGTATTACATTACGAAGCTCAGTGACGGCTCAAGAAAATATTTTTCTAAGACTGTCATATAGAGGCGCAAGTATCGAAAACGTTGAGCTGAAGCGCCGCCAAACGAAAAGTATTTATATGTGAATTTTGATTAAAAATTAAATACAAAATATTTACCGACCGTCAATCATGTTGACGTTGTTTCAAAGTTAGAGTCGTCAGATGGCAGCATTGCTGTATTGTGTCTTAATGTATATATCTATATATATAATTTTAATAATTAATAAATTTACAAAAACAAAAGCAAAAATAAATTTTTTAGTTGTTGATGTCGGTAGAGCAAGCAATTATCTATAAAATGATATAAAATTTATGTGGAGCAATTGTGTGTTTTTTTCGAAAAAGGGAGGCAAACAGCTTAACCTTAACGTACTAGTATATATGATTACACTATATATATAGATATTTGTTTGTACAATATCATTATACTTACTTATTTTCATCTACATTACACAAAAATGCACAGCTTAGGGAAAGAAAAAGAAATAGGGTAACCTATTTTTGATATAACTTTGATAAATATATATAAACGCGGTTTGCAATATTACAACACACAAAAAATAACTAAACTCACGACCAAAATATTTCACATGTACAAAAACAGGCAGAAAACCACCCCGACGATCATTTTTCACAAAACAAAGTTTGTGAAAGTAATTCAGCACATTTCACTATAACTTTGTACGTACATAGGAATATTTTGTTAGAGGTAAGTTAGACAGTTGTCATATTCCTGTTGTAAATATACCCCTGGTGTAGCTCACTCATTGTCAGTTGAAAAATTGCACTCGAGACTCTGGAGCTTGAGAAATGCCGTAAGGAACCTCAGAGGCGAAACGAGGTTTCATTATCAAAGATAAAACTCTCATTTTCAACTAAGCGTTTAGTCGTGTTGATCTACTTTGTACAAAACTTTTAAAAAAACAAGGCAAAATGAAGCCATAGGCTGGCTTGTTCTAGTGTAAGGTAAGAGATAAAAATATAGGTAAAATCACGCTTGTGTTTGGTGTATTAGATAACTCAGTTAAAATTTACACTAAAAACTGTACTGTACTGTACTGTAAGGTGTAAACATTTAGACATATGTCTCGTGATCTACTCTACTTTATGTACTCCTGCTCAAAAGGCGGAACGACTAGTGTTTACACTTTTATTCCGCCGCTAAACTACCAAACAGGCCAGTGTATTTTATACTTTTGTATAGATAGATAGATAGATATTTCTTTATTTTGACAGACTAAAGTCTGTATTATAGCGTCAACAGTACTAAGAAATCACAGTTACATATACATATAATAGAGTGATAAAATTAAAACTTAGAGGTTAAAATATTCTGCTATGTTATAGAAAACATTGTCTATTAAGAACTGTTTTAAATGTTTATTAAAATTGTTAAAATTATTTATTGTTTTGATGCGATCCGGAAGAGAGTTATATAAGTTTGTACCAGCATATAACGGTGACTCTCTATAAAAGTAATTATTAAAATGTTGTAGGTGCAGCATCGCGCCTTGCCTTGTACAAACGTAATAGTTTTTAAGCTGAAGCATGATACCAAACACACTTAATATGTAAAATTTTTAGCTTGAAATGAAAGTAGTTAGTGTAATTTGTTATATATATACATAGTCTAAGATCTATTAAGTACATCTATAGGCATACATAGTCTAAGGTATAGTTTGTAAGATATAAAACAGCTGTGCTAATTTTGTATGATCAGTTGTAAAATAGTTTTTAATGAAATACATCAATAGATTTTAAACATGGCGCAGTCGAAATCGGATGAAAAGAAAAAAGTAAACCACGTGTAATAAAAGTATAAGTGAAAAAAAATTAAAAATAAATAAAAATGGAAATATATAACAAACCAACGGAATTAAAATTAACAGGAAATTTACAACAAAACTTCAAAAAATTTCAGCAAGAAATTGAAATATTTTTTGAGGCTACTGAAACCACAGCAAAGCCTATTAAGGTACAAGTAGCAAGATTGTTAAATCTTATAGGCCCTGAAGCCTTAAAAATATACAATACATTAGACATAAGCAAACAGGCTGATGTCACGGTAAAACAGATACTTGACGAATTTGAGAAGTATTGTAGTCCACGAAAAAATCTTGCATTGGAACATTTTAAATTTTTCAAAAGTTTACAAAGAGATGGAGAGACTTTTGATCAATATTTGACCACACTAAAACAACTAATCAGGTCATGTGAATTTGGAGCGGGAGAAAAATCAATTCTCAGATCTCAAATAATATTGGGAATATACAATAAGGACTTACAAGAAAAGTTACTTCGTGAAGACATGGATTTAGAAAAAGTAATCAAGTACTGTCAAACGGTGGAAATGGCGGAAAACGCAAGAAGGGAACTGGATACAGCTACAGGAAATCAGGATACTGAGAAGGTAGATCAATTAAAAAATGGTCGTAAAGGTAATGTAATTGTTAATAATAATAGTAGTAATAACGTTGTAAAAGATACAAATAAATGTACTAGATGCAATAAGAAGCATAATAAAGGCAATTGTCCAGCCTATGGTAAAAGTTGCAATAACTGTGGTAAAGTAAATCATTTTGCAAGTTGTTGTCGATTAAAAAATAAAAATTCAGAAAATGTCAGATATGAAATGAAAAACAATTATAGAAGGGCACATGAGGTTAGTGATGAACAAACTGACTTCAGTGTTAACACAGTTTCGCAACTTATACCAACAAATGAAAATAAACAGTGGTTCAAAAACATAAAAATAAATGATTTAGAGATAAAAATGAAATTAGATACTGGGTCACAGACAAATATATTAAGTGTAGATTATTATAATAAATTGAATAGTAAACCAAAAATAAGAAAAACAAGTTTAAAGTTAGAAGCTTATGGTGGTTTCAAAATTTTTCCATTAGGAGAATGTGAATTAATTTGTGAAACAAAAGATAAAATTTTGAGTGTAAATTTTGTAATTGTGAAAGATAAACATTGTTGTCCCATATTAGGGTTAAATGCTTGCATAGCTTTGAATTTAATAAGTAGATTAGACTCAATAGAAAGTCAAATAATAAATGAAAAAGAAAAATTTGTGAATGATAATATAGAGATATTTACAGGGTTAGGGTGTTTCCCAGAAAAACACAAAATAATATTAAGAAAAGATGCTATACCAAAAGCAAACTCAAGTAGAAGGGTACCTTTAAATTTAAAAAGTAAACTCAAAGATAAATTAAACAAAATGGAGGAAGCAGATATTATTAGCCCAGTGCCAGATGATGATGTAACTGACTGGGTCAATAATATTGTTGTTGTAGAGAAACCTGACAAATCGCTGAGAGTTTGTCTAGATCCGCAGTACCTAAATAAGTACATAGTTAGAAATTACTATAGTATACCCACATTAGAGGAAATCAAACCACAACTGGCCCATAAAAAATTTTATACTGTCTTAGATATTAAAGATGGATTTTATCATGTCAATTTAGATAAAGAATCGAGAAAGTTATGCACTTTCAGCAGTCCATTTGGATTGTACAGATTCAATAGATTACCTTTTGGTATCAGTTCAGCACCTGAATTATTTCAAAAACTTAATAGCAAATATTTTTCTAATATTGAAGGTTTGGTAATTTATTTTGATGACTTATTAGTATGTCACGAGACCAAAGAAGGTCATGATGAAATTTTGAAAAAAGTGCTACAAAGAGCTAAGGAATATAATATTAAATTTAATAAAGAAAAATTGCAATACTGTCAAACAGAAGTAAAATATATTGGTTTTGTTTTTAATGAAAACGGGGTAACAATTGATAGTGAGCGTATACATGCTATACAAAACTTAAAAAATCCAAACAATAAAAAAGAACTAATGCAAATAATGGGGATGATCAATTACTTAAGAGATTTTTTACCTAACTTATCACAAATAACTAGCCCGCTTAGAGAATTATTAAAAAGAGATACACAGTGGTGCTGGTATGAAACGCATAGTACAGTGTTAAATAATATAAAAAAGTTAATATGTGAGGCCCCTATACTTGCAAATTTCAACCCGAATCATAAAATAGTTGTACAGTGTGATAGTAGTAAAGATGCATTAGGATGTTGTGTCTTACAAAATAAAAAGCCCGTAATGTTTGCGTCACGGTCATTAACTGAAAGTGAGCAAAATTATGCTCAGATAGAAAAAGAGCTACTAGCAGTTTGTTTTGCATGTGAAAAAAGTCATTGCTATATATATGGAAATAAAGTGACTGTACATACTGATCATCAACCCCTAGTAACAATTATGAAAAAGAATATTGCTGACATAAAAAATAATAGACTGAAAAGGCTTAAATTAAAGTTAATGATTTATGATTTAGAAGTAGAATATTTGCCAGGAAAATACATGTACATAGCTGATCTGTTGTCCAGAAATTATATAAAAACCAAACAAAATGATGATATTCTAATGAAAGATATTGTACATACAATATCTACTCCGCAAGTAAATTTCAGTGACTACAGATTGAAAGAATGTCAAATAGAAACAGTTAATGATGCAGTTTTGAAACAAGTAGTTGAAAATTGTAGAGTAGGGTGGCCTAAAAATAAAAATCAGATAACTGGAGAATTACTACACTACTATAAACTTCGAAATGAATTAAACTTAGAAAACAAATTGTTATATTATAATACTAGATTAATTGTACCTAAATCGTTAAGAAAAATGTACCTGAATCTATTACATGAAACACACATTGGAATATGTAAAACAAAAGAAAAAGCACGGTCGTTTCTGTATTGGCCGGGTATAATGTCAAATATAGAAAATGTAATTTCTGGGTGTTACATATGTAATCGGTTCAGTAATTTTAATAAAAAAGATTGTCTAAAACAACGTGAGATTCCAAACTACGCTTTTCAGGAAATCGGAATTGATATTGCAGAGTTTGGTAACAAAAGTTATTTAATAATTGAAGATTATTATTCCAGATGGCTGGAAGTAGAAAATATTTCAGACAAAACATGTCAATCGGTAATTTCAACATTAAAAACTATTTTTAGCAGATATGGAATACCTCAGGTTGTTTTTTCAGACAATATGCCATTTAATAGCGTAGAATATAAAAACTTTGCTAAAGAGTGGAATTTTAAAATAGTTACAAGTAGCCCACACTATAGTCAAAGTAATGGCTTAGCAGAAAAAGGCGTGGGTATAGCCAAAAATATGCTAAAAAAATGTTTATATACAAGTGGTGACTATAATTTATATTTGCTTAATTACAGGAGCACACCATTAACTAATTTAGGTGTGTCTCCAGCTCAGTTAATGCTTAATAGAAATCTAAGAACAAAAATACCTGCGAAAATTGCTCAATATTTGCCTAAAATCATAAATATTAGAAATAAAATGTTAAACGAAAAAAGTAAGATAGAAACAAACTATAATAGAACAGCACAAAAGGAAACACAAATTTTTATAAAAAATGAGAAAATATTAACTTGGGATTTAAATAAAAAAGTTTGGGAAAAAGCAATTATTGTTAAAAAATTAGAATTTCCAAGATCATATTTAATAAAAAACATTCATGGCAGAATATTGAGACGCAATATAAAATACTTAAAAAAGTTTCGTGGTAATTTTAATTGGCCACATAATAGTCTAAGAAAATACGATGAGATAGAACAAAATGAGAACTTGAAATTAATACAGAAACCGGACTATCGAATATTCACGTCCAGTGGCAGAGAAATCAAAAAACCACAAAGATTGCAATATCAATAATTAATTAAAAAAGGGCGTGTTATATATATACATAGTCTAAGATCTATTAAGTACATCTATAGGCATACATAGTCTAAGGTATAGTTTGTAAGATATAAAACAGCTGTGCTAATTTTGTATGATCAGTTGTAAAATAGTTTTTAATGAAATACATCAATAGATTTTAAACATAATTTCTTTATTATACATAAAATAAATATGAGTGTAAGTTTGAAAACAAGCAATCTAAATGGAAAAACTGGGATCGCAGTTCCAAAACCTTGCCGACAATATAGTGTATTTGCTAATAGAAGCAGTGTGTCTTTATAATGTAAATTTAAGTTTGTTTTTAGACAAAATAAAAATTCAACCCTTTAATATTTTAATATATAATAGTATTTTTTCTTAATTTCATAATTTGATCTCGGTTCTATCAATCCGTACCAAATTATATACAGGCTTCAGTAAGTACCTCCACAGACAAATATTTTCATGAAAATCCGGCCCTGTGTAACCGATTTTATTAAATTTTTTTAATGAATTCCCAGAATTTCTTTAGGTATTTTTAGGCCACTAAAACAATTTTAACTCCTAAATAAATAAATACAAAATTTTCAAAAATGGCGCCAATTTGTTCAGGAGGCTATGAGACGTCGAGAAATTGTGGTCCGATCCCTTATCCCACCAGTCGGCCGACGCCAATAGTGTATATGCCATTTTAAGGGGAGTTCTTTAAACTCTTTTTCTCGCCCGAAACAATATTTGCAACATGAGTTATTTTATCCATACTAATACTCGTATGTAAAATTCTTTGTATGTAGGTATTTAAATTAAAACTATTTGACTAACTTTATAGAAACTTTTTTTGAAACGTTTCTTGTGATTTCAAAAATACTGTAGGATGTTTTATCTCATTATGAAACTAATTTTTGAGTCAATAAATTAATTACATTTATGTGAGCTTCTTAATTACTTGAGCCGTTACTAAGATTAATTGCCCCATCACATCAATATTCTTACCGCCCGTAGTAAGATCAAAATTATTGGAGGGGGGGGGGGAGTATGATAATACGTAAAAGAAACGGAGTTACGTCTATAGTGCAGATATGGTCGTGCGGATATATACGCGCGAACGGACTTCCCATGCGGACCTCTTCTCTGAATGCGAAATTTTTATTTAGGATAATTTCCAAAGTAATTTATGTTTGTTTATGATTATTTAATCATACATTGATAACAGATTAATTATTAATTTATTTAATCATAAATAACTTAATTAATTGTTTTATTAATAGTAAATTTAAAAAAAAAACAACGCATGGCAAATATGACAATTATTCTATATGAAAGTTCGCTGCGGCATTATTATCTACAAATCCGTGCGAAGACGAACCAGACTGCTATTAAATATTATTTCAAAAGAAAAAAAAATGCAGATTACAACAATTTTGTTTAGTTAATTTTTGTAAATAACTAATCCAGCTCTGTTTTAACAAATACAACGCCAAATAGATTATAAGTTTGTAAGTGGAAAAAAGCATGTAGATGAAAAGTTATTTCACATTTCGCGTGCAGTACTTGTTAATATCACTTTTACAACTCATTACAGTAGAGCAAACCATTTTTACTACAAATAGTTAAACAAAAATATTCTTAAAGTTGATGAGAGATGCGTGCATGTCTGCAATGCAAACATACTTTTACGATTTCTTTCTTTCCGTTGTTAGTATGAAAACTTGCCACAGTGCAAACCTATGACGATAAAATAATGTTTTTGCTAATACATGCATTTTGGTATTTTAAGGTATCGTTTTGTGACAAAATAAAAAAAACTTACCCTTAATAAAAAAATATATATGTAATTTAATATGTATTCACAAACCGACGCACCTCTTTTTTGTTTTACTTTATAACACTAGTGATAAATCAGTAATTTTACTACAGATATGAAAAACTGCTGTTTTATATAGGTGTGTAAAAAAAAAGTTTTTATGCTTATTTTTTCATTAATTTATCAGACCGCAATACGCCGATATGTGACCGGGCATGAAAGACCAAAATTTGTCTATGATTGTTGACACCAGCGTTGCCAGATGTCCCGATTTTAGCGGGACGTCCCGATTTTTAAATCAAAATTAAATGTCCCGCGCGGTACAGGCTCAGTCCCGTTTTTCGGGGATAACTCGACTGTGCGTAAATAATTATTCTCTTATTGTAAGTTGCAATTTATAACACTCACTCCTCAGACTATTGTTTGAAACGCCATATTTTTCTAATGAATAAAAATTTTTTAATTTTGATTTCTGCTTTTTTTATTTTTTTTTTATTCAGAAGACGAATAAGACTCAACTATTTAACGATAGGGTAAATCTGATTTAAAATATCATATTTTTATTAAAATACTTTTTCTATGGCTATTTTTGCTATCTATTGTCACGTAAAAATAATTTGAACTCAAATAAAATAAATAAATATGCCTCCAAAAACATAAATAAAGTAGCAGGAGCCTTCAGAATTAATAATGAAAGTTATAGCTTTACTTTTCCTAAAGAATTTAGTATTTTTACGGCAGAACTATTCTCAATAAAATTAGCTTTGGAGGAAACTTATAGACGACCAATAAATAATTATCTAATTTGTACTGATTCTTGGAGTGCAGTATCATCACTAAATAGCAAAACTTATGATAACCCAATTCTTCAGGACATAAGAAATCTACTATGCAAAATGCTATCAGAGCAATATAAAATAATATTCATGTGGGTTCCGAGCCATTGTGGTATTCCGGGCAACGAACTTGTAGATGAGGACGCCAAAGCCGAAACATACAAAAATAATCCCTCCATACAAGTATCCATAACCAAAGATGACATGCTAAACATACAGCAAAAAAATATACATACTGAATGGAACAATGAATGGAAAAATTTAACTAACAATAAATTACGTAAAATAAGGGATTATGTCAACATCAAATGTACATCAACACATAGTCAGAGAAGAACTGATATCATTTTAACAAGGCTCCGAATCGGACATACGGCGTTAACACATGCACACATTTTTAAAAAAGAACCTCCACCAGTCTGCGAAACATGCAATCAACAATTAACCGTCGAACACATCCTAACAACATGCACAAAATATCAACTATTTAGATTCAACTTACCAGTACAACTCTCCAAGATACTTGAAGACGAAGAAACCGCAGTAAAAAAGTTAATTAAATTCCTCGAAATCTCCAACCTGAAAAATAAAATATAAATTAAATCCAACTGTCATGTTATATACTAACATGTAACCAATTATCATATGACTTATTTACTTACCGCATATATTACCATACTCTTTATATTTATTAGTACAGTGTAAATAGCCCTAGCTGCTGCACACTGTTTTTTTTAATTTAAAAAAAAAAAAAAAAAAAAAATATTTAAAAACTTCTGATTATATACGTTTTTTTACTATGCCCGCTTTCGACGAAAGAATCCCGCTTTTTTCACTCAAAAAGTTCCAAAATCCCGACTTGGCAAAAAAAAAAAATCTGGCAACACTGGTTGACACTAACTTGTCCGTCAACAATATTTTGAGTATTAATATTGACCTATCCAACATCTTTCTCAAATGTCATATTAAAGCCATTTTTATGTCAATTTTCATTAAATCGGTATAATCGTATATAATTTTTCGAATGTGTTTTTTGTCTGTAGGAAATATCTCCCTTAATACTGTATCAAAATTAATGTTTGATACGCCATTTGGAGACTATTTTTCTCTCTTATGACGAAAAATCAGTTAATATCTTAAAAACAACGTTTCCATTAAAAAAAAATTAGTTTAAAATTTCTGGTGGCAATCTGTTTATTTTAACAGTTGTCGGTAATATGGCAATCTATAATATCATTTACAATCAAACTTATTTAGTCACTATTTTTGATTATAAAATATTTTGAATTGATAAAAATTTACATTTATTTTTTTTATTTCTACACTATCATATTACGTAACTGACCACTAATGGTGCGAAGTACTCGCAAGAGTCCGCTAGTCTGTTATATTGGAAAACATTGGAAGGCATTCAAGTTATGTCTTGAAAAGTAGGTACTAATTTATTTTAATGTGTCGTTTACCCAAGAGTTTTGAAAACCACTGGTTTAAGCTTTCTACGACACGACTATAGAAATGCGACCGTATTGTCAGTTGTGGTTTGAGCTTGGTTAGGATGAAACAATGTAGAGAATGATAGAAATAGCAGCAAGAAAGAGCAAAGGGTATTGGGTTTAAATTCTGTTCAGATGGTAACTAAATATAACTTAATCATACTGTCAAATTTTATTCAATTTGTGAAACTAAACTATCATATTATAACATACAATGTGGCCGTTTCTACAAAGGCAAGGCGTCAATACTAAATGACAAACAGAAACTATTCGTGATCAAAAAGGACATGTTCAGGATCAGAATTTTCATTTCATACCAAGTTTTACACAACCGTCTAGCAGCTAGTTTACTACAGTAGAACCTTCATTTGGTTTTTACGTCGCTCACATTCCTAAAAAATATCTGAGATTTTTGTTTTATATAAATGCCTTAAATATTCACGCTGCATATTATTTGAATAAAAACTTCACTATATTTAAATATTCGAGTCGATATAATTCTCACATGTCAGAATATTTCTGGTGGGTCCTTATCAATTTTTGCGTCAATGAAACGAAACCGTTAATTGTGCCATGTCAACTATTTTAAAAATCAGTCAATTTTATTAATTAGTTTAAATTAACTGTAAAGAATGTTAGGCGGTACCGTGGTATTTCGTTGGTTTTAAATAACGAACACATCAGTTTGTAAGTTGTTCATTTGTCTGAATTCAGATTTTTCATTTCGTGTGTTCAACATCTATCTAAATGGATCTAGATGACATTGAATTAACAACTACCTAATAATTGCTGTGGTTCGTGTACGGTGTCGGTCTGGTTTCGTTCGTTGAACTTCAGTGAAGTAGTTGAATTGTCAACTAGTTAATTCTAAAAACAGAAACACTTGCTCCATTGACAGTTAAATAACTAGTTCGTTGAATCAACGTCCAACACTACAAAAAAATAATAACTCTGAAAAACTAGCGCCACAAAATCTTTAAAAGAAAAGAAACCAACATAGTATTTTCATACGTCGCCTCGTTTACACATAAAGACAAAAAGACGAAACATTCCAAGACCGTCGCTGTACAAACATGTTGCTTTGATAGCAACTTGTTTGACCCACGCAAAACTAGCATTATTTTTGTATTTTCTCCTATTATGCATAGCTAAGCAAGTGGTGTAAAAGTTTAAAAGAAAAGTCCTAACATTTCTGGCCGATGCATGTTTTAAAGGAAAATCTTCTGAAAACATAACGGATATTAAAAAATAGCAACGAGACATTTGGTGTCGTTTTTATTTCGAAGAAACTTTATCGTTTATAAATTCTCCAGTTAAGTAGGTGCAGCTATATGTGATTGAATCATACAATATGTGTCGAGGGACTCGAAGCAGTGTGAGCCAGTCTATAATATGGACTGTGGAGTGACGATAATAGCACCAACAAGAAACAGCAAACAAGCATTTGAAGTGAGCGCAAAGTGTCGTAATATTTGCATAACGTGTGTCTGCTGGTGTCGCCGCCAGGGCTAATTAGGGAGTTGCGCTCGCAAACGCCCGCAGATAACAGACGGTATTGGCTTACAATAAATTGACCCACTTCATGTACCTCTAACCATCTTCATCAGGGGTTACAACAAGGTTGAAACTTTCATAGATGGGCCCCACGAAGACGGATTTTTGATATGGAACATCTAATGACTCACTTAGATGGGTGTGATAACGTTTAGATTGCACGTTGCGACGTTCCATTCGGTCAACCTCGCGTCTCGTCGGCCCTTTCCGACTTGGCGCTCTCCTCTCAATATTTGTACTGAGCGCTGCCTTCTCTACTACACTACACACTCGCTATTTCACATGTATGTTCGTGTGTTGGCATTTTACTCGTGAATATCTGTTTCACATCTGGGAGGCGTCTCACGACGGCTTACATTTTTTGCTGATCTTAACTCCAATATTTTTAGCTTTTAGCTTAACCTATTTAATATCCTATATTTTAGGTAACTAAACTATGAATCAACTATTACATTAAAGCTTCAAACTATATATTTAAACCATTTTTTTAATATTACATAAATAAGTCGTGCTAAATATTTGGCAACTTATGTTATACGCACACTTTATATATTGCATCGTGGTGCAAATAGCTTCATAGTGATAAGAAAAATCGCGAAAAAGATTTCCTGGAACGTAAAAAAAATGAAGATAAATATTATCAGTCGGGTCAAAATATATTGATTGATTCTTTTGTGTTGTTTATCTTGTGAATTACAATAATTTTGCATGAAGGCAGTAATTAACAGAAACTTAACTTCAATAAATCAATTAATAGTATCTAGAAATATATTACGAAAATTAGTGTTTCTAAATTAATACGTTAGAAATTTTATAAGGTAACTGTTGAAGCTTTTAGTCAGTAGATGGCCGCAAAGTTGTAAAATTTCTAGCTTACCGACATAAATTGTACCACTACGTTAAAGAAGTTTTACTTCAATCGCGCGTAAAGGTTAAAAGTTTTTTTTACTAATATATTTTTATTCCAGAAAAATAAAATATTTTTCGCTTAAAAGGTCTGTAATATGATTCTTGATCTTCATTTGGTGTTTATTCAACTCCTTTAGCTTTAAAATAGCGTCAGGAGAGCCATAATCGTTTTTAGAAGAGGTAAAAGGATTTGAAACAAAAAATTGAAAAGATAGATAGATATTTATTTGGTCATGTCGTCAAAAAATACATTTGAAAATGACAAGTCAAATCAATAATACATATTATTGCAAAATGCAACAAATTATAAAAATCATTCAATGAATAATACCATTGCACATACGTAAAAACTTATTTGTTATATAAAATTATAGTAACATTTATTGGTTACAAACGTCTTTTATTCTAATTATCTAATTAACATATACATATTTATAACAAATAATATATATCTAAAATTTATTAATACACCGATGATGGCTGCAAACAAAGGCCAAAAAATCTATATTAAAAAAAAATTCTTTTTTTAAAAATGATTATATCAAATCACAAAGATCATAAGACACAGATATTAGAAAATGTTGTTTTAATTCTTTTTGGAAATAATAATAATAATTATAATAATAACTTTATTTAGGGTACAACAAAGCCAGATGGCTGTGTAAGTTGTTACTTTCAAAATGAACGTACAGGTACATACAACATAACACAATAACAATTAATAATCATAAAAAGTAAATTCTTCAAGTTCCTTTCATTTTTAATCGTTTCAGGCAGCCTTCCATAGATTTTGTACCCTATATATGTAGGACACTTTTCGTAAAATGCTGTTTTATGTTTTATGACTATAGATTACTGGTGGTTCGTGTATTAATAATGTTTCAAATTGTGATCCTTATTTGCAAAGTAATTTAGTAATCAGTTCATAACCAAAAATCCCGTAGTATGTTAATAGAAACCAGTTTTTGCTTAATCAGCAGTTTCTTTGTTCTCTTAATTGATTTCAAAATTAAGGTTCATAGAATGCAACATCATAATCTTTTGTGCATCAAATCAAATCAAATTTCGCTAGTATTTGTAGTTGCAAATATTGATTTACAATAATAAAGCGTTCATAGTTTTGAAATCCACACAGTATCGTTTTGAATACTACACATTATAATTGTTTCGAAAGTAGACAGAAACTTTCTCTAATCCAGCAATGCTGTTCAAGATCGTTTACAATTGATACAGTTATACAAGTTCCTCGAACGCGCGAGCAGCAAATGAGGGATGGGGTGGTTGCAGTGATCCTACGACGGAACCAGCCTGGACGGCGGAAGTGTGAGTCAGCGGGTTATGTTTGCGGTACGTTTAGAGGTGTTGCCAGAGGATGTATGAGTATGGGGAGGACGACGTGATGTTCTAAGTGAGTGAGTGAGATAGTAATATCACCATCACCTTTGTTTTATAATATGTAATATTCGAGCGGATATATGGGGAAATTTTCCTGCAGATTACAATTTGATCCTAATAAGTATGATTAAGCTACGACTATATCTTTCCTTTTCTGTCTTTGTGAACGGTTAATAAATATTACACAGAGAATCAACACTCTATAATTAATCTATTATTCTACATAAATTGTTCAACTCGATAACAGCAATGTTATTGACGTCAACAAATCCTTTTATCACTTGTTTTGCATCTATAATAGCCGTTTGCAATTGTTGTGAATACTAACATAGTAGGCCAAGGATGTTGTTTAGGGCATATTTCGGTTGTCGTTGGTTACGATAGTTTATTTAATACAAACCCTTAGTTTCTAGGTTCTAATTTCAGAACAAGGGCCGAATCTGAATGCCAACGAAACAAGCACGTGATCGGGACAGCATATTTTTAGAGGCGCTTGAGTGACGTAGTTTATTATATTTGGAATAAATACAATAAAACCACGTTTTTTCTATAGTTTTATATTTCTTATTGTAGACGTAAACTAATTTAAAAGTTGTAGAAAACTCATTATTAAAAGTTTTGAATGATTAAGTTCACGAGGTAAAGTGTTTTATTTCGAATCTAAAGTATATTTTTATCTTGCCTTAATTATTACTATACGTTTTTCAACAAAACCCTGGTTAAAATTTTCCTGTAAGTTATTTTTTCAAAATTTAAGGTTCAATAGTTTTAGAGATATAGGGGAGAGGAGGAACGCTCAATTTTTTATATATTTTCTATAATATCTTTTAAACTATGCATTTTACAATAACGCAGTTGTATTTCTCATAACGAACCCTTTTATTTGATAGGTCACAATTTTTTTTTAATTTTCTAATTTACTTCCAAAATTAACCTCCAAAAACGGAATTCGTCCATTTACGTTATACGTTCGTGATTGAGTCAACTATATCTCTACATACCAAATTTCAACTTTTCCTTTTTGTAGATTTGGAGAAAATAAGCAGACACGAGAGTGATTCTATAAAATTTTGTTTTTTTACGGAACTTTAAAAATTACAAAATCATTAGGAACTATTTTTTTATTTTTTCGTTACAAATTTTGTTTAACCTTTTCATTCGTGTTTACAGTAGACGTTTAGTGGCAGTTTAAAAGCAATTAGTGAAAATAAATCGATATAGGGCGGCAGATGATTATTCACTTGGGCGATAAAAGCACAGAGACCTATCTGAGAACTAGTATAAAGTATAATGGTAGATTTTACCAAGTGTCGTAATGAGTTATATTATAAAGACTTGTGATATTACATGCTTAAAACGCGTGCCAGCGAGGAATAATACCGCATTACGCACAAGGTATATATAGTGCTTTTTGCAAGTATCTCCTATCAAATAGCTGATTTTCACATTAGTTCCAAATTGTTTGACAGTTCGCGAACAAACTTAATAAAAACAGCTGACACACTGTGATTCGTATAACATGACCAGTTTTGTTTTACTTTACCGCACTCGAGAGTCACTTTACGGACCTATGTACATGCATGCTGAGCAGGAGTAGTGCAAAAATGATAATTTTAGTTTAACATTTTTTGTTGTGTGTGTATGCGTGTGTAGGTGTAGGTAAACCTCCTATAACTTTTGAACAGCTTGACCGATCAGAACGCGGTTTGGGCATTTGAGAGGGTTCTTCTCAACTTAGATTTCCTAAAAATTTGAATCAATTCCGCCCAGTGGATTTTGAGAAATCGCAAAAATAATAAAAATTCTAAGACAATATTTTGACTACTGTACCGATCTCTTTTCCTCAAAAAACAACGTTGAATATCGTAAACCGCATCTTGATCGATTGATTCGTTCGGAAGATATCGCAATTCAAAAATGTTTTTTTCACATAACTTCAGAATTTCTCATCGAATCGCGTTTTTAACTAGCTATATCACTTTTTGCGCTCAAAAAACTACATTAAACGCCACACACTGGATTGAAATTGAAAGATATGTTTAAAAAATGTCATTGTTAAAATAATTTTAAGATATTGTTTTTTCAAAATTTCTCCAAAATTTTTTAGCTCAAAAATATGAAAAAGTTATACTTTTGAGACCGAAGAGCAAAAAAAAAATTTAAATCCACAGTTTTGAGCTCGAAGAGCTCAATTACTTGCGAATATGTAATATTTTCGAGGGAGAAGTTCCAGGGATGACCTGCAGGGTCAACCGTTTTTCAGATATTTTTATTTATACAAAAAAAATAAATAAGAAAAAACAAATATAAACAAAAATAAAAATAAATACGTGTGCATCAACTCTATGGTCAGTTTAATATTTAAACTGATAACTAACTGATTATTGATTTTCATAACTATTTAGAATAACTTTTTTCAAATAAAATTGAAGCGATGTTTACTTTCAATTTTATACTGTGCTATACATCTATAATCCATAAAATTAAAAGAATATCATGTTATATAAAATATTTAAAAACACATTAAGAAAAAAACTGAAATCAAAACAAAAACTGAATTTTTCTTCCGAATTCAAATCGAAATGCGCAGTAAAATATACATTTCTGAACGAGTTTGAATGAACAGTAAATAAAACGATTATATCTTTGAATTAATTTTATTTACGACCCACAGAACGAAATTTATGGCAACGGGAAACTTGATAACTTGTGGTCACAAATCTCTTTGAAATATGACAAAATTTAGATTAAGCGTTCAAAGGTCATTCGATATTATTTTGTTTTGAAATTTATTAAGAGTTATACAGAACTTTGGGGTCGACATTAATGAGAAAATACCTTTATGAATAAGTAGGAATACATTCAGAATAGATTAATTAAACACAATGAACGCAGGCAATGTTTTTATTTGAACATCTATATTACACTTCAGGCAAATAAGACTTAGCAGAAGAAAAAAATAAAGTAATGTGGAGGTTGATGTTAATAAACACGTTCTATGAATAATAACTTTCATGATTCAAATGAAACAATAACTTTCTGATGAATAATATATAAAGAAATAGACGTCGTTTGTACTACGTCTTTTCATTAGGTCAGAAAAGCTTCTAAGTTCGTATCGTCGAATCTAGTCTGTTGGTCGGTGCTCGGTTCGGTTCGGCGTCCTACATTAGGCCACTCTTCCGCATCATTCGTCTTGGATGTACAGTCGGATTCTTCTTCGGCAGAAGCCGTATCCGGTATCACCCAATGTTTTCCTTATTGTTTGGATAATTTATGTATTTTCAAGTATGAAAATGATTATCTGTGATCGATATCTATATATTTCGTTCTTTTTTTCCTTACTTACGAACATTTTGATATATTTCAATTGAATCGTATTTCCCAAATCTAGAGATTTTAGTATGTCCTGGACATCAGCGCTATTAGAGTTCAAAAAATAAACTATCATGTGGACCCGTTTTTGTGGACGAAAAAATCATGTAAAAGTGTATGACGTTCGAACTCTTTCTATCTATATACTTTGGGTCTCAAGCCATGAAATATTATGTAGTTACAGTAAATTTGGGTTGTGCTTACGGATTATATGGAGCGAGTACAATTTTTGGAATCCGACAGGCTGATTTAGATTGATATCGGTACGCTAGAATATTATTATTATTATATTAATTTTTGAAAGCTGGAAACACTGAAAATCTTTTGTATTCTTGAAACGTTAACTGTTGCTGTCTTATATTCTAATGTGTCGGAATTATTAAATAAGAAACATTTATTACTTGGAAGGGAAAACAAAAGTTTAT
The DNA here is from genome assembly GCA_034508555.1 of Venustoraphidia nigricollis. Lineage (NCBI taxonomy): Eukaryota > Metazoa > Arthropoda > Insecta > Raphidioptera > Raphidiidae > Venustoraphidia > Venustoraphidia nigricollis. The sequence continues at coordinate 972,915 of JAVRKA010000019.1, read as the reverse complement.
GTTGGCAACTATTTAGGTACCAACATACGCTCCCGAGTTATGTGTTTCATTATAAAAAGAGTATATCTTTCACCTCCGCTTTATTGTGCTAGGACCTACCTAATCAGTAAAGGACACAAGAACTTCCTTTATTGAGCTGTTGGGAATCAGTAAGGTGCGTGCATCTTCGCCTCATATATTATAGTACACATTATTATTTCGTGGAATTTCGGTAACTTAAAAACAAGATGTTGTAACGCTTCCGTTGGTACTTTTACACAATAAAGTAAAAAATGAAATTAAAATACTTTAAATAGTCTTAGACTCTAGGAGGTACCAGTGGACGTACAGAAATACTTATTAGTTATTTTCTCACTTTATTTGACCTGTTTATAAAGAAATAGGTTGCTGAACATTTGAGAAAAAAAATCAATAAAAATTTTATTTTTTTTTATTAGCAGAAAAAACAGAAAAAATAAATATCCCCGAATATTACAAGAATAATCACAAAGAAACAAATAATATATATTTAATTATTATATTAACACAAAATTGTTGCCATACCTACAGGAAAACCTCTGGAAAACAAAATAAATTGAGCGAATTAGTTTAATAAAGAAAAATATAATTAATCATCAGAGGTCTAGCCTTCGTGACAACTAATTCTCTTACTTTTATATATCCAATGGAAAACTAACTCTAAATTTAATTAATTAAATAAATATTAAATTCAACACCAATGCAACACAAATGTCCGACGACTGCACTTTTTGAAAATAAATCACTGACTTTTTTGAAAGAGCGGCCATCAGGCGTTTGTCTACCAGCTGTGACGTTTTCACAGCTGGTCCACGCGACATTGCCACGATCTCTACGTTCATTAAATGGCTGATAACCTCCTTCAAAAAAGCCACTAAAAGGAGATACAGAGTAACATTTTGAAGTCGGTGCCAATTTCATTACTATAGCTTTTTGTAATATATTTATTTTTATTAAACTGACACCAACCTAAAAATTTCCTTATTTTCATCCTTTTAGTGGTTTTTTGGAAGGAGATTAACATATTTGTTAATTATTTTTTTTAACTTTTTATTGGAATTGAAATACGTAGTTTGTACGTTATTAAATGTTAACCAACTTATTTTTTTGATATTTGATTTTTAAACTTTAAACTATACATACATAAAAACTGATTTAAATAAAATTTATATGGGATCTCCTGTCCCATTAAATAGAAAAATAGTCATTAAAATCGGTTCACAAAAGCTGGAGATATGAGGTAACATATATAAAAAATCTTCGTTTTTAAAGACAAAACCAACTGAACCGTTTTAACAAAAACTACGTGAGACCGATCCATTCTGAACCAAATGACGTCGAAATTTTTTAAATCGTTTGATAACTGATAGAGGTATGGCGGAACATATGTACAAAAAAAAAACGTGTCATGCACTGGTCTATTTCTGTCAAAAAGAAAATTTATCGTACATATTCGTTGTTATATTACTTGTTATTACCTTTTAAATACTAAAAACAAAGCAACAGGTGGTTGCTTAGAAAAATATGAGTGATATTTTCTTCATTTTTATTTGAGCGCAGCAGAAAATAGATGCTTGAGTCAATTTCAGAATATTACCTCAAAAATCACAATGAATGATTTGGATTTCTGAAAGACGATTAAGTCGTTAATTTTTTTAGTGGTATTCAAGTGTTCTGACTTTCACTTTGGGAATAATATTTGTGAAAGTGCCTCACGTTAAAAAATCGACTTATATAGCACATAATCTTAATTATTACAAAGAAAGATTTAGATCCTTACAAAATCTTCACAGTTTATGTTTACAATACTAGACCTAAGAAAGTTAAATGAACACACCTATGCCAGTTACGACTGTAAATCCTGTGTAAAGACACAAGAACGCGTACAATCTCTCCGCTAGTCATTATGTATTAAGGTCTCCCTCCCAGCTAAACGGGGGGTATATTGTTTGGGAGAAATTATTGTCTGTACACATATTTTCATTGTTGTTCTAAGAGATACGGGCATTTAAAGCGCTGGTTATCAAAAACTACAGGTGAAAAATTCTATTCATTAAAAAAAATTCTCTGATTTTATCTTAAAATTGGTAGTTACTTGAACCTCAGATTCGGTGGGAAAGGACAAAAGTACATTGTGTTTTATCCTAAACACCCACACATTAAAGAAAACTAAGTGAACTGGGACTAGAAATCAGAAAAACAACAATTTAGCATTTCTTAACAACAGCAATTTTATTAATGGTTATACGTTTCAAAGTTCCCATGGTTATCTACTTTAACAGTAGCTGATGATGGAAACTTTGCTCTTGAAATGTATCAATAAAATTGTTGTGACTAGGAATTGATTAAATTGTGGTTCATTTTTACCAACCCATTTAATTAAAAACTCTGACTCATTTTTTTTTCATGTAATAACATGAAAAAAACTAAGATACCATTATGTTTGACGGCAGCCATATATATTCCTAAAAAGTTCTTACCAACCAATAAATTAAAAATTAAAAGCTCTAGCTGTGTGACTAGTAACTACAATAAAATGAAAACCGGAAATGGTGTTGCCCGCTGGCGGAACAGGGTTGCCTAAACGATGATTGAGGTCACTACATAATATACAATCTTTTTTTCTATAAAATCGGACCCGTTTTTTACGTCCGTCTCTTGGACAAGTTATCTTTTTGTTTTTAGCTGATTTTTAGATAACTTTAAGGTAGTACAGAAATAGCTACATAATTTTAAAAGATGCGTTGGAACAATATAATTGAAAATTATATTATGACGTATAAATAGTTGTGTTTTAAATACACATTTTGTCGGGAATTTTTAATGTTTAGTAATTATTATTTAAGTAATTAAAACCTGCTATCGTCCAATAATAGGTTTGTAAAAGGATATCTGTCAATAATACAATTAATTTACTTGGTAATATAATGTGTTTTAATCTCGTTATATTATTTTGTGTATAAACTTTTTTTCAATTTGTAATCAATATAAATCGGTATAAATCTTATTAACATAAATTGACAGATTTTCTTTTAAAAAGAAAAACTCAATTTCTTTCATCCCAGTAACTTTCTTCGAATATATGCCTTTGTATACATATACGTGAACTGCAGCATCCTAGATAAAAATGTGAATCGTGAATCGATTTCGATTTGAATTTACATAAATGCGCTTTACATTGCTGTTTTATTTAGAAACCACGTAGCTTCTGGCTATATGCATGTATTATATATACATCTAAACCTAAACGTGAATGTCGTTGGAGTTTTCACCCTTAAGTTAGCGGACATAAATAACAACGCACCCTTGTAAGATGTGACTGTTTTAGTGTGTTGTCTGAGAGTGCACAAGATACGAAGTTACGTCATAAACTGCAGCTGTGACGAAACGCCATGCTACTCTATGTGTTCATTACTGTCAGCTGCCGCGGAAGGTTCTTCGCCCGGATCGAAGTGTCAGGTCGATTCACACTAATCTAACCAATGCTATCTGTAGGAACAAACCTTTTAATACTGACTCGATATAATTGTGAAGTTATAACTCTCTTTTGCAGATCGGAAGATAGATATTGTAGATTATAGACGCTCGACACCAAAACCATTAGAGGAGATATATACAAGTTTTGCTACTGGATATAGAAACGCGTCAAGTATTTTGGAGTGGAGAAAATTCGGATCGAGATTATTTTTCACATAGTGATTTCTTAAGATTTCTCAAGAAAACTCCTTCTGTTCAATTTCACAATTTCTAAGAAATCATTATGTGAAAAAAAATACACTTTCAATCTTGTCTAATTTTTGTAATTTTTTTTCGTTTTTGTGCCTTGCCTAGTAGGGAGTTATTTGAATAAATTTTGTAAGTATCGCCCTTATCAATATGGAAAGTTAATATCTCTAATAAGGGAATTATAAAATTGACACAAATGAAAAAGAAATGCCGCATTCCATATCTTCATTGTTATCATTTTTATCCGGATCAATGTAGATTTGATTCACACTAATTAGACTGAAGTTAATAATAATAATAATAATAAATTCTTTACTTGGGTACAGATATGCAGCCACAGCTGATTTCTACTCTGCCCCATCAAAATAAAAATACAGACATATATATAATATTATGTACAAATTTATGACTAATGAGCCTTTAAACAAACAATACAAGTTTTAAAAAAACAAGGAATAATAGCACAAATGTTAACAGAAAACTTAACAAATATTGCCAACAACTTAACAAATAAAAGAAAATATAAACAATGTGTAGATTAAAACAGGTTTCAATACCTTTCGATTAAAGAGTCTTTGATGGCTGTTAAGAATAATTTGTGACTTTTTACCTGTCTAATACTAGGATCGATATAGTTCCACAATTTTGGTCCAACAACAGAAAGACTTGTTGCGCCGATTTAAGTTTTGCCCTCAGGGATGTAAAGCTCTGTGTTATTTTTAGTGTCACAGGAGTGGAAACTAGACAATGGTATTAATAAATCACTTAGGTAGTTAGAATTGTTACTGTAATAAATATCATGTATCAGACTTGAAATATGCAGATGTCTGGAATCCTTAAGATCTAAGAGCTTCAATTCTTTTAGATAGAATGTAGATTATATAGACGCTCAGTATCTGAGGTTATCAGCCTCTATTAGACTGAAATGACGGTAGTATGTACTCCTTTTCGAACAAGAGATCTGCTTGGAACGATAAATTGTCGATTTAACCGCGAGTCATACCAAAATTTACCTGGAAATAAATTGAAAACAAAAATAAAAAAATTACTTAATGTTCATTGTTTGTATGAAAAGGAGGTGTTTTTTAATGTAAACTTTTGGTGTAAGATGCTGTTAAATTCCGCTGAAATTTTAATATTATAAAGAAAATACCGCACTTAATCACTCACTGACGCACTCATTCATCACGAAAACTCAGGAATTATGAAGTCTTAAATACTTGAAATTTGGATGTAATTAAGAAGAGATTTTTTGACATTCAACCCCTTAGTGGGTCACAACGGCATATGTATATCTTTAACAAAATTTATCTCAAATGTAAAACTTTTATGGTTCATGTGACTGTTAAAACTCGCTGACGATCTTTTTATTATAATGTCACGACTCGCACATAAAATACTGCAATACAATCTAGATACATACTCTGTGCATACATCCCTCTATAAAAATAGTTGTTTTTTGTGCTTGTATAGTGTTAGTAAAGTGATCAATTAAACACTAATACTGTAAAATTGCGTAAACTAACCACCTCGTATAATCATAAGTAAACTTACTCAAAATTAAACTTCAAAATTTTGAAAATACTGTACCTATATATTTTGTTAGTGATGATGTTATGACCCATGTGACTGTCGTTCCTTTCTATATTTTGTTACATTTGTCAAATATTAGTCATCACACACTAAAAATATAATCTACTATTTTGTGCAAAACCAGAATAGGCTTGAAGTTAATTATTATTTCGGGGGTCACAAGGTTGTACAACGCTGTTCCGTTTTACTTTAATTTTACATGTTGATAGGGTAACAACAATAAGCCAGATAAAAGCATGCTTAATTTTATCTGACAGCTAGCTTAACTTTGCAGCTCTGATGAATGATGTTTTACTGTCAGTTGTTAACGAATTCAGTGGAATAAAACTGATAATACCCATAAATGAATTGTCACAGAACAATTGTAATGAAGTTATGCATATTAAATTATTTCAAAGAATTTATCATCCCATTTTGAATACAGAGGTGAAAAAATGAATATTTCTGCAGTACTATTTATAATTCTTAATATTTTTTAATCAAAAACATAGATAAATGGTATATTTCAATCATAAAACATATTTCATTTTACGAGGTTGACTCTAATTGAAAAGTTTATAATAATTCTGTTTTTAAAAAAAACATGTTTTTACAGTAAAAAACGGAATTACATGTGTATATTAACTTTTATATTTACTTAATCAAAACATTTAATAGGTCTGTATTATTATTATTTGTTATTTCGAACAATTGTAAATTTTATAAATTGTATTTTTAAAAATTTAATTACAGTTATTAAAGCTTGATAAAGTTCCAAACCAGGAACAAAACGTCGCTGTAAATAAAAAATTAAGTGTTTACTTAATAAAAAAAGTCCTTTTTCCCGAAAAATCATTTTTATATTAACTACCAAGGACAAAAAAGAAAAAAACCCGGGTCGCAGTGCCAAAACCCTGCCGACAATATAGTGTATTTGCTTATACAGGCAGTGTGGCTTTATTACGCGAACTTAAGTTGGTTTTTGAGCAAAATTAAAAATTTGACTCCTTAATACACCCCTTAAAATAACATTTTTTTTCTTAACTGCAATATTATTATCAATCTAACGTCTACACCGAATTAAATACACCCATCAATAAATAAATCACTATCTACAAATTAGTGTTTTCAAAAAATTTGTAAGTCCGGTCCTGTTAAGCCGATTTTATTAAAATTTTAGGGGCACTTTTTAATTGCTACTAACGGGTTAAATGTCAATTTTGAAACGATTCTGTGAATTTTCTCGGTATTTTGGGGCCCAAAAACATTTTTCAACCCCTAAAAACTACCCTTAAAATGGCCCGATTACGCCCATTTTAAATAGGCTTCTGGCAATGATGGATTTCAATACGTGGGCCAAATTTCGTTAAAATCAATTAGCCCTTTCGAAAGTTATTGCCCGTACACACACACACATATATATATTATGACATGTTGAATATCTCATGATACAGCGCCCCTAGGGACTTGACAGATTCATTACTGGATACCCCTTGACGTCCTGAATCTGTAGAGTCTACGATCATGACTCTAGCATTTCTGGAAGCCTAAATATTGCAAAAAGAATCAAAAAGAAAAAATGATCGTGTGTAGGCGCCTTTAGAATGCACCTTTGAAGGTAGAAGGCGTGCTTTACTGGTTCATAAACATGACTCGCAGCCGCGACGTCAATTTAGCGCGACTTTTTGCGAGAAAGAGATAAGGCTTCATGCATTGTGTGCGTTAGAGAGAATTCTATGTCGTTGTGTGAGGAATAGGCGCCTGATCTTACCAGTCGCACACTTGACGTTAGACCAGCGAAATATACACATCTATTGAAGGTTGATGTGTTGTTTTTAAATTTTAATACAGATTTGAATATGGAATTTTAATAACTGAAAGGGAGCATATTTTTTGTGGCGAATAGGGACTGTTGTTATGGATTCTGGATTATCGTTGTAGTGTATTTCTGGCGCTATCTCGTTTCCGTATTTCGTTGTCGTTCTTGTCGAATTTTTTCCTGGTTCGAGAGTCCCGTATTTCTCTGGAAATCCTGTCGTTTGTATTTTTTTGATTGTTGCGTAGGATTTAGCTTCCCGTGAATATTAAAAGTGTATGTCTGGATTAGGTCTGGTCTGTTGTTAGGGAAATACTGCCCCATACCCCTTTTAGTAGTTGTCGTTTTCTTGGATTTGTAGTTCTGGAAGTTAGGGATAAGACGCTTAGGTTTTCCTGGAGTTAATTGTTTGAAGTTTGGGATCTCGTCCATTATACCTGTATGGCGCTCTTAATGAATATGATATCAGCTTTGGTTGGATTTGTTTCATATTCGGGATAGTGTTCCCCCAGGTTCCGGGAATAAAGTTCCAGACTTCCCGAATAATCAAATTTTCATTTTGAACTAAACATTTTACTTTATCTGAACGGCAATTCTATGTGCATGCCCAGTAATAAAAAATTTGTATTCGTTGGACATTGATTGTAGATGCTAGGGTGTTCCCGAGGGATAACAGGAACACAAATTTGGTTTCGTTTTCGGGTTGTTACTACGTGTTTCGGTGTTCATACTGTTTGGATTGATTGCACAGACGCTTATATCCCGTTTGAAGTTTTTATTTTATTTTTTTGGTATTTTAATACAACTTGAGTATTTTCCCGTGACGAAATTTAATTGAGATACCGGGTGTCTTGTTTAAGATAAAATTCTGTTGAAGCTGACCCGTCATTTTATATTTTATATTTTATGAATGTATTGTGTTTGTGAAAGAGCATATTAGCTATTTTAGTAACTACCAATTGTTACATAACTATAATACCAGGGGAAACAGTGACTTTCGTTTGCCAGATCATTCTTTAACTACTTTTGAAAAAGGTGTTCTTTACAACTGCCTTAAAATCTATAATCATCTGTCAAATGAAATCAAATCATTGCCACCGCAAGCCTTAAAAAGGAAGTTAAAGAATGACCTGGTAAACAGAGAATTTTATTGTATACAAGAATTTTTTAATGTGTAATTTTAATATGTTTTTATGGACTTGCCATATACTTTTCTTGTCAATGTTGTAAATAAATCTACTTACTTACTTACTTACTTATAGTGATTTTATTGTTATTGTATATTCCGGGACAGGTCCCGTTGGTGTCTTCAGACTCATCTACAGGGAGTCCGTGTTAAGTCGGTCAATTATATGAATTGACTTCTAGCTGATTCTTCAAGATTTGACCATCAACCTTGTTAGTAATCAGGGTATCCAAAGACCCATATACTGGGTGTCTTATTTAAGTCGGACAATTGCTGTGAACTGACCCGCTATTGTAAACCCTCAATATTTTAGCACACCTGTCAGCCTATAGTGGCGTCACTACCGACATATACCGGGCGTCCTATTTTAGGAAGATTATTAATTCCCGGTGGATTAGCTGTGTATCGTTTTATATTAGTTATTACGGATAATAACTGTGGTGTATCTGACCTTTATACCGGGTGTAAAACTGAGTGTATGCACCCTCGTTTCGCTGGTTCTTTCTCAAGTCCAAATTTCTTTTAACGTGTTTTTCGAATGTTTTGCAAATTGTGTTGTGAATTTTAATCTAGTAAAGATCATCATTGACCTGCCCCGTTCTAAGCCTCCTAGTCTGGACTATCTAGGTGTGGCAGCTAACGATCTGAGTCTTGGCGCCCTGTTACCTCCTGTCGGTGGATACGTTAGCCCAATTACTATCTTGGACGTGTTGGTCAACTGGTTGGTCAAGTGTTTGTGTGTTTTCGTGTTAGGTGATAGGATTTTATTAAGTCTTCTGTAGGTTAGTGGTTTTGTAATCATTTCCGGGAATTCTAGTATTGTGTGTCGTCTGTACTGTGTTGTCTATTTGTCGAGTGGTAGGTGGTAGGATTTTTTAAGCCTTCATTAGGCTATTCCGTTTGGAATTATTTTCGGGAACTCAAATATTGTGTTATTCTTCTGTGTTGTGTTGTTTATTTGTCGAGTGGTAGGTGGTAGGATTTTTTAGCAGCCATAGTTGGCTGTTCCCCAAGTCATTGGTTGTTTATCTAAAGTGTTCAAGTGGTTTGAATGTCCCACATCAATATTTTTGTTCGTACCACGACCCAGCATTCGCTGATCGCTAGCCGCGCATCTGATTAAATTCAGAATTGAACTTCTTTCACTTGCTGTGGTACAAGGGTGATCTCTAGGCCCTGTGGCACTTCTCAAATCCCTTCTAATATCTCAGAACAGCTTGAGAAGGTTAAGGTCACAATATATATATATATATATATATATATATATATATATATATATATATTTTGATGTTCTCTTGCGTAGACGGACTCCCACTTATTACAACACTGTCTTGAAAAGAAAAGAAAAAAAGAGACAACAGTCGAATCTGTGTTGTCGGCGTCGCAGGAGGATATCTGATCTTAAGTTGCTGGGCCCGTTTAGTTTATTTGACAGATAATTTGATATCCGCCTATGGGCGTCCGATCAACACAGACCCTTAAGACAAAAAAGAAACAATCGTGTTAATACTTAGTTATATTTAAACGTGTTAATTACTAACGGAGCAAGCTTAAGTGCTATACACAGGCAGAACGGACAATCGGTCAATAATTCACAATTTCAATAATAACAGGTACGCAGAAAATCACAAATGACTTATTTACTAATATAGTACTATTTTAATAGTTACTAACGGAGCCAACTTAATTACTATAAACGGACAGAGCGGACAATCAAACAAAATTCACAAGATACCGACATAAACTACAGAACAAAAACAGATACGTCCGTATCCTTCAAATACCGGAACAGAGAGTTCTTACTTAACTAATATAATACTACTTTAATAATAACTAACGGAGCAAATGCTTAAATACTACAAACGGACAGAACAGACAACAATTCGCAAAATACCGACTTAAACTACGGAACAGAAACGGATACGTCTATACCCTCCAGATACCGGAACAGAGAGAGGTTTTTGTTATTTTATTATTTTCACGAAACCGTCACCTAGCAAACATATTCATTACACAACAATGTCAGGCTTTATTGTTCGTTGCTAAGTGAGGCATGATATCGTAGTAGCCACGGATATCAGAAAATGCAATACTGAATCACAGCTGCCTATAACTGTTCAGATATAATTAAATTATTAACTATTTATTTAATTAATTATTAAGGTTATACTATATATTCTTGTGACATATGGGCATAATGTCACAATTTCCCACCAACAGGGGGACGGCGGGGAAAGTTCGCAAACATACTGCTCAAGATGGCAACACTGAACTGTCAAAAGTGACAACAATTAACCTCTGATCAACAAACAAAATTTTCACGGTGCGGATGAAACAAGGTTAAATCTAAATAACTAGCTTAAAATTACGAAGTCGGAATAAGTTTTAAACTTTCTTTAAGTGCTCCACGTGAGCTCGGAACAATCTATCAGTGACAGGGTCATTTAATTCTACACTAACTGGAGACAAAAATCGAACGATAGTACGGGGTTCGCTATACCTCGGGAGGAATTTTAAATGAAAGTTTGGCCTCATCTTTTGGTAATGCAATCTTTGAACAACGGAATCACCAACTTGAAACTTTGATTCAGGAGTACGATTGACATTATAATAACTCGCTTGACGATCATGCGATTGCTTCAACATGTCACGGGCAACATCTGGAGTTAACGAATCTCGTTTTTCCCACACTGCAGGTAAATTCCACTTGAGATCCAGCGGGAATTTTATTTCTCGACCGAGAAAGACTCGACAAGGTAAATCATTAATACTTGTTGCCGGCGCTGCTTGTTACAAGCGGTCCCATTAAATCAATGTATAAGCGGTTCCAAACCGCCGTAGGAGGACTAGACGACATAATTACTTTGTCGGGGTTTTGGTCACTTTTATGACGCAAACATAACTGGCAGGCCTTAATGTGTTGTCGGACTTCTATAAACATCTTTGGCCACCAAAATCGCCTGGCAATAGAGCGATATGTCTTGTTAATTCCGAGATGAGCACCCATTTCAGAGTTATGAAACTGCTCGAGGATGCTTGGCTTGGCTTCACTAGGTACAACAATACGGGCTTAATTATGGCGCCCCACTAGACGCACTAGAAAATTGTCTCGAACGGCAAAATGTCTTACGTTCACACCTTGCAAAATTTGTCTTTTTATCGAATTTAATTCAACATTTTTATTTTGAATGTCTCTGAGTTCACTGAACTCAGTACTGACGTCAACAATTGAACACATAAGATCGTCCATTTGTTTTAGATTCTTGGGCACAGGTAATCGGTGATGGCTTGGACCTTTTCACTATCCACAGCGAGACCAGACGACGAAATGCTGTGACCCAGAAACTTCAGTTCGAATTTCGCGAACTTCACCTTACTCGGGTTGACAGTCAGATTTGCGTCTCGAAGACGTCGCAACACCTCACGCATGTGGCTCATATGAGAGTCCAAATTGTCACTGTAGATGAGCAGGTCATCGAAAAACACAATTACATTTTTATATCGTAAAATAGTTCACTCTTTAGTCGATTCAGAGCACTGGGCGATTCGGACAGTTCAATCTGATAAAACGCACTATTCAGATCCAGAGTTGTGAATACTTTAGCCCTTTTCAAACGTTGAAAGACGTGCTCAATCGCCAGAGCTGGAAACGCGTCCATACGGACCTTTTGATTTATCCTGTTTTCCGTCAAGCCTCCGGAAATTCTGAACACAATCTATCGAATTTTTCAGTTGCGGAGTCCACGGTCATAATCGGAACCAATAATTCGACTGGGACGGAAGCAGGCAAGGAAATATACGGAATCGACGAATCCCGGTCAAATTCAAACGATACTGAATTTTCGGCACAGTTTAATATTGCCCTCATATTTTTCAAGGACTTACTACCAATAATTACTGAGTATGAAATATTTGGCAACACAAAAAGATAAGTTTCCAAGTTTTATTCTTAATCTTTACAACTAATGCCACCGAGTTAACAGAACGGGTCGTTTGACCATTGGCTACGCGAGCATATTGTTCGCATTTCTTATAATTACCTAACTTAAGAGAAACTAAATAATCGGCCAGGTTAGCGCTAATGTAATTTAGCGTGGAACCCGTGTCCAATAGAGCAGAAGCCTTAACGTTACCTAAACTAATATTAATTATAGGGATAGACTCGACTAAATTATTTGAACCGGCGGTTGCAGCGAAATAGTTCGAAATAGCTGCAATCGGGATCTTATCGAATAATTTGGGAGACGGGGCCGAAACGGGGGAAATTGTCGAACTATCACTATCAGTTGAACAATTACTACATAAAATTTTGGGGTTCTTATAGGCACTAACTACGGCATTGCATTTTCCGGTGATATCCGAGACTCACCAGAAACACCGGGCACTGGAACGCTGGGAGGCTGCGGCTCCCGGACGACGGTAGGAATATCTGTTGACTGCGGAGTGGACGGGACGGTTCGGGATTTCGGCTTCAGGACGGCGGACACGTACAGAACAGGTTGGAACAAGGCTCAGGCTTTCCAAACTACGCTCTGCTACCAATTTGATGTTCTCTTGCGTAGACGGACTCCCACTTATTACAACACTGTCTTGAAAAGAAAAGAAAAAAAGAGACAACAGTCGAATCTGTGTTGTCGGCGTCGCAGGAGGATATCTGATCTTAAGTTGCTGGGCCCGTTTAGTTTATTTGACAGATAATTTGATATCCGCCTATGGGCGTCCGATCAACACAGACCATTAAGACAAAAAAGAAACAATCGTGTTAATACTTAGTTATATTTAAACGTGTTAATTACTAACGGAGCAAGCTTAAGTGCTATACACAGGCAGAACGGACAATCGGTCAATAATTCACAATTTCAATAATAACAGGTACGCAGAAAATCACAAATGACTTATTTACTAATATAGTACTATTTTAATAGTTACTAACGGAGCCAACTTAATTACTATAAACGGACAGAGCGGACAATCAAACAAAATTCACAAGATACCGACATAAACTACAGAACAAAAACAGATACGTCCGTATCCTTCAAATACCGGAACAGAGAGTTCTTACTTAACTAATATAATACTACTTTAATAATAACTAACGGAGCAAATGCTTAAATACTACAAACGGACAGAACAGACAACAATTCGCAAAATACCGACTTAAACTACGGAACAGAAACGGATACGTCTATACCCTCCAGATACCGGAACAGAGAGAGGTTTTTGTTATTTTATTATTTTCACGAAACCGTCACCTAGCAAACATATTCATTACACAACAATGTCAGGCTTTATTGTTCGTTGCTAAGTGAGGCATGATATCGTAGTAGCCACGGATATCAGAAAATGCAATACTGAATCACAGCTGCCTATAACTGTTCAGATATAATTAAATTATTAACTATTTATTTAATTAATTATTAAGGTTATACTATATATTCTTGTGACATATGGGCATAATGTCACAATATATATATATATATATATATACACATATATATATATATAAACATTTTTAAAAATGGTGCCAAAGTGTTTAGAACGTTATGAAACGTCGAGAAATATTGGTCCGACCCCTAGGTCCCGCCATCCGACCGATGCCAATAGTGTATGTTGCCATATGGTAAATACACTAATAAAGTTAACTCATTTTGTCTATGGGTGATATGACACATACAGGGATTACATTATTATTTTGCATATAAATATGGGTGCAGTGTTAAGTTACAAAAACATGTAAACCAAATTATAAGATATGATCCACAGGATCGTTTATTAATCAACTTTAAGAAAATTATCACTGGTTGACATAACACGACGTTCCATGTGAACTTGTAACACCGTCGGCTTTCTCCCAATGATACATCTCCTCTTTTATCTGTTCCTGTCTACACGCTTTAGTGTCAGGAAGGTGTATAGGTAATTCTTCCCTCTCATTGGTCAGCCATCTATCATACGACAGGAATGCGATAAACAGACACACATAAGGAAATGCCAAATGTACGTTGGCTAACAATGCATACAAAATTAAAAGATTCTGATGTACTGCTTATTTGTTGGGGAAATTATTTTTTATTCGTCTAATCAATAGGTATATTTATGATTTGAATTGGTCTTTCCTACATCAACAAACAAATAAGATGAATATGCTTTTTATATTAAGAATTTAAAAGAAGAATTGTTTTCTTGGGAGAATTTTATCATTTACGAGATATTGTTTATTAAGTTGGAAGAATAGGACTCGCTGTCTGCTGAAATTTACTTTATTATTGATTTTAATATAACGATATATATAATCTACAGTAGTCCGATTTATAGAATAGAATAGAATAGAATAGCATTTTTTATTCTGTAAGTTGCAACAGCAACATAGAACAGGTCAAATTTAAAATTTAAAAATCACACAAAAACACATTAAAAACACATTAAAAGAATAGTGTACATATTACAATTTAGAGCATAATGTAATTAAGTAATCACTCATACTATAGAAAATTTTAGAGTTTAAAAATGTCACAAGCTTTTTTTTAAATATTTTTAATGGAAGGTCTTTTATTTCACAGGGTAAATTATTAAATATTTTTATAATGGAGTTCAGTGGGCTCTTGAGCACACAGGATGTATGCGTTAATGTTAATACAAAGTTTACTTTTTTTCTAGTACCATAAGCATGTTTTATCGTATTATTAACGAAAAGTTGGGGAAATTTTACTACAAATAAAGCACAATCCAATATATATAAGTCATAGACGGTTAGTATTTTTAAATCATGGAATAAAGGACGACAATGTTCTCGAGGACCCTTATCACAAATTGCACGAATGCATCTTTTCTGGGCTTTAAATAGGGTATCCATAGACACAGAATTGCCCCAAATGACAATGCCATATCTTAGTTTAGACTGCACATACGAATAGTATATATTTGTTAAGATGTGACGAGGAACAATTTTGTTTAGTGAGCGTAGGAGATAAGCATATTTATTTATAACTTTACACAGATTCTCTATATGTTGTTTCCATGTCATGCGTTTATCGATATAGATTCCCAAAAATTTCACAACATCCAACAGATCAATTGCTCCCAGATCTGGCAGTAATAAATTTTGATCAGAGAAGCTGTATTCTCCAAACTTTATGTACTGAGTTTTTAACAGGTTTAATTTTAAGCTGTTTTCTTGAAACCATAATGAGATGTTGTTTATAGAGGATTGCATTGAAGTTATTAAAGCGTTTTTATCCGTATTCTCAAAGATAACGGCTGTATCATCAGCAAATAGTACAATCTTGTCATCTACATTCTTGGCAATGTCATTTAGATATAAAATGAATAAAAGAGGGCCAAGAATAGATCCCTGAGGAACTCCTCTAATAATCTGAAGCTGATCTGATAATACTGATTTGGTTTCACCCTTATGATTTGTGATCCATTGCACTTTTTGTGTTCTTCCTGACAAGTAGGACCTGATAAGGTCTAGGGAGACACCTCGTATGCCATATTCATACAATTTGTTACATAGTAAATCCACATGAACACAGTCGAACGCCTTTGATAAGTCAAATAACGCAAGAATACAGGGTTTTTTTACATTCCAATTTGTTGTTATAGCATCAATAACTTTGAAAATCGCCAATTGAGTCGAGTAACCAGCTCTAAAGCCATGTTGACTGTCATCGATGATATCCCATTTACTTATATAATTTATTACTCTTGATCGCAAAACTCGTTCAAAAATTTTTGAAATAGTACACAAAAGTGA
This sequence comes from Venustoraphidia nigricollis, assembly GCA_034508555.1. NCBI lineage: Eukaryota > Metazoa > Arthropoda > Insecta > Raphidioptera > Raphidiidae > Venustoraphidia > Venustoraphidia nigricollis. The sequence continues at coordinate 956,841 of JAVRKA010000019.1, read as the reverse complement.
GATTGATCGATAATTGTCCATAGCTTTTTCATCACCTTTTTTGTACAGTGGTTTAATAATGGCAAGTTTGAGCAAATTTGGATAAATGCCCTGTACAAAACATAAGTTAATAATGTAGCATAAGGACCTTATAAGTCTTTGCGCGAACATTTTCAAAATGAAGGTAGGAATCTCGTCCCAGCCGATTGATCTTTTATTTTTTAAGGAATAAATTACATTGATTACTTCATTGTCGTCACATGGGTAAAGAAATAAACTAGAGCCATTATTTGGCAGATGCAAGATTGTATTCATTTTAGGATCCTTCAGATTTAGGGTTTTAGTAATGTTTGCAAAATAGTCGTTAAAGTTATTTGCTATTTGATGCGCGTCACAGATTTCCATACCGTCTGAGTCGATACAAGTTGTATTAGAAGAAGAGTATTTACTGGCTCCATTTGTTAAATTGTTTATGATTTTCCAAGCCATCGCAGATTTATTGTCAGCATTTTCTATTAATCTGCTGTAATGGCCATGCTTTGCGGAGTTAATTTGTGTAGTTAAGTCTTTACAGACGTTTTTATATTGTCTGGTTAAATTTTGTGTATCTATACCAAATTTTTTTAGCTCTCGTAATAACAAATAAAGACTATGTTTCGTTTCGGATAGCTTTTTTATTTCAGGAGTTACCCACTGTTTTTTCGTTCCGTTATTTTTACTTCCATTTATATCTACGCGTTTTCTAGGAAAGGATACCTCAAAATAATATGTTAAAGCGTCAATGAACTGTTCATAACAGGAGTCTACATCCGTATTCAAATACACTGTTTCCCATGTCTCATGAGATAGTAAGCACTCAAAATTAAGTAGTTGACCATCAGTGAACGATCTGACGTATTTATAGGCACTATTTTTGATCATATTCGAAGGATTATCTAACTTAAAACTCATTGTGATTGCGCAATGGTCCGACAAAGGAGTATCTGTATTTACAATATTATGGGATCTAATATTTGTAATTATATTATCAATCAGAGTTTCCGAGGTGGCTGTTTTTCTGGTCGGCTCCAAAACAGTGCATACAAGGTTAAAAGAAGCCAGTAAGACATCAAATTGCTTATATTTTTTATCTCTGATATTTAAAAAGTTTAAGTTGAAATCACCGCAAATAGTAATATTATATGTTTTTTTCAGACCGGTGATAATAAACAGTAGGTCTTCAAATGTATTTAAGAATATGTTAAAGTCGCTATCTGGCGTGCGGTAGACACAAATTACAATAAGGTTAGCATCGCTGACTGTAATGCCACAGCACTCAAAGTGTTTTTCAGTATTTAATTTATTGATGGATGATATTTGTTTATATTTGTAATTATCCTTGGTATAGATAGATACACCTCTATGGGAGTAGTTCGATCGACAAAAGTAACTTGCCAAATTATATCCGTTTAAGTGCAGAACATTTATTTCATCGTGAAGAAGCCAGTGCTCCGAGAAGCATACAAAGTCGCTTTGAAGGTCGTTTAGGAGTAACTCCAGTTCATTTATTTTATTTCTTATGCATTGTATATTCATGTGAGTGATTTTTATATCTCTTCCATTAATTTGCGATTTTGAATCAATTGGTTTGATGGCTTCGAAAGGAACCTGGCTTATGCTGTGTTTTTTACAATTTTTACAAATGATACAAATTTTCTTTTTTTGAATATAAATTTCTGTTAACTAATAACTACGGGATTCACAATAATTTATTTTAAAGTAGGTAATAGGTGATTATAAATGTGAAAGAAGAATTGAGATTAGAACCAAGAATTTAGATTTAAAATGTTATGCTTTCATTTAGCAAGCTGTCGCACACGAGATATTAGTACTATTTAAATCGTTACATTATTTCAAATAAAATCTTAAAATTGAAATTCATATTTATTTAGTAGGTACTTTTGCTGTAGAAAAAGGATGGTTTAATAAAATAAAAAAAACTGGATATTTTGCAACAATTACTGTACTTATGTGATAAAAAATGAATTATCCAATCGCTTCTTCTACTTTCACTACACAAATTTTCACAGCACAAATAAATGTGTGATATCTATTCTTGATAATAATATCTACGGTAATAATAATCGACGCTATATGAATATTATAAATGTTTAAATAAACTTTTTGAATTTTTTTTTCATAATTATCATTATTAGATTGCTAGAAATTACAAATTACGTTTAAATCAAGGTCACACACAAATTCTTCGTGTAGTTGGACAGCCATCGCTCATATGACAGGAATGCTTTGCACAACACATACATAAAGAAGTGCCAAATGTGTGAATTGTTTATATGACGCACGCTGGCTAACGGTACAATTGGATTATGTAGATAATCACAGTTTTCTATTTCGACTATTTTCGACACACATTTGGCTGTTTTCTGATTCATTTCTTTATGTACGCCTAATGATATAACTTAATGTCACCTTTCAAGTTTCTAAGTCAACTATAGAGTGTGTCTATGTGTGAGTGAGTGAGTGAGTCTATGAGTTAAAAGTAGCGATATTCGGAAGGCAATATCTCGGGAAACATTTAAGTTGTTTTTTTTTTTTTTTAAGAAAAAACTTAAATGTTTCCCGAGATAGGGGTCAATAGTTGGTCAATATGGTTCGTGTAAATATTCACAGTGTCCAAATATTTGTCGAATTTTGATGACAAATTTAAGTCTATTCTGGACAACTTTTCTCATTAAAACTTAATATAATAAAAACATTACATTGAGTTTTAATGAGAAAAGTAAATTTTAAAATAAAATGTTTTTAGTATATTACCTTTAGTGCTGTAAATTCGTAAGACGCATCGTAATTTTTAAATTTATTTTAGCTATAAAACAAAACAGAAAAGTTCATATCCTTGTTTTTTGAACTAACTCGGTAGTTTTAAAAATAACTAACACTTTAAATTTAAAGATGATATAACTAAAATAATAAAATATTCTATCTACCATGACGTAACTGGCCATTAAGGGGATACAGTAGTAGACGAACAGTTTTTGCTGCGGGGCAACGGTAAGAAGGGAACACGTTCAACACAAGAAAAAAGGCGGTGCCAAATTACACTATTTGACTTCCCTCCCCCGCCTAAGTATTTCAATGTAAAGCCGCTATATCAGAACGACAACACGTATAGTAGGTATAATCAACATTGTTGGATAATACAGTACTTAATAATCCGGGTTAATTAAAACTGGTGATCTGGATTGCTAAAAAATCCAAATTGTTGCGAGCATTATTACTGATTTACGAAGCTATGATTTTTTTTAATTTACTGTCAAAATACATTCCTAAAATCATATATTATATATTGTTACAATAGACTAATTACTATTACAAGTTACAACGTACATGATAATACAGTCAAGCAAATTACCGTGACTGTAATGAATCATTCGTTTATAAAAATCATTTGCAAGGCAACCTTTCGATTATCAAACTCATTTGATTACTCTCAAGACTAGCGGCTATGGCTAAAGTTGCTTTGTCTCTTAAGTTCCTTGTAGGTCCGTGATGAACCCGAAGTTTTGCGTGCTTACAGACACAACATTCTAATGATTGCTTACTTCGTCATAATAATAATTCTAGATTACTAGTTATTTAAAATTAAAATAATTTAGCAAAGGAATTTTGGCAAAGTAATTTATGAGATTTAATATTTTGTCAATATTTACTTTGAAAAAATGTTTACAGGAAGTGTTTCTTTATTTTGTGTTACAGACTGTCTCCCTTTTATTAGTAGGTACGAGCGCGTTGAATCTCTTCACAGCAATGTTTGTACTTTGTCTTATATCTCGAAGAAAAAGATAATCAAAAGTATTGATTACTTCTTTTTTATGTTTTTATATACAAAGGAAAAAGGGAAAAGAATGAGAATGACTAAAACACGATACTGATTTTCCTTAGGTACAGTAATGTGTACAGAGTTTTTGAAACAACTTCTTGAATCAAAAAGGATATACAATTAAAAGATAAATATATGATTACTTAATTAGTGTATTTGCCATATGGCAACATACACTATTGGCGTCGGTCGGATGGCGGGACCTAGGGGTCGGACCAAAATTTCTCGACGTTTCATAACCTCCTAAACACTTTAGCACCATTTTTTAAAATGTTTATATATATATATGTATATATATATATATATATATATATATATATATATATATATATTTATATACGTATATATATATATATATAAGCGCGATAACTTTCGAAAGAGTTAATTGATTTCAACGAAATTTGGGCAACGTGTTGAAATCCATCACCGCAAGAAGCCTATTTAAAATGGGCCTGATCGGGCTATTTTAAGGGTAGTTTTTAGGGGTTGAAAACTGTTTTTGGGCCTAAAAATACCGAAAAAATTCTCCGAAACGTTTCAAAATTGAAATTTAACCCTTTGGTAATGATTAAAAAGTGTCCCCACAATTTTAATTATAATATATAGGACCGGATTTACAAATTTTATGAAAACACTAGTTTGCAGATAGTGACTTATTTATTGAAGGGTGTATTTAATTCGGTGTAGACGTTAGATTGATAATAATATTACAATTAAGAAAAAAATTTTATTTTAAGGGGTGTATTAAGGGGTTAAATTTTTTATTTTGCCCAAAAACAAACTTAATTTCACATAATAAAAGTATAAAACCACACGGACCTATACAAGCAAATACACTATATTGTCGGCAGGGTTTTGGCACTGCGACCCGGGTTTTTATTTTTTTCTAATTTTAAAATACAAACTAAAGGTATGTTATTTAAGGTAGTTATCGTGGTACAATATTATCAAAAAATTATAGATTATACGCGCCACAAAAGTATACTAGCTTGTAGCTAAGTGATCCATAAATTTGTACTCAAGACTGTACCTGTGGAAACGTAACCCATACAATATTCATATGCATGTATACTTTTCTATAAATTGTTGAACTTTAAACCGTTATTTATAAATAATTGGACGGTCAAAAAATTATTCTTATTTTTTTTAAACTCATAACAAATGCATTGAACAACTGTCAGTTTTTGGAAAGTTTCTGACAGTTAGTTCTTTTTTTATAAATAAGAAACTGGTTCAGAACTACAGAGATCGTATACAATCAATGTTAATTATATCCAATTTTTAATTGAATTTATCTCGGATTATATACGGTCGATCGACTTCAAATTTTCAGGGTAATTGTATTATCATGTCCTTAATAAGTATACAAAACTTAAGAATTTTCTGACGGTGTGCCTTAACCACGACAACTACCTTAACGAAGTAGCGCATCTTAGAACAGCAACCTGTAACCACCAACCAGCAGCAATCGTCAGTCGGTCGCCTGTCTAACCATGCTGTCGTTTTCATTAATTATTATTTGTATTAAAGAAACTACTCGAAAACTGGCAAAATGTCTACCGCAAATAACGATACAGCAAGTCTGATAAATAAAAAAACTAGGACGATAATTTTAATTATAATTATTTGTTAATTTTTCGACGAGAACTCAATTATATTTAAAATAATTTTATGTCATCAAAAATATGATCATATATTGCTGCAGCTGGCTTTACTATCATTTGCTAGTCTCTCAGTTTGACACTTGAAAGTTTTCAGTATTTCTAGGTTTTATTACCGCCAGCGGAAAAATTAAATGTATTTAAGTTGAGAACAACGCAGTAATACTTGTAAATTAAATCATTTAATCATTTTAAAGTGTTTAAAACTTACAAAGTAATTAATAATTTATTTACAATAAAATCTAATCTTTAATCATTTTTCAATATTCTAGTTCAAACAATGAATTCTCCGTAACAAGTCCTTTCCTCTTGATTTACTTTCCATTATCCTTCCTTTCTTCCCTGTCTTATAACTGAATCTCTTGTCACGATATGGACAGAGCAGGACTACGGATTTTGTAATCATAATTTTGTCATTTTATAATTTAAACGAATTTTTTAATGCCTTAGAATAAAACTGTAATATAAATTGCTATTTAGATATTGTGTACTTGTTTAACATTTTACATTCTTATACAAAATTTTAACGACAGTAAAAAGCCCGGATCGCAGTGTCAAAACCCTGCCGACAAAATAGTGTATTTGCTAATACAGGCAGTGTGGCTTTATTATGCGAACTTAACTTGGTTTTTGGGCAAAATAAAAAAATTAACACCTTAATATACCCCTTAAAATATTTTTTTTCTTAATTGCAATATTATTAACAATCTAACGTGTACCGAATTAAATACACCGATCAGTAAATAGGTCACTACCTACAAATTAGTGTTTTCATAAAATTTGTTAATCCGGTCCTGTCCGGCCGATTTTATTAAAATTTTAGGGACATTTTTTTATTACCACCAGAGGGTTAAATTTTAATTTTGAAATGATTCAGAGAATTTTTTCGGAATTTTAGGGCCCAAAAACATTTTTAAACCCCTAAAAACTACCCTTAAAATGTCCCGATTAGGCCCATTTTAAACAGGCTTCTTGCGGTGATGGATTTCAATACGTGGGCCAAATTTAGTAGAAATCAATTAACTGTTTCGAAAATTATTGCCCGCACGTAGGTATATATATATATATAAACATTTTTAAAAATGGTGCCAAAGTATTTAGGAGGTTATGAAACGTCGAGAAATTTTGGTCCGACCCCTAGGTCCCACCTTCCGACCGATGCCAATAGTGTATGTTGCCATATGGCAAATACACTAACAAGCGGCTCTAAGATTCACCAGGTAAACGTTCCAGTTTGATGAATATTGAATATTATTAATTACAGTAATAACAACATAATAAGCCAAATAGTAACGACTAATATTGCACACATTCATGTCTAAGGAACAAATAAAAATTATTATTATTATAACATATAACAAGGTAATAGCGCGGTTACTCGATGCTTCAAGTCTCGTTTTGACGTGTTTGTACAACTGGTTATTTTAATTGTGACTCACAAATGAAATAAAACCAATTAATAAACGTTATTTGCTTGTTCTCTCATAAGTCTATTCTATACACCGATAAATAGCAATAAACTGCCTGATCAGCATCTGGTTGGTTAACTGAAACTCAACACAGCAGAAGGCAGTGTAGGGATCCAAATATTTGAGAAAGAAAATAAATGTCCCAAAATATAATATAAAAAGAAAAACACATTAGTACAGGTGCAATATAAAAAGATCTACAAATTAAATTAAATCGTTGAACCCTCTGTTTCAAATATCAAAATTTGTATTGTCGCAAAACAATGCATAGTTGACGCATGCATACAAAACCTATAGCAGGTTAGAACAGAGCTTGATGGAAAAGACTGAACGGAGCTGAAAAGTTTGAGCTCCCAATACGACGCTGTATCGAGTGCGAGATGTCGTCATCGAGCTTTTGTACTAGGTTTCTCTGTGTCCAGAGCATACTGCGATACGATGTAATTAAAACAGCTATGTGTTCGGATGTAAGTACCACGCGATTTCCACGCTATTGTATTTAAAATGTATATATACGCCAGCTTTTGAATGCTCAGCACGCGACACAACATTGAACGGAAACCACTGGAATTGCACGGCGCTGCGGGCTGCTGAAGAAAATATAAAATGGGGTGACATATTTTAAACACGCAAACATCAACACCAAAACGGTGTCATTGTTATTTCAAGAAACGACAACGAAATTGCTTTAGATAAATTTGGTATTCGGTGAGTTGCTGGGCTGCACCTGTGTCGTACGAATATCAAGGTTGACACTAACATTATAAATTATGGTTATGCAATTGCATTTTCTTCATACCATGTCGAAAGTACATACTTTCTGATTCGATTTTGAAGCAGAAAGCCTAACATTTATTACTCGCATACCGTCTGCCGAAACAGTTTTGTCATGCGCACTGATACGTGACACTGCCGTTTGTCAGGTCATGTGTTCGCCAGTATAGACAGTAGTAACCAACTGATGTTATTACATGGACATTACTAGATCCATGTATCCTTACGTATAATCTCAAAATTACTCCCTTGAAAGTAATTAGTCTTTTTATATATTGATGAATGTACGTACTTTCGACCAAGTATGAAGAAAAATAGTATATACCATACGGGCAGAAAGCTGAAAGTCCTGCACTGCGTGACATATGATGCCCTCGACTTCGCCTCGGGCATCATGATGCACAGTACAGGAAATTCAATTTTCTGCTCTTGTGGCGTAATATACTATTTCTTCATACTATTCCGGAAGTATGTACTTTCTGATTCGATTTTAGATCTGAAAGTATGAAATTTCTGACAAGCTGCAATTACATTCATATCGTCTGTATTATCATACGCAACTGACATGTGAGATGGTGAGACTTTAGACTAGCGACTGACATTATGAGATGCATATGTCATTACGTATATAACATCAACTATTTATCACTTCAAAGTAAGTAGTTCTTTTATATATTGGTGAAAGTGCGTACTTTCGGCATGGTATGAAGAAAAATAGTATACACCACACGAGCAGAAAGCTGAAAGGCATGCACTGCGCGACATATGATGCCCTCGACTTCGCTTCGGACATCATGTGGCGCAGTGCAGAAAATTCAATTTTCTACTCTTGTGGTGTATTATACTATTTAGCATTTACAAAAGAACAAAATCAATCCTTATAAAAGAACTAAATAAAAAAGAAATAGTGACACAGTGTTACATATAATATATTGATTACTAGTCATATGTATTCAAAACGCCAAAGATTGATTCTGACCAATACTTGTTTGAAAATATGCAAATATAAAGTGTGTATTGACTAATACGTATATTATAAATCAGGTGACTTATATAAGTCCATCTAACTTTGAAAGACTTACCGAATATATGTTGAGGCAGATTTCAAAAGATTATCGTCAAACTTCTCTTTTAAGAAAGATGAAATTAAGAGAACATTCACAAGCAAAATCCTTGACCAAATCTTACACATCGTATGAAATGACAAACTCGTAAGAATCGTAAAATTTTGGAGGAAAAATAATTAAGTCAAATGGGCAGGCAAGCACTGGTAAAAATATGGTACTGGAAGATATATTAATTGTTGAATTTCAGGATAACTATTAAGATAATTAAAATCTCAGAGTATTTCATTCCGTTTAAATGAAACATATGATGTCCTCGACTTCGCCTTGGGCATCATGTGGCGCAGTGCAGGAAATTCAACTTTCCGCTCTTGTGGTGTAATATACTATTTTTGGAAGCGTTCAAATACTCTGTAATGCATAAAATTGCACCCAAAAAACAAATTATAATACATAAATGTTGAAAAAATGTGATGTGTTTTGAAGAGGAAGTTGTAGAAAAAATTTGTTAAATAGATGTATACAAATTTAGAAAATAGTAGTTCATATATTATATAGTTTGTAATGCATTATTTTATGACGAGTTGTGACGTTGAGTTAATAACGAGCGATTAGCGAGTTTAATAATTACACGAGTCATGAAAGCATTACAATCGAGATACATTTTACATTGTTTGAAGGTTAATATAATATTACAGGTTATTGAAAGTGTGACTAGGCGAGACGGCAAACAGGACGAGAGTAGCAGGCCTTGAGACCTTTTTCCCAACTGTCAAAAGTTTTTAAAATAAAAAATTTCTACTAATCTTTTGCACGTACATCCTATAAAACAACTGATTCGCAATCATTCGGGGAATATATTCATGCAAATATTTGATTGAACCTCAAACGCTTCACTTTTTGTTCATTTCTGTCTTTCATTCAGCATCTTTCACACGAAGTGAAACGTCTGAACACAAAATGAAACAATAGTGACGAATGCATTCATTAGTGAACCAATCCAACGATGTTGGATTTCGGCATTCGGCATCATTCACTCGCGCTCCGAATGAACGAAAAATAAAACGTCTAAACACAAGAGAGCACATTTACTCGGATCTGGTCTAGAGATGGGAAAAACGGGTCTTTTTAATACTGATCTGCATCTTTGCATCTGGATCCCGTATGTGAGCCGGCTCACTGAACCGGTTCAAAAAGAGCCGAGTTCTGAATATGTTATTGCAGTCTGCCACTGAGTTACCTAGTTCAGTCAATCATATCACAACCTGTATGGAATCAAGAATGCATAGCCAAACATGTGATGCATGAGTCATTTGAGCTGACAGATGCATTAAAGCAAGAACGGATACGTAAGTGTAAAATGTGCTTCTGTGTGTTAAGTGTTTCACTGAGCTATGCAGGTCCGTTGATCCGTATCGGCTCAAAAAAAAGTGAGTCGGCTCTCACGGATCTTCTGTCGGAGTCGGCTCTTTGAACCGGTTCAGATCTGAGTTACCCAACACTAGTCTGGTCACTTTGTCTCGCGTCTTGTAGCGGGCGGACTTGGGACTACGACACCGCATAGTGAATATATTCTGGCTGTGCAAGAGACAAAACGTTAATCAAGTGGAACGACCAAAACACGCTGCTGTCTTAATAACCACAAACTCGATAATTACAAAGACAAAACAATGCGAACAAATTTTATAAAATTAATGATTAATTAATTAACTCATTAATGATTAATGATCACAAATCAAACGAATTCCAAGGCGCACAACTTAATTCGTCGACATCTTCGAGGAAAAGACTAAATGAACGTTCATTTCTATGTCATACTGTCTGTGTCGTGTGAACCCGGAATGATAAAAAAAGAACATTTACTCAAGTGAACATTTACCCGAGTGAAGCGTCTGATATCACCTTTATGCCCATTTAAGTTCATCGAAAAGTTCGAATAGCAGCGGCACTAGCCTATTTTCAGGTTAAAACGAGATTCCCGTTCGAATCAAATCTAATTAAGATTACGTTAGGTGAGTTGATTTTATTTTTAAGATTTTGGCACACTTCCTCACGTGGATCGATCACTCCATTCGCTCTACCCTGGAATACTAAGAACAAAATCATCGCTAAAACGTCTTTGTCAAGAACTACACACAAACATAGCCAACAAAATAGACCGCAATTGAGGTGCCGTCTGAAATCGTGCTGAATAGAACTAATTAAATTATGATTATTAAGAACAATAATCAAATAGCTGTGCATGACTACTTGAACACATAATTTAATTAACTAGCTCATAAGAATGAACGCATTCTAGAGCAAATACTGCGTAACGTTAATAGAAAAATAATTATTAACGTTGAATTAACATTTTTTTGACGTACATATATCTTTACAATAGAAAACAGTATCACGGGTAATTGAAATAATGAAAATAAATCAATTTAAACACTCATTGATTGCAACGTTTCGTCTTTTCTTTAATTAAGACTTTTTCAAGCTCTAAAAAGTTTTTTTACAAAAATTAACATTCATACAATAAAAAATATTAAACATTATGGATTAAATAATTTACTAAAAAGATGAATATATCTTTACTTGCGGAATTTTGATTATTCAATTTATTTGCAATGAATAACATTTTATTCTCTAATGCGGACAAAATAATAGTAGAAAACTTTCTTACAAGTGTCAACCATCTGTTATTCAGTATTGTGATTTTTATCTCGTTTTTTCTCGATTTTTTTATTTTTATTTTTTCTTTTTATTTTGATTTGTTTTTCCGATTGTTTTTGTAATGCTATGCACATATTACTTAAAATTTTTTAAAGTGCAGAATATTTCTTCAAAAATATTCTAGATGGTTGGCTCAAAAATATGCCAAAAAAATTAGATTTTAAAAAAACTAAAACAACAAGTTTTTATGCACTAAAAAATGCAAAATAATTTGACAACAAAATTAGCTTTACTGTAAAAAGCGTGGTGTTCTTAATATCGGTAATAAATTTTTCATTTACTAGTTCATGGTAGGTACATATTTATGTAATACTGTATTTATAATTTCCCCTATACCGAGAGCTAAGATATTACTATAGTAAATTGAATAATTTAACCGAGAGCAAAAAACATTAATTTTTTTGTCTTAAAAATATGCCAAAATCAATTCTTTTAATTTTTAAAACCGCTTTAGTAAAAAAAATTCTTCATACCATGCCGAAAGTACGTACTTTCTGCTTCTATTTTAAAGCCAAAAGTCTAACATTTATGCACTGCTGTAGCGGCAGGCCGAAACAGTTTTCTCATGCACACATACGAAATTACGTACTTTCGGCATGGTATGAAGAAAAATGCCCTAGGCTTCGCCTCGAACAGGGGCGTCGCCAAGGGGGGGCAGGTAGGGGCAGCTGCCCCTCCCTAGAGGTTCGGGATTTTTTTAAGTTATAAGTTTTCCTGCCTAATGTCACAGAATAAGTATGTAATAAAACGTAGCGTTCAGCAGAATCACTCTGAAACTAAAATCAACTTTAAGGATTCAATAAATGAGTTAATATTTAATATCTTAACCCTCAAAAATCTGAAATTTTTGTTTTTTTCTCATCCTTCTGCCCCCCTCTGGCTCAAAGGCTAGCGACGCCCTTGGCCTCGAACATCATGTTATGCGCAATGCAGGAATTTCAACTTTCTGCCCTTACAGTGGAATATACTATTAATTCCATGCTCAAAAGATACCATGTAAATTATATGTAATGCACTGCATTATTATGTATTAATGTAATGTGTTGAAGCACACGTACAACGCCAAACTTTTCCAGTTCGATATGTCTGCGACCGCAGGCTCTGATGATTGTTCCGACGTCCCGTTTGTTCATCCAAATGCGTCACATGCTGTACAAACGACCCTGTTTTGTAATTTCAAAATACGTTGTAAGCATGCCTATACGATCTCGTAATTATTTTTTCGATAGTTGAAACTCCAAGTAAAAATGTCCATGAATCATTTTATAAATAGCCTTTCAGTTGAATTAAATAAACAAGAACGAAAGTGGAGTTTTGAAGATTTTATGTTTTTTTAATCGAAAACGGTTGTGGAACTGAAATACATTGTTTATTTTCATTAATATATCAGTGGTGCATTCCAACATTTTCAACAAGTGATATTTAAAACATTTATTAATCTCTTACGTAACTTTTTTAGGATCTTTTATCATGAAATGTCACGGGAAATTAGCTGAATGTTTCTATTTTTTTGTCAATTTTTCTAAAATATTTTTATTTCTTATAATAAATATTAGAAAGTCAAATATTATTTAAAGATAAAAGAGTGATTTTCAGGAAGGCCTATAGAGAAAAAACCCAGGAAATCTTGTTTATAGCTAGAAAAGTTATAATTTGCATTTTATAATTTTAAGTTATAAAATCTAAGTTTATTTATTTATCAATCTATATAACTCCAGGCAGATATCCTTAATTTACAGGATGTTAGTTAATTGAGTGCCGATACTTAAAGGTGTGAATCTTTGGATGATTTTAAGTAGAAAAGTTAATATTAATATTTGTCCTAAGCCTCTTACACAGTCCGTAAAAGTTTTAAGAAAAATATCACTTTTTTATCATATTAACTTTTTTATCACTCTTTAATATTTTTATGAAATTTTGCAAACACTTTTTAATCATTATTCGGAGCATTTTTTGACGTAAAAGATTTTTTTAAATTTTTACGTTTGTACGGGGTTTGAACTGAATATTTTGGAAGAAAAAAAATGGTATGCCACTGATTTTTCTAAAAATCAACATTATTTTTGAAATCCTCATTTATTTTGAAATTTGGTCCATAGACTACTTTCGTACGACGCATCGTTTTCGCGTCAAAAAAATGCTCCTTATGTTTAAAAGGTATGTACAAAATTTCATAAAAATATCTAAGAGTAATAAGACAATTATGATAAAAAAGTTATATTTTTCTTAAAACATTTAACACCCTGTAGCTCAAAAAATAAGAGGTTTGATATTAACTTCTGTTCTTAACATCACCCAAGGGTCACACTCTTAAGTATCGGCACTAAATCAATAAACATCATCTTACAAAAAATCCCCGATCTACTTGTTTTAATCATTTACGAAGGCCTTCGCAAATTTTAAATTTCAGGCAATTTTATACTGAACTTGAGAAGTTCCTCGCTACTGATAGTTTTTATAGTAGATATAAATGAATTGTATTATTATTATTATTTTTGACAGACAAGTGAAGTTAAACAAGAGATTCTAAAAATGAATATGTCTTGTAAGGGTTCCTAATAAGACGTGACTTCAATTTTTCTCAATAGAAGTCTTTATTAGAAGAAACACATTTGTCACGTCATTTATTTGGCTATATCAAACGAGTAATTTTAAAATCAGAGCAATAGATATACGATAACACTGAATTCAATTTTTAATTCTTTTTTCTGTTTAGTAAAACTTTATAGTGCAAACCTGTTGTTGCTTGTCTATTTATTTAATTGGTATAGGCTTAGACATTTTATTATAAACTGACGGTATTCGTACGCGCTTGTGTGTGTAGGTAACTTAGTTTTGGTGAGAAGAAAAACGTATTTGTTGTGTGTGGCAGGCAACGCCAAGGAATGTGCTTTCTTGGTGGGTCTGTATTCAGTTTATGTGCTGCATCGAATAGTTTTGTACACTATTTTTAAAGTACCAAATTGTAGCACCTATATGAGAGTTAGCCTTTCCACAAAATAACTTTTTCATTTACAAGTCGTTTAGAAAAAAAATGCTTAAGTCCAGTTCAAATTCCTTAAGGTAATAAGCAATTGAGTTATCTATGATGTAGAACGATTGAGAAAATTAGTTCAGAAAATTCCTTGTGACGCTATTTTAATATGAAAAATAGCATCTGGTATATAAGTAAGTCGTGTAGAAACAATGAATCAAAATTTCACGTCAACGCATTTTTCGTCACTTTAGAAACTTAAGTTTTTGGACAAAAAAATTTAACTCTTAATACCGAATAATACTTTTTTCTTAATTCAATTGTACTATCAATCCAACATCTACACCAAATTAAATACACCATTCAGTAAATAAATTCGTACCCGCAAGCTAATTTTTTCTTAAAATTTGTAAGTCCGGTCCTGTCGGGCCGATTTTATTAAAAATTAATCAGAATGTTTTAATCTTTGCTGAAGAGTTAAAATTCGTTCTTGAAACATTTATGAGAATTTTTCCAGTGGTTTTGAGCCCAAAAACATTTTTCAACCCTCCTTAAACCATCCTTGAAATGGTCCAACTGAGTACATTTTAAAATATAGGCTTTATTCGGTGATGGGTTCTAAATTCTGACATTAAAATCAACTAGATCTTTCGAAAGTTATTGTACAATTACTGCAAGGTATGAACTGTCGAGCAATTACCACGGTGCGAGCCCTAAACTCCGTCACCAACCGACGCCAATAAGGGTATGTGTCATATTATGACAAATACACTAATAAATCTTTATCATGTTCAATCTCAGATGTATAACTGAAAAT
Organism: Venustoraphidia nigricollis; assembly: GCA_034508555.1. NCBI lineage: Eukaryota > Metazoa > Arthropoda > Insecta > Raphidioptera > Raphidiidae > Venustoraphidia > Venustoraphidia nigricollis. Next base: position 941,505 of record JAVRKA010000019.1, on the reverse strand, counting down.
GCCTTTGATCTGAGTGAATGTTTTCATAGCAGGATTTTAAAATAATATTAGGTATGTATATTTTTTTAGTTAACGATGTTGTTGTTGAAATTGTGAAGAGCTATAATGAATGTTAAGGGATGAAATCACAAGTATGGCAGGGGTAAAAAGTTTGAACAGTATTGTATTGTTGGTGAGTTCTAGAAAAGAGACCCATCGTAGTATGGGCGTTGGAGCTGACAGGCCAGCCTTACGTGGTTCGAATATCTACACTGTAGAGCCGTCGAGAGATTTCAGTTTTATCCTTCCTCAAACCTCCCTTAAGAATAATTGGATACATCCCTTCTCATAACAGCTTTAAGGCTGAAAACTGTTTGCTTTTCACTTCAATTCAGATCTGTACGTTCCTCTTCTCTGATGCCTCGAACTAACTCGTGCGACTTTGATTTTAAACTCTTTTTAAAATAAAACCAGTTGAAAATCTGTGTTCAAAAAATAACAACATATTTATTGTTTTATAAAAAAAAACGGTGAAGTGCAAGCTATATTTGTTCCGTATCAGTAGTCCCCGACTAGTGTGTTTAATAGCCAAATTTTTGTTCTGCAGCTATAAAAAAAAACAGTTAACTTGTGGATAACAATTGATCGCGCTAGAATTTTTCAATCTTTATAAATTTTTTTGTTCTTTTTAAGCCTTCAAATTGTTTGCTAAAAATGATATTTAATACAAGGAATAAATAAAAAAAAAAACTAAACAAAACAAAAATACAACTTCGTCATTAGGCTCTATACCGATAGAGCTAGCCTGCAGCTTGTAGATATAGCTCGATATTAATAATAATAATAATAATAATAATAACTTTATTTAGAAATACATATAAAGATGTATAAATAGCGTCAGTATTCTACATTTAAAAGAACTCTTTCAGGGAGTATTATGTTTTGTCAATTAAGAATTTTTTTAATGTAATTTTGAATTTTTAATCGTTTTCGGTTCTTATTTCTTCTGGGATTTTATTTATGTATCCGTATCATAGCGTTACGGGCCCCCTTAAATGTTATCTGATTTGAAGTGAATAAATATAAAAATTTCCTTACGAACTTAACAAATTCTAAAATACACAAACCAAAGACTGTGATTATATTATATTTTGGGAATAAATAATTGCGGCAGCTTATACGGAGTGCCAAGTTCGCTATGATACGGATAGATTTTTTTTGAAGTTTTAAAATTTTAGTGGTGTGCACCGAATTGCCCTAAAAAATGATGCGAAATTGCATAACTGAATGAAAGTAGGCATAATATACAGATATTAATATTTCGGTCGTTACATTGTTTCTTAAAACTCGGAGTAGGTATATATAATAATAATAATAATAATAAAGGTTTTATTCTATGAAGCCATACCATACAGCGTAGAACAAGTCAGATACAATATTACATGAGTATAATTATTTAAGAAAGTAATGGACAAATTGTGATGAAATCATCAGAGTGCAAAATATCACAATAAATGTGACATACAATAAGGTGAAAGCTCCAATAAGTATTTTTTCAATTGTTTTTTAAATTCACCGACTGCTGATGCGCGCCTCAATTGTTCTGGAAGTTTGTAAAATATTTTGTGACCAATGTACATAGGACTCCTTTCAAAAAACGATGTGTTATGTTTAATGCTCATTGCATGGGATCTTATATTATATTTATGTGAGCTATTATAGTCATTTTTATTGAAAAAATTGTACTTATACATGTGAGATAGCAGTTCAAAAGCATAAATACCGTAATATGTTAACAGTTTTTTCTCTCTAAATATATTTCTGCATGATTCTCTATGCTTTAAGTTATAGATAACCCTCAAAACTCTTTTTTGAATTATAAAAATCCTGTCTCTATCGAGTGACGCTCCTCAGATGAGAATGCAATATTTCATATTGGAGACAAATAATGCATGATACACATTTAATAAGTTTCGATCATCATAGAACTTTTTCAGCTGTTTAATTTGATAGTAGATATAATTAAGTTTTTTGCACAGTTTATTTACGTGATCTATCCACTTTAAGTTTGTATCTATTTGTATACCTAGAAATGTGACCATGTCAGTACAGGTAATCTGATGAGTAGTGATGCTGTTATTATTACTAAAACTGTTAACATCCACGGAATTTCTGATTTTGAACTGCATACAGTGTGTTTTCTCAACATTAAGAATCAACTGATTTGCGCAACAGTAGTCGATAAATTTATTAACAACTAAATTGATGTTTACCATAATTTCTTGTATTGATGAGGCTGCTAATTAGAGCTGTAAAAGTAACGAGAAATTGTGTACCCGCATGTATTCGTTACTAAAACAATCAGCACCCGTTACTTTCGTATCGTTACGTTACTCGTTACTTTAGAGTTTTGATACAATCAAGCACTAGCGTCCAGCTGCTAATACAATGACACGAGTGCGACTCGATGCGATACTTCATGCGAGACTCGAACATGAAGTATCGCATCGAGTCGCATTCGCGTCATTGTTAAAATAATTTTAAGAAGAGGTTTATCACAAACAAGTAACAACATACGACAACAATATAATATGGAAAATTCTTTATTGAGACAGCATTAACAATTAAAAACTCTGAAACAAAATAAAACATTCTTTAGTAAAATAAATAATAATGAAAAGAAACATTTGAGAAAAAAATTAAGTCAGGAATCTCTGATTCATATTTAAAAATAAAACTTTTTCCATTCGTTTTGGTTGAATTGAACTGCGCTTCTCGCTCAATATTTGGCCCGATTTTGAAAAAGGTCTTTCGGATGGCACCGAGGTAGCCATTACCGATAAATATTTCTCGGCCAAGCTTGAAAGCTCAGGGTACAGAAGTGCCCGCGTCTGCCACCATTTTAAAGGACACTCATTCCTAGAATATTCCTAAATATTATCTCTTCTAAAATAATATTACAATGTACGGCGGTATGCGCAGCAATAACGTAATATTATATTTGTATTGTAATGTACCGAACGAATTCAAAATACATCAAAAATGAACGTACACATTACACATACACACGCATACGCACGACGCACGATGTATTCCAGTTCACGTTCACGTATGATTCGTATTCGTTCGTATAACTATAACGAATCAAACCTGGCTCTGTGTCTGTGACCAGTTCTGTGAATCAAACACTGACATACGACAAATGCGAGTAACGAAATTAATTTGTGAGTAACAATTCGGTACTTCGAGTCAGGCGATGTACCCGTTACTCGGTAACGAATACATACGGTTTGCTACAGCTCTACTGCTAATAATACTGTAATATCATCGGCATACATTATTATTTTACCTATTTGAATATGTTCAGGTAGATCATTTATAAAACAAAGAAAAAGTAATGGCCCAAGGTTACTTCCTTGGGGGACTCCTGTTACCGTATTAACCATCTTAGAGTTGTATTGTTCAATATTTACATACGTACGTCTATTTTCCAAATATGATTTGATTAACTCATTTGTTACCCCTCTTATACCCATTACTTCTAATTTTTTTAACAGATGCCGATGATTTACAGTATCAAAAGCAGCACTCAGATCAAAGAATAGGCCTATTACTATTTTATGTTCATCCAGATTTTGTGCTATAAAATGATAAAGATCAAAGCAGGCTGACGCTGTTGACAAGTTTTTCCTAAAACCATAATGTGCTTGACTGATAATATTGTTTTTTTCTAAGAACAAAGTTACTCTGTTGTAAATTGCAGTTTCAATCACTTTAGAAAATACTGATAATAATGCGATTGGTCTGTAGTTTTTTATTTGATTTACACTGCCTTTTTTATGTAAAGGTTTTATTTTGGAAATTTTGAGCTTATCAGGGAAAGTAGAATCGCTAAATATTTTATTTACTATATTAGTTATAATATCTGCAATATGCAACAGGCAACTTTTTATTACAATTGCAGGCACACCATCATACCCTACTGATGTTTTGTTAGGCAACTTTTTGATTATCTTTGTAATTTCATTTTTTGTCACTGGTGAAAGGTACATTGTGCAAGGAACCTTACTTAGTGAAGTTGTGCACTTATCTGATGTTTTCATTGCAATTTGTTTAGATATTTTCTCCTTTACAATGTTCTCAAAATATTTTGAAAACATGTTAACAATTTCATCTAAATCAGCTATTTCTTTATCACCACAATGAAGGACAATGTTGGTGTTATCTGCTTTTGATTTGTCTAATAACTTGTTAATTTTTGCCCAGACCTCTTTAGTATTATTTCCTACGTTATGCAAATTAACTTCATTAAAATAGTTACTTTTTACTTTTATAATATTCTTTTTATGGATTGCCTTTAATTTTTTATATTTTTTATCTAAGTTTTCGTTATCGTTTTTAACTTTGAACAAATAACGCAGTTCCTCACTTTGTTCAACTATATCTTTTGTTATCCACCCTTTATGTTTTTTTGTCTTTTTATTTTTTGTTATACGAACCTGTGGAAAACATATATTAAGACAGTGTTCAACATGTTCAGAGAAGCTTTCAAACATAGTATCAATGTTATCAATATACAACAATGAGTTCCAATCAAATTTTGACATTAAAAATTGCATATACTGTAAGTTAGATTCAGTATATTGCCTTTTGTAAGTGTAACTTGTAGTTAATATTGATTTGTTTATTTCCAAAGTGAGCAATTGCGCTTTGTGGTCAGATAAATTAAACTCTGTGGTTATAATTTGTTTAAAAATGGTAAAATCATTTACAATAAAATAGTCTAAGCATGAAGAAGTGAATTCTGTCACTCGGCTAGGTTCATTACTTAAGATTGTACAGTTAAATGAGTCTAACATATCGGTGAATTGCCTATTTTGCAATTTGTCACTAAGAATATTTATATTAAAATCTCCACACATCACGATCTTATTTTTGATTTAGTTCAGGTATGATTGAATTTATATGGGATTTCATTTTTAAATTTTTGTCTATAGTAATGCCAAGAAATTTGACAGTGTCTTACAACGCTACATTGTTATCTAATATTTCTATTTGTTGCGGGAAATCGAAATAATTTCCAAACTTTATAAGTTCTGTTTTATTTTTATTTAAATTTATGCTATTTGTTGTGGACCAGATATTAAGTGAAAGTACAGAGGTCTGCATATTATTAATAAAAGCTTCTCGATCTTTTGCCTCATATATAGCCGCCGTGTCATCGGCCAATAATATTAGTTTATCTGGGGTAGTTGACAGTAAATCGGTGATGAATATAAAAAAAAGAAAAAAGAAAATGTGCGATTATACATCTTACGCACTCTTTCTAATTTGAAAAAAACTCTCTATTCGTATTATTTTTATTAACATTAACTTTAACACACTGAACTCTGCCTGTCATATATGAGATCAAAAGATCGAGAAACGAAAGCTTTACCTCTTATTCCATAATTTTCTAATTTACACAACAGTAGCGTTGGATCGACACTGTCAAAGACCCAGCAATTATAAATCACATCAATAATTTTAAAAATTGGTAAATTTATTGAACTTCCCCTGATGAAGCCGTGCAGTGCTTTATTAATCAATTGATGGTTGTGAACAAAGTCTATTAGTCTTTTATTAATAACTGTTTCTAAAATTTTTGCGAAGTTTGAACACAGTGAGATTGGTCTATAATTTGCGACATTTTGGTCATCTTTTTTATGCAATGTAATGACAATATTTTTTTGGGGCTATTGAGGAAAACACCCTCTTCAAACCAATAATTTACAATAGCACTGAGTATATTGCTATACTTAAGTATACTAAGTACATTATAGTTTGAAACTAATTCATTAAAATGAAATATAGTGTCAAATACATTGTTTATAACAGTAACTGATCGCGCTAGAATTTTTCAATCCTGATAATTTTCGTTCAATCTACACCTGTCTCAATGTTTTCAGTTTTTTCTGATCGGTTCTTTTGATGATAAGGTTGGGGGACAGCAATTTCCAGATTATTGTTTTTTTAATACATCATTTATATCAACATTAATTATTATATGTATGTGTGCTTTCGTTTGGCACCCTACACGATGCCCCTGAAAAACATTTTTTTTCCAATTCCCAATTTACCTCTTGAAAATAGTCCCCAGAAATCAGACTCAATCATGTCTGTAATTGGGTCACAACACTCTATATCTCTGTGCCTTTTTACGGCAAATAGTTTCAGAGAAAATCGTCTGTGACAGACGGATGGACGAACACCAAAATGATTCCATAAGTGTTCCGTTTTGCACGGAATATTAAAAATCAAGTCAGATAGTGTCTACGCTATATTAGTCAAGCACTTGTACTGCGTTAATAACATAATTAAAAATACAGTGAGAGCGTTCCATGACTAGATAATGCAAAAAAAAAACAAAACTTATTACTATCGTTCTTGAATACAGTGATGAATAAAATGTTAATTTATTCTATGGGAATTTCTAAAATGCACTAATTGAAAAAAATATATTAAAAAATTCCACGAAATTCAAGTTGCGCCGCTGGCAGAAACTATACCTCTACTCAATCGTAGATGGACAAAAATTGCCTATATTTTTTATTTGAGCCCTAGTTAATGGAATATTAAATTTCATCAAAATTGATTCAGTCGTAATCAAATGATGTTGTTTGTTGGTACAAACAGACAGATAGACAAAGAAAATTTACAGACAAAAATTTTGATATTTTAAATATTAGTATTAATGACTAATTAACAACCTCGTTAATTTAAAGACAATATGTACTTGATATACAGTCTGCGAAGATGAGGGTTATATTTTATAAACTTGTTAATTCATTATTCATACAGTTCGAATTTTTACTGAATAGTCTGATTGTATTTAATTTAAACATTTTTTTCTATTTAAATTGAAATTCAAATAATATGCAAATAAAAAAAATCTGTTTAATCACGTTGAAAATTCGCTAAGTGAAATTTCTCGCCAAAATAACTTTTTCCCCCAGCTGAAAAATATTGTATATGATCAAATCAATGGCGTAGATTAGCCTATTTGCGTGGACATATATTTTTAGTATTTCATATAATAGTTTATAAATTAGTTACAAACACTGGGCTTAAAAATGATTAACTATTTACAAATTAATATTGTTCTATGCCTGAAAAATTAATGATATATAAGACATAAATTAATAATAAATTTAAAAAGAATCAGACCTCAATATAAAAATTATTATTTCACAGCACAGAACTATTATCTAATTTCTTATATTTTTTACCAAATAAAATTTTAATTCATTACCTAAAAAATAAAAAAGGAGATAATATGTATTTGGTGCTAAAATTTGTTTAATAAAAAGAAAGAAAGAAAAAGCTAAACCTACTTTAAATATTTTAATTTTGTTATTTTATTTTAAAATAAAACGTTGCAATTAATAATGGAAATAATACTCTGCAAGTGACCCCCTCGGTTCCTTTGGCATGCTAACATTCTTTTCCCAAAATTACATTTTCGCAGATATTCTGTTCATTTTCTCTAATGAAACTAATAATGTTGCTGTTCAGTAGTTTAATGATCGTTAGATCAGACTCTTTCCTTCAAAAGTCTACACAGAAAATAGTCCAGTTGTGTGAGGTCACACGATGTAGGCAGACAATTAACATCAGCTCTTCGAGAAATTATTCGATCGCCAAATACCTCTCTTAAAAGTTTGATTGTTTCATCCGCCATATATAGCAAGTGAGACCGTCCGGTTGAAACCACATATTCTGGCCATCCATACCTTCTATAATTTTTTTAATAAAATTCTCCATAAGTTTAACAGATGGCGCACCATTTCTTCCGAAATGCGTACAGCATTTTCTGGCAGTTTCAGCAAAACATTCGCCATTTTGGCACGCATTCTTCAACAGAAAATCGTTCCAAGATAACCAACTCACAACTAATCGCAAAGTTTTTATTTTGGTATCAGTCACTATGGTATAACATTAAATGATTTGAATTGTCTAAATGATGGCCAATTTAAATCGGAAGTTCAAATCTGGACACTCTTTAGGTCCAAGAAGAAAATAAGCTATTTTCAAAACTAAGTATAATTTCAATAAATTAAATTAAAGATATCATCAAATAAAAAGAATTGATCTAAATATCTGGGTAGAATTTGAATCTTGATTCTTTCAAACAAGTGGTTAATCAACTTCAGTAAGTTTGTATTTTATTTTATTTAGAATTTGTTTCATATTTTTGTTTTAAGTTGTTGACAGCATTATCATGAAGACATTATCCACTTTTATAATAAAAAAAAACTGACAAAAAAAATTATATAAAGCATGTGCAAAAAGAATTAGTAGATCTTTTTTAATTTTGTAATAGAAAATAAAAATCCTTCCACGTCACTGTGTATTGTAGGTGTGCTTCAATGTATAAACTAACTCTTACCCTTTTCTGATGTTTATTTATGCACATATTTAAATTTGGTTTTGCTACTGTAATAGCTTTTAGAACCTGTTCATTAGCAATATATTGTAATACTGTAGCACACTGCGAGTATCATTGTATGTACAATGCAGAGGTGTAATTGGGTCTCCTTTATTATTGTCATTATTTTTTGCGTTTCAACATGCAGATTCAAAAATAATTGCTTATATAAAAAAAGTGTTTTTTATAGTTAGAATCTTTATTCATCATTTTGACGAGGAGTAGGGTAGACTTGATTGAAATCTATAAAAAATTATTAAGCATAAACAATTAATATATATACATATATATATCAGCATAATTCGAAATACTCACGTTTTCAATATAATATTAACAATCATGGACAATGCATGTATACACACCATGACAGCTCTTACGTCTTTGTTCATAAATTGAACAATTTACTGCCGTATGCTGTTTTAGCCACATAAGTCGTAAGGCGATTCGTATAAATGACGTCAAATGTATTTGTGTATTTAAGAAAACAATATATATACAATATCAACAAATAAAATAAATATAAGTTTTATAATTCGAGTTGAAGTGCCAAAATCATGCCATCAATTTATAGTGTATTTGCTAATACAGACATGTGGCTTATTATGTTAACTTGAATTTGTTTTTGCTACACAGTATATCCTGTGCTGAAGGTTTTTTTGAGAAGCTGATACTTGTTAGAAAGCAACATTTCTTGAGAAACGACACTTGTCTCGCATTTATTTGTGATTGCAAATAGTTCCGATTTAAAATGCACATTGGTCAATGAATTTAGTTCGAGCTACGAAGACTGTGACTAAGGAGATATCACTGCGTAGTGAAAAAGCAGAAGTGGACCAGTCAAAAAAGCTGAACGGTTAAGTCCTTAAAGTTATTTTACCAGAAATTTGACATAAGTGACTTAACTTTCTTGTAAGATACAGATTTATATTCGCTAAAAATATGCTACGGTCGTGAAAAACTATCATTGAAGAAGATATTACTCACAGATGTAAACTTTTGCTCTGATCTTTTCTTTGTAGAGATTATCGATGACAAAACATGTACGAACTACAGTGATGTAAAATAATACATTAACTGGTAAAATATCCGTTTAAATAACCGCGGCTAATTGTTATTATTATTATACAAGACTGCGCAGAAAGTCCTGTGAATGTTTGTTATCTTTAGCCGAGATTTTAATTTTAATTTTATTACCAATATCTACATAAATTTATATAAATACAAATAAATTATTTAATTAATTCTTTTGATTCTACTGTCGAAAACTGCTCTGTTTTGTTTTTTGTCGTTCTGAGAAAGAACAACCGGAAGCTGCCATTTAGTTTTATAGATAGCCCGCTAAGTAACCGGTAAATTATCCGATTAAAATGGTTACTGTCATAAGTAATTGGTAATTTTACATCACTAATGAACTATATTAGAAAAATGTTAGAAAAATAAAATATAAATACAGTCGTTTTTATTTCGTTTTGTATGGCCATATTATGTATAATTTAACCGACAAACCAGTCTGAAGGGATTTATCACCGCTCCCGAAGCAATGGAGGATGAAATTAGCCAGCCGCTCTCTAGGGATTGTGCCATGTAACTGACGTCACTATACTAATTGGTGACGTCACGCGTGGCTACATTATACGATGTACACAGATATTTGCATAGATAGTGTATCAACATAATATTTTGGAAATTACTGAAAAAAAAATCATAATACTCTTTATGATTTTTTTTCACTAATTTAAATTTAAAAGCAACACTATGAGACGAATTGTTTTGGAGTTTCTAACTAAAAACATTTATTTAAACAATCAGTAAGAAGGACTTTCGAAAAAAATCAATTATATGGTTCGGAACTTAAATAATTTTATATTGAAGTATAATTTCTTTGAATATTTTTAATATGAGAGTACGTAAGATACTGTTTATTAAAAAACTATATTGATTTTAAAACTCACATGACTCTAATTGTTTTTTTCTTTAAAAATCACGCTCATGTTCTAATAAAACTGAAGTGACGACGTACTTCAGTAACGCTCGATTGAATGAATTGTGTGCAGTGTAATGTTCTAACAAACTGTGCTTTAAGGCTGTCGGAACGCTTTGAATTTAAGCCAAAAACAGAGCTTCGGCTGTCAATTGATTATAGACTTATTCGTAAACATTCTGCAAAAATTCTTTTTCTATAAGGAAGATAAAGGACAAATCTAGGTCTCTAATGGACTACTTTTGTAATTTATGTACGATTTACTACAAAAAAGTTGGCATTAATTGTGCCAAAAAAACACACGTTTTCAATATCACACTACGACCTTATTCGTATTTATTTCACAAAACTGTTCCATCATAAACCTAAAGTGACTCTTCCTTTTTTGGAAAAGTTTTTTAAATCTTCAAAATATTTCCAAAAATTGGAGTAATCAGTTAACAGCGGCACCCTTGCAATAAAAATTTTTAGCCTCGTAGTTGGCACCAGCCAAAAATTGAAATGTGCGGATGATTTGAGCGAGACAGAGCTAAAGAAGGTCACAACCACAATATGTCTTTTGCCTACCTCGCCCCTTATCGCTGGGTCTCAGCACAAACAAAATTCGAAGCGTTCTGACAGCCTTAAGGCTAATATAATAGATATGCGAACTATAATTAATAAAAAAACCCGGGTCGCAGTGCCAAAACCCTGCCGACAATATAGTGTATTTGCTAATACAGGCAGTGTTGCGGCTTTATTATGTGAACTTAAGGTGATTGTTGGGCAAAATACAAAAATTAACTCCTTAATACGCTCCTTAAAATCACATTTTTTTCTTAATTGTATTATTATTGTCGATCGAACGTCTACACCAAAATTAAAAACACCTTTCAGTAAATAACTCACTATCTACAAACTAGTGTTTTCAGAAAATTTGTCAATCCGGTCCTGTCGGGTCGATTTTAATAAAATTTCAGGAGCACTTTTTAATTGCTATTAAAGGGTTAAATTTTAATTTTGAAACGATTCTGAAATTTTTTTAGGTAGGTATTTTAAATAGGCTTCGTGCGGTGATGGATTCCAACATGTGTACCAAATTTCGTTAAAATGAATTAACTCCTTCGAAAGTTATTGCCCGCACACATATATACCTATATATATATATATATATATATATATATATATATATATATATATATATATATATATATATATATATATATATATGTATATATATATATATATATATGTATATATATATATATATATAAATATATATATATACATATATATATAAACATTTTTAAAAATGGTGCCAAAGTGTTTAGGAGGTTATGAAACGGCGAGAAATTTTGGTCCGACCCCTAGGTCCCGCCATCCGACCGACGCCAATAGTGTATGTTGCCATATGGCAAATACACTAATAACATAATGGAAACACGAGTGTCAACGAGTTTCAACAGTCACACGAGCCATAAAAGCATTACATTCGAGACACATACTATATTTTTTACACGTACTTTCTATAAAATATCTGATTTTCGTGTCACAATAATATATCTGACAGTTGTCATATTTTGTGTGTGCAGTCAAATGCATTTCATTTGTATTGTTTCCGAAAACTACGCTTGATTTGTGTCGTAGTTATCTCTGTTTATGTTAGAGAAATAAACAGTAATGCTATCTCGCTTTTGCAAATTATTATTAAATTGCTAAGGTTGCATTTTTTTTTTACTTTGCATGCTAGTGCGAAATAGGCCATTTTACTATTGCTATACAGGCATGAAAGGCAGCTATTTTATAGAGGGCTATGCAAAATAGTAGATTATGTATCTAGTGCCTGAATTATTATTTTATAACACAGTGTGACATTATGGTAAAACGAACTCCATCGAGTTATAAGAGTCATAAAATAATTACGAGTACATATGATATGATTTTCAGTTAGACAAAATTTTAGACAGCTCAATTTTAAGCAAGATCACTTTTAATTGTCGACTATATTCCATTTCCATGGAGTTGAACTATGGTTTACCATGGAAATGGCAGTATGACTAAGTTCATTTTACTTTGCGCAACTTTACAGTGACTAGTTTTAAATGTGTCATTAAGACATTAAAAAAATAAGTCAAATAGCTGACTACTATCGAATTAGTAAAATCGGGTTTCTTTTGTTTTACTTTACGCACTAGTGCGAAGTGGGTTATTTTATAGGGAGGTGTGTAAAAAATCTTTGTTTATTATTTTCTAATAATTGATAGCAAACGCATTATAATATTTATTTTCTTTATTTTGTGCAAATGCAAATGTTCTACTGGATACAATAGCTTTATAAAAACTATACTGGATGTCCCCTTTCGATACATAGATAGGAGCCAGCATTTACGTATAAATTATTGTTAATTTCAGAAACAAAAAATCGCAGGAACGTGGATGAAAAAACAAATGCTTATTATAATCAGTGCGTTTTTATCTCAGCGACGTTTCGATCTATAATTATTTGACGTTCATCAGGTCTCTAGAAAATAACCATCGCTGAAATAAAAACGTACATATTATAATAAGCATTTATTTTTTCATCCACGTTCCTGCGATTTTATGATTCTGAAGTTGTATAAAACATGAATGCTAATAGTAATTTGGATTATAGTTTATATTAATTCTCTATTGTGCGATATTCTAGCTATGAAATTGATACCTATTCTTATTCCCAAAGTCTACTTGTGACCAAGGTTCTTCTTCTGAAAAAACAATGTTAAACATTTGCATCGCATTTATAATCCAGTCCGCCTGTGGAAAAATCACCACCCGACTGGATGACAATATTTAGTTGTAGTACCTATACTACAAGTAAATATTGTCATTTAAACTATCTCTATAAAAATCTCCATGAATACCATGCCTGCAAAATGTCTTAAAACGGTTGAATTTCGATTTTTTTTATTTTGTCACAGTTCTTGTAAAATAATTAAAAATAAATTAAAATTATACTTCTTTAAGTACGTTAAGCAGTTTGTAGATGATTTTTGAGAACGTGCGGAATCAATAATATCCAATTATAGAATTTAAATTTGAATACAGTTTAATAAACATGAACTCATAATTTGCAAATTGGTGACACCTTCAGTGTTAAATGAGTTTATTGCGTAGGTTTGCATAAGTTGAAAAGTAGCATACACAGGTTGATTTAGAAGTAAATTTTAAAAGAAAAATATTTAACTAGTAGTGGAGATTTTAGAATTTTTCAAATTATATCGATAAACCTAATTTTATTTTTTTAGATTTTTAAAACTCTATTTAGTGTAAAACAGTAATCCCACCGAAAACAAAAATATGAAAAAAGACCGAGTTCGATACCAATAATTGGATTTGTCGGTTTTTCCGAAACAAGAAGTGAGATCTAAGAAGATGCTAAGTTTTCACTTACTTAGTAAGTTTACATACACGAGTCATTTATAAAAGCTTATCTCTTCTCTTTTTCGAAAAAACCAGCAAATCCCAAAAGTTTACTGGGCAATACTACCTACTATAATTTTATTATTGAGTAATATGATGAAAAACATCATATCGATGGCAGAAAAATTAAATTATTTTTTATTGTCAGTACCTGGGATACGACTCAACACTACACATTGATAAACTGTTATACAGATTATAGAAAACTACTAGTAAATTAATTATTTTGTTTTGCAATGTTAGCAGATTCGTTTTCAAATGGATAAATGTTAAATAAGAGGTCTGACAGGTATGCAAAAAAAACATTGCAATGCAGATAATATTATCTATTTGTAAGCAATTGATACTTCTCTATAATCTGTATCAATTTCATCAAGTAGTGTGGAGAAAAATACTGCTAACAAAAAATGATAAAAAAGAATTGAAATATTCTACCACCTATTATTTGCTGGTTTCATCAGATTATCTGTTAATGCAATAATAAAATTTTAGTAGTATTGTTCAGTCGACTTTTGTACGACCAGAGCTTACTATAATTATTGTTGGTGGAAAAGACTATAGTTTCGTACTGGTAAGGACATCAGATGATTGATATTAAAACAATAAAAAATAACAAATACATTATATAATAACATAATTCTCAAAACACCGAGCTGGGTAGAGTAGTGGTACAGTACTAGACTCGCATTCGGGAGGTCCGGGTTCGATTCCCGGCGAGGGCAGATGTGGCTGGGACTTTTTCCTACTGCCTTTCGCCGAGAAACGGTAATTCCTGTACCGGCCATCTTGATTGAGGTTTTCCATGGTTTCCCTCAATTAATTCCAGATAAATATCGAGGTGGTTCCTTATTTGAGGCCATGGCCGATTACCTATCAAACTCCTAGTTCAAAAATTACCTACCTTATCCTAATTTCCTGTAATTCCTTCATTCGCCCATTGCTATTATAAAGTTGAAGTTTAAGAAATGTAGAAAAAACGGGAAGTGGTAAAATGAAAAATAGTAATGGTGCGAATGGCGTCTGTTATGACATAAAGTCGAGAAACGGACGTTAAACGCATTATTATTATTATTATTATTATTATTATTATTAATTCTCAAAACAATATGTTGAGACAATAAATATTTTTTTGAGGCATGTGATCTAATTGTTATGGCTTAAACTCCATTCTAAAACGATTTACTCTACAGTTGTAGATGGAATTGTATAGTAAATCGATTTAGAATGAAGCTTAAATATGCGTAGTAATAGATTTTTACAAATATAATATTAGAGTTATCGATTAAAATGAATATCGTCTATGATAATGAATAATCAAATACTAAATTTCACAAATTTGCAACGTTTCGTAGATTATTTTTCTACTTCGTCAGGCAAGTTTGTAGTATAGAATCTTTGTTGATATAGGCCCAGGTCTAGGGCGGCCAGATTTAAGAGCGGCGGCATGGGGAAGACTTGGAAGGTGAAATACTTGCCAGTTGTACCCGTAACAAATAAGTTCATATTATATCGCAGCTCAGTAAATAATGGAGCTATGACGGCTAATTAAATAGTAAATATAAAAATAAAACTCCTGAACTCTCAAGTAAATATTTTCTGGCGGGTACAGTTGCATTGGGCACAATGTTGTTTTCGTTAATAGGTACTTGACATTTTTGCGCTGCAAAATCAGCAGAAAAGAGCGGTACTTCTAAACAACCTAGGGCGGCCGAGACTGCTAGTCCATCTCTGTTGATATTTTCATAGAAAGAAGTAGAAAAATAATCTACGAAATGTTGCAAAGTGAAATTTAGTATTTGATTTATTTAAGTCCAAGTTACAACTACTCTAACAATCATTAGAGATATCGTCTAATATGTAGGTACATATCTATCTGAAAAACAAAAACTGGACATGAATGTTTTTGTCTAGAGTCAATGCAACGCCGGGTATGAACCTTATTTTAACCTTAGTATTTTACATCATATTTTTATGTGTCTACTGGAAATCTGAAAATAACCCCTCTGTGTATATAAAATATTGTACATTATGCAGGTATAGCTTCGCTGTCATCTTCCGTTGATGATTAATCCCTGCTGTAACATAAATTTAAAAACACATAAAACAAGTTTAATGGAAGACATTTGTACACTAAAACGGTTGCTGTTTCCTTTTTCAAATGGGAATTCTGTTTAAATAATTATAATGATAGCTGTTCAATCTTGTAAACTTATACTAATGGATACTGAGAGATGAGGGAACAAACCGATGTGCTGTTTCTATCTAATGTTTTACTGATCTTGGGTGAGACCATATTACCACATTTGGGAGTTTCAGTTAAACTATTTTTTTCTAACTGAACTTTAAGTTAAATATAAATACAAATCTTTCGTGATTCCAATGTGCCGAAAAATAGTTTGTTCGAACTATTTGGATTGATCCTCTGGGTTATGATAGAGTTTTACAAAATATCTGAATGTAAAGACCATTAGATGTACTTAATTAGCAATAGATCAGTAGGTGTATTTGGAAAAGTGTACGTTTGGCTTACTACACGTATACACTTATAACAAACGGTCTAGTGACAGTTTTTGCAAGCTTTAGATTTAGTTACAGTGGGCAACTACAGACTGCTCCATTTGTTAAGAACCACCTATTGTTGAAAAATGTTATTATCAAACAATGCCACCGTCGAGACTTAAACCAGAAGCCTTCCACTTTTTCGGCGGAATGAAATTTAAGTTAGAGAAGAAAGAGATGTTGTTTTTATATTTATATTATATTGTTTTTATATTGAAACTGACTTGTTTTAAGACACAAAAAATCTAAAAAATGGATAATGAAAAATGTACTTCGTTTAACACTTCTCAAGTTCAAATATACAGTGTAAACTCTATATAGCGATCCTGAAGGGACTGCGTATTTTCTAGCGTTATAAAAAGTTGTCGTTATATGGAGAGACCGAGAAATCAATATTGTTTCACTATTATAGTATTATTTAGTAATAATGCATAAAATTTACAAACAAACGTTACTATCAATACAAATAACGTTTATTGCGTAAAATCTGTTATCTTCGTCTGATGTTTTTTGCTATGCCAGTATTTTAATTGTATTTTATTCATATCTTGGGATACTGTGGAATTATGTTGATTATACAAAAAGTATTTTTCTAGTAATAAAGCTGCAGTTCTTATCAATTTCGGCAACTTAAAAAGTACCTACAAACAGTAGGTGCTTTATAAGTTGCCGAAATTACTCGACATATGGTCGTTATTTAGAGTGAGTGTGATGCTACATAGAGTGTATCGTTGTATGGACAACAAGGCAAACTAACCAAAGTCGAGAAATTTCAACGTTTTAGGGAGTTTGACGTTAAATCGAGTGACGTTTCATGGAGTTAACACTGTATTTCACGTGATCTACTCTACTCTACGTGCTCCTGCGCAAGAGTCGACCCTGAGTTGCCAAACAGATCGGGTGTATCTTCTACTTTATATAAAAAACGCAATAATGTATGATACCAAACACACCTAGTATGAACATAAACTAAATCAAAATGTAAAGCGAGGTAAATTAGAGTGACGTCGGTAGGTATGTTGAAACCGCGAATCGGTGATGTTCCACGCCACAACAAAGCAAAGATTGACTGTAGTGCAGGTATATATCAATGACTCGTTACGCGTGTTCTAAGTGCACACTTGAGTTCTATTAATTATCATTGTAAAGTACACCCGTCCCAACTGCCTAACTGCCACCACATCACACGTTAAGATAAATGCTCCAGCACACAGAGTGGAACGTCTCAGTAGATGAGAGGGTGAAGTCAACTGACGCGGTGTTTCGAATGAATAAAATATTAATTAAAATCTTTCTAGAAAATGTGCTGACGATTTTGTCCACAACTTCAAAACAGCGGAAATTAATATTGACTTTTAGAGTCATTATGAAATTAATTAGTGAAGTAGTCATGATTGAAGTTATACTTTTTTTGGCGTATTGAGAGTAAAATTTTAGCAGGCAACGGAAGCTGCGCATGCACAGCTAATGAAAATTCGACAGTGTGTAGTTGACCGCGCTAACGAAAATTAGAAAGCATGAAGTTGGCCATAAAAGACCCGGACTGAAATGACAGATGGACGAAATCAATGCATTTTCTGCCTTCTGGAGAGTGTACAAAAATATACTTGAAGTCTATAACCTTTGATTACAACAAAATGTCGTTTTAAGTGTCATCAAGCGGGTAAACATAAAACTAAAATAGATTTTGAAAGTGCTTTCAAATATTTGAGGCAAATTTTTTTAATTATTTTTAAACTTTTAGAATATGTTATTACAATAAATTATTTGCACGTAGGTATATTAAAAATTATTAGTGTATTTGCCACATGGCAACATACACTATTGGCGTTGGTTGGATGGCGGGACCTAGGTGTCGGACCAAAATTTCTCGCCGTTTCATAACCTCCTAAACACTTTGGCACCATTTTTAAAAATGTTTATATATATATGTATATATATATATATATATATATATATATATATATATATATATATATATATATATTTATATACGTATATATATATATATATATATGTGCGGGCAATAACTTTCGAAGGAGTTAATTAATTTTAACGAAATTTGGTGTACATGTTGGAATCCATCACCGCACGAAGCCTATTTAAAATGGGCCTAATCGGGTCATTTTAAGGGTAGTTTTTAGGGGTTGAAAAAAGTTTTTGGGCCCAAAAATACCGAAAAAATTCTCAGAATCGTTTCAAAATTGAAATTTAACCCTTTAGTAGCAATTAAAAAGTGCTCCTAAAATTATAAGCAAATCGGCCCGACAGGACCGGACTTACAAATTTTATGAAAACACTAGTTTGCGTATACGAATTTATTTACTGAAGGTCGTATTTAATTTGGTGTAGATGTTGGATTGATAACAATATTTCAACTAATAAAATTATTATTTTAAGGGGTGTATTAAGGGGTTCAATTTTTTTTATTTTGTCCAAAAACAAACTTAAGTTCGCATAATAAAGCCACAATACCTATATTAGCAAATACACTATATTGTCGGCAGGGTTTTGGCACTGCGATCCGGGTTTTTTTTTTTATTCACGCCAAAGAAGTATAACTTCAAACGCGCTTACAAGTACACGCACCTACTCTTTTCAGTGTAGTTGAATGCAATAATATCCTCAACATAATGAAAATTTTGTTTTTCAGAGGTATTTTAACGCCTTTGTTTACTCTCCTGCTATCTTCCTAGATCATTTTCGTACAACTAAAAGTTTAAAAAAAAAATTCAATATAAGTACTTGAACCGCATTGATCAAACAGATAAACCAGACAATTTTCTCCAGCAACTAACGCAGTTGAAATGCCAGTTGAAAATAACACAAAAATAATTTTGCTGGTACATGTTGAATTACAAGCTGACAAATACATTCGAAAAGATAGTTTTATAAACGCTGATAACTTCAGATGTTGACCGTCTGTAATCTACAATCATTTCCGAAAGAATTATTTTCCGTAACTATAACATGTAATAATTAGATGTTATAGTTACGTAAAATAATTCTTTCGGAAACGATAAATATATATATTCAGATAAGTATATTGGCACATTCAAACCAACAAATGCGCAGAAAACTACGTTAACCACAGTTCATAAAAACTGCCGACAATATAGTGTGTTTGCTAATAACTTATCCTTAATTGCACTATTATTATCAATTCAATATCTGAACTAATTTAAATATTTCCTTTATTAAATTCGTATCCGCGAAGTAATGTTTATGTAAAATGTGTAAATCCAGTTCTATCAGATCTATTTTATTAAAATTTTAGTAGCGTATTTTAATGTTTACTAAAGGAGAAATTTCAATTTGGAACGATTATTTTCATGTATTTTTGGACCTAAACACGTTTTTAATCCCTAAAACTCATTCTTAAAATGGCGTGATGAAACCCATTTAAAACAAGCTTCGTGCGGTGATTAATTCCAACATGTGGACCAAACTACATATATAAATATTTTCAAAAAATTGTTTTAAAATGCTCAGGAGGGTATGAAACGTCGAAAAAATCCTTCCATTTCACCGACGCCAATAGTGTATGTGTCATATGACAAATACACTAATAACTGAACTGTTATTTTTCAACGAAGAAACTTTAAAGCTGACCAAGAAGTCTCTGAGCCTTGAGCCCTTGCGTACTTTGCCCTACAGTTGCAACGCTATTGGTTGGGATCCGTACATGACAGTAAACAACTTTTTTTATTCTCTAGAGTATTAATTCTCGAGTGAATATTTTTGTTGGACGCGGAATGTTCATGATGCATACGATAAAGTTCAAATGAGTTTATCTAATGAGGCAGTAAGAGTATGCCGCACACTAAATACACCTATGGCAGTTACCTATACGGATACGTACTGCATTGGTTTACTGTTATATTTTCCATACTGCATTGCGTTCAGTTATATCGAAAATCTAATCCAGGCCTTAGGGGTGAAATCATGTCTGCTGTAAAATCAGCGTATATGAGATATCTCTTATGGAATATTTTCTAGGATCAACAGTTTCTAGTTTATTCATATAATCTGGATTCCGTCAGTTTTTTTCAAAATGGCTGCCAAACAGTTCAACGAAAATGTTTCGATGTTTGCTAAAACATAATCAGGCGTGTAGGTACTATATGACCGATGAAAGTTGCAGCAACGTTGTTAAACTTCAATAGGACGAAATAATTATAACAGTAAGTTGTTTAATAACTGCGTTGTCTGTTTCAAACAATTTAATAAATCGGTGTCATATTCTTAAGAATTTAAATATATATATTCTAAACATGGTTAATATAGCACAAAATAAAATTCCAAGGTTTCAAATCAGCTTCATTTTTAACCCGGCGAGAATGTGGTGAGAAAATGTAACACAAAAAATGTGGCAGGGTATGATATGCTCGTACTTAAACGTATCTTAATATAATAACTTTATAAACTATTTATATTTTTATTAATAATATTATGTAATATACTGTCACGATTTGAACGGATACAATATAGTGTGACCATATGGATTGATACCATATAGATAGATGAAGTGTGAATCCGCCTTTAAGCATCACCTTGAAATGACCGAGAAAGGAATTTGAGTTTTTAGTTTTTTTTGAGAAAAAAAACGATTAGTTACCACGAGGCGTTGAAAAAGGAAGTTCTTTTTTATTGAGTCCAGCTTAAGATTGAGGATTTTTTTTGGTGATTGTAAAAAAAGGAAAAGTGCTCGCTAAGTTTTTGTTGTCTATTGATGACTATAACTCGCGGAGAAATTAATAAGCCTCGATTTTTTTTTATCACCGATTCACAGATTTCTGTGCCAGATATTTTACTAAAATTTCGAATAGTGATTTCGGATATTTTTTGGTTGCAAAATCGAATTTGTGAGTTACTAACTATGTGCGTCAGCGTTCATAAGTTTTACTGGGTGTCTCCAAGAAGTACAACCATTTCTCAGTCGCCATCCATAGCTGATCCTGGTGAAGCATTGATTGACGTTTCTGAAACAAGGAACTTACTGTTCTCGTTTTCGGCCCTCCAGTGTTCAAACCGGAGTTGCGACGCCCCGCCTTTCATGTTCTACGTTGCACCGTGCCACCAGGAAACGACGACTTCTAAAACCGCAGGTAGAAAACCATCCCATTTTTTTGTTTACTAAAATATTTTAAATTTGTTGCAACGGTCCTTAAAGAAAACTATCTTTCAACGCCACTTTTAAAATTGTTCAGTGTTATATATTTTTTGTCAGAGTTATTCAAGTTAAGAACTTATCTGCTAATTGCAGGAGTTGAATGCGCTTACTATTCTAATAAACTTAATAAATTTAAAGTTCTTGTTGAATATTTATTGTATTGTTCTTGTATTTATCATTAGTATTTTTGTGAGGATAGTAGTATTGTAAGTCAGGCCTGTCAGGGTATAGTTTTAGGTTTTTTGGTGTTATTTAGTTCCCGAGCGTTTCTCAACCACCCACATCCCTCACTGTGACCCTAGCTTAGCTGATTTTTCTATTGTTGGTCACTTAGGGCTGTGGTTGAGGTACACTCGGTATATGGTGTATTGACTAATTTAATTTTACTATAATTATTTGTTACTTAACTGGTTCTGTTCACTATAATGAATGTTTCGCATTAAACTCGCATGACTTATCTCAACTTTTGATTTTTTTAAATTGTTCACTATTGTCGCTACTAACCCAAATTAAAAGATTCTTTTAACATTACTGTTTGGGGTCAGCAGTCTTGGTCTCCTGGTGCACGGCGCGGATCCCTGGCACCCTCGAACAACTCAGGTGAGTCCTGTCCCGCGTTCTACCGCGAACACTTATTTTTGCCGCTGTCATCAAATTGTCATCAGAACCTACCAGTGCTCCCCATTTTAGTTTCTTCACACAAATTCCCCGACCTTCGACTGGATTAGCTAGCCGGCCGTATTTCCCACTAGGAAAACGTTACAATACATATATTCGATGGTTTTAGAAAAAAATTATGTGTTAACCCATTAACGCCGAAGAATCGTGTTTTTTTTTCTCATTTTCAAGCTAGATTCTTATCATCGAAAAAAAATCATTTGCAAATAAAAAATATGTTCTCTTGTACTTTCGAGTGTCCCCTTTCCGAATCCGAAGTCAAAATTGAGTTTTGTCCATTTGAAAAAAAAATATGGCCGTTTTTAAACAAAAAAAAACCGAAAAAATCGAAGACATTTTTTTTTCAATATTTTTTTTCTCATTGAAGACGCGCGAGGACCCCCCCTTTTTCTTCAACCATGAGTGCACAAAATAGTTGTAGTTTAAGAATATATTTTTTTAATTTGTCGACATTGACATTTTCACCCCCAAAATGGCGCTTTTCATCCCTTCAGCAGGAAGACAATTTTCACTCTCGGTGCCCGACAAAAAAAATATTCAAAACTTAACGAAAATTGGTATCCTGGGGTTTTCAAGGTCGCTGATTACGATTCCGCCCTCAAAATTTGAAAATTCAAAATGGCGGATCCAATATGGCGAACCCAAATTCAAAAACTTATTTGAATCGGATGAAATGTGGCACTCGGGGGTTTTCGAGGTCGCTGCTTACAAATCTGCCTTCAAAATTCGAAAATTCAAAATGGCGGTTCCAATATGGCGGACCCAAATTCAAAAACTTATTTGAATCGGATGAAATGTGGCACTCGGGGGTTTTCGAGGTCGCTGATTACAAATCTGCCCTCAAAATTCGAAAATTCAAAATTGCGGTTCCAATATGGCGGACCCAAATTCAAAAACTTATTTGAATCGGATGAAATGTGGCACTCGGAGGTCTTCGAGGTCCTTGATAACGAATCTGGCATCATCATTTCAAAATTCAAAATGGCGAATGCAATATGGCGGACACCTTCCCGTTAACACCCAGTTATTATCTAACGTTTATTGAAGAATTGACAACCTTATATATTGACAAATTTATAGAAATTCATCACTCCGCATTACTCAACGGATAAACTTATAATTCCTTATTCTACTCTTAGCATTACCCAGAGAAAACGACATGGACGTGGTAGAAATTGTTTCTCCTTTGGGGTGCTTGATTTGAGTGAGTCCCCTTGCCTCTCACTTTTTGGGGTGCTTGATTCGAGTGAGTCCCCTTGCATCTCACTTTTTGGGGTGCTTGAATCGAGTGAGTCCCCTTGCCTCTCACTTTTTGGGGTGCTTGATTCGAGTGAGTCCTCTTGCCTCTCACTTTTTGGGGTGCTAAGAGTAGAATAAGGAATTATAAGTTTATCCGTTGAGTAATGCGGAGTGATGAATTTCTATAAATTTGTCAATTTGTCAATATATAAAGTTGTCAATTCTTCAATAAACGTTAGATAATAACTGGGTGTTAGTGGGGAAGGTGTCCGCCATATTGCATTCGCCATTTTGAATTTTGAAATGATGATGCCAGATTCGTTATCAAGGACCTCGAAGACCTCCGAGTGCCACATTTCATCTGATTCAAATAAGTTTTTGAATTTGGGTCCGCCATATTGGAACCGCCATTTTGAATTTTCGAATTTTGAGGACAGATTTGTAATCAGCGACCTCGAAAACCCCCGAGTGCCACATTTCATCCGATTCAAATAAGTTTTTGAATTTGGGTTCGCCATATTGTATCCGCCATTTTGAATTTTCGAATTTTGAGGGCAGATTTGTAATCAGCGACCTCGAAAACCCCCGAGTGCCACATTTCATCCGATTCAAATAAGTTTTTGAATTTGGGTTCGCCATATTGGATCCGCCATTTTGAATTTTCGAATTTTGAGGGCGGAATCGTAATCAGTGACCTTGAAAACCCCAGGATACCAATTTTCGTTAAGGTTTGAATATTTTTTTTGTCGGGCACCGAGAGTGAAAATTGTCTTCCTGCTGAAGGGATGAAAAGCGCCATTTTGGGGGTGAAAATGTCAATGTCGACAAATTAAAAAAATATATTCTTAAACTACAACTATTTTGTGCACTCATGGTTGAAGAAAAAGGGGGGGTCCTCGAGCGTCTTCAATGAGAAAAAAAATATTGAAAAAAAAATGTCTTCGATTTTTTCGGTTTTTTTTGTTTAAAAACGGCCATATTTTTTTTTCTAATGGACAAAACTCAATTTTGACTCCGGATTCGGAAAGGGGACACTCAAAAGTACAAGGGAACATATTTTTTATTTGCAAATGATTTTTTTTCGATGATAAGAATCTAGCTTGAAAATGAGAAAAAAAAACACGATTCTTCGGCGTTAATGGGTTAATAAAGTGTATTCATAATTTTTTATTAATGTCTTTTTTAGAATGTAATTAGATATACCGGGTGTCTCAGAAGTCGCGCACCCAATTATTGGGATCGAAAGAGAAAAATATTCTGAGTTCAAAATCCATGTTCGGAATTTTTTGATAACGTCGTTAATTAGTAACTAATTAATGAATGTGACCAATCAGGAGCGCGCTACAGAAGAGAGTGTCGTCGCCTGATTTATTTATATAAAAATTCCAAACATGGATTTTTGGGCTCAGAATATTGTTCCCTTTCGATCCCAACAATTGGGTGCGTGATTTCTGAGACACCCGGTATAGAAACCAAATCTAAATTTTACAAAAATCAATAAAGTAACCAAAATATTATTTCTAAACTATTTTTACCAATTAATAATCTTAATACAATAAAGATTTTTTTCTTGTATAGACATAAATAGACACTTAAATGAAATCAGCAAAATTTTGTCGAAAGCGATTAACGCCCGAATATTCTGTCTAGCATTCACCATCACACTGCAATCACGCCACCATCCCCTCTCGCACACCTTTGCCATCAGCTATGATGATACCCTGTCACATTCTCGTTGGGTTAAACCGGCTACTAAGAGTCTAGATTGTTACAGTGTCAACAATCTTCTATATAAGTCGTTGAAGCTTTAGCAAAAGACCAGATTATAAGAAACAGGTTTCAAAATACACTGCAGTTCGGAAATATTAGAAAAACTTTTTTTTAATTTAATATGTGTTTTATTGGCCTCTATATCCACTGATGAAATCAGTCATAACAAGAGAAAATTAATAACTGAGAAATCTTTTATAAAATACCTTTCCCAATGTAATCCTGGCGTTAGGTATGATTTGGTCTGAGTACGTACTGTACAAATTTAATATAGAAATTAAAATTTTAACGCAGTATTAACTATATTAGACAACTTGAAATATGCATTATCTTTCAGTGGTGTAGACTAAAAGAGAATTTGTAATTATACGTTGTTGCATGTGTTGCATAACATCTCGTTCGTAAATATTATATAAATCGACAATCAGAATCCGGATTTTCATGTAGATACTTATCGGAATATCCGACTCATTGTGTGAATCTCATGTTGGTTTGGTTATACGGATAATCTACTAATGCTGATTTTAGATTACAGCAACTTTGCACAGCTTTCAACTCGGTCTCAGATTTTTGTAGTTCCTAAAATTAAATTTATGAGCATTTTAAAAGTGAAACACTTTGAGCGATGTGTCTGTTTGAAATTTTCTGTAACGTTAAAGGGGAATTATAATAGAAATCTTGGTAAAGCTAAATTAATAATAATAATAATAATAATATAATAATAATAATAATAGAAATTCTATTATTACATATTTTGGAATTGAACTTTAAAGATGAATAATAATACTAAACTTTATTTGGCGGAGTTCAGCCGTAGCTGATCTTCCACTCAACCATTTTCAATACAAAATGTTATATAAATTGTACACAACAATAAAATTAAATTTTGTTAAAATAACAATATAAAATATTCATTCTGACTAATATAAATCAATTAATTAACAATTACTAATTATAAATTTTAAAAGTGGATGGCCGTAGTACTTTTAATTCTATTGGAATGGTATTATATATTGTGGCAGCAGTATATGAAAAAGCTTTCTTAAAGTAATTAGTACTGTGACGTTGGATATCTAACACATTTTGATGTGCTCTTATCTCTCTATGATGTGAATCAGACAAGTATTTAATTTTATCACGTAAATAACAAGGCTGTCCCGTGTAGATAATATTGTGAATCATACACGCAATGTGTACGTTTCTTCTGGACTGCATATTTAAAAAGTTATGCTTTTTTAAGTGAGGAGTCATATGATCTCTCCAAGCAATATAAATATATCTCATGCATGAGTTTTGAAATTTTTGAATGTCTTGTGCGGATGTTAAATGGGAAATTTAATTTTAAATCTTTAGTATGTGATACCCCTAAAGTTTTAATTAAAAAACTGTTTGACAAGGCCAGGTATAAGTTTTTTGAAACCACTTGGGTGTGGATAGAGAATTATATTTATAGAAGGCTGTATATAATTTTGTGCAGATGATGAATTGATGAAACAGAGACCATATATTGAAATTAAGAAAAAATATTATTTTAAGGGGTGCTCCAGGGGTTAAATTATTTATGTTGTCCAAAAACAAACACATTTTACATATTAAAGCCATACTGATTGTATCTATTAGCAAATACTCTATATTGTCGATAGGGTTTGGCACTGCGATCCGAGTTTTTTAATTCTTAGAAAGAAATGACTACGAACGTACGTACATTACACACACAGACTTCTTTTAAAAAATCTGAAAAACGGTTGACCCTGCAGGCCATCCCTGGAACTTCCCGCTGTTTCCGATCTATTGCGAGATGTGGCTTACCCCTACGGTGTTTGTTACAAGTTATTTTAAAAAAATCCAGCCAATTGGGCGACAGGGCCATTCCAACGTCATAAATATCGACATTTGAAATATTATAATAAATAAAATAAAACAGTAACCGCGCGCAGTGACGCGGGTAACGGCTAGTTACAAATATGATATTTTATATTTGTTTCCATGGTTACATAATATGGTTTAACGTAAAAATTAATCAAAGCATGCTTGTCAGCTACCTAACGAATTTCTTTTTGACAGATCTTCAAACAAAAGAACATCTGATTTTTTTTTATTTTCAAAATATTTCCGAAATTATCAAACTTAGGAAAAAAGTTTTTCTACAAAACTTTCTTGGAAAAATGTATAGAATATTAAACCGTTATAAAAATATTTTTATCAAAATTTTTCTCCGACGATAGCTCACAAACGAATGAACCGATTTTGATCGACGTTGTTTCATGAGAAATAGAGCTGATTAGATTTTGGAGTTAATCGGTACAGTAGTTTCGAAGATATTGCAAAATATTTCAAAAAAACTGTTTTCCGAAAAGCTTTATTTTTGACATTTCTCAAAATCTATGTGGCCGAATGAGTTCAAATTTTCAGAAAATCTAAGTCCAGCAAGACCCTTTCAAATACCGCAATCCGCATTTCGATCGGTCCACCCGTTCAAAAGTTATGAGAGGTTTACATACACACACACACACACACACACACATACAGACACACGGACATCATTGTGGAAATGTTCAGGATAGCTTCCTAGGACCTCAATTCGTCGAAATTTGACGAAAACTTAAATTTCGAAAATCGAGGTGAAACCAATAACTTCCCAATTTGTGAAAATCTTCAATTTTCGTAGCGGGAAGTTAAAAATAGTGTAGTGGCCTCGAAACATAAAAGTTTGTTAGACATTTTTCGGACACGTTACAATAACTTGCCAATGTACTGGGAAGTTAACAATTTGTGGTTAAACAATGCAGGGGTAATGCAAACGCATGACTTCATAAGCGTCGTTCTAACGCAGTGTTATAGCAACCTGTGCGTGTGTGTAACACGCGAAGGTGAACACTATAACATATCGAAGGAAGAAGACAGGCGCATAGCAGCTCGCGGTCGCAGCTTGTCTCACAGGCGCTCTGATCGACGCGCGGATTCTGCAAACACTTCAGTATCGTCGCGACGCTAGACCTTGTTACCCATGTGCGTCCAACTGTTCTATTTAACTGGTCATCGCACGCGCGCTCTTTTGTTTTTGCTCTGCGCTACGTTCACTATGCTCTCTCGCGTTCTCCTCTACAAGTTTGTTTTGTTTTCATCATAAATGAGTTCTTAAAATATGCATTATAAATTAGGTTTGGAGAACTATTAATAGGTTAGTTTCACAAAATTATTCTGGTTCTTTTGTGTTTGTGTACACAAAACAGACATTTTCAGATTGTAAGATCATTATGCCCCGTTTTTTCGAAGAGAAACTATAAAAAACTATAATCACCTCGTTCTGAAAACTGCAGCTAATGCGTAGTGTTTTTAATATTACTAGTGAACTAGTTTTAAATGTGTTTTCTCCCAAAATTAAATTTTAATTTTGCAGCAATTTTAAATATATACATTGTTGACTAAATGGTGTATTTAGTATACCCAAAATTATTATCATTGTTTAAAATGTGAATAATTAAATTTAGCTCTGTTAAAAAAATGTTTTAAACTTTAATTAATTTACAAAACTGTCTGTAATTAGTGAATCTGTGTTTTAAATGAATAGTATTTAAATTTCGTGTTGAAGCATTAACTGTTAAAAGTTTTCATTTAACATTGTGCTTGCTATATCTACAAGTATGAGCGGCATAAAGTAACAGTGTCAAAACCGAATTCGTTGCCAGTTTGTATTGTATGTTATTTCAGTTATATCTACTTGTTTCAATTTATTAATATCCACATGTTGCAATAATTATGTACAATTATTTGAATAGAAAATCAATAGTAAACTTTTAGGACTCCATAGCCAAATGACAAAAACGGAATTCTTACAATTTCACGTCCGTCCGCCTGCCTATCCGTATATCACAGCCTCATAACTTCGTCATATTTCCATCGATTTTGGGGGGCTATCCATAAAATACCTTACGTGAAATTCACGCAGTTTTACTCTACTCCCCTTCGTGACGCTTCGTCATATTCTGCAACCTATAAGAATATTTTCTTTGATATTGGATCAACAGAGTTTTTGATTGTGATGTGTCGCACCGCTGGTTTCGACGCATAAGACTAGTTAAGAAAAACATTAAAATAAAATTGATAAGCTGCGAGCGTCACGTCTTCGTAGACCCCCCTCCACCCTGTCACATCTCGTCTTGCTAAGAGGGCGTCCATAAATTACGCGAGGCGTTTTTGACGATTTTTAACCCCCCCCCCCCTCACCCCTGGTGAAATGTCGCGAATGTGGTTCGACCCCCTGCCCTTATCTCACGTGAGATTTTTCGAAATTTGTATTCATAGGGTAAATGCGTTGGATTTATTTAAAAAAACACAATTGACTTCATTATTTTTATTTAAAATTAGCATTCAAAATTGCTTCGATTGTAATCTAGAATCACAGGGATAAAATTAAAATAAATAAAATGAAAACAGTAAAATATTTAAATGGGAACTGTCCATGGAGACTCGTGCAAAATATGTTTATCTTTAATTTAACCAATTTTTTTTGCAATTTAACACTGTTTCTGACAAAAAAAAACTACGTGATATTTGCCGAGATCCCCCTCTCCCCCATGTGAGATTGGACGAGATTCGGCTTGACCCCCTCCCTCTGAACACCTCGTGTAATTAATGGGCGCCCGCTAAGCAATACTCCTCACTCCACCCCATTTGCGAAAGTATTTTATAAACTTCTGATGAAATTTTACAGGCAGATTTTACGTGTAAACAAATTATCAAAAAACATTTTAGGGTGACACGCAGAACTGAGCGATGCCCAGTTTTATTTTTGCGCAGAATATCGTTGAACAGATCTTCTGCGCATGCGACGATTTTCCACCAAAAGGTTTTTTTATTTGAATATGAAACATTCTCCCAAAATTTGGTTTCAATCCAGTCTTTCGTTTGATCTGTACCATGTTCACAAACAAATCCTGTGAAGTTTGGTAGCAATAGGATCAACACAATTTTTTTTTTTTGTTTTTGACAATTTTGATTCTTCGTCGATTTTTGAACATTCATAATTAAAAGCGATTGAATTCGCGCAAATTTAATACACGTTGAGAATTTTACGATAATGATTGTCATCTTTTATATCCTATATACATTTACACTCGGTCGAAGCCAGACTGGGTCGCTAGTTATGTATATTTAGCCAGATTATTACATTATTATAATTTTTGGAAAATCTTAAAAAAACTTTTTTTACTCCTGGTATCTCATTAAGAAGCATTTATGACGGTAGTTTGGTGTGGTAAATTCAGTTAATACGAGTAGAAGGGTTGCAAAAAAGAAGCTATTTCATTTTGCCAAAGGTGTTGATAGCATTAACTGCGGTCCTTCACAACATTCTTATGAATAAATTCTGTATAAAAAATGTAGTTATTTTCAAAAAAGTACAAACATTTTAAACTCAAATATTCAGTTTGTAAGATTGCATTGACCTAAAGTTATTATACAATTTTCATTTAACTGTTCTTATGATCGTAAAATTACAAAAATTGTTCGTAAACTAAATACGAATTTAAAATTTTTGTTGGGAAAAAGGATTTCTTTAAGTGAACACTTATTTGGTATATATTGCGACGTTTCCCGACAAATAAATTTCATATTTATTACCAAGGACAAAAAAGAAAAAAGTTAAATATGAATTGTTTAGTGGCCTTTGGATCAAACTGTCGTGGATTCGAATCCCGCCTCTGTTCTTGAATATGTGCGATTGTTAAAAATGCTTTATATCTATTGGTATAATTTTTAAATATTTTCGACAGAAATGAAGATAAATTATGCAATAATGATGGGCTGTAATTAATCTTATTAAAAACTGTGCATACTTATCAAGTATAAACCTGCACAATGTCGCACACTAGACCAACATAAACCAGCACAAACATGCACAGACCAGCACAAACCAGCATAATTCAATGCAGGTTTCGTAATGTGCTGTAGACATTTCGTAGTTTTCAAATAAGTAGTTTTATCAATGAAAATTAATGAATGAAAACGACACATCACTAGTACACTAGATTGATCCAGTACGGTTATGCAGAAATGTCAGGCGACCGACTGATGGTCGCTGCTGGTTGCAGGTGCCGATCTAATGTGCGTTAAATAACATGGATATTTTCAGAAACAGTGCCATGCAGGTTTGTGCTTGACAAGTGCGGACGGTCTTTTAAATGAAAATCAATGTTTCATAACTGTTTTTTTACAGGTTTTTGTAAAATTTGTAATGAGAAACCTGAACGTTCGTCTTTGTGTCTTGAAATCATTGCAGCTTTAATAAAACTTGTTCAAATAGCTTAAATATTAAATATTTGTAAAAGGACAAACGAAATGCTCGATCTGAATAGTAATTTCTCTACGTTCGTTCAAACAGAGCCTGTTTGAAATACAAATTCAATTTGAAACGTACAGCGTCAAAAGTACATCATGTCGAATGATTGGTTTAAGGATTAATATAAACTTATTATTAAATGTTCAAATTAATGTTTGGTAGGGTAGTGGGAACTTGGACTTAAAGCAAGTACTAAATTTCACAAATTGTTATGTTTTATAAAAAACTTAATGAGTTTTTCATAAGTGACGTCGCGCAAGAATTATTTATTAGTTTCTTAATTGATTATTATATGCATTTCTTAAAGAGTAGAAAGTGTTTTAAACAAATAAACGGATACATATATTTAGGGTGATGCTTATTTTACAAAGATATAAGTATAACTTGACTTTACATACTATCTAAAGAATATAATTTCTCGGGTATAATTGCAAAAGTGCCCGAACCAATCATCCGAAACTCACTCTTAAACGTGGGCGGTCAGAAGGGCTATAAACGTGTTTACGTTAAAATCCCAACAAATACAAAAGGTGTTGTGTAAACAAGCGATTTCCAAAACATCTGTGATCATAAACTTCAATATTTTTCCCAAATTTATAATGTCAACAAAATAATAAACTAGATAAGCCGTTAATAGAGAAAAATGGAAAGTAAGATCATTTTTCTTACAATCAACAAGATTAAAAATAATACAGAGTAGCAATAAACCTCATGAATTATGGTTGCTATTAAAAAAAATATTTAAATTCAGATCTAAACAGATGTGCACAGAGATTTTAAATTATAGACGATATTCAACACAATTATTTCGTAGATTCTACTTCTTCAGGCAACTTTGTAGTTTTGAATCTTTTTTTAAATTTCCATGCGTTAATCTCGTCAATATAGAAATTTAAAGAATGTAAAAATTAGCAATCTCATAGGTTGTTGTTAAAAATATTATAAAATTCCAAAATTAATTAATTAATTAACAATTGGTAATGTCACTATCAGGGTCACTATTAATAACAATTTAATAATTTAGTTTCTTGATACCATATACACTTTCCAGAGTTTAAAAATAGATTACTAATTACCGAATTAAAGAATGTATTTTATAATTTTGAATAGGATTTCAATAAATATATACAACAAATATATCACGTATATAGAAGTAAACATATTAATTAAAAAAACCCGGGTCGCAGTGCCAAAACTCTGCCGACAATATAGTGTATTTGCTTATACAGGCAGTGTGGCTTTATTATGCGAACTTACTCCTTAATACACCCCTTAAAATAACATTTTTTTTCTTAATTGTAATATTATTATCAATCGAACCTCTATACCAAATTATATACAACTTTCAGTAAATAATTCACTATCTGTGAACTAGTGTTTTCATAAAATTTGTAAGTCCGGTCCTGTCGGGCCGATTTTATTAAAATTTTAGGGACACTTTTTAATTACTACTAAAGAGTTAAATGTCAATTTTGAAACGATTCTGAGAATTTTTTCGGTATTTTGGGGCCCAAAAACTTTTTTCAACCCCTAAAAACTACCCTTAAAATGGCCCGATTACACCCATTTTAAATAGGCTTCTTGCGGTGATGGACTTCAACACGTGGGCCAAATTTCGTTAAAATCAATTAACTCTTTCGAAAGTTTTTGCCCGCACACACACATATATATATATATATATATATATATATATATATATATATATATATATATATATATATATATATATACGTATATATATATATATATATACGTATATCTATATATATATAAACATTTTTAAAAATGGTGCCAAAGTGTTTAGGAGGTTATGAAACGTCGAGAAATTTTGGTCCGACCCCTAGGTCCCGCCATCCGACCGACGCCAATAGTGTATGTTGCCATATGGCAAATACACTAATAATACTAGGAAAAATTAAAAAATCATGTCAGTAAAATATGCGGTAAATTTTTGTTCAAATTCATCGTACAATTTATCTACGTAAGTTTGGATGTAAGAGGTAATCTCAGAAACTATTCAGCTGATTTCAAAAATATTTTCACCAATATTTAGCATGAGTTTTCAGGGTAGACATAGGTTATATAATTATCACGTTGAAATAAGAGCGCTTTTTGTGGAGATCAATTTTGCAACGTAAGTCGACGAAAAAACTGTTGTTACTGTTGAACGAGGCGCAGCCACGCAAAGCAAGTTTGTAAAACGGCGAAGCCGAAGGCTCCACTACTGTTGTTGCTTTCGAGCGAGCTATAAAACATCGTTTATCTTAATTGCGTATGGAGCCGGGAGTAGTCATAAATAAATCGAGTATGAAATTTATAGGGTTCACTGATCGGGTCGGATCGAAATTGACACGGTAGTGTATAGCCACTGAATGTTGCCGAGTCGCTCCGAGCCGACTAGTGTGTGGGAGCTTAGTCACTATTCAAGCTGCTTTGGGATAATATTATAGCACATATATTCTAGATTAAATTTGAGAAGAGTATTTTTTTCTGTAAAACCAAAGGTTCACATGATATTTAAAAAAAAAGATGTTAAGGTTTTGTCGATACCAAGTGCGTCCCAAGGCTGCAAACTTTGATTTTAGGTGCAGGCCTGACACTCTCAACGTATTAAAAACCAAGTAATTCGAGAAATACATAAAATGAGTATACCTCGATGTAAAGTATAAAAACCCGGGTCGCAGTGCCAAAACCCTGCCGACAATATAGTGTATTTGCTTATGCAGGCAGTGTGGCTTTATTATGCGAACTTAAATTGGTTTTTGGGAAAAATAAAAAATTTTATTCCTTAATACACCCCTTAAAATAACATTTTTTTTCTTAATTGCAATATTATTATCTATCGAACCTCTATACCAAGTTATATACACCTTTCAGTAAATAATTCACTATCTGCAAACTAGTCTTTCTTAAAATTTTTAAATCCGGTCCTGTAAGGTCGATTTTATTAAAATTTTAGGGACACATTTTAATTACTGCCAGAGGGTTAAATTTCAATTTTGGAACGATTCGGAGAATTTTTTCGGTATTTTAGGGCCCAAAAACATTTTTCAACCCCTAAAAACTACCCTTAAGATGGCCCGATTAGGCCCATTTTAAATAAGCTTCTTGCGGTGATGGATTTCAACACGTGGGCCAAATTTAGTTGAAATCAATTAACTCTTTCGAAAGTTATTGCCCGCACACATATATATATACGTATATATATACGTATGTATATATATACGTATATATATATATATATATATATATATATATATATATATATATATATATATATATATATATATAAATATATATATACATATATATATAAACATATTTAAAAATGGTGCCAAAGTGTTTAGGAGGTTATGAAACGTCGAGAAATTTTGGTCCGACCCCTAGGTCCCGTCATCCGACCGACGCCAATAGTGTATGTTGCCTTATGGCAAATACACTAAAAATCGGTGTATGTTTTGAATGACACTTTAAGCTTCATAATGTAAATTAATTGACTCAATTTGTTAAAATGACCATTTTACTGAAATGTACTAAAAAGAAAAAAATAATTATAAAATCGTGGACTATATATTCTATGATAATTTGTTAGTCACAACCCACCTTTTTATAGTTAAGAATCTAAATTTTAAAAAGTCATTCTTTAAGTACATTTCAATATAAGCTTGTCATTAAAAAGTTTTTTTTTTAACCAATATTTTATTTTATTCTTTTTAGTCTTTGAAAATGTTTACTATTAAAACATTAATTCTTTATAATTAAATGGTTATTTCTAAAAACGATTAAATCATATATTGTCATCGGGAATACATAATATGTGTACAAATTTCAGATTGATTGAATATGTAGCGTCCGCCATATTGGGTTTACAATGACGTCATATAGCTTACGTACTCCACTTATTAAAGTCTTCCATTCCATACCCATGTCAATAACAGTTATTGGTCTCGATTATTAAATAGCTGCTATTGGTCACTGTCATAAATAACTGTTCCTTGTCACTGTTATTAAATAACTGTTATAAGTCACTGATATTTAATCACAGTATATAAAAACAAATACCCAGTATAACATTTGTTATGAACACATTAATCCTAAAACTGTACAATATATAAAGGCAATCAATAACTAAAATTATTTTCCGATGCACTGTTTCTATCAGATTACAAATAGTTATTTTGAAAATAAAGTAACACTTTATAATTTTACAATATACAGTCCATAGTTAAACAGTCATATTGTTGTGCTTGTAATTTTACAGCTAAATGAGTCATTTAATTAATGGTAGTCGATATCATGTATGCCCTAGTATTCTGTATTGATATTCTCTCTTTTTAAATAAACAAACTCCCAGCACACGAAAGAAAGATAGAAAATACCATGCTGTTTCATATTTTAGCATATAGAATAAATCTAAATACTGATAGGTGTATGTTCTGCCAGAGTTGAACTCGAAATTTAATAACTTGCAATTTTATTTACTTTTAATTAAATAATATTTCATTTAAATTTTTTGCTGTGATATCACAAATGGGACCCAAATTTTTATAGAAACATAGTAATAATAGCTTTTGTCTGCTATAATTGTTAAGAAACATTCATTGTTGTAGCACTATATTAGAACAATTTATTATTCCAACACGTCACCGTCGGGATTTAAACCCGAATCTTTCCACTTTCGCGGCGGAATGAGTTAATCAATTACTCTACGGTGCACACCAATTCAATTTTGAATCCTTCATAATATAGCGATTTACAACACTCAAATTCACTACATGCGAGAGCCAATTATTTTTTAGCAATGGCTAAACATTAACTCTCACATAATGGAAAGTTCATCTTTGATTCATTCAAGAGCCCTCGCATGTAGTGAATTTGAGTGTTGTAAATCGCTATATTATGAAGGATTAAAAATTGAATTGGTGTGCACCGTAGAGTAATTGATTAACTCATTCCGCCGCGAAAGTGGAAAGATTCGGGTTTAAATCCCGACGGTGACGTGTTGGAATAATAAATTGTTCTAATATAGCGCTACAACAATGAATGTTTCTTAACAATGATAGCAGACAAAAGCTATTATTCTCAATTAATTCAGCAAGTACGTAGCTATAAGCGTATGAAAAATATCTACTAATATTAAAATAAATGTACTCTTAATTTTGTTTTTGGCCCACTTACTACATAAGATGTTATCTGAATTTCTTTAAGTTTATTTTTAACCTTGAAGAGCTCGTGTGATGTCGAAAAGACAGCACGGTTTTATTTCACTGCGTAAACCTCTTGCCTGTCAGATCAACCTAAAAAGTACGTTTAAGGAAACGTCTACATAATTAGTTTATTGTTTCTTAATTACACACGAACCTCTTGAAAAATAATGAAACTTTTAGTGTGTTGACACAGTATCAAAAAACAACTTTTGTGGTTTGGTATTTTGTGATTAGTTTTAATATTTACATAATAATTAATCTTCTATCACACACAATAAGTCATTTTCTGTTGGAATTATAGGCCAGGCGCGAAAATCAGCAGGTTATAAATTAACCAGCCGTTATCTGTGGCTTGCATGTGATTAAGATGAAACAATCTTCTATATAGATTTTTCCCCTGATCATTTAATTTTACTAGTATGATGTAATGTTTAAATTTTCTGAATTGTGTAAACTTCCGAGAACTTTAGTTCTCGAAAGAAGTTCCGTTTCTTATTCTCAAGCTTATGACGTTGCAACATATACAAATTTTGTATTATGTTGACACATACAATATTTAAAATTTCATTATAAAACTTAGTTTAACTGTAATAAAATCGAATATCTCCGTTGCAGATGATTACCTAATTTTCAATAACTATTATTATCTAATTCAGTTGCGACCTTGCCAAGGTCACAATAAATTCTAAATTCTTTGTTAAAATTAAAATATTTTTAAAACAGTTCTTTCTCATATTTTAACTCAAAAACATTGGTGTATCAGAAATATTGTAAACGAATAATTTATTCTGATACTTTTCCAATAAATGGTTACACAAGATAAATTAAAATTAAACAATTCTGGCATCTAGAAAATAAAAATTAATTAATTAATTTAACATCATTTATATGTCATACTTAAATAAAAATTTTAAAATAAAAGAAAAATTAACTAAATTCTTTTAAAAGCAACGTTCAAATTCAGCCATTACGTTACAACGTCTTGTCTCGTGGTGTTGTGCTCCCGGTCGACAGTCACAACAGTAGTGGAGCCTCCACCGTATTATTAGACACGGGTAGACAAATCTAAGTTGCATTAAATGTGCCACATCACATCATATTATTATCAATAAATATAAGAGTATTATGTGCTAGATAGCTGAACAATATTAATAATTCAAACGTCGAAATAATAATTTTTTTCAAATAACCCAAGAAAATTAGCTTATATTATTCAGGAATATAGCTTTTTATTAGTGAAAGAATTTTTAGAATCGATTCATTAGCTCTAGAGATTACCTTCCATACACAAATAAAGAAATTTTACCTCTTTATAATACAGTCGACTCTCGATAACTTGACACTCGTTAATATAAATCTCTCGATAATTTAAAATATTTTTTTCCGGTTCCTTGAAAAATTAAATAAAATCAATATTAATTGGGCTCTTCGGTAATTTGAAGTTGAAGGAATAGTATCTTGCCCGCCAACATGCAATAATTTGAAGATCGGGCTCCTATTCTCGATAATTTGAATCGTCTATCATGCACAGACCTGTGGTTATTTACATACAACCCAAGTGACGATTTCTTCGCAGCTCTCGCCACTATAGAAAATTCACTGGATAATGATAGACTGAAGTTGCTCACTCAACAGAAAATTATGGACTTTTTTCAAAATGAATAAGTGAATAATTGTAAAAATGTTAATAATAAATCACGAATTTTGATCAAACTCTTGTGTACTTGATTTTTTCCTCCCTCCCTCTTGGTTATTTAAACTCTTGGTAATTTAAAATTCTTCTCTAGTCCCTTAAGTGATAAATTATCGCGAGTCGAGTGTATTACTATAGAGAAGTATAGATGGGATAGGGTTATATAACCACTTTGAATCCGGCTCTGCTTCTTTGTCCGCACACACAGTACTGTGCTTATTTCATTAAAAGTGAATTGTCTTTCTATATGACTAAATTCAGATTTACATAACATAACAAACACTGTGTGATATTTAATTTTGCTGTTTTTAATACCTACCTATGTCCTCTATGTATACATATGCATATTATGTTTGCATCCTGTAGAGGGGCGTATGTGTAATTATTGTGACTAATTAGATTACGATTACTTTTTCATTTTAAATTCATTTTGATGTATAATTTCCACTTTAACATTATTTTGGTTGAAAAACATTCAAAAACAGTTGTTATTTTGATGATATAAATTATGAATAACCGAATAATAATTAATCAACAAAAAACAAATTAACAAACAAAAATATAGTTCATTAGATATTTTTAATGGGTAAATATCACAATTTTTCGCGCATTATTTATACACAGTCAGCTTCTGCAGTTCTAAAACTTTTCAGCGTCTAGCCATTTTTTGTTTTTTTTTTAATTTTTGGGGTTCCGTACCTCAAAAGGAAACAACGAAACCTTATAGGATCACTCGTGTGTCTGTCCGGCACCCTGTCATAGCCAATTTTCTTCGAACTACTGATCCGATTGAGTTGAAATTTGGTACACATATGTAAGTTGGTGACCATAAGACGAACGTGTAACGTAAATAAATAAATATTGAACAATGCACAATGTTTTCTGTTGAAACATAAATTTATTTTTTTGAAATTATTTAGATCTAAAACAAATTGGTATCTAATATATTTTTATTATTTAATAATGAAAAAAAAAATTTTTTTCTTTCGGGATTTGAACCCACGCTTGTCGGTTTTTCGCATTTAGTTCCAAGGCCACGGTGTCTCTAGTCACTGGTATATAAAATTGGCATAAAGAGTTAATAATATGTAATAAAGTAATTTTTCTTCTTCTCTATGATGAATGAGTGTTAAAAATCACGATATTTGGGCGTCAATATCTCAGGAATATCTTAGGATTTTCGGAAATTAGCCGGGTCTTAATAGATATGCAAAATTCAAGTCTGCAGGTCAAAAAGATTTTGAATTATAGGGGGTTGGAAGTAGCTCGAAAAAGTAAATATATATACACATGCAGTTGCCGAGTTTGGCTGACACACTGCCGTGTGTCTAGACAATAGTTTTTTAAAATAAAATTTCGAAATGAAAATAATGAAAAAATAATAGCATACAAATTACAAATTGTGAGAAAGTATGTATGAGTTTCACATTTTTAAGTCAATTTTTATATTTCAATTTTTTATTAATTAATAAAAAATTCTCTCATGTACAGAGAAAAAGTATACACATACAGTAATAATTCCAAATAACCAGTATGGGATATGTTTCTAATAAAT
Organism: Venustoraphidia nigricollis; assembly: GCA_034508555.1. Taxonomy (NCBI): domain Eukaryota; kingdom Metazoa; phylum Arthropoda; class Insecta; order Raphidioptera; family Raphidiidae; genus Venustoraphidia; species Venustoraphidia nigricollis. The sequence continues at coordinate 901,426 of JAVRKA010000019.1, read as the reverse complement.
CCACGGTAGGAAAAAATAGGATAGTACACACAATAGGAGATCAGGACTAATTTAAAAAGTGTAGAAATATAATTGTAAGGTACTAATCATGCCCCACAAAGCATAGGGGGACACAATCTGCGGCCCACATGGAGGATGGCGAAACTGACTCGAGGGATCTCCCTCCGGTTTATTTTGAATTTTGAAGCATTCTGATAACGTTTAGACTCACTAATGATTTAGCTTTATTTGTTGAAAATCCATAAAATGGATGAGAATCATATACGAAAAACTGTGTATACTCGTATACAGGGTGAGTCATTTTAATCCTCGGATGAGAATATCTCCCCTAGACTACAGAAAATCAAAAAATGGTCCGAGTGAAAGTTGTAGGGTTGAAAGGAGAACACCTTTTGCAGACAGTACCCACCCCCCACACCCTCACCCCTCAGCGGAAGAGGGTGTGACTTTTTATTTTCGAATAGAATACCACAACTCTTATTGCAGATTATGATTCTTGACACAAAAAGAAGCATCTTTTGTCTGAAACATTTTTTTTATCACCCACATTTTTGTCACTAACTCTACTTCAAAAATTTCAAATTTGGAATTTTTTGAGTTTTTAACTCGAGAATGGTAAAGTTTAGAAGAAAACAACAAAGGACAAAAAGTTCTCAGAATGTCGCAAGACATCGATACAATTTTTTTCAAAAATTTTTCCAAAAAAATGCAAGTGTGTATTTTTTGTTGCACCGGAATTTCCACAGTAAATTTTGGAAAACAATCGTGTCGATTTAACGCGAAATTCTGAACACTTTTCGTCTCTTCTTATTTCCTTCTAGAGTTTACCATTCTCGAGTTGAAAAAAAAAAATTTGAAATGGAAATTTTTAAAGCAGTTAGTGACGAAAATATGGGTAATAAAAAAAATGTTTCAGACAAAAGATGCTTCTTTTTGTGCCAAGAATCATAACCATTGTTTGATTTTCTATAGTCTAGGGGAGATATTCTCATCCGAGGATTAAAATGACTCATCCTGTATATTGATAAACTAGTTTTAATAAACACAAATGTAATGATAAAATATAAAGATTTGATAAAAATTACATAATCAAATAGCTAACACACACTTAAATATCAATGACATTTGTAAAAAAATAAAATTAGCTCGTCCCTCCACTAAAATTTTTGGATTCCTACCGGCAGCTAAAAGAATTGATGAGCGCCCACCAGGAATTGTCCAAGTATCCCGGCGGATTTTACCGCCCTTGGAGGGGGGGGGTATATAGAAATTGAAAATACGTTAATAAAACCTTTTTACCGCTTTAATACACATTTGTATCCCCTTGCCTACGCCATTCCTGTACATTGCCCCTCTCTGTTCACAATACACTAATTATGAAACATGCGTATTAATACGAGTTATCTATCGGTTTGTGTTTCCCATTTTTTCGAAGTAAAATTGGATAAAATTGTTAAAAAAATGTTTGACTACGGTAAAAAGAACGCTTTTTTACAAATCCGCGATTAAAATAGCAACGATTGATTAGGGATTATATGTATTATATTATTGAGTTCAGCCATTAGTTTTTTCAGCAGCTGGAAAAATTCAAGTCCAGACCATAATTTATTTTCAATTCGTTGTAGGTAGCGTACAAAAAAGATTAAATTTTTTGTCAATTAGCTTTTCAAACATTTTTTTAATTTATAGGTACATCTTATTTTTGAGATGTATTAAAAATGAAGAACTCTCGTACATGTGTCTTGGATTTTTTTTTTTGAGGTTATAGGGGCTTATTCATTCATATTTTCACTTTATTATTTAATAATAATTGAAAATCAAATTTACACTTTTACCAGTTCTTGGCTTAGAATCTGGGACCTGGGGCTTGTAACATTGTAGTCATGGCAACACCATATAAACAACGGCATTTTCAAGTCTTCCTTATCTTGTAAATTCTTTTTGATAGGAACTATTATTTTGATCCAAGAATTTTAGATTTTGGTACTTACATTGTATTTTCGAAATTAGCGAGTGTAACAACAAAGTGGGGTATCCAAACTGTCTTGTAATGATTGATCAGCAGTCTATGTTGGTCAAAGAGGAAGAAAATTCTCCACAAGAATAAAAGAACATACAAAAGCGATTAGAAACTTAAATATTAATTCTGAGATGGCGGATCACGCAAGAGAGATGGGACACATGTTTGATGAAGATAATACGGAAGTACTCCATATATGTGAGAAAGGTTCTAAATTGGATATTTTAGAGACATTAGAAATTCATAAAAAGTTGATGTTCAATTTCCAACACTATAACAGCACCACTTTTAAGGCTTTTAGAACCCCCCTCTCCCGCAACTCGCATTCCCCCCGCACCCCCTCCCACTGCTCTTACATAAAACAAGAGAGAAAAATATTTTAGTTCTTAAGTTTGATGAGCTCAGTATTACATTGTCATCGATAATGAACAGATAATGTTCGAAAACTTTCTGACGGTAAATAAAGTAAAGTGGAAATAAAACATTGTTTGTGATATTTTATTTTATTATTTTATTCTTATATTGTTTTTTGCACGACCCCTTATAAAATAGCTGCGAAGAAAGATAAAAAAGTATAAGTTCGTTTCATAATTTTTGACAGGATTACTTTTTCTATCTACATAATTGCGAGAAATCCGGATATCTGTATACTAGGCACTTTTTTAATATTTGATGTAAAGCGCGACCCTGTATGCCTTTGATTTTCATTTTAGAGATAAGCTAGAGGAGATATAACCTACAGTTTATGAAAAAAACATTAAAACAATAGAAAAAAATATGAGTACGGTTTTTTAAATGGTGAGTTATGTTGACTGCACTGTACTTACTGTTTGATATCAAAGTGTAATTAGTGATTGTAGCGTGAAAGCAAGCAGTAGTAATTCATTTTTGAATCGCAATTAGAATATTAAGTTACCACTAGCATAACATTATACAGTAGCTAACAAAAGATACTGCCGAAGAAGAGAAAATTCCCTGTTCAGAGCTTTGAATGAATGACAGAACATTAGTTGGCTGCTCCTCAATGTATCTTTTGTTATATGAATCTCAAATCTCTGCTACATTTAATATCAGAACTGTATTAAGGTAGTAATTGATAATGCAAAAAAAAGTAGTAGGTGTCGATATGTAATTAATATCGCATGAAAAGCGTAGTTGCTTGGGCGAGTCTGAGTTGTTTAAAGTTTGCGTTAAATACTTAACACTAATGTAATTGCGACGTCGAAAAACAAATAATACTATTAACAATATAAATTTATTCCATGCAATATGAAATATATTGCTTTTAATTAAGAAAATATAAATGTTTAAATTTCATTCATCTGTAAACTAGTTTTATTTAAAATTAGAACAAAAAAATAAAATTTGGTTCTGAAACTGTGAACGTTGTGTTAGCTAAGTCTGTGAACATGCGGATTTCCAGAAATTGCGTTTTCGATATGAAAAACCATGAGACGTCTAAATTCGTCAAGATCTCGAATTCGGTTTTTCACCATTCCTGTGATTACTCGATAATAAAGAAGTAGATCATTCTTACATTTAAAAAAATAAGTGTGAGTGTAAATTTTACTCACGGTTGAAGTAAAACATGTAAATAATACATATATTGTTATGTTTACAATTTTTAGTGTATTTGCCATAAGGCAACATACACTATTGGCGTTGGTCGGATGGCGGGACCTAGGGGTCGGACTAAAATTTCTCGACGTTTCATAACCTCCTAAACACTTTGGCACCATTTTTGAAAATGTTTATATATATATGTATATATATATATATATATATATATATATATATATATATATATATATATATATATTTATATACGTATATATATATATATATGTGCGGGCAATAACTTTCGAAAGAGTTAATTTATTTTAATGAAATTTGGTCCACGTGTTGAAATCCATCACCGCAAGAAGCCTATTTAAAATGGGCGTAATCGGGGCATTTTAAGGGTAGTTTTTAGGGGTTGAAAAATGTTTTTGGGCCCCAAAATACCGAAAAAATTCTCAGAATCGTTTCAAAATTGACATTTAACCCTTTAGTAGTAATTAAAAAGTGTCCCCAAAATTTTAATAAAATCGGCCCGACAGGACCGGATTTACAAATTTTATGAAAACACTAGTTTGCAGATAGTAACTTAATTATTGAAGGGTGTATTTATTTCAATGTAGACGTTAGATTGATAATAATATTACAATTAAGAAAAAAAATGTTATTTTAAGGGGTTTATTAAGGGGTTAAATTTTTTATTTTGCCCAAAAATAAACTTAACTTCACATAATAAAAGTATAAAACCACACGGCCCTATACAAGCAAATACACTATATTGTCGGCAGGGTTTTGACACTGCGACCCGGGTTTTTTATATTTATAGATGAAGGCAAACAGGCAAAAAATGATGAAAACTGAAAATTCGCACTAGAAATATTTAAAACTGTACAATTACAGACTAAGTTACAACTTTATTTATTTGTGGGCATTAAATGAACTAACTTCTGCATAATTCATTAAAAGACTCTCGCAGTGTGTACTTTGTAAACCGTGGTTATATAGAATTATTATGTTTAGATGCTATTTGTTCGGAACAACAACTCACCGAGTAGTCCCTTCGAGAATTTCACAAAAGGCACGTAAAGAAGTTTTATTTAAAAAAAAGTTGTATCAAAGATTCTCCGACTTCGATTCTTCATTATACTGAGTTTCAAAGACGGTTCTGTTTGCACACTCAGTTCGCTAATTTAACAGATCATTGTTTTGTTCACATAAAACAAAAATTCACACACCTTTAATCTTAGTTTGACGAGGAAGAAAGATGTGAAACAGAGCAGACGACGTAGAAAAAGAAGAAGACAATGTAGGAGAATCTCATCTTACAGATCCATTGTTGCAACGCATAATAACACTTTGATGTGTTAATGATAAATGTTCACCACATCACGTCAGACAGGAATAATGTTGAAGACGGGACGATGCCATACCCGAAAACTGTCTACTAAAATTGCAAGCATAATGAACTAAAATCTCATCTGAAGCGTTTTGTTTTTATGGATGAGTCTGATGGTTGTCTGTAGTTATTAAAAATTCCAGTCAATTGTTAGCGCACGTAGTGACAAGGGTAACGGCTAGTAACAAATAATATGATATTTGTTATTCGTTTTCTTGGTTACATTATTTGCTTTCACATATAAAAATTAATCAAAGCGAGCTTGCCAGCTACCTAACTAATGTTACTTTGACAGATCTTTCAACTATTTACAAAACATAAAGCTTAGAAAAAATGTTGTTTAGCAAAACTCTCTTGGGAAAATAAGTAGATGGTAAAGCGTTATAAAAAATATACCATTATATCAGAAAAAATAACGTTAAAACGCATATCTTTCCTGCGATTGAGCCGATTTTTTTCTAAAATATATGGTTTTTCATATTTACATGTGAAATATCTTTCCAAAATTCTGTTTGTATCCCCTCAGCCGTTTGACCTGTATTAGAAGAACAGACTTTTTCCAAAATTGTTTTAGTGGACTCGCAGGAGACCTTAAAACGAAAAAATATTGTAATATTTTGAAACGTGAATTAGGACCTAAATTAGTACCATTCTCCCACTTGTGAAGTTGAAATGATAAAACACTTTCAAAAGTATTTCAAAGCGTAGTATACTTATTGTAGTTTTGCAAATTTAATAGAATATTCTGCAGAAATGTTACCTACAATGTAATATCGTGTTCTTTAGGATGCTAAGCATTCACACAATATGCTGATGTTTTTAAGCCCCGGTTGGTGTTTGCCTGTATGTGTCTAGTCGGTTAATCCCGAGAACGGATTTGAATTCGGTTTTAACCATTAGTTAGCTCATAAGATTTAGGTGTATATCTGATAACTATTAGGCCCGTTTCATTCCGTTCAAAATCGAATTGAATGCGCTATACTGAAAAAATATAATACTTTTACTCTTGTGAATAATCCAATGATACTGATAATCGAAAGGTTGCTATTCAAATGATTTTTATAATCGAAAGATTCATTTATTGATGTTTCGTAATAATCTATGCATGAATAAATGAATGAATTTTTCTCCCGATTTCGATTGCCAGATTTAAGAGAGTAACTTGCATAATATATTATAATGCTTCATAGAGTAGACGCAGATTAAAGAGAAGTAATCGTATGCATTAATATTATCTAGAGTGGTTAGCTACTATGTGGGTGAAACACAATACATTTGATATGATTATTATAACGATTGTACTTAGCTCTAGTTTTCGAGTATGAGACTTGAGAGACTCATCTGCATCCGGTGCTTCATAGAACAGAGGCAAATAAAAAACTTAGTAATAATATTTAATACTGTGAATTGCAATCAAACAGAAAGGAAGGGGCGTAGTATAATAATTTATTACTGGATATTGTATTATAAATCGTAACTCGTGTTATAAAAATCATTCGAATGATTTTGAATAATCTCTCTAGACATCTCAAGATATTTTAATAATCGAATAGTTCTACAATTTTCACTCGAAGTATCCCATGTTCGAATAAGTTACTGCGTGATTATTGTAAATTAAAAACACAAACGAAACAAATTTTACATTAAATATTCGATTCCAATATTATTCGAACTTTTTAATGTTGAAGCCAAATAGTTTGCTTATCCAACATCGACAAATGTTTTAGATTCTTCGCGTTGGCTGAACTCTAACGGAATTATTCTATGCGTACATCTCATTTTAAGTTTGATTGTGAGCGGCCGCCGGCATATCGCAGTACATGCTCACAGTTCAAACGTGTTAGAACCAGAACACACAAACTTAGATGCATATTAATTAGTAAATTTCATTGTTCCTGAATAAATTACCATACACTTATTATAGAGGTAATATGTGCTCAAAATTGCATTTGAAGTACATTTTGTTTTTTTTTTGCTCGACAGCACCAGAAGGAGTCTAATGTTTTTCGAGTGTATGTATGTCTATTTCAATTAGCACGCTCTGTAGCATAAACGGCTTGATAGACTTTAACATATAAGGTGTCGTTAGTTCGTCTTAATTGTGTGAGTGACATAGTGTATAATATTTCAATATGCGAATCAAAAAACACTTTTCTCATAGGTCGGTGATGAGCTCAGCTGTTGAGCGTCTATAATAATCTAGAATTTTTCTTTTTTCTGATGGGTATTAACAGAAACGTTACGTTGAGACGAATATGTCTATATTTATATGTATATTACAAATAATTTCAATGAAATTTGTAAGTAATAAAAATAGGTAAAAAAAATGTTAAGTTAAGCGCTTTTATTTTAAATCGTGAGCTGTACCAAAAACTAGAACATTACCTGGGACTTGATAACACATTTTTCTAGATAAGTCGTTATTATTTAATTATGCAGTCGTTATGCAAGTATATATGCGGCCCATGTTTTTATTTTAGTCCATTAAAAGTTCCAGATTATTTTCTAGTTTTTCGTACAGCTGATGATTTAAAATAAAAACCTTTGGCTTAAAAGTGTTTTTACCTATTTTTATTTTTTGTAGGTTTTAGTTTAATTTTTGGCTTGTATCATTGCGCAAACTCCTCAAAATCACCTAGTTACCATAATATTGTATTGTCTTCGTAACTACACATGTGTGCAAAATTTTGACTCAATCGGTTAACAGAAAGTTGGTAAAAAGCTGTCGCAAGATTTGGGACAAAGATATTTATAAACAAAATATACGGGGTCGAGCTAAATAAAATCGTTAAAAAAATACAATATAAATAACATTAAACAGACGTAAATAAAAATTAAATTAAAAAAATTCAAAAAAACTCGGTTGCGTAAAAAGCGAACTGAAAAGATGAAATAAGATCAAATGATAACACGCAGTCGGAGGCACACGTATGGGAACTGTAATAAGTTGATGCATATGACTGCACGTTATCATTTGATCTTGTTTACCTTTTCAATTCGCTTTTTACGCAGTCAGGTTTTTTGATTTTTTTAGTTTTGTTTTTTTTTTTTTGCTACTGTGAAATTATTTTTTGCACACCTTTGTAAAATAGCTGCCTTAATGCTGAATTTCGATTTTAGGGCAATTTCGAAACATTTTGTAATGTTGTCGTGCCGAAAAAACATTTCAATTCCTAAGTGCCACCTTAAAAATGTTGAATTATGTCAATTTTAATTTAGTTATCAGCGTAGTCGAGATTTGATGTAAATGTGTTGCTAATAGTGTATGTCCCTATACCCAAGCTTAGTAGATAACTATAGGTTGGGCGCAAGATGCTACAAAAGTGGTCGCGTTCGTGATTGATTGAATCAATTATTTACGTCATTCGAAATACTTGGTGTGATTTTTCGATTATAATGAACGTTGGTAGTTGAAAAAAAGTCTCAAGACCTACTACCACGCCGCCCTTATCTCCCGACTCGCCATGTCACACTTTCAATAATGTTCTTACTTGTAGTATTGTATTAATATTACTTTTTACTTAATGTATTTGTAATAACAAGTAATTAAAAAAAAACACTTGAAAATTCTACAAATAATTCTTTATTACTCGACGATCGTTTCGGACAATAAGTCCATCCTCAGGAGTACAAAACTTATACTCATAGTATACTCATAGTATAAGTTTTGTACTCCTGAGGATGGACTTATTGTCCGAAACGATCGTCGAGTAATAAAGAATTATTTGTAGAATTTTCGAGTGTTTTTTTTAATTACTTGTTATTATTAATCATGTTCTACCAGGTGCCGAGTGAAAAATCAGTGCAAATTATTAATGTATTTGGTTAACGATGTCGATAATAGAATAAATAGTGTTTCTGGCATTATCAAGCATTTATTTAGCTTCAATATTTTTACTGAAACTAACTATCAGATGACAATTTTTTTTATAAAATCCGACGTTTTTATTTTCCAAAAACAATACATTTTTCTTAAATAGTTTAGGATTTTAAGTTCTGTAACAAAATTGTGCAAACTATACATATTATTTTTAATACAATACCACCTTGTAAATTTAAATCAATATGTTCGAATATTCAAATAAGGTTGTGTTTTTAGCATTTTGCGTGGAACTTTGTGTGCACGCATCCTAGCAACACTTTCTATTTTGTAAACCAGTGTTTTTCAACCAAGCATTGCTGTAAGAAGTTTTGAGTTTAACAAATGATAAAACACTTTTAGAGATATACGGAAAAATGAGATAATAACGGAATATATGCCTGCAACTTATTTTCATGCGGACATCTCGGGGTTCACAGATATTTTATAAAATGTCTATAGGCCTTTTTATCGCTTGTCAGTTTGTATCAACATGAACGAACCTACGTTGATAAAACTAGGTACTTGGTAGTAAGGCTTAAAGTATAGAGCACTTTTTGCCCGAAACAATTCTCCCAAATTTTTGAGAGAAGTAATTCAGACACAATACTCAAATGAAAGAACTTATTCTTTAAAGAAAGTAAAACTCCTGAAATCATATTAGATTAAAAAATAACAACTATTCTAAATCTTCTCGGCTTCCGGGCTTGTAGGCCGCGGCCCATTGGTATTTCTACGTGACGTTTCGTTTACAACTGCGGTAAACATTATCAAAGGCGGCGTAGCTGTCATATCACCTTTAATAATGTCCACCGCAGTTGTAAACGAAACGTCAGGTGGAAATACCAATGAACCACAGTCTTTGAACCCGGAAACCAAGAAGAATTGGTACAATTATATATAACATGGCATTATGTCATTGCCTTCTATGTACATGTATCAAAGTTTGATATATGTAAAAACAAATATGGACCGTTTCGAAAATCATTCAGACTATCATAGTTATAACACTAGAACAAAAAATGCAATTTGTCTGCCACGAAGAAGGCTACATATATCCCAAACTGCCCCAGACTACATGGCTATTTAATAGGCTGCCAGAGTCAATACAGGTTTTACCTATAAAAATTTTTAAAAATAAGCTCAACAGTTTCTTTAAAAAAACTGTTTTTATAGCATAAGTGAATTTCTGACGTTTTGTAATCACAATTTTGACTTATAATCAATGTGATATTCAAACAAAAACCTATTCTATTCTATTCTAATGCAAGACGTAAAAACCTACACACTTGCATAATAATTATTCGATACGTTTCTAACTATTATATAAATCAGTGTTAATAAAATGTTTGTGACGCTTTGCATCCTAGTGTCCTTAGACCTTTCACTAGTTTATTATATTGGAGATGTATTTTATGCGCTATAAACTATTAAAATATCATTTTATAGGTGAGGGCATAACACGTTACAAGAGTGTATTCGACATGTTTTTCATCGCCTTGCATGTCGTTTGGTGTGCACGAACCCCACCAGCAATTCTCCTGTCGATTTTTCAACGCCTTCAATACTTTAAAAAAGTATTTTATGCCTTAATAAAAAAAGCTCATATTATTTATTCCTGCCAGTGGCGTATGTAGCATGCTACTTTATACCATTACTTTGGCTGAAAGTTTTATCCCTCTATATAATATGTACTTATGAAAGTTTTTGAGGAAAAATGCAGCGAGATATATGTGTATGCGGATTTGAATCTACACAACAATGGGTAGTGATTACAAAGAAATGAAATTGTAGACTGATTTCTTTGAGTAGTTTTGAGACCAGCAGTTGCAATTGTGCTATTATTAAAAATAAAATTAAATAAAATTTATTTGTTGGGAAAAAGGACTTCTTTAAGTGAATACTTTTTATATTAATTACTAAGGACAAAAAAGAAAAAAGTCAAAATGAAATTAAATGTTTTAAGGTTGTCTAAAATCAAAATTTATATATAATCTCATTCTAAACTATTTGTGCGATATTTCAACGGGCTCAAAATACTTTTTTTTATCACTGTGGGAAAAAACATGACAGACTCATGAAAGAACCACGAAGTTTCATTTTTTTTTCCAGAAAGTGATCAAATTGTCTCTATAGTGTGGTCACTAAATTAGTGCTATTAAATTCTTATATCTATTTTTATCCACAATCTACATGCATATTACTTATTTAAACTAATCTACACTACTATATCTGTTTCTACATTCAATGTTTTTGTCAAATTTTGCAATAAATATTCCTTTTTGACTAACTGATGTCAATTCTACAACTTTTAAAATTTTTGTCTGTCCTCCTGTCTGTACTCAAGAACGGCTTGGACGATTTTGATGAAAATTGGTATATAGTAAGAACATGTGGTTGCGCACATGATAGGCTATATATGAACCGCAAGCTCCACTTTGTTGTTGTTGCTGAGTTCAATATGGCGTAGCCAAAGATTCCATTACTGTTGCTGATACCGAGTAGGGCGCAGCCACACGAGTTAAGTTAATTATACGGTGAAACCGAAGGCTCCGCTACTGTTGTCACTGCCAAGTTTAATCTCAATCGCGTGTAGGGCCGCGAGTAGCGGCTAGTACCTATATAAAACTTGGAAAATCCGTGTTTGCAATTTTGTTTTTTGCAGAATTATCGTGGTTTTCAATAGTCGAGATTATTACTTGAGACAAGTTACGAGTAAAGGCCATTATAATATAAATAAATACGTTTACAAACTGCTTAATGTGCGAGCAACATGCAAAAATTAGAGAAGTCAAGAAAGAACTTCGATATATATTTTCAGTTTACGGTAATTCAATGCATAATATTGACAGTCTGTATACAAAAAGTTAAAGCAGTCGCTCTAAGTTGCTTCCATTTTATTCTCTGAAAGTTTAATGAATTAAACTCCCTTTCCCTTATAACTGTTTATTATTGTAGGCGCAAAACACCCTTCAGCTTCCTCGTCCCTCTACACTTTTTCGCGAGATGGTCTATTGTTTCAGGGAAACCAAAAGAATACTTATTGTTTTTCTACTTAAGGTATTTAGATGATGACAGCAAACTTTCAGTGTTTAATTCTTTGGTGCTAGTTATAAAGGACTTATGTCGAACGACCTAGTTTTCTACGCGTTAATACCTAACGAAAGAGAATACAATTGGGTCCAGTAAAAATGATATTTAACAATTTTTGACACCAAAGAATTTGGATAAGTACTTGTAACAAATTCTATAGAATTCTTGTCTAAATTTGGCAATAAGTGCCACTAGATTTAAATATCAAAAGTAGTTTTGGGATATTTAAAAACTAAATTTATTTTGGACGTACTTATATGTAGTTATAAAGTTGTATGACGATATTAATTGTGTCTTGTCAACATTTACTTTTTAACTTTTACTGAAGTACGCTATTTAAATTTAAAGTTGAAATATGATGCAATCCAATTGTTCACGTTTTCTTTCTCTACAACTTTTTGTTAAATAACTTAAAATGATGAAGGCGAATGACAGAGGAATACTAATAACAAAGAAACGAGAGCACTGAACGAAGGGTGTCAAGTTTATCGATTTTTTTTTCATTTTATTCCTGATCTGAAGTGTTCTTAATAGTTTTTTATAGATTAATTAATTACAAAATTAGAGGGAAGAATAAAATGTGGTTTTGCATTTATAAACAAGTAATGGTTGATTTCTTATAGTACGTTGATTCAACTAAACATGAGGTTGAAGACATAAATCTGATTTTGAGAATTTGAGCTTCACTAGAAGTTTTCACATAACATTATTTTTTGAGCCAATTTGAAATATTTTACAAAAAAGTTTATAAAAGTACGATCATTGTTAAGTATATTTATATTTTCGATTTTGTTCAAAGTCTAATGAATTTAATTTCTTTTTGCTGTAGAACACAGACTACGGAATGAAGAATAGTGAACAGCAGTTTAAAGTCAGTAAATGTGACAGTGGGACGGACAGACACACGAATGATCCTATAAGGGTTCCGTTTTTTCCTTTTTAGGTACGGAATCCTAGAAAGTGTTTGGGATAAAATTTGTGTATTTTTAATCGGGGAGTCCTAATCCGCGATAAAAAATAGGGGTCCCTATTTAACATTTCAAAGTACCTCACACCCCTTAAGGGTGCAGGCAGGAGGTGGGGTAATTTTTACACCAAAGTCTTTCCCCCATGGAATGATTTGACTTTGATCCGAGATTTTTTTCCCCAGAGTGCTTACTTCTCGAGATATTTGGATGTGTCAGGTTAAAAAAAATCATCCCGTATTATAACATAAGTATGGGAAAATTATACATTTCTGCTATACTATTCACATACATATATTATAATATATATATTTACTAGCAGCCCAGTCCAGCTTCGCGCGAATTACCTATTGAAGATAGATAAATTATGCTTATATAAAATAATAGGCGAATTTGCAATATTTATGAAGTTGAAATGATCCTGTCGCCCGATTGGCTGGATTTTTTTACTTAAAGAACCTGGAAACGTTCCGAATATGGGTTGAAACGTTGTACGCAAATAAGTTTTCAATTGTCTGTTAATATAGGCGTTAATTTTATTTATTCTATTTGATTTTACCTCTCCGGTGCCGTCGAAATATTGCTATTATTAGCCATATTATTTATGTTGTACATGAATTTTTCAATGCGCGATTTTTAAAATAGATCATATTAATTATAGCTTTCATTATTGCCCTTATATTTAAATTTGAAAAGTAAATAGCAGACACATAAACATTGTAAACAGTTAAATAATCCAAATACGTCAAGAACCGCAAACTTTGATATTTCAAGTAACATTGATGACATTTCTCTTCTGTTACAGATTCCTGGAAAAACTAAACAAACGTACATTGAAAGTTAGACAACAGCAAAAATTTTAATCAGCCTTAAACGTTTAATTCTGTGCTAACAATTTGTGGGCAATTAATGGAACCGTCAGAGCATATATAATTAAAAACTTAAATATAACTGTGACAATAACTGTTTCTAAATTTTAATGAGTGAATTAATCCAAGACAATATTTTATGGAAAAGAAATGTAATTTGAAATAATTGTGATTAATTGAATCAAATTAAAACGTATATAACTAGCTCTGATAACTGTGGCTTCTAAAATACGTATTACAGACACATGACTTACTTCTTACGAGTGAACACAATGGATAAAACTTAATAATAAAGAACAATAAATGTATTATTTTATCGTGAACATTTTCACTAAATTATGAGCGTTATTTTCAACGAATATTCAGTACAAAAACGTTAGTTTTTCCGGTACGCCAACATTACCTCGATTCTACTAAACTTCGATCTAATGTGAGACGGTGGAGTTTGTTATAATACGAGGTTTGTTATTAAACTATTATGTGTTGTACTAAACTAGTACATTACGTGTAATAACTAATCTGAACCTCTAAAACAAAGCGAAGCATTTGAATATCACGAAAGACACTAATCAATAAGATATCTTGTGATACAATCCATACAAGCATTATTTGTCTTAATATTACAGAGTATTTTGTGTAAGCTCGCAATACTCCTAAACACGTCGACGTGATGGAAAATATTAATCAATCATTTTATAACGTGATTTACTACACAGTTACACTGTGCGAAGTATAAGTCGAGTCAATATCCGCGAGTTTTATGGTGAATTTATTATAAATAGAATACAATGTGTTCGCTCTAAGTATGTAAGTTTTAATTTAACATTATATATGTAAACCAGCACTGCTTCTAATGTGAATTTTTGCATATCTAACTACTGAATACATTAACGGCGTAATATTTAATTATAAAGTCATAATTACATTTATAAAAGTATTTATAAAATTTCTGCAGAACAGATAACTGAACAAAATAAGTAAAATCATCGAGTGGTACATAAAAAAAGGTTATTGACACTAAAAACACAGGTAAATTATTCATTGAACATATCTACTTGTCGATTCTGTTATGAATCTTTAATGACTGGTTCTAATTGTTGATCTTCAAAATAAACTATAATATGAAAAGGTGGTTTACTGTAAAATTGCAAGTGCATTCACTGATTCTACGTTGATTCTTTAGAATTACTGGTCCTATAGTGATTCCCTGCAGTACAGTACACATATATATATGTAGTAAATCGATGAGATAATATGAAAACGTGATTTGTTATAATATTGTAGTGTATCTTGTGTTGTGCTAATATACACTAAGTATAACAGTGGGGGATTTAAGGTGAATCCCTGCACTATAACAGTGAGACATAGGGACGAAGAGACGCAAACGAGCGAGCAAGATGGATCAACTGATACACACACAAAAGGCGGCATTAATCATCCTGTCGCTGCAGCTGCTCAACTTCACATCGGCAGGACAAGGTACCTCTACTACTATATAACATTTTATTAATTGTTTCTTTGTACTGTATGTGCGCCGATCTTTTTATTTTGTTTTTGCTCATCATATATAAATTTTGTTTCGTTTCAATGTAGTAAATTGTTCGAGTATTTTTGTAATATGGACGTAAACTTGTTTACTGAATTCCCATTGTTACTCCATCTGAATACGGGCATACTCTTGATGGTACTGAAGAGAAAAAATTGTTTTTACCTATATAAAAATGATAAAAAAAACAAAGTTCAAATTGTACCATTACAAACTTATTTCAAAAATAGACTTTCAAAGCATGTAAGATCTTGGAAAAAATTCAAAAATGTGTTTCGTTTAAACAAAAAATTCCTCTTACATATTCTACACATAATTTATTATTGGCTTAACTTCTTCAACATATTAAAAATTGATTAAAAGTGTTCAGTGGACTGTCACTTTTCTTAAATTTCAACATTAAATACTTGAATAATTCGAACACTTTTTTACGTCTGAAAATCTTCTCTCGAATAAATGTTAAGAGAATAACTTCGTTCTACCGTTCTTGAGTTATTTTAAAAATTTACTTACAATATAACTAAAATTCTTATTAATTAGAATAGGAAAAGATACCGTCCAACCTACGATCACACAATTTTAGTCTATCAGGCATGTTTTCTAATAATAAATCGATTATTAGAGCGGCAAAAATTATAATGAATTTTTGGAGTAACTGATCTGGGTTCCGATCTCTGCTTATTCTCTTTGTATCTGGCCCCGCGCATAGAATTTCTGTAAAAGATGGCAATATAATATTAAGTATATATTATCTATATTTTACGAATCTATCTGCAAAGCTTTCATAATATAGGAGTGCGAGAAAAATAGTAAAGTCGGCAGAATTGTGTCCAGCAATATTATGTTCTTTTTATTGTTATTTTCTTATCGGAAAATGGAACAGACTGTATTTTAGTATCTGAACACCTCAGCATTTGTCTTGAATTTTTTTAAATATTGTACGCTAAGCAATTCTTATTTATTTTACGTAGGTAGATCCATTATGTCATTCATATTTCACATTTTTTTAAGTTGAAAAATTAAGTTTATTCTTACATTTACAAAAAATAAGCGCATTGGCACATAATTATTATATAGAGTAACATGAAGTATCGAAAAAAAATCTGAAAAACGGCTGACCCTGCAGGCCATCCCTGGAACTTCCCGCTATTTCCGATCCATTGAGATGTTAAAAGTTATTTAAAAAAATTCCAGGACCATTCCAACTTCATAAATATTGATATTTGAAATATTATAATAAAACAAAATTTCTGTTAACGCGCGTAGTGACGCTGGAAACGGTTAGTAACACATACATGGTATTTGTTTCCATGGTTACATAATATGGTTTAACGTAAAAACTAATCAAAGCGTGCTTGTCAGCTAACTAACTATAAGATGTACTTTTATTTATTAACTAACCGATTTATTTTTGACAGATCTTCGGAACAAAAGAACATCTGATTTTTTTTTTTCAAAATGTTTCCGAAATTATGAAATTATAAACCGTTACAAAATTCTTACAAAGATTTGGAAAGATATATTAAAAAAACACTTTTTTGGAAATTTTTGTCAACGATATCTCTTGAACGAATCATGTGATCGAGGTGCAGTTTGCGGCAGTCGATGCACTTTTTTAATCATAAAAAAATAATTTATTACAAAAAAATCAATTTGACAAAAATTTGAGAAGATATTTTGAAAAAACTTTTTTTTTTCAAAATTTTTCTCTGACGATATCTATTGAACGGATTAACCGATTTTGATGCGGTTTGTGGCAATTGACATTGTTTTATAAGGAATAGAACTGATTAGATTTTGGAATTAATCGGTACGGTAGTTTCAAAAATATTTTAAAATATTAAAAACAAACTGCTTTCCAAAAAGCTTTATTTTTGAGATTTCTCGAATCAGTTCTAATTTTCAGAAAATCTAAGTTCAGTAAGTTCCGCGTTTCGATCGGCCCATCCGTTCAAAAGTTATGAGAGGTTTACATACAAACACACACACACACACAGGCATACGGACATCGTTTTGAAAATTGTCAGAATAGCTTCCTAGGATCTCAAAACGTCGAGATCTGACAAAAATTCAAATTTCGAAAATCGGGGTGAAACCAATAACTTCCCAATTTTTGAAAATTTTAAATTTTCTTAGCGGGAAGCTAAAAACATTTTTAGCCACTAAAATGTATTTTATAATAATAATAATAATAATAATAATAATTTATTACTTCCATAAAGAATGCATAGGTATATAAAAACAAAATACAAAATGAAAGTGTATAGATTCCTTCCAAGAAAAACCTGACCTGAGGGAACCATTATGAGAGAGTAGATGTGGACATTTAACTGAACTTAAATAATTTGAATTTATCTGGACACAAAACATTAATTGAAATGAAAAAAATTTGAAAAACGGTTGACCCTGCAGGCCATCCCTGGAACTTCCCGCTGTTTCCGATCTATTGAGATGTGGCTTACCTCTACGGTGTTTATTAAAAGCTATTTTAAAAAATTCCAGCCAACTGGGCGATAGGATCATTCCAACTTTATAAATATTGACGTTTGAAATATTATAATAAAATAAAATTTCTGTTAACGGTTTACGGTTATGGTATCTGTTTCCATGGTTACATAATATGATTTAACGTAAAAATTAATCAAAGTATGCTTGTCAACTACCTAACTAATTTCTTTTTGACAGATCTTTGGAACGAAAGAACATCTTATTTTTTTTATTATCAAAATATTTCTGAAACTATGAAACTATAAACCGTTATAAAATTCTGACAAAGATTTGGAAAGATATATTGAAGAAACACTTTTTTGGAATTTTTTTGTCAACGATATCTCTCGAACGAATCAACCGATCGAGATGCTGTTTGCGGCAATCGAAGCAGTTTTTTAAGGACAAAAAATAATCAAT
Organism: Venustoraphidia nigricollis; assembly: GCA_034508555.1. NCBI lineage: Eukaryota > Metazoa > Arthropoda > Insecta > Raphidioptera > Raphidiidae > Venustoraphidia > Venustoraphidia nigricollis. Next base: position 883,214 of record JAVRKA010000019.1, on the reverse strand, counting down.
TACAAAAAAATCAATCTAACGAAAATTTAAGATATTTTTTCAAAATTTTTCTTCAACGATATCTCTTGAACGAATCAAGTGATCGAAGTGCCGTTTGCGGCAATTGATGCAGTTTTTCAAGCACAAAAAAAAAAAGTTATTACAAAAAAATGAATCAAACAAAAATTTGAGAAGTTATTTTGAAAAAACTTTTTTTTCAGAATTTTTCTCCGACGATATCTCTCGAACGGATTAACTGATTTTGATGCGGTTTTTCGGCGATTGGCGTTATTTTATGAAAAATAGAGCTGATTAGATTTTGGAATTAATCGGTACGGTAGTTTCGAAAATGTTTCAAAATATTTTAAGAAAACTGCTTTCCAAAAAGCTTTATTTTTAAGATTTCTCAAAATCTACCTGGCCGAATCAGTTCCAATTTTCAGGAAATCTAAGTTTAGCAAGTTCCTTTCAGATGCCGCAATCCGCGTTTCGATCGGTCCACCCGTTCAAAAGTTATGAGTGGGTTACATACACACACACACACACACACACACACACAATCGTTAGAATAGCTTCCTAGGATCTTAAAACGTCGAGATCTGACAAAAACTCAAATTTCGAAAATCGGGGTGAAACCAATAACTTCCCAATTTTTGAAAATTTTCAATTTTCTTAGCGGGAAGTTAAAAATATAAATGTAATATAAAAAGAAAAAACTAAAACGCATTTTACTGACAAATACAAAATAAGCTTTCAACATTTGGTTGGTTTAAAAGCCACTTTTTTTAGTAAGGACCTAAATATATTTTTGTTGTTACAATTTTTAATGTGCACAGATAATAAATTAAACAAAAAGGGAGCAGTAAATAAAAAATATCCTCTGAATAATGACTTTATAAGCGTGTTTCAAGAAATAAATCACTATGTTAACAGAATTTTAAACTTTTTTGTGGATCTGTAATAGGTAACTATATATTGTTTACATCGATAAACCAAGAACAATTTCATGCTTAAAAGACAACATTACTAGCGTTATTTGTAAAGTGGAACCCCAGTTATGCGAAAAATTAATTGAAAATTGAATCAATCATGTACCCGCGACACAATGCAACAGTGGTGATCATTTGAGTTTTCCATAAATAATGTCAATCTATTGCACTTAATGAAAAACCCGGTACTTTTCTCAAGTCCTTTATAGTTTTTTCTCTTTTATGTGAAATCGGTTTAAATACTAATATTAATTTACTTGTTGTTATTTTTAATATACGTATTATGCAGTGCCGCCAAATGAATGTTCTTTTTCTCAAAATTGTAATTAACAAATTGACTGCATTCCAACAGCTACATATTTTTCACGTATCAATGTTTACTATAAGTTAGCAGTAAAATTAATTATACTTTTAAACAAATTGAGTACCTATTCTTTCGGTGACAAAATAGATCAAAAGAAAACTCTGTATGCAATTGACTGCAGATGCACTCTATTAAGTATTCAAAAGAGTAGTTAAACTCCACTATCTCAGACTGGAATCAATATCTTATTAGTAAAATGTTAATCCACTTCGCTGCTGCTTGAAACCTAACAAAAAAATCTAATTTAGTTTTTACGAGGTTATTTCAAATAGCAGTCTCCTTTAAATTATAAATACCACAGTAAAAATCTTCAGTTTCGGTCAATACAAACGCAACTTGGACGGTTCGCAATGCAATGGATAACATTTTTAATGAGTGTGCTAAGAAACTATACCGTGGGAACATTTGATATTTATATTTTTTCTCGGTCCTCCATTCCATTCTTATATTAATTTTCATCATTCTAGCTTCACAAGTGAGGAATGGTACCTATATTAAATTTCATATGTATATTGTATATGCTAATTTAGAATCTAGACCTGATAGGTTTGACAAATCTAATAATTTGTATACAGACGATGCGACGTGACGACGGCGACTACCGATTGTTTTTGGCTGACAATCTTAAAACAGGTATACAAAATGCAGTTCTAATTTTTTCCCACCCCTTCATAGGTAGAATAGACCGGTCTGAACTCAAAAATATCTATCAACAACGTATGGTCCTTTTCTTGCCTAAGCTATGATCTGAACACAAATACGTATATTCGCTTCTGCTTCTTTGCCCGTCGCTTGCTCGCTTATTTTTTCACAGTTGACTACTTGTCCCGAGACTTTCATTAAAATGCATATGTTTCAGAAAGAAGAATTTCGAGAACAAATCGAAAATAATGTAAATCGTGTCAAAATAGTTAGTCGAAATGCTTTGGAGACCAAAAGTTCGCCACTCTGCGAAGAAAGTTTTGAATTCCCCAAAGTACAATAGTCACTTACGCTGAATGCATAACTAACATAATGAAACTAATAAACGTAGGCATAAAAGTACTTAACTTACTTCGTACAAAACGCTAAGCGCAGGCAGTTTGCCATGATGCGACGCGGGGGGGGGGGGGGGCGACGGAAGCACTGGATGCACGAAGTTGCTGTAAGCAGTGCAGCTTAACATGTGTATGAAGGGAATGAGAGAGGAAACCCCAAACCTCGATATCAGCCAGCGCAATTAGACCGTACAGACTGTCACCCTCTACTAAGGCTTGCTTCACATGCTGTTAGTAAACGTAGTAAGTAATTTAATCGATACCTACCTCAACATAACAGTTGCAGACGCTGATGACCTCAGCTGTGTAGTATTTATAACCTATAATTCTTTTTCTTAATTGTAACAGTGAGGCATAGCCGCCGATTAGTAATGACGGGAATAGTCTGGTACTCGAGCACACACGAAAGTTTTTGTATGAAAAATGACAGCCTTATATTTTTTTATTATATGTATATCATTAGACTAACAGACGTTACTAATATTATGTAATTTGTTCGTATGTATCATGTATGTAATGTAAGTATAATAATAATAATCAGTATATATAATATTATTTATACTGGGTTATCCAAATGGGACTGTAGGATGTTGAATTTTAATATTTTGTAAACGAGGCATTTTTTTTCTGTCTGTCACTTGACAAGTAGAAGGTAGTACAATTTTTACCACGGAGGAAATTACACTTGAACAACGCATTTTTATAGTTTAAACTTATTATGAGAATCAACGTTCTAAAAAAATACATTTAGTAAAATACGTAATTTTTTAAAGAAAAGTAACGAAGCACATTTTCAATTGAATGGACAAGTGAATAAACAGAATTGTCACATCTGGGATGAAAAAAACCCTCGGATAATTCAAGAACAATCATTACATAGTGAAAAAGTTACTGTTTGCTAGGCTCTTTGGAGCCAAGGATTCATCGGTCCATACTTATGTGAAAATGAGGATAGTCAAGCAGTAACTGTGAATGGGATCGTTATATAATCGAATGACAAATGAATTTTTATGGCTTCAAATTGAAGAAAACGATACCTCTGATCTTTATTTTCAACAAGACGGCGCTACATGCCATACAACTCGTGTAAACATTGCAATGTTACGAACAATGGACGTTAAATTTCAAGAAACGGAGACATCAATTGGCTAGCGAGATCGTGTAATTTAACTCCATTAGATTTCTTCCTTTGTGGGTTATTTAAAAAGTAGAGTGTATAAAAATAATCCACTAACAATCCAAGGACTTAAAACCAACATTCCAGATGACTAAAGTGGAATTGAAGAGCTAATACTGCAGCGAGTTGTTGACAATTACGACGTACGAGTCACCGCTTGTCATAAAAGTCGTGGTGGACATTTAAACGATATTGTTTTTCATGTTCAATTGTAATGCACCAAACTATAATTTTATAATAAAATTTAAAAAAAAACATGAAGAAAATATATATTTTTTTAAGCTTCCTACTGTCCTTTTTGGATAACCCTATACAATAATAATTATTTATTATAATATATAATATTTAGAAACACGAATTATTTGTTTATTCATATCTTTTACAAACGAGCGAGGCATCTTCATGAAATAATATGGTCTATGCTGGGTTTTCGGTAGACTTCTTTATACGTAGAAAAAAAAATTATGATACATAAGAAGTTTAACTTCTTTAGTTTTTAATATTATTCCTAAGTTTAATTTTTTGTTATGTCAAAGTAATTAATAATATTTACACATACTCATGTACTTAGCAACGCGCTATAAACTTCTGTCTTTGTCAGTTTCATGTAATTTAGGAGACAAACTAACTTTCCATTTCGGGGACAATTCTACTTCCCCTCCTCGATTTTTACTTTTTTCAAACAGATACGTCGCTAAAAAAGTTAAACTTCAAAAATTCAAGGCAATTGATAATATTTTTAAATAATTTATACTTCTCTATAATTTGCATACATTTTATCATGTAGTGTTGGATAGTATTCGAGAAACTGACAACATACATACAGGATGATTCATAAAAGATGCGCAGGAATTTAGGGGAAGATAGTTTGTCCAAAAATATGAAAAAAAGTTTGTATAAACATGGATCCGCAAACGCACCGTTTTCGAGACACAGGAGGCCAAAGATGAAAAAAAAAATCGTTTTTTGTCAATATCTTTAGAACCGTTAGAGATACACCTTAACCTCATTAATACCATTATTTTAAGGTGTATACAAAGTTTTTTAAAAAAGTCAGTGGCGTAGATTTAGGGTATTTTTAATATATTTTAACCCCCCCTAACTTATACGTTACTCAACAAAATGCGGTTTTGTGTGATTTTTTAGAACCGCCAATGTTTTGCATTTTGTTGAGTAGCGTAGAAGTTAGGGGGGTTAAAATAATAAAAATACTCTAAATCTACGCCACTGACTTTTTTAAAAAAACTTTGTCTACACCTTAAAATAAGGGTATTAATGAGGTTAAGGTGTGCGCAAGAACTGAACGTTGTACCTCTAACGGTTCTAAAGATATTGAAAAAAAACGATTTTTTTTTCTCAACTTTGGCCCGCTGTGTCTCGAAAACGGTGCGTTTGCGGACCCATGTTTATACAAACTTTTTCTCATATTTTTGGACAAACTATCTTCCCCTAAAGTCCTGCACATCTTTTATGAATCACTCTGTATTATAAAATTTTAGTAGTGTTATGAGGTTGACATTTGTACGGCCAGAGTTAGAACTAAACGTTTCATTCAATATAACATTTTCTTAGAAATTTAAGTTAATTATTAACTTTAAGTATTGACTGATTGAATCAAAGCATTTTAGCGAAGTTTAAATTTGTTTTCTGAGTACGTTTATTAAACAACTTTGTTTAAAGTTTCGGACAAATTATTATTTCAATACGAGACGTTTTCGATGAAAAGTAATTTACATTATTGATTACTAATGAAAACGTTAAATGAATTGGGTCAAACAGAACGTTCAACAGTGAACGATATTATATGCATTTACAATTTCATTTTATAATCTATTTGATTGCTGTTCAGTATTTGAGTTTTCTTGAATAAATTTCATTTCTAGGTGAAAAATATGGAAACGCATTAAATAATTACCGGGTGATAAATATATATTCACCAAACTTAATTTTATACAAATAAGTTCTTTGAGAAATTGACACTGAGTTATCACAAATGTTATGACATGTCGACATTTTATGAACGCATCTCTAAGTCCTGCAATTCGACCAGGAGAAATAATATAAGCAGCTGTATAATTATGTGTAGAATTACGAATTAAATATTTTAAGTTCTTTGCATTCTTGAAATCAAAGCACTGAATATTTGATTGCTTTATAGTAAAAAAACAGTAACGTTTATCTGCATATTTTAAATTACTTTTTAATGACTACCTCTTATGATTTTTTGCCTTTTTAAAATATCTAAATCTACGTTGATTACATTGCCCACGCCTCGTAGTTCATGTCATTTTAGATAATAAAAAGTTATTTTTGTGGACAATTTTTGTTTCTTTTTGGAGTTATAGTTGACACACTGAAGGTAAAGTTTTAGCAGGGAACTGAAATTGCGCGCGTATAGCTAAGAAAAATTCGAAGTTGGCCTTAGAAGACTCAGACTGAAATGACAGATGGATGAAATCAATGTCCTTTCTGCCATCTTAAAATTACATAATATATTAGATGACTATAACCTTTGATTTCAACCAACAGTCATTTTCAGGTTCATCCAACGGAAAAAATTTCGAAAATGTTTTCAAATATCTCAGGTTAATTTTTTGTAAGTATTATTCTTAATTAATGCAAACGGTAAAGCGAATCTACTATACATTTGCATGAAATCTCAATTAGTAAGTGGAGTTTAACAAATCGATAACATTACGCAATTTTGCCAGTGATGAATAGAATTTAAAGCTCCGAACGTTTTAATGGTACGGTAATGTTTTACATGAATTGTGTGAAGACATATTGATGAGTAGATTTATATAATTGCTAAATAAACAAAATTCCATTTATATTTTATTGACAACATGTTGAAATATGTTTGTGTTCGTTTTTTCTTCCTTATTCCAATTCAGTATAATTTATCGTAGGCGTTTTTTTATGCGATGAAATAAAAATATTATTACTCATCGGAAAAACACAGGGCTTTTATGAATAGCATGATACCTTTTTGAACCCTATTATACACTTGTGGGATCTTTCACAACCCAAATATAAGGATATACGGGTACTAGTTTCAAACAAAGACTTGATACAGTGATGGACTATCACTGAGACTATAAAATATAACGCAGACTACATACAAAACTAGTTTGCGAAATTTTAATTACAAAATCATAAAATGCAAGTTTCATTTAAACGGAATGAAATACTCTGACATTTTAATTATCTTAAGTTATCCTGAAATTCAACAATTAATATATCTTCCAGTACCATATTTTTACCAGTGTTTGCCTGTCGATTTGACTAATTATTTTTCCTCCAAAATTTTACGATTCTTACGAGTTTGTCATTTCATACGATGTGTAAGATTTGTGTCAAGGATTTTGCATTTGAATGATCTCATAATTTCATCTTTCTTAAAAGAGAAGTTCGCCGATAATCTTTTAAAATCTGCCTCTTAACATATATTCGCTAAGTCTTTCAAAGTTAGATGGACTTATATAAGTCACCTGATTTATAATATACGTATTAGTCAATACACATTTTATATTTGGATATTTTCAAACAAGTCTTCGTCAGAATCAATCTTTGCCGTTTTGAATATTAGCAGTAATCAATATATATGTTTAGTTCTTTCATGAGAATTGATTTTGTCCTTTTGTAAATGCTAAATAGTATATTACACAACAAGAGCAGAAAGTTAAATTTTCTGCACTGCTCCACATAATGCCCGAAGCGAAGTTGAGGGCATCATATGTCGCGCAGTGCAGGACTTTCAGGTTTCTACTCGTGTGGTATATACTATTTTTCATCATACCATACCGAAAGTACGCACTTTCACCAATATATAAAAAAACTACTTACTTTCAAATCAACAATGTTGAGGTTATATACGTAATGACACATGCATCTTAATAATGTCATTATAACAGATGATCGGTACTTAAAGGCGTACACACAGGCATCTATGGGCCAACATGTGACTTGACAAACGCCAGTCTCGCCGTCTCACGTATATACAGACGATATGCATGTAATCGCAGCTTGTCACAGTAACAAATCAGAAATGTCATACTTTCGAATCAGAAAGTACGTACTTTCGGCATAGTATGAAGAAAAATACTTATATAAGTAATTCAGTTAACCAAAATCACTCTCTCATGATATAATCGTGAACAGTATGAAAGAAATCTTATACAAACCGAACCAGAAGTTATTGATACCATTGCGGTCATCCGTCATACGAGTATATAAGCAGGCAATGAACCTGCAATAACCTGCTTTTTAGTCGGTTAAAACATTACGTTGTTTGATAATAAAATAGACAAAAAACATTATTTATTTAGTGCGAGATAACTAAATAAAGTGAGCATAATAATATAATGGGACTCTAAAAGTACCCATGCAACAGCAAGGGTGTGTCCAAAAATTATATTTCAATTTTGTTTATGTTACGTAAACGAGGGGACGCCTAAACTGTTCTGTCTAAAAATTAGGGAGGGACTTCTAAACCGTTTTCTTCAAAAATTATTTTCCAAACTTTTTTATTACGTAGCCGAGATGGAAACTCCTAAACCTTTTTGTCCAAAAATTAGAGAGGGGACTTCTAAACCGCTCTGTCTAAAAATTATTTTTCAATTGTTTTCTTACTACGTAGACGAGGAGAGGATTCCTAGACCGTCCAAAAATTAGAGTAAAATCTCCTTAACCATTTTGTGCAAAAAATATTTTCCATTTTTTTTTTATATAGCGTAGACGAAGGGTGAACTCCTGAACCATTCTGTCTAAAATTAGAGAGGGGTTTCTTAAATCGTTTAGTTCAAAAAATATTTTCCAAAATCTTTTTATATTACGTAGATGAGTGGAGGGACTCCTAATCCGTTCTAAGACTAAAGAAGTTTCACTTCTCTCGCGAGATTATGTGGATGAGGCCTACACATTTTTTTGCTTTATTATTGTATGAGATATAACCATCGAAACAGTTTTGATTCTTAATCAAAATCAAATCGTAGATATATATATATTGTGAAAATGTTACAGTTGTACACAATATGAAACGCGATTGGGTAGCGTGGCCTCTAGGGAAACCAGCGCATGGCAGAGCTAGTGAAGTAAATGCTCTTGATAAGTAAACGTGATTTGATTCATATTACCCATTTATTGCTGTTCATTATTAACACAGCTTCTATTTACTCGAGAAGTCTCCGAGCTCATAATTACATATTACAGTTTAGGATCTTATTAGTTATTATGAATTATTTAAATGCTGTGAGGGACCTTAGAAGTTGAACTAGGTTGAGCGGAGAACTAACCATAATTGTAGATTATTATAATTGTTTATCGAGTTTGAAATACATTAGCGTTCATGTTTCGATTTTATTATAAATTAATAAAAAAACTCGGGTCGCAGTGCTAAACTCTGCCGACAATATAGTGTATTTGCTAATACAAGCAGTGTGAACTTAGGTATGTTTTTGAGTAAAATAAAAACTTTTACCCCTTAATGCATCGCTTAAAGTACTTAACATTTTTTTTCTTAACTGCAATATTATTATCAATCAAACATGTACATCAAATTAAATACACTTGTCAGTAGATTATTCACTATCTGCAAACTATAGTGTGTTCATATAAATTGGTAATCCGATTCTGTCGCGTTCATTTTTATTTAATTTTAGGGACACTTTGTAATTGCTACTCAATGGTTAAATTTAAATTTTGAAATGATTTTGAAATTTTTTCGATGTTTTTGGGTTCGGAAACGTTTTCAACCCGTAACAACTACCCTTAAAATAGTCTGATTGGACCCATTTTAAACATTCATTTCCATAAAAGATGCTAAGTTTCTTAGAATGAAACGTCGATAAATTTTGGTCTGACCCCTAGACCCCACCAGCCGATCTACGGCAATAGTGTATGTACCATATTATGGCAAATACACTAATAATGATACATTTAGCATCCGTTTGCCGACAGACGCTATTTGCCCCACAACTAATTTCTCATATTTTCTGTCTTTTACTTTTAATTTAAATCAGTAGTGGAATGTAGGAATTAGGATAAGATAGGTAGGGCATAAGAATTTGGTGGGTAATCGGCTTTGAGTAAGGAATCTTCTCGATATTTTCTTGGAATTAGTTGAAGGGAACCACGAAAAGCCTCAATAAGATGGCCAGAAAAGAAATTAACGTTTCCCAGTAAGAGGTACCTTCCGATTACGAATCTAGTGTTATCACCACTCAATACCTTTCCTTTGAAAAAGTAAATTATATTTTATATTTCTGTACCAAAAATTAATAAAAAAGAACTTTTATTAAATAAAAAACTTAAAATAAGTTAAATTGGACCTACTTCCTGTTATGATTTGTGGCACTAAAGCAAAAGTTTTTTTTTTATGTAGTATAGGTACTTTATTATTTATTGTACTTGTGCTATTTTAAAAAAACCCGGGTCGCAGTGCCAAAACCCTGCCGACAATATAGTGTATTTGCTTATACAGGCAGTGTGGCTTTATTTTGCGAGCTTAAGTTGGTTTTTGGGCAAAATAAAAAAATTTACTCCTTAATACACCCCTTAAAATAACATTTTTTTTTCTTAATTGCAATATTATTATAAATCGAACCTCTATACCAAATTATATACAACTTTCAGTAAATAATTCACTATTTGTAAACTAGTGTTTTCATAAAATTTGTAAGTCCGGTCCCGTCGGGTCGATTTTATTTAAATTTTAGGGACACCTTTTAATTACTACTAAAGGGTTAAATGTCAATTTTGAAACGATTCTGAGAATTTTTTCGGTATTTTGAGGCCCAAAAACATTTTTCAACCCCTAAAAACTACCCTTGAAATGCCCCGATTACGCCCATTTTAAATAGGCTTTTTGCGGTGATGGATTTCAACACGTGAACCAAATTTCGTTAAAATCAATTAACTCTTTCGAAAGTTATTGCCCGCACACATATATATTTATATATATATATATACGTATATAAATAAATATATATATATATATATATATATATATATATATATATATATATATACATATATATATATATAAACATTTTCAAAAATGGTGCCAAAGTGTTTAGGAGGTTATGAAACGTCGAGAAATTTTGGTCCGACCCCTAGGTCCCGCCATCCGACCAACGCCAATAGTGTATGTTGCCTTATGGCAAATACACTAAAAATCTTTTTTATGTTCAAGTGAACATTCAAAATGTGGTTTTTATACATGCACGTTTGAACTCCGGAAAACTACGATAACACATACACATATAGCAAAAGTGGTGAAAAAGAAAAGTTTTCTTACGAGAAAATGTTTTATGCCACGCGTGCCATATTGTTACTGGAACTACGACTGGAATTTCAATATTTGCATTATAGATCTGAATGCAGTAAAGACTGTAATGTTATTCACTAAAACTTTGCTCTGAATTGTATTTGCTAATTCGATTATAGTGATCATTTAAAATAAATTTCATTTCGAAAATATGATAAAATATACATCAGATCAGACTTGAGAATATTAGTAATGTAAGTCTTAATTATTTTGCAAAATAAAAATTAAGAAAGTACATACTTATTTGCTATGTTTGTATTACTAGCAAAAGTGTACTAGTCTGAATGGGCCAGTGATTTGATAATTATTTTTATAATTAATACCAATCTAAAATAATTTGTCAAATATCAACAATAACAAAACAATCGTATTGCTGAAATAATGCGAGCATTTTGATCAATAAGCAAGTACGAACCTGTTATTTTCATCGAACTCATTAGTTGCTACAAAAATGACATTTCGTTGGATCTATGATGTAACTGTAAAATATGTTATACAATATTTACAACATGAGTGACTGTAGCCTTTGGGACGTAAAGTCCCTGCGTAATAAATATAAGCAAGTCAAGCAATCTATAAATAATGGATATATCTGGTTTTGGTGAGAAGAAGATTAGATTGAAAGTATCTTCTTGCACTCTTTTTAAACTGCCATTGCAATACGCTTTGCACTTCGTTCATCTCGCAATGTTCCCTGTTATAATATTAGTTTCTTAGTGATAATTCATTGCGTGCTATTCAACAAAAAACATTTCTCTTAAAAACACAAAATAATATTTTGAATCTTAATATTAATCAATAAATTATTCAGTCAGATACTAAATCGAAATAATTTTATTCTTAGAAACTTTGGCAAACACAAAATACTCTTTTAAATCTTAATTGTTCGCAAAGAAATAATAGCTATAGCCATTGCCCATCACTGCATGGGCAATACTTTGTTATTAAAAAACATTTTTTATAAGCCCAGAAATTGTTTTTTTTTTGTAAAGAAAACATTTCCCTATGTTGCTACGTTCCAACTATTAAAAAACAAATATTGATTTTGACGCGGTTACATAAATTCAATAACAATTTCGTTGCTTTTCGATCTCAAGCTTTGGGTATTGTAAGAGTTAGCGGCAACGGCATGGCATAGTGGTGTAACACGATTTCTACTGTTACAACGCTACACATTGAAATTGACTACCGCAAAAATAAAACGTCTCTGAATTTATTAGCATTCCTAAATTACATTCATTTCACAGCATAAGTCATATAATGTATAGTTTATACCGCAACTTTATCCAAGTATTCGAACTTTTTATTTTATTTTTTATTATTTTCATTAAAAACGTGGCGAATGTAAAACCTCTAGATTGAAATTTGAATCAGACTCAAGTACGGTTTATTTATAGTCTTTTCTTTTCCTTTGGAAACTATATTTTTGTTTTTATCATTATCATTAGGGTTCCGTACATTCGAAGAAAAAACGAAACCCTTATAGAATCCCTCTCGTGTCTGTCTGTATGTCCGTCCGTCACAGCTTATTTTCTTCGAATCTAGTAGACAAAATATATTGAAATTTGGTACGTAATTATACGTATATATATAGTGTTAGGTGATCACTTACGGACTCGGAAATAAATGAATTCTGATATTGTGAAGCAAATTAGGAGATTACATTTTTTTTTCAAGTGCGTCATATGACATATCAAAAGAAAAGGTTCGTTATGAGAAATACAAATATATTTTTTTATTGGAAATTGTTGCGTCCATATTTTTTTTTCAAACATACACAATTAAGTTAGCAGGAAAGTGGAAAAATTGATGTAAATCTTTATACCAATTATTAAACGTCAAATTAATAATTGGTATAAAGATTTACATCAATTTGTCCACTTTCCTGCTAACTTAATTGTGTATATTTTTTATAATTTTAATATGTATAGTTTAAAAGATACTAAAATATACTAAAATATACGAAAATCGACTGTAGTATCGATAATAAGTGTGGGGGACTCCACTTATCTCTGATACTATTGAGGTTAAAATTTTGGTAAAAAAATAGTGAACATATGGCCTCACTTATAGGTTACAAGAAAACCTAGACGAAAATGCTTTGCACAGAAAACGGTATGGTACGGAACCCACTCCACGCGAATTCTGCTCGCACTGTTTTTTTTTTTTATATTAATAATGAATTTCGATATTCGTCTGTATTTCTGTTTATAAAAGGAAATTTACTTAGTATGTACAAAATATGAATTTAATTAAAAATGTTTTTAGTCCTATATTCTATTCTGTATTAATTATCTGTTATGAACATGAGAACATTCTTTTTAAAATTAAATTGTAAGACATCAGTAAAATATAAATTACTTTTTTTAAATTAAATTTTTACTTGTAAGGTTTTATTTCTGCACAACATAGGAATAAAATGTTTTAAAGTTGAGAAAAAAAAAACGAAATTACATGCGGAATTTCAGAAAATGTATACACTATACACCGGCGTCTCGTTTAACGCAGACTGTTTAAGCTGTTCTATTTTATAAAAAATAAAAATAAAAATAGGTTAACAAAAAGTTGTACAATATCGCTCATAAATTAAATTACTGTTTCTGAATTGAAGTTGATATTTGTCGAAAGTTTCCGTTTTTTCCGTTTCGTACCGAAACTATTTTTTCGTATTTTGTTTAGAAGCTTTCTAGATTATAAACTATAAATGCTGCAACGCTCGAACTGATTTGACCGTTCAAGAACCTGTTCACGTACCGTCGAATGTTGGAACAGCCATACACCTTGACTTCTGGACGTGTTCTAGCGGTGCAAAAAGTGTTCGCCTCGAAAGAAAAAGATAGAGCCGTTGTGGTCAAATCTCTCTCTTAAAATAGTCCTTAACCTAAATCGTGAGTGTAGACTGTAGAGAATAGGATAAATATGGCCCCACGCATAGTCCATCCTCCTAACTCAGTGAACCAAGGAAACAACTACGCTATAGAGATGTCAGTATCAATATATATCGTATCGATATTTTTTTTCAAGTATCGATATCGGTACCGATATATTTTTTACAGAATATCGATATATCGGTACAATTTGAAAGAGAACATTGGCACTCGAAGAAATTTAGTATACAATAATCTCGAATAGCAATTAACGGACATTATTTCAAATAAATCAAGTAATAAAAAATTATCTGAAATAAAAAACAACGATAAGAATTTTTTTTATTTAGTAATCAAACGTCTAATATATTTAGGAGTAGATAATTTAAGAGATTAATGGAACAATTACTTAATAAAGCCAGAGATGGCGAACCTATGGCATGCGTTCCACACGTGACATTCGATAGATAATTAATTAATTGTTGGTACAGCATGAATTGAGGTGTCAATCGAAATAATTAAAAATATTCTACATGTTGTAAAAATGAAATGAAATATTGCAAGAATAGCTATTTTGACTGTTTATTATTCCGAAAATATCGAAAAAACCGGTGGAAAAAAAAACGTGTCTACACGTTTCTTTTGCACCGGTCTTTTCGATATTTTCGGAATAATAAACAACAACATTGAATAAAGCATATGTACTATAGTACATATGCTTTATTCAATGTTGTTGTTTTTGGAACGCACTTAAAAGTATGTTACAAAAACATATGTGAAAACACATGTTTCTTTTTCAGTGGAGTTTTCGATATTTTCGGAATAATTAGCGTCAAATGGCCACAGTCAGTTGCGGTAGTACATACAAGTGTTGTTACTGGAAAAAAATGTCGGTTTTCGATACTCGGAATTTTGTATCGATATATCAAAATATTAAATATCGCCCAAAAATATCGATATATCGATACATCGATATTTTTTCAACATCCCTACTACTATATGGCGAAGGCATGTTCAAGAAGGTTTCTGGTTTTTAGGAACAACCGACTTCTAGTAGATATTTTAGTCAATAGGTCAGTCGCGGTAGTACATACAAGTGTTGTTACTGGAAAAAAATGTCGGTTTTCGATACTCGGATTTTGTGTCGATATATCAAAATATTAAATATCGCCCAAAAATATCGATATATCGATACATTGATATTTTTTCAACATCCCTACTACTATATGGCGAAGGCATGTTCAAGAAGGTTTCTGGTTTTTAGGAACAACCGACTTCTAGTAGATATTTTAGTCAATAGTTCTCACTTTGCATATGTAGGCGATGCGATGAACGGTTCACAAACTGGTTTGGTGGTGTAAGTTGATGATTCCTAATTCTCTTTTATTGGACTCATATTTAGAAGGCTCTCGTACATCGAAAAGAGGAAGATGTCCCCGAATAGGTCTCACTGAATATAAAGTAATAGAGAAAGTTTGTTTTGTTTAAAATGATGACGTAGGGAGCCCGCAAATTATCGAATTTTGGTGCCCCCCTCCCCCCGATTGTGTTTGTAGACTATTCTAACAAGAAATATAAAATTTGGTAGCTATATTATAGCTTTCAAAATTGCAATTAATGCTAAATAAGTGTTTTATGATCCAATTTCTAGTTCCCATCATCCGATCAGCACTTAAAATAGAAACAGAAAAAGGTTATTTCTAAGTTCGGAAACTGTTGATTTTTAAGTCGTGTCTTTAAATCTATAAAAAGTCATATTTTTTCAATAAGCCTCAGAGTCGCTAAAGAAGAATTTTAAGAGGTATTATTTTTTATAATTATTTGTTTCTCAGTTTGCCTTTTAAATAAGTTATACACTGTTTATGATTTATTCATATTTTATTATATATTCATATTTGAAATAAAAATTATTTAATTAATATTGCAATCGGTAAATTTCAAATCATTTTTCCCGCGTTTCATATTGTACTTCCAAGTTTAAATTAATATGAAAATCTCAGTGCTTTACTATGATAAAATATTAAATAAATATTGACTAAACGATATAATATAATAATATCAACAGGCGCAAATAATCTCTCTTCCTTTAGCAAGTTTCGTGTATGTACAGTATACGAATGATACTATACGAGTATGTACAGTCAGAACAAAAATATCAAAAAATTTATAATGTAAAACAAAAAATTCCTTTTCAGCTTGTTTCTTATATATTTTTGTAGTTTAAGGAATAAGATTTTGACACATGGAATAAACCCTGAAGCCATATTTAATAAAACAAATTTCTTGATGAACTTAAGTTCTTATGTCCGTTCGTATAATTTTCAAATTGACGTAATATGCAGCATTGTATAATAATTAACAATAGTTGAGATTTTGACAAAAAAATGTGCCTCGTTGTGGGCCGACCGGTAGATGTGAAACAGATATTCACGAGCAAAATTCCGATACAAAAGCGAACAAGTGTTACGACTTGCGGATACACTTGCCAATGTTTCCTGATTATAACGTTTCCTCAACTAAAAAATAAAATCAAGTACGCATATGCAGAAAATGTAAGGTAGTTGTCGTGGTACAATATTGTCAAAAAGTTATAGATTATACGCGCCACAAAAGTATACTAGCTTGTAGCTAAGTGATCCATAATTTGTATGCAAGACTGTACTCGTGGAAACGTAACCCGTACAGTATTCATTAGCATGTATGCTTTTCTATAAATTGTTGAACTTTAAACCGTTATTTATAAATAATTAGACGGTCAAACATTTTTTCTTATTTTTTTTAAAATCATAACAAATGCATTGAAAGACTGTCAGTTTTTGGAAAGTTTCTGACAGTTAGTTCTTTTTTTATAAATAAGAAACTGGTTCAGAACTACAGAGATCGTATACAATCAATGTTAATTATCCAATTTTTAATTGAATTTATCTCGGGTTATATACGTTCGATCGACTTCAAATTTTCAGGGTAGTTGTATTATCAGGTCCTTAATAAGTATACAAAAATTAAGAATTTTCTGACGGTGTGCCTTAACCATGACAACTACCTTAAATGAAAAAGTGTACATAAAGGAAAATGGAATATGATAAAATAAATAAAAAGTGTACGAATATAAACAATAAACTAACTTTTTACCATTACTATGATCATTGTCGCCCATATTTTTTAAAATTAGTAAACATTGCAAGGACGCTCCAATACACTCTATCACACGCGAAAGTAGCGAGTGTATAGTGTTGTAGAAAATGAAGCGCTTAGTATAGGTATTGAAACGGCAAGTAGGAAAGAGGCGTCGAGACGGAAGGTTGGCCGAATGGGGCGTTGCTACGTGCAGCCTAAGCGATTTCACTCCCATCCAAGCACGCCACTAGATGTTTCACATCAAAAATTATGCTCAATACTTGTATTTACAGTAAGGAATATCGTTTCGATTCATTTGTTATTTTAGAGTAAGATCTATTAAAACATTTCCGATGCTTTCTTACAAGAAATATGTGTGATCATAAATTATTAAGATTATTGTCAAACCATATTTTCTATAGCAGCGGAGTAAGAGTTTCTTTGACTCCTGCGTACACTCTAAAATCTACGGTATAGGTATAGGAAACGGGACGGGGCGGCAGCCCATTATCCGAGCATAGCGCCTCAAGTTAGACGCGGCGCGGCGTAGCATCAGAGCCAGAATCCAGTCAGCCACTTGTTCAGTTAATTTCTCGTCAATATATTTGTCGGGCGGCTTGCATTCCGCAGGTAACGTTCCGCTCGCCGGTTTTCCCTGAGGCATTTCCACATAAACCGCATTTAGATATATATGTGTGTGTGGTATGCACTCTAAACAATAACCCAGTAGCGAACTACTGCGTTAATTATCATTCATGCATCCAACCTATTTATGTTCCTTTGCTTCTATTTTGTTCCAATTTTTCTCTGTGCCATATATTTTATCCTGCTTTTTTATTAGTTGTTAATTTTTAGTGCATTTGCCATACGGCACATATGTATATTATTGGCGTCGGTCGGATGGCGGGACCTAGGGGTCAGACCAAAATTTTTCGACGTTTCATAGCCTCCTGAAGAATTTGGCATCATTTTTGGAAATTAAATTTGGTCTACATGTTGCAATTCGTCATCGCATGAACTTTATTTAAAATGGTCCCATTCGGGATATTTTAAAAGTGGTTTGGGGGGTTAAAAAGTGTTTCTGGGTTTCAAAATATCTAAAAAATTAAAATGTAATCTTTTAGTAGCAATTAAAGTGTCCCTAAAATTTTAATAAATTAGGTCTAACAGGACCGGAATTATACATTTCATGAAAACACTAGTTTGAAGATATTATGGTGAGATATTTACTGAAGGGTGTATTTAATTTAGTGTAAATGTTCGATTGATAAAATATTGCAGTTATGAAAGAAATATATTTTAGTAGGTGTATAAGGGGTTTAATATTTTATTTTGCTCAAAAATAAACTTAAGTTCACATAATAAAGCCACACTGCCTGTATTAGCAAATACAATACATTGTCGGCAGGGTTTGGCACTGCGACCCGAGTTTTTTTTATTAGTCATGAATTTTTTTAACTGTTTTTCATTCATTAATTACTTTTTGTGTCGACACTTTTTCTCATATTTTGTTAAAAAAACATTGTTTCAAAGAGGTTATTCTTTTCTCAACAGCACAGTTCACCTGATTGAGGATTAGTTTATTTCTCCAATAAAAATTTGGAACAAAAATAGCTGATCTTAGATGCTTGTTTAAATGCCAATTTCCAGTGTCTCGTCGAAGGTCATACTAGGAGTGTAAGCCTGAAATATTTTATGTTTAATATTGTAGTAGTTTACTAACCTACGATTAGTAAATATAATTCAGCCTAATGAATAAATTTTATATAAAGAAAAACTACTTAGACCAGGTGACATCGGCTATGCCATTCCGAATGCAATTCAATTCAATTTTTTTTGCTATAATGAGCTCACGAGTTCGTACTGATTATGAAAACCCATGTTACCACGCATTAATCTGGTATTGCATTATTTAAATGCATTTTTTTATAACAATAAGAAGGCGAAAAATTACTCAACTTTTTTATAGTTTGGATGTCCGTCAAGAAATCTTTAAAGCTTTTTTTATGATATTAATTTTTATAATAAAAAAATGCTCTTTTTACAATACAATTTTGTTTACAATAAGTACCTATCTTTGGACTTTGTGTAGATATTTCCACAAAAATGGCATTTTTTATTTTTTTACGTTTAAAAAATAAATAATAAATAAAATAAAGTGTCTGTTAACTCTCTTTAAAAAATTTTTACGTTTTGAGGTCCTCCGAACTCAAAAAATATACTTTAGGAAAAAGTCTGTTTTTCTGTTTGTTTCTCAAACAGCTGATCGGTTTGAAACCAAATTTTGGCAAGATGGATAACATGTAATTATGAATGCACTAATGGGGAAAATGAACGCACGCGCAGAAGCGATATGTGCTTCAACGTTAATTTTTCTATTATAAATGTATAAACTTGCCA
Organism: Venustoraphidia nigricollis; assembly: GCA_034508555.1. Classification (NCBI taxonomy): domain Eukaryota; kingdom Metazoa; phylum Arthropoda; class Insecta; order Raphidioptera; family Raphidiidae; genus Venustoraphidia; species Venustoraphidia nigricollis. Next base: position 863,957 of record JAVRKA010000019.1, on the reverse strand, counting down.
AAACTATTCATTATTCAAATGAAACGAGCTGGGTAGAGTAGTGGTGACAGCATTAGACTCGCATTCGGGAGGTACGGGTTCGAATCCCGGCAGGGGCAGATGTGGCTGGAACTTTTTCTTACTGCCTCTCGCCGAGAAACGATAATTCCTGTATCGGCCATCTTGATTGAGGTTTTCCATCGTTTCCCTCAATTAATTCCAGATAAATATCGAGATGGTTCTTTATTCAAGGTCATGGCCGATTACCTATCAAACTCCCAGTTCAAAAAATTACCTATACTATCCTATTTTCCAATAATTCCTTCATTCGCCCATTGCTATTAGTTAAGTTGAAGTTTTAGAAAGGTAGAAAATAACGGGAAGTGGTAAAATGGAAAATAGTAATGCTGCGAATGGCGTCTGTTATGACATAAAGTCGACAAACGGACGTTATAATATGCATTATTATTATTGTGAAAGAAATATTCCTTTTTTTTGCATCCACAAGCAGCCAAACTTCGGGTTCTTCACCGTCATACTAGGGATACTTTTGGAGCAAGTTGTAACTATAACCGCGTCTCAAACCATGAAATGAGCGATTACAGTGAGTTTGGGTCGTGCGCACGGAGTATACGGAGCGACCCAATAAGCACGGCCTTTTGCATACGGCAAATTAGTGACTCAGCAATACGCTGACATGCCGGAATAGTTTTCATATTTGCTAACAGTGACGGTTTTGCCCCTCCCAGAACACCAGTTATAAGGACAATTAATTTAACAGTATACTTTGGGTACTGCTTTCTGAGTTCAAAAAGAAGATCCTGATATTTTGTCCGCTTCTCAGTCTCCTTTGCGGCTATGCTCGTTTCATTATTATTATTATTATTATTCGAATGCTTTTTGTAAGAAGATTTTACAAAAACTGTTCTGCGTGTGTGTGTGCCAGTTTTACTTCTGTATTGTGTGCTGTCTTTTTTTAAAGAACCATGCTGTATAAGAAAATATAAAATTTATCGTATTGAAATCTTTTGAGGAAACTTATGAACTGAGATTCTTGAAGTCTACCCTTCATTAATTAGTGTGTTTCATTGCCTCGGAAAACGCTACTGTGTTTGATGATACCGGTGAGTTCCATTCGAATAGCTGAGCTTACCGCGATATGCACCGCGCGCAGCAAACAGTGATAAATCAGAATTTAGTGTTGTGCGGTGAGAATGACGCGCATATATACGTGTGTATGTGGCGCATATAATATGTGTAGCATTATAACGATGTGAGCGGTTGGGTTGTGTGCAGTCACCAATCTCCTCCAACACGTAAGTGTTATTTATTGTCCACAGTATACACACGACCGACCCTAGCATCACGGCATCCACCTGCCACCTGCCCTGACTTGTCACTTGTCGACGCGACAATGCGACGTCACTATAGTGAGATCGACGAAAAGCTCCAACAAAAATAAGCTGTGATGAGCTCGTGCTTTTGTTCTATTCTCTGCGCATGGGCAGATCTGTTTATCACCGCTCCAGTGATGTATATTTATGCCTTATATGAACTACATTATGTTTTTAAAAATATTATCGGTATAGGTATATAAGATAGGTAATACAGGGTGCGGCACGGGAAACGGACGTTTTTTTAATGAACAGTACTCCATTATTTTTGGGTTTAAAACGATTATATTGGCGGAAATACGTGTGCCAGAACATACAGTTTCATGCACTTGTGTGCGGAAAATAATGTCATTCAAACGGTGTCCATTATTACACCAAACTTTCTGATACCGCACCATACTCTGTAACTTTGGGACTATGCAGTGACTTTTCATGTAACGCTTGGGGATTTTCAGCTGACCATTATCGGAAGTTTTGGCGATGCACAACACCATTTAGGTGAAAATGAGCCTCATCACTCATTATCAACTGCCATCTTGTAAAGATGAAAACTTAAATCTTTACGGAGAATTCGCCGCACTGAACGGCTTGGACTTCTTAACTTGGCCTGTCTCACCCTTTCCACGTTCTCTGGAGTTCGCACTGCGCGAGCTGGGCTAGGTGGCTTCTTTTTCATTAAACTGCCTCCAGTACGAAGGGAATAAATCCATTGCAAAATGGTGTAGCGTTTCGGTATTTCACTATGACGAGAAGCATTAAATTGGCGACGAAAAAGACGCTGAGTTGCTGTGACAGACTCGCCACTTTTCACGTAACTGTCGTACGCGAAAACGCGATGCTACAAAGTTCACAACGGCAATATTGCGACTAAAGTAACAAATTGCAGAATAAGGAGAAGACGCTCACCCCCACCCTACTTTTTTATAACCTTCACCAGCTGAGTACTACCTGTTCAAAAAACGTCCGCTTCCCGTACCGCACCTTGTATAATATTTCGCAGACAATAGGATGAAAAATTAAATAAGCTATAGTTTGCTATTATATTATGAAACACCCATTGTTAACGTTATAATGCAATATTAGACAATTTTGTTATTGATGTTATACTTTTTTTGACGCGTTGAGAATAAAATTTTAGCATGCTACGGAAGTATGAAGTTCGCCGCGCTAACGAAAATTCAAAAGTATGAAGTAGGCCATAAGACGCCCAGATTGAAATGACAGATGGATGAAATTTATGCTCTTTCTGCCATCTCGAAACGATTTATATTACAACCAATACTTGTTTTAAGTCCCATACAGCGGAAAAAAGTAAAATCCAAAATAAAATTTTGAAAATATATCCAAATATTTGTGATTAATTCTTTGTAAGTACTGTTCTAAAGCTTAATGAAGGTTTAATTCCAATTAACTATTTGCTTGTATCGTATATTAAAAATTAGTTTTAATCTCGCCAAAGAAGTATCACTTCAAACGCGCGGACATAAGTACACGCACCTACTTTTTTTAAGCATGTCAAACCCGAATCTTTCGAATCTCGACAGTGACACGTGTCTGAAAGAGTAAATTCATGTAGTTATATTCGTAATCTTAATTTGCCTTAGCGCAAATTAGCAAAAAAAATTAGATACCATATTTGGTTTGTACGAATACAATGTATATATTAGCAGCCATTTTAAGCGTAAAAATATCTATATTATTGATTAACGTGTTCCCTACGATGACAATATTAGCCGCATTTTATACATTTTTTTAACTACCGTGTATCTCACGTTGTAAGCCATGGCTTATATTTTTCTTTCTTAAAAATCGTATTATGGCTTGTTTTCTAGGGATGGCTTATATTTTTGAGGAATTTTTTAGGTACCTATGTATAAAAAAGTTAACAATTCTTATCTATTGAATTTATATTTTCATGTAAGTACAATGGATATAAATATCAGATTAGCTAATATTAGACTTATTTATTCAAATATAACATTAATATCATCTTCTTCTGGAACATCGTCATTAATATTCGAATTATCACTCCCAGTGGGAAGAATAAAGAATCTTATTGAACTGTAAAGGTACCTCCTTGAAATTGAAAAAAAACATGGTTTATTTTCGAGGTATGGCTTACATTTTAAGAAACTTCAAAAAGCGTGCATGGCTTATTTTCTAAGGATGGCTTAAAATGTGAGATACACGGTATGTGGTCCACTTTGTTTTGTATTACATAAGTTGATCAATTTTCAAAATACTGAAGAAGGATATTCGGTTCAAATTATGTCGGTTCTTTTTTCGTACGGGGCAATAATTTTGTTTCATATTGTTGTAGCAAATTTATCCATCCGTCCGTTTCAACGAAATGAGATATCGACTTTAAAATCACATACAATATGCAAATCCTTGGCCCAAAGACGAAAATCATATGCAAGCAGTGAAGAGTGTTTTGCTAGTAGAACAGAAATATATTAAAAAAATGTTTTTTATATAAATTAACATTTGGAGGGGGGGGGATCACTATAAGAGTATGCTTTTTAGACATATTTTATATCAGGTCGATCACAAAAACGGCTTTATGAAATAAACTCTAACAATAAGTAATGTACAATATTACTCATACCTTGTACTTAAATAATAAATATTAATACAATAGAAAAAAAAGTTGGCAGCAATACTTCTTTGACGTGATTAAAAACGATTTTTTAATGTACATTTAAACAGTTTATTGAAATAAAATCTTCAAAAAATTTATGAATAATATTTATAATTAACCTCAAATATTACTCTTTTAAAATTTTATTGGTTTTTACTGTTATATATTTTATTCTATTGAGTAATCAAAGATATGTTGTTACAAATTTCACTGGATGACACTTTTAACGGCTAATAGTTGCAACCCTAGCATATAGTTGTCTACTGTCTAGTATACTTAGTTTCCAGATGGAAGAAACTGCATTTATTTCGTCCATCTATCATTTCAGTCTAGGCTTCTTATGGCCAACTTCATACTGTCGAATTTTCGTTAACGCTACCAACTTCATACTGTAGAATCCTAGTTAGCGGTGAGCACGCAGCTTCCGTTGCCTGCTAAAATTTTTATCTCAAAACGCTAAACTTTATAAAATTTAAAAATAGAAAATTTTGAAAAGAAAATCTCATGCCATACGATTAAATAATTACGATGAAATAGGATTTAATTGGAGGGCAGTAAAAAAGACAAGATAATGTGCAATTATCGCTTTGATTATCAGTTTTGAATGTTGATGTTATTTCTAAGCTTAACGTGTTATTTTGTGAATATTGGTACACCTGGCATCCTTACACAGGCATTGAGAGTTGAACTGATGTCAGTTAGGTATAGAACTATTCTACATTTAATGTTAACGTACCATTGAAGAGCGATTAAACAATTATATAGTCCAAACGCAATACAGCCACCTTGAACATTCTGGAGAAAATTGCAAAAATATTCTAGCACAAAAGCCTTTAAGGATAAAGAAATTCCTTTCCGTGAAAATAAAAATCTTGGTGAGAACTCCTTTCAAACATACTTATTGGAAAAACATTTTTTATGAAAGAGTTATTTGAGAAAAAAGTTGATCTACATTTTGATTGACTATGGATCTATTGCTGTTTCACTTTTATTAAAGTGCCTTGTAATTATCAAAACTTATTGTCAATACGACAAAGTCCGATAAATTGAAATAATGGATTGGTCATATCAATATTAACAATAATACTTACTATTGACCGTTTGAATGCTTATTTTTCGGAAATTTTAATGTACACTTATCCGTGTGTATAAAACTTAAAAATCTATAGTTTCGAGAGAGTATATTTCCGGAGCAGACAAACGATAAGTAGTTCTGGTAGTGGGTATGTGAGAACGTTTATTCCAAATGCAAATGCAGACTGCCTGCATATAAATGGATATTAGGGAGCTGGCAAGTGGAAGCGCCAGGAAAACACTGGCTGGCAACGGTTAAATAGTTAAAATAACACACTAGCTGATAATAACATAGCGTGGTAACGAATTCACGTCTGTTATTATGTGGGGAAGTATAATGCATTTATATAGATCTGCCAGAATAAGTTTGGTAACATTTTTTATGTCCAAAAAAATATATATATCGCACATCCAGTGCGGAATCACTACATAGGTGCGAGAGGCGTTTTCAGGCTGTGCCTCAATATCGAAGAGACAGAAAAAACAGGAAGAAAATTTGATTTTTTAAGCATGTTTGCGAAATATAAATGCCGACGAAATTGTGTCCATTGTCGCATATACTAAAAACAAGGAGGTACGTCCAATGTACCCAAAACTTTTACTCTGGTACAGTTTATGCACCAACACATAAATATACATTAAATACACGCGGCTCCGCATGCGATTAAGATGAAACAATATTTTTAGCAGTACTGGAGTCTTTGGCTCCACCGTATTGCAATGTTACCTCGCGGAACTGCGTCCCGCTCGGCAGCAACTACCCATACCGGTATTTTTTACTTGTAGAACTTCTAGGACAGAAATCCAAATTAGTTTAGGGATCCAAGATGAAAGCTGTATTCAATGAAAATTTTGCAATTTATAAATAAATTGCAAAATTTTCATTGAATACGCCGGGTCAACTCTGTCTGGAAACTCTATTTTTTAACCTATTTCAAAAAAGGAAGAGGTTCTCAATTCGACCTGCATATTTGTAATATATAGAGGTAAAATTTATTTGTGGGGTTAATCTGAACTGATTCAATAAAAAGCTACAGTCTCCCTGAGTAGTGTAGGCTATATTTTTTTTGATAAAAATAAAAGTCCTAAGTAAAGTGGCTAAATTTGAGATACCTGGAGGAAGTACAGTCATTTTGTTGTAAAAAATACTTCTTTACAAACTACCTAAATGTAGAGCGTTGCGATCCAGTTTATATATTTGTAAAACTTCTAGGACAGAAATCCAAATTAGCTTAGGGATCCAAGATGAAAGCTGTATTGCAAAATTTTCATTGAATACAGCTTTCATCTTGGATCCCTAAGCTAATTTGGATTTCTGTCCTAGAAGTTTTACAAATATATATCCAGGTATCCAGGTATCTCAAATTTAGCCACTTTACTTAGGACTTTTATTTTTATCAAAAAAAAATATAGCCTACGCTACTCAGGGAGACTGTAGCTTTTTATTGAATCAGTTCAGATTAACCCCACAAATAAATTTTACCTCTTTATATATTACAAATATGCAGGTCGAATTGAGAACCTCTTCCTTTTTTGAAATAGGTTAAAAAATAGAGTTTCCAGACAGAGTTGACCCGGCGTTCACGACGTCCATGCATATGCTTGCATATGAATGATAGTGCTATCTCTTTCCATTACTGTGAAAAACCGTGTTGAAATACAGTTTAAACTTGAAACGTATGTATAAATGCAACGCATTAACATAATGCTACAAAAAATGGACAAAAAAGTGTAAAATATCGAAAAAGTTTTAAAAACTGCGAAATAAGCAGTTCTGCGTTTTGCCACAGAACTTGCAGTTACACTCGACATATAATATTTGTTTCTATAAAATAATTCGACTGTGAAATGAATATTTCCGACTACCGTATTTCTGTAAATTAACACCATTTATTTTCTCATAAAGACCTCCCTTCTATTTTTTTATGGTGTATGAAATTGGTTAAACGTATTTGCGAAAAAAAGCTTGCTTTTTGTAAATTAAATTGGCGTATGGCCCATAACAATAGATTTAGAAAATGTATATTTCATTTTTTTAAAATGTAGTGTGAAGTCAATACAGAAATGTCACGAATTATTTTTGGGGTTACTGTAAGGAAGGATGTCCTCTTAGACAATGTCACTCGTGATATTCGGTTTCTTCTACTTCAAAAGTAGATTTAGCAATAAAAGCCGATGTTAAATCTACTGTCAAAGTGAAATTAGTCGTACCAAAAACCCAGTATGCTTTTGTAATATTAGAGATTCTTCGGAGAAATTCTATGAAATTTTTTTTTATTTGTAAATTGGTTTCTTTGTTTCAATTATAATTTTAGAATCTGCCAAACTTTAGGGCTGCATTCCATAGTTCATTTTAAGCAAATCAAGTTACATCAACATAGATCCGATTCGGAAAACGTAGCGAGTTATACTTTTTATTTATCAAAAATTAAAATTAAGGCAGGTCTAACATTACCCTTACAAAAATCGAAAATGAAGTGAATATTTGATATTCTCGAACGTTAAAGCCACGTTTAAATTAATCACAATAATTAGGTACTTACAAGTTAAGTTAATTCAAGGCTTGTAGAGTACTATAGGTTGGGTGTAAGAGGCTATAAAAGTGGTCATGTCTGTGATTAGTTGAATCGATTTCACAGGTCATTCGAAACCCTCGGCTTGATTTTTCAATTATAATGAAAGTTTGATAGTTAGGAAAAAAGTTTCAAGGCCTACTACGTTGCACTCTCATCCGTCTCGCCATTCACACTTTCAACAATGTTAGCGCCCAACCTATAGTATTCTACTAACCTTGAAGTCAACTTGTCAGTGACTTTAAAGAAAAGGAAAGCATTATTAGGCAATTGTTTTCAAAGCTTACTCTCTACAATTTTGAACCGTTCACTGTTTTCTTTAACAAGTCATAACTCACTAACCTCTCCGAATCGATTTGTGTTGATATAACTTTTTTAAATAACCTAAGAATTAGAAATCTTAAGTTTAGCAGATTGCTTCCAAGACAGCTTGTAATCGAATTATGTTCTGGTAACTTAAACATCTAAAATGTTTAAGACCACTAGAAACTTTATTTTAATGTTCAGAATTATTGCGACACTACCAAACATTTTCAGTATACAATCAATTATTGCAAGTAAAATACATACTCAAAAAACAATGTTTCCAAAAATTAAAATTGTAAAAAATGCTAAAAACGATGTCCTGTTTTAAATACAGCACTAACGTTTAGTGCGGAAGAGCCTATACAAAAAACTCACACATCATCTGCCAAAATCCGCGAATTTTTTTAAGGCGCCTCTTTTTTGATAGTCATCTTTTTTACTTCTACCCCAGAGCGGATCTATTCATAGGAACTAATAGAGCTTATGTTCTGGTTCCCCAAGTGTCAAGATTCCATAAAAAATTTTATCATTTTCATTAGTGAATTTAGACAAATTTTTAGGTAAATTATGACAAATGAAACCAAAAATGGTGCCAAGTTGCTTAAACTGATGTGAAAGGTCGAGAAATTTGGTTCGACTACTACCTTCCGCTATCCGACCGACACTAATAGTGTATGTGCTAAATTGCAAATATACTAATACTAGCGGCCCAGTCCAGCTTCGCCTGGGTGTAAATGTAATATATAGGATATGAAAGATGAGAATCATTATCATTTAATTCTCAACGTGTATTGAATTTGCGCGAATTCAATCGCTTTTATTTGTGAATGTTCAAAAATCGAAGAAAAATCTTATTTCCAAAAAAGAAATTTAAAAAATTCTGTTGATCCGATCGCTACCAAACTTCAGAAAATCACCCGCTGGGCTAATCTAAAGATTGTCTGAAAATTTCATCAAAAATGGTCTACCCGTTTGGAGTCCATAGATTACATATACATCGTCTTTTATCTATATAGATTATTAAAATGTAAAAAGTGGTTATTGTGACATAACGATAATAGTTGGACATATAGTATCGCGAAGTTTTTTGTAGTTATTGATATGTTCTTTAATATTGTAGAACATACTTTTGTTCTATCATCAATAGTTTCCGCAGCGCATGCGACGAAAGATGTTTTATGGCATTTTTTTATACCTTGGGTTACGTTACTAAGGTTTTAGTAAGGATCCCTAATATTTTCTAGCAATAAATATAGCCTATGTTACTCAGGGTGAATGTAGCTTTCTAATGAGAATTGTTTAAATCGGCACAGTAGTTTTTGAGTTTATTCATTACAAACATACACACACAAAAATACAAATCTTTCCTCTTTATATTATTAGTGTAGATAATTGACCACCAACATGGCGGAATTAGAAACATCCCCGTTTTACATATTTGATCATTTCTCGCAATATCGCGTATGACAACAATGTAACACCGCACATGGTCGATCCCGTGCGAACTAGGGTTGGGTAACTCAGATCTGAACCGGCTCAAAGAGCCGACTCCGACAGAAGATCAGTGAGAGCCGACTCACTTTTTCTTGAGCCGACGGATCAGCGGATCCGCATAACTCAGTGAAACACTTAACTCATAGAAGCACATTTTACACTTACGTCTCAGTTACTGCTTTGATGCATGTCAGCTCAAATGACTCATGCATCATATGTAGGGTTGGGTAACTCAGATCTGAACCGGTTCAAAAAGAGCCGACTCCGACAGAAGATCGTGTGAGCTGACGGATCCGCATAGCTCAGTGAATCACTTAACACACAGAAGCACATTTTACACTTACGTATCAGTTCTTTCATTGATGAATGTCAGCTCAAATGACTCATGCATCACATGTTTGGCTATGCATTCTATACAGGTACAACTATACAGTGTACACACTACGCACTAGGCGGTACAATTATTACAGTGTCTCACTTAAGTCACAACTATAAGATATTGTATTGCATAGTGTAGTATGCTTTCTGTTTAAAAAATCACTAAATGTAAAAAAAATGAAAATAAATTTTTCCTCATAAATAGTGCCTTTTAATTAAAAATAATTAATACCTTTTTCAAATCATTAAAATGTAAAAACAAAATGCAAATAAGTCATTTAAATACTAATTACCAAATTCTATAAATTTCCATTTAAGAACAAAACTTGAGACACTTTTGAGATTGACATTCGTGAACGCTTTTCTGTAAATATTTGTCCAGCCTTTGAAAATAGTCTTTCACAGGGGATCGATGTGGCTCTTTTTGAACCGGTTCAGTGAGCCGGCTCACATACAGGATCCAGATGCAAAGATGCAGATCACTAAAAAGACCCGTTTTTCCCATCTCTAGTGCGAACTAATAAATGGAGGGCGACACTACGATAATATACTGTTCTGAACCAGAGCTTACGGTAGTACATAGAGAACAATGATAATGATTTGTAGGGAAAGTTTAGAATTTGCATCAAGAGCAACAACACCAAAGTTACCAAACAATAATATTGTACATTTCCATGTTGTCTCTGTTTTCCCATTCAATTTGTAAAATAATTCCTACGGGTACAGATATACAGTTTGTTGTATGCAAAACATTATGTTGAAAGCACAGATATCCGAAATGGATATAGTTTTCAGTTTGCGTTCACTGTTCACTTTGGTATAGTTCCCATGTCCAACTTGAACAAGCCGTGAGGTGAATTGTATATATTAGGACTCTACAAGTGCCACGCTCGAGGTTCACATGACAAAGCTTCTCAGTATGATCTTAACAAATTAGACCGGTTAAATTTTATTCAAAAAATTCTAAACTAGGCTTTTTTGCAATCTTTTTGTTTAAAAATCCCCGACTGAACTGATTATAATGAAATTTCTGTCGGACAATCTTGACATTGTACACTTCGATTTGTACCTTAACAAATTTATAGACATTATTTTATTCGTGAAATTTCGAGCTAAATCTACTTTTTGCAGGATTTTCGTTTAAACAAAAAAAAAAAAAGAATAACCGAACCGCTTTTTATAAAACTTCTTTCGGATTATATTTACGTCAATGCGCGTCGATTGACACCCTACAACATAGTGGATATCTTTTTTTATTTTCGAGATTTCGTCGTAAAAAGAACTTATTTCTTTTTGATAGATCTAAGAACAAAAGGAGGGCTGATATTTTTATTTTTAAAAAAATTTCGGAAACTAAAGTTTAGAAAAAATGTTTTTTACAAAACTTTATTGAAAAAATAAGAATAATAAATCGACGTGAAAAATATATCATTATAACAGAAAAAACAACGTTGTAGTGCATCTCTCTTCTGCGCATGCGCTGATTTTCCCCAACAAAAATAGGATTCTTCATATTTACATGTCAAACATCTTACCAAAATTTGAACTGTATTCTGTTCACAGATAAATAGAGGCACAGACTTTTTCCAAAAATATATTTTTTGAACTCGGGAGACCTCAAACGAAAAAATATTAAAAAATGTGGAAACGTGATTTTTGACCTAAATTAGTACCATAATCTTATCAATTTTTATTTTTGCGTTACCAGTTATTTCTGGTGCATATAATGTATCCAGAGTGAAGCTAGAGAATTCGAATTAGAATTCCTACAGTGACAGTTTTTCTCTTTATAACAAACCTTCAAAATATAGAGTATTTGATATAAAATTGTGTTTTCTCAAACAACATTCTATTTGAAAAATATAAACTCGGTCCTGTCAGATTACTAGTTTTCAAATGACAGTCGCGCGTTAATCCGGATTAAAATTTAATTCACATTTGGGCTTGCACCATTTACCACCGTATTTGTATTCCGTTTATCGCAATGCTCTGCATTTTTTGACAAACAAACATATGTATTCACACAGTCGAACTGGGAGTTGAAAACTAACAGTCTACATAGATATCTAGCAGTGAAAATGAGGACGCGATGGTAGTTTATATGTTTACATGTGAAACATTTTCTGCAGCACGACTCCCGACTGACTCCGCCAACGACCGTTATCTGGTCTGCGAAAGTCCAAAAGGATTTCACAGCAGGCTCCTCGTATAATCGCACCGCCTTTCATGGAATTCGAATCCTAGTTCATGGTCAAATTTCGGTCTTAAAACATTTGAAAACATATTATGGCATCTTAGATAAGGCTCAATTCGCTCGTGCACAGAAGCCTAGTAGCGTCACTGCGCGATGAATTCTTGGGTTTTTGGATAGACTTTTTATAGCGACATATTAGTATTATAAGTTTTTTATTTAATCACGGGAAATTGAACAATTGAATTTTAATATAGATAAACTAAATTAAAAAAATTATTTTTTTTTTTTTTTTTTTTTTTTTTTTAATTTAGTTTATCTATATTAAAATTCAATTGTCCAATTTCCCGTGATTAAATAAAAAACTTATTAATTATAATGGACGTGAACAATATTGAGATTAGTATTATATTTCTATTTCAAGCAAAATTGTCACAGAAACGATAAAAAATTTAATGTTGATGCCATTAAAACTGAAAGTATAAAATGCATTATCTAGTAAAGAAAAAAAATATACGATAGATAGAAGAGGTACTTTTAACTGCATTTTTATAAAGCTGCATACTTTAAATGTCTCACATACATAAAATATAACCTATCAATCCAAATGTTTCGCCTTTTACCACAATGGACACTCTTAGTTTTATTCTATTAAAGTTACTAGATTTGCAAAGTACCGCAATCTCACACAATTTATATATATATATATATATATGTAAATAAATAAATTAAAATTAGAGTTAGGAATAATCGGCAAATTTAATATTCGAAAGATCGCTATCAAAATGATTCCTTCTCATGATGTATGATAATTCGAACGAATTTGTTCTCGGTTTCGAGTGTCAGTCTCGAGAAAGTCACTTACAGTATTTCATAGTACAGACGCCGATAAAAGACCGAAGTAATTGTATTCTACTGTGCAATGTATCAGTATCTCGAGTGGTTACGTACTATGCAAGTGAAAACACAATTCATTCTAGCTGTCTATACTTTCGATATGATTATTATAACGAACGAATTTAGCTCTGGTTTTCGGTTATGATACTTGAAATAGTCAATTGCATGCAGGGTTAACAGTGGCAGATAAAATACTAAGTAATATATTAAATAGTGTTTAATTCAGTCTGAAAGATGCAATTTTACATGCAGTGTTTTAAAGAGTAAATAATTTTAAATAATTTATTTCGGAAATTGTCGTAACTCGTAGGTATAAAAACCATTCGCATGATTCTAAATATCCTTTTGAAACCTCTCGAGATATTGAGGTACTTTAACAATCGAATAGGTACTTTGACAATTTTCACTCAAAATATTCCATTTATAATTTAAATACCGCAATGTATATATTATTATTACTATTTTTCCGGCGGGGTTTGGCACTGCGTCCAGTATTTTATTAGTGTATTTGCCATATGGCAACATACACTATTGGCGTCGGTCGGATGGCGGGACCTAGGGGTCGGACCAAAATTTCTCGACGTTTCATAACCTCCTAAACACTTTGGCACCATTTTTAAAAATGTTTATATATATATGTATATATATATATATATATATATATATATATATATATATATATATATATATATATATATATATATATATATATATATACGTATATATATATATATATATGTGTACGCGCGATAACTTTCGAAAGAGTTAATTGAAATCCATCACCGCAAGAAGCCTATTTAAAATGGGCCTAATCGGGCTATTTTAAGGGTAGTTTTTAGGGGTTGAAAACTGTTTTTGGGCCCCAAAATACCGAAAAAATTCTCTGAATCGTTTCAAAATTGAAATTTAACCCTTTGGTAGTGATTAAAAAGTTTCCCCACAATTTTAATAAAATCGGCCCGACAGGACCGGATTTACAAATTTTATGAAAACACTAGTTTGCAGATAGTGACTTATTTATTGAAGGGTGTATTTAATTTGGTGTAGACGTTAGATTGATAATAATATTACAATTAAGAAAAAAATGTTATTTTAAGGGGTGTATTAAGGGGTTAAATTTTTTATTTTGCCCAAAAACAAACTTAGTTTCACATAATAAAAGTATAAAACCACACGGCCCTATACAAGCAAATACGCTATATTGTCGGCAGGGTTTTGGCACTGCGACCCGGGTTTTTTATTTTTATATTTGGCCAAAAACCAAAAATCTTATCTTCTACTACAGCTCATTGATTGTGATCGACTGTGTTTCGTATCGCGATTTTGTGTAAAAACAATATAGATGTTATTATAAGCCAGTGTTTGTTCTAACCAGAACGTAATTTGGGGAGATTTTATGATAATATAAACACACATTTTTAAATGACAGCAAGGAGTAAGCATAACTAAATCAAGATATCATTTTACTTAGAAGTTTTTTTTTTTTTTTTTTTTTATTATAACAGAATGGCCTTTACTCTGATAAGTAATTAGCCAGGGCTAGAAGTTTTATGTTTTAAACGTCGATAGAATATTATAAAACTAGTTTAAAAACCATTTAAAATTTTAAATGAATTGTCACTCGAATCCGTGTACTTTTTGAACTTTTTCATCGAGAAGGCACTAGCGATGATCCAAACTACTACTTTTTTAATCTGATGATCACAGTTTGTGTTTATCACGTCAATCATATTTCCATATGGTAATATCAAGCGCATACAGCGAATGTTATTGATACTGACTGATCAATTTATTTTCACGATAGCCTTTTAAATGTTGAATTATTGCTTTTGTCTTAATTAAATAGAGCAAATTTATTCGCATATCAATATTTAATGAAAGTTTAAAATGTTAAAATACGTAACGTAAATACAAAAATTTAAAAAAAGTAATGTAAAGAAAAAACAATTTAAAAAAACCCGAAAATATTGCTAGATGAACAGCAATTGTGTAGCAATATATAAATATTATAATGTTAATTAAAAAGAAAAAGATAAGATTATGACAAATACATAAACAGTTAACATGATATCAACAACACAGTCATATTGATTATCAAGAAATAAAATTTGATAAATATCAGTTCATGAAATATCAATTTGTCAGCGTTGTCACTTCTTCAGTCAATATCAAAAATCACAATTTTGTAAAGTAGAAATCACAGATATTTCTATGAATGGGTAGCAGTAACAGCCTGTGATTTTCTATCAGTGATTGAATCACCGGTGTTTTAAATATTCTTCATTACTAGAATATAAACTTTTTATCTCAAAAAATTTCGATAAAAAGAGTTTAAAGGTTTTTTAAAGAGGAGAGGATTTTTGGGAGTCATTGTATATGGACATAAGACTTTTTCACAAAAATATTATTAAATAAACATTGGGAACAATTCGATTGCAAAATATTTTTTTATTTTTCTTTGGAAACTCAGTTTCGTAATTTATAAAATTCCGTTGTATTTACACAGTTTATGTTAACAACATGTTTTACCACAAAAAAAGGAGAAAAATGAGACTTTTTCATAAAATGCAGAGAAAATCTTTTTTAGAAACAAAGTGTGGAATGATAAAGCTTACTTCTTCAAGGCGAGAGTAGATTTAGTTTGGCTTTATTTAAAGACAAACCTGATAGCAGTTGTCATTCATATCCGCGAAGATGAACGACGGAAATAGTCCGAAGCGGAATGACTGAAATTGAACATATTTTTTACGTATATAAAACTGATGGTGCGCAAATTTTATTAAATGCGATATCGATATAGGAAGCGAGAAGAAAAGCAAAGAGAAAGCTGTGAAAAAGGAGAAATGTGTCAAACAACTGTTATTAAACTTATTCTGATATCATCGCATGATAAAAAAATTATAAAAAGCATATTTTTAAATTGCCTCTGAGAGGTAATGTTTATCAGGTTCAGTAAACTTTTTCAGTTTGGAAATGTTTTTTGGATTATGATACCACAACGTGTTATATCCCCACAATTTTCATCAAACTTTTTTGCTTCATTTTCTTTTGAATGAATAACCAATTTTGAGATGCTTTTAAGAAAACCAAATTGCGACTTTTTATGAAAGTTGTTAATTAAAGAAGAAAGTGAAAACTTATATAACAAACATAATACACTTTTAGGTTCTCTGAAATCAATTTACTGCATTACGATCGAATCAACCTATTGCTTGGAGAGGTTTTAAAACAATACACAATAGATAAAAAACATTAATAAGATCTTATAAACATAATTTTTCCAACAAAAAAATAATTTTTCTCTGAAACAGACAGTAATAATAACCGATATTAGCTTTATTTTGAAATTATAAATCTCTATTTTTTATTTCACTTTTTAGGGCAGTCCTGTGTGCACTTTTATATTGCATTTTTGTATATTGACTCTTCATACGACTATAAAAATAAATCTGTATGATAAATGACTAGCAGTGTCATGATGAATAATAAAAAACGTAAATGTGAAAATATATATATGAAGGTATATATATTTCAAATTTTAATAATATAGAAAAATAATATGTTTCTGTTAAATTTATTGACGCGATGTACTTTTAATCTTAATATATTTAAGCGGAATACCACTCATTCACTGACTGACTCATTCACTTATTCATCGTGAAGTTTCAGAAACTAATAAAGTCTAAAACTTGAAGTTTGAATAGAAAGTTATTTTTGTGACGTACGTACCCATTTAAAAAGAATTATAACAGCGTTTATTGCTTAGCGCAAATGATCAGAAATCAGTCTTTATAGACTGGTCTGCCTTTCTAACCGATATAATAATATAATGCAATTATATCTCTAGTCAAAACAATATTATAGACAAAAAAAACACCTTAAAGAAGGACAAAAATCAATTAGATTTGATATTGTATATTACAGTAGAACCTCTATAAGTGAAAAACCTCTGTAAGTTAAAAAATTTTTGAATTCCCTTCCCCTGAAAGCATAAAACCTTCATTACTTAAATCACAAAACCTCGGTAACTTAAACAAATATTTTGAACATCGCTCTCGATTACTTAAAATAATATTTTGGTGACCTCCATAAGTTAAAGTATTATCAGATGATGTTAACGACGAAATATATGTAAAAACAAACATGGACCGCTTCGAAAACCATTCAGACTATCATAGTTATAACACTAGAATAAAAAGTGCAATTTGCCTGCCACGAAGAAGGCTACATATATCCCAAACTGCCCCAGACTACATGGCGAAAAAGCTATTTAACAGGCTGCCAGAGTCAATACAGGTTTTACCTATAAAAAATTTTAAAAATAAGCTCAACAGTTTCTTAAAAAAACTGTTTTTATAGCATAGGTGAATTTCTGACGTTTTGTAATCACAATTTTGACTTGTAATCAATGTGATATTCAAATAAAAACTATTCTATTCTATTCTATTTTTTCTTATAATTATTGTTTTGACCTTATCATTGTATTTATTATTAACAGTTACTGATCAAGTAACATATAATTGTTTAAGGTTATTATAGTTTTGAGTAAGATTGTATCAAAAAAATGCAGAGATGGCTATGCAAAGACTTTTTTCACACCTTCCTACAAAATATCAGTTTTCATACCTACATAGCGGTCGTGAAATTCCACATGCTATAAAGTTGCATAAAATAAAAGAAACGTAGTCGCATAATTATTATTTCCATTGAAAATTATGATCGTGACGTGTCCAACCGCGTGCGAATACAACACAGCACACAATTGCACGGTACTTTTTTTTTTTGAAAATTAAGTTAAAATTACTTATTTAACCCGGCGTCTGAAAGGTTGGGTCATAATGACCCCCGACATTTTTAAACGTGCGTATTTTTTTTAAATAATAATGTGAATTTTCCGTGCTTCTCAGTAGCTGCAGTTAATACTCCGCCCCTTTCGTTTCTAGTATCAGCTCAGTCGGTGTGCGCCTGAACAGGAAATTAGACGTGGTCAAACGTCAAATGGGTAAATATGACCCAACCATACATTCGATGTCACCTTTTTGTGCCAATTACGTTTATGCATTTTATTTGGTTTTTATCTTTACTTTAAATAATAATGTCTTTATTGATAAAGAAAATAAAAATTTTATCAAACGGCGCGGAGCTCAGCTTAAAGCTGGTTTTTAATCCAAACCACAGCAAAAAAACTCGGGTCGCAGTGCCAAAACCCTGCCGACAATACAGTGTATTTGCTAATACAGGCAGTGTGACTTTATTACGTGAACTTAAGTTTGTTTTTGGACAAAATAAAAAAATAAACCATTAATATACCCCCTATAATATTTTTTTACTCAGTTATCAATTCAAAATCTAAACCAAAAAAAAAAAAAAAATAGACCCCTCAGTAAGTAAATCCTTATACGCACCCGTTTTCATAAAATTTATAAGTCCGATCTTGTCGAGCCGACTTTATTAAAATTTTGAGAGCATCACAGGATCTCACGTTAGGTATTCCAAAAAGTTACAAAAAAAAATTTAAAAAGTTATAATTTTGTTAAGATTACAGAAGTTAAATATTTTAAATGAAAAGGATCAGGTTAAAAGACCAATTTTTATTTAATTTATTTCAAGACCTGATTTTTCCTAATATGAGTTAAATATTTTGTTATAGGTTTTATAGACCTTCCGTAAATACATAACAAGTTCCTAATATTGTTTGAATTTTTATTGTTTTTCACCAAAATATAGTAATCTGAAACTGATTTCTTTCTCAAAAAATAAAAATTCATTGAAATAGTAAGAATTAAACCCTGTTAGAAAGCCAGGTTATATTGACCCACCATACAGTCCTTGTACCGATTTTCACCATACGGACGCCGGGTTAGTGGAGATGTGTACAAAAAAATACTATATACATATATATCTCGTTTGCGATATTATGACTCGCGTGATTCGTTTTCAAAATACTGTGACATTTGTCAAAATATTAGTCATCACGCACTAGATAGGTAACCCACTATTTCAACATTCGTTATACTTACAGTATGTACATTTTAATATTACAATTTATAATACCTGTACATGAAAACGAAACCCAACAAAAAAAACTTATTGATAAAAAAAAACAAGTCGCTTTTAATTTATGTATAGAACAAATTGTATTTCCAGTTTTGCAGATGGATACTTTTTATAGTCATATTAATTGATTTTTAAATACCGTGCAGAATACCTATATGTTCATGCAAGCAAATTATTGAAAAATGGGACAAAAAAATTCTGTGAAAATAGAAATTATATTTACGTAATTTAAAACCGTTGAATTTTAAATTCGAGTCTTGTTCCAAACTTGTAACGTTGCGATCGTGTTTTTCAATCAGTAAATAATTAGCATTTATAATAATTTATCAATCTTAAAATTATAATCACAGTGTCAACTTTCCTACTTTCTGTGGTCATTCTCAATATGGTCAGTACAGAAAAATACTTCATTGATTGTAAAATTAGAACAGTTTTTCTCTTATTATCAACCGAATGTTTATATATATTTAACAAACTTATAATAGCTTATGTGTAATAATAATTGACTTTAAAATACGGGCTTGAGCGCGTTGCGCTCCACCTAAAACAAACGAAACAAGTTACGCATTAACATAAGTACCAATATTAAAATTTACAGTTTGTACCTAGTAAATAACTATTACTTACCTAATTAGAAAAAATGATCAAAATAATATAACACCAAATTTTTGGACGCTTGGTACTACCTAACCCAAATTAACAACATAAAAAACTTACCTGTAAACGTTCCAAATACATCAATCTGGAAGCGCTAACAAATCCTATTCAGATGCCGCAAATCAATTAAATAAACCAGAAAAATACAATAGTTTTGCCTGCTGTGGATGATCTGGCGCTTTTAGATTATACTGAAGCAGTTGCAGAAAAAACTGGATCAAAAAACATCACTCACGTTTTAAAATATCTCAAGATCAAATTTGCCTCTACCTAAGAATAAACCAATCGTTAATGATTTTATAAACCGCTACCCCTCACTGAAAATCAGAAATAAAGCAATACCAACTAGAAGAGTAATTAATCCTAGTTTAAAGCATTTCAGGAATACAACCCATAACTGACGATAAACAAATACTACAATGCCTAAAAAAATATAATATTTTAACTTATTAATGAATATTCGCCTCTATACCACTAACCCAAGAGCCCAGCTAATCAAATTTCAAGAAAAATCAAGTTTATAAGTCCAACTGAGAACATCCCCTTTTTAATCGATACTAAAGCCGAAAGAGAAATATATTAAATATATCTGACCATTGAAAAGGTAAATGTAAATTCTGTAATTCAACCACTCTCATCAACAAGATGTACAGAGAAATCTGCCTCAGAAAGAATATCATTCAATCCACGACCCGACAAGGATAGTTCAAGACCGGACGACACAACACAGCGACAAAATAAAATTACGTCGACGTGATGATAAATCCTGAACCAGCAAAAATTATAAAACCTTTCCAAAACATATCTATCCGAGGATAGGGCTAAACAAATTATCATGGAAGCTGTAACTATTACTCAAGCGCTCGCATGTAACATTTTCTTCAGAAACACGATGAACAAGCCATCTCATCCTCCCTCATTTGTTGTAACTACCAGCACAGAAACTAAAAAGAAGGAATATTCGCGATACCTATCAATGAACCACTATTTAACAAACAGAAAAAAGTTAAGGAACAAAATTCAAGTCAAACATCCTATCAATTTGATTTCGACCCGATCTGCCGTGCTCACAGACAAATAGAAAAGCAAACAGACGAATAGACTTTACCAAAAATATGGTTTTAGGATTCGGGGGACCTCAAAATGAAAAAATACTTAATATTTTGAAAAATGAATTTTGACCTAAATTAGTATCATTCCCAACTAGTGAAGTTGAAATAGTAAAATTATAAGCTTTGTTCGCCTAACGATCCCAAATCGTCCTCAAACTCACGACGCGTGATCATTTGCTTAAAAGCGTTCACATGAGAAAATGAAAAATTTAAAAAGTTGTATCTTTGAATGGATGCACTTTTTCAAAGGGAAATAAATTGGTTCAGCCTGCATAGTATTATTCCGTTTTTCCGGTCACCATGTATATTTTATTTCTTTTTTAGATATATCTAAAACTGGAAATATTTTGATATTTAAAGATTATATGCATAATGCCTATTTATTGCTATTTTAAGATAACTTATTTGCATTTTCTGGGAACATTTACCGTAGTAATGTATATTTTTTTTATACCATCAAAAAGTAGAGATTTCAAGGAACAAAACGCCCACCGACTTTTTTAAAAAAGCAGATATTTTGACGTGAGCATTTTCGATTGAAAATTAGAGTGCTTTTTCGATATTAAATCAAAATAAGGTGAAAAAATGAATATTTTAAATCAAATAAATTACTGTGTGTTTGGGACATAAAAAGGTAAGTTTTCAACAAATTTCGTGAAAAAATTAATTTTTTTGCAAAAGATAAAAATAAAAAACCAAAAACTTGGTTATTTGAATTTGTCACATAAATTTTGAGGTTATGTGAAAAAAGTTTAAAAACAAAAGTTGTAGATATTTTTATTACCTATAACTTTGTAATTTCACTTTTTTTCATAGGACTTGTAGTTTTGCCGGAAATCGAGATAAACCGTTTTTTACCCTTAAAAACTCACCCCCTTCCCTTCCCGACCACAGATCGACCGTAATTTATTTTTCCTTTCATTTTTGTTATATTCTCTACCTTTTCCAAGGAGTTTCATCCTACCATAATTTTTTTTGGTCTCAAAAATTATCGACCCTGGTCTATAACGTATAAGTTCTGTATCTACCGTTTTGTTTATATAAGTTAACTGAAATTCTAGTTTTCAAAACTTTAATGATAGTATTTAAGGACACCTGTATAAACATACTAGTGTGCTGAACAATATGGTATTTAAACAAAATTTATGTGCAAAGTAGTTAATCCTAATTTTAGTTTAGTTGTTTTATGTGGTACACATATTATATACAATTAACACTTTCTATAATTCTCATTTCATGTGAGTTATATATGTGTGAATGCTCTGTACGAATTCCGACTATAGATACGGTGTGTTCAGGTAGCAATATATTTATTAATGAATTTAATTTACCTAATTTATTTGTGTATTTTGTATATTACATTTGCAATTCGATTATATTACACCCAATACGAGGTGTCCACAGAACGATCAATTAAAAAAAAAGAGGTGCATCGTTTCGTGGACACACGACGGAAGCTATGCTCCTTACGCATTTTATATTAATGTTTAAAATTTACGTCCTAAGATTATTAAGTTTTTATTTTTTTATTTACATGAAAAGTAAAAACAACGAAAGAAATTATAAATACTAATTTGGGATTTAAATCTGAGAAGTTTGACATATCTTATAATTTGTAAACAGACGCGAAGCAACGATCATAGCTACCGTTTGTCTTTTATGACCTTAAAACCTTAAGGAATTTTTCAAGTTTAAAATTTAAAACTTAGTACATATACATACCAAATGAATACTTTAGTGACGTATTCTCAAAATTTGAAAACGATTCACCGTTTAGTTTCTTAGAAACATAGTTTTAAAAATTACGTTTTTTAAAGTTCTTATATATCCACAGACTTTTATGGCTGACCAGCTTTCGTCACGTCTTTTTTATTTTTTTTAATATTAACGCTCCAATTTTAAGGAATAAAAATCCGCATGTAAAAAACTTGATTAGTTGTAAAATATTATAACATTACAATAATGTACCATTACCGTTGTAATCATATAAAATTATTAAAGTTAAACTTTATTTCTTAATCTCGTTTATCGACACTGGTACATATTACTGAGGGTTTGGCAAAAATAACGAAGTCATTTCATTACTTTCTTTTATTTAATAAATAACAATTATCAATTTATAAATTTGTTATATTATTATTAATTAAAATAATGATTTTTTATAAGTATTAGAAGAATTAAGCAAACAGAAAAATTAAACACCACATTGACTCATTAGTTCCGCTCGAACCTCCTTAAAACCCATTAACGCCGAAGAATCGTGTTTTTTTTTCTCATTTTCAAGCTAGATTCTTATCATCGAAAAAAAATCATTTAAAATAAAAAATATGTTCCCTTGTACTTTTGAGTGTCCCCTTTCCGAATCCGGAGTCAAAATTGAGTTTTGTCCATTAGAAAAAAAAATATGGCCGTTTTTAAACAAAAAAAACCGAAAAAATCGAAGACATTTTTTTTTCAATATTTTTTTTCTCATTGAAGACGCGCGAGGACCCCCCCTTTTTCTTCAACCATGAGTGCACAAAATAGTTGTAGTTTAAGAATATATTTTTTTAATTTGTCGACATTGACATTTTCACCCCCAAAATGGCGCTTTTCATCCCTTCAGCAGGAAGACAATTTTCACTCTCGGTGCCCGACAAAAAAAATATTCAAACCTTAACGAAAATTGGTATCCTGGGGTTTTCAAGGTCACTGATTACGATTCCGCCCTCAAAATTCGAAAATTCAAAATGGCGGATCCAATATGGCGAACCCAAATTCAAAAACTTATTTGAATCGGATGAAATGTGGCACTCGGGGGTTTTCGAGGTCGCTGATTACAAATCTGCCCTCAAAATTCGAAAATTCAAAATGGCGGATACAATATGGCGAACCCAAATTCAAAAACTTATTTGAATCGGATGAAATGTGGCACTCGGGGGTTTTCGAGGTCGCTGATTACAAATCTGCCCTCAAAATTCGAAAATTCAAAATGGCGGTTCCAATATGGCGGACCCAAATTCAAAAACTTATTTGAATCGGATGAAATGTGGCACTCGGAGGTCTTCGAGGTCCTTGATAACGAATCTGGCATCATCATTTCAAAATTCAAAATGGCGAATGCAATATGGCGGGCACCTTCCCGTTAACACCCAGTTATTATCTAACGTTTATTGAAGAATTGACAACTGTATATATTGACAAATTGACAAATTTATAGAAATTCATCACTCCGCATTACTCAACGGATAAACTTATAATTCCTTATTCTACTCTTAGCATTACCCAGAGAAAACGACATGGACGTGGTAGAAATCCTTTCTCCTTTGGGGTGCTTGATTTGAGTGAGTCCCCTTGCCTCTCACTTTTTGGGGTGCTTGATTCGAGTGAGTCCCCTTGCCTCTCACTTTTTGGGGTGCTTGAATCGAGTGAGTCCCCTTGCCTCTCACTTTTTGGGGTGCTTGATTCGAGTGAGTCCTCTTGCCTCTCACTTTTTGGGGTGCTAAGAGTAGAATAAGGAATTATAAGTTTATCCGTTGAGTAATGCGGAGTGATGAATTTCTATAAATTTGTCAATTTGTCAATATATAAAGTTGTCAATTCTTCAATAAACGTTAGATAATAACTGGGTGTTAACGGGAAGGTGCCCGCCATATTGCATTCGCCATTTTGAATTTTGAAATGATGATGCCAGATTCGTTATCAAGGACCTCGAAGACCTCCGAGTGCCACATTTCATCCGATTCAAATAAGTTTTTGAATTTGGGTCCGCCATATTGGAACCGCCATTTTGAATTTTCGAATTTTGAGGGCAGATTTGTAATCAGCGACCTCGAAAACCCCCGAGTGCCACATTTCATCCGATTCAAATAAGTTTTTGAATTTGGGTTCGCCATATTGTATCCGCCATTTTGAATTTTCGAATTTTGAGGGCAGATTTGTAATCAGCGACCTCGAAAACCCCCGAGTGCCACATTTCATCCGATTCAAATAAGTTTTTGAATTTGGGTTCGCCATATTGGATCCGCCATTTTGAATTTTCGAATTTTGAGGGCGGAATCGTAATCAGTGACCTTGAAAACCCCAGGATACCAATTTTCGTTAAGGTTTGAATATTTTTTTTGTCGGGCACCGAGAGTGAAAATTGTCTTCCTGCTGAAGGGATGAAAAGCGCCATTTTGGGGGTGAAAATGTCAATGTCGACAAATTAAAAAAATATATTCTTAAACTACAACTATTTTGTGCACTCATGGTTGAAGAAAAAGGGGGGGTCCTCGCGCGTCTTCAATGAGAAAAAAAATATTGAAAAAAAAATGTCTTCGATTTTTTCGGTTTTTTTTGTTTAAAAACGGCCATATTTTTTTTTCTAATGGACAAAACTCAATTTTGACTTCGGATTCGGAAAGGGGACACTCGAAAGTACAAGAGAACATATTTTTTATTTGCAAATGATTTTTTTTCGATGATAAGAATCTAGCTTGAAAATGAGAAAAAAAAACACGATTCTTCGGCGTTAATGGGTTAAAACAGCGCCCACTATTTATTATTTAACTGAAGTTTGCTACACATCAAGTTAAATACCAAAAATGTTGAAAATATTGGAAATGAAGACTAAAGTCACTATATTTAAGGGTGTATAGGTGAAAAAATATAGTAACGCTACGCCCGCTATCTACAGTTTCGCACGCTTTTGAGATGAAACAATGTTTTATAACAATTGTGAAGCCTTGTTGTAATTTACTAATGTTTTGGATAACTTAATTAACAGTAAATTGTCACTTGACTAATTGTTTTTTCCAAAGCCGGCTCACATAATATATCATCTATTATGTAACGGAAAAAATCGATTTTCTACTTTTGAAATTCACTTAGTGTAATTATGACACCGGTACGTGGAGTCCTTTTAAATAACACCTCGAACGTCGAAATCGGTGCAGTAGTTTAAAAAAAATACCTATATTACTCGGATATAGTGGAACATTTTATTAGTGAAAGGTTTCTTAGAATCGGTTTAGTAGTTCCAGAAATTACCCCTTACATATAAACAAAATTTATCTCTTTATATACCTATTAACTAAGGATTGTAGTAAGTACTAATTTATAAAAACTCGGGTTGAAGTCCCAAACCCTGCCGACAATATAATGTATTTACTAATCCACGCATTGTGGCTTTATTATGTTAATTTCTTTTTTTCTTAGACAAAATTTGAAATAATAAATGCACCCCTTAAAATAATATTTTTTTCTCTTTTGCAATATTATTGCTTATCTGCATCAAATTAAATACACTCTTCATTAAGTAAATCCGTATCAACAAAAACAAATGTTTTCATAAAATTCATAAGTCCGGTCCTGTCGAATCGATTACAATTTTAGCAGCACATTTAAATTTTTACTCAACCGTCAAATTTCGTCGACAAATTTTGATCCGACCCTTCGGTTCTGCCATCGGACCCACGCCAATTTATATGCGATATGGCAAATACACTACTAATTAATAGGTGAAGTACATTAAGCAAATCAGGTCGCTTTTATAGTTAAAAGTTCACTAAATGAATTAACCTAAAAGAAAGGCGAATGTTAAGAAGTTATTGTTATTCATTTTGTATTGATAAATGAAAATGTATAAATAAACAAGCAGGAATGAACACAATAAGATAACTCAGCTCAAAGAGAACATAGAAGTTACACGTAAGTTAACCAGTTCTCAGTTTAAAGCTAACTACTCCTGTGAATAGCCAGGAACAACGGCTTAGAAAACCGCCAAATCGCCAGCGGTCAGTGACAGCCCGGCCTTCATGTAACGTTTGATCAAATAATATGATTGTAGTCTGTATTATATGGCAGTTATTGTATGCGTTGCCTGCTTACTTGAAACTACTTTGTTGAACAGCTTCAACAAGTTTGTGGTTTTAAGACGGGTTGTACCGATAAAGTGATAGTGAAATTTAAACTACCATTAGAACAATCATAAGATGTTTTATCGAAATAGGGTTTATATGACTAGAAAATGCACGTCAAACTATTTTTTGACATAATATAAAAAAAATCAATTAAATTCAATTGAAACGATTGCCTAATGGGTTGTTTAAAGGACCGCACACAAGCTTTCACAAACCAGCAATTTTTAGTGCAGTAGACATTTTGTAGTTTTATCAATGCAAATTAACGAATGAAAAAAGTCACCACTGCACTAAATCGGTTCAATACGGGTAGACGGAAACTGCAGACGACCAACTGACAGTCGTTTCTGGCTGCTGGTTGCAGGGGCTGGTCTAATGTGAGCAACCCCGTTAGTTAACATAGGCACCTTCACGAACAGGCTATTTTGCTTAGTGTTGTACTGGTTGTGGAGGTTTATGCTTGCGAGGTATGCGTGGTTTTTTTAAAAGTTTGAAATAAAAATTTTCCGCCTATAAAATTAGCTGATATTCATAAACGTATGTAACTGTTTGCTTTTACCTTAACTTTTACTTTCTAAACAACCGATCATGGAGTCATATTGGTTAGACTTTTTTTAATACTAATTCAATTTATTTAGACCTAAAACCATCTGGTATCCTACTCTTTTTAAATAAAACAAATCCCATCAAAATCGGACTCATTGATAAATCATGGCAAAGAATAACATACGGTACTCCAACACGTGTAGTTTGTGCTTGAAACTCTAAAAATCCAGAAAATAGTGATAATAATTAGTGTTGGGCATAATCGATACATTTCAATAATCGAATGAATCGAAATAATCGGTTTTTATAATCGAATGATCATTCGAATTATCGATTATGAATGATTTGAATTATCGATTATGAATGCGGCCCGCAAAACCTGTGAATTCGGCCCGCGATATCGATAAGATATATTATATTTTTATTAAAAAATAAATAAGTAAATAGTAAAATAAATAATACATATTACAAATAAGATACAATAAAATATTTTAATATTTTTAAAAAATTCTTACAGAACTTTAACCATACGCGTTTGTATGAATAAAATATTGTTTACTTTATATTTAAAAAATTATTGTAGTATGTCTAGTCTAGTTATTACGCATTGGTTTTGATTTTATTACGTTCTTTTTTTTTTGGCCCGCCAAAAAAATCGGGAATATCAAATTGGCCCGCCTACGAAAAACTTTGGGAGCCCCTGGTTTAAACAAACGAAAGCACCCCCACCTCCAGTGCAACAGACTTCCCAATGTGTGCAGATGCAGAACCGAATGATATATCATTCAGAATCGACAATCGACATACATACATTTCATATCTCGCTAACCATAATCGAATCATGTGAATATCTCGCTAAGCATAATCGAATGATATCTCGCTAAGCATAATCGAATCATGTGAATGATATCTCGCTAAGCATAATCGAATGATATGATGATATCTCGGTTGCCATAATCGAATGATGTATGATAATTCATAATCGACAATCGACATAGTACTGTGTCGGGATTAATAGTTAATACAAAACACATTAATAATGGAATCGCTGGTATGATTCAATACAAAAATAAAACGAATTCTTTATTATTATAAATTAATTATAACTCATAGATTTGTATTTAAAAAAACAATATAATCTAAATTTTTGGGTGAGAGTCTGTTCCTCCTTGCATTAGTAATGACACCAGTTTTTGAAAATATCCTTTCGGAAGGCACGGAGGTAGCTGGCGCACAGAGAGATTTTTTATGAAGCTCGTATAATTCAGGAAACAAATTTTTGTTTTCTGATCAAAAAATAAGGGGATTGGAAGAGCGAGATATATCGGGCATTGACAAATATTGTTTTATGATTGCAACGGCTTTTGTAGTAATATAGTGACAGTGAATAATAAGTAATAAGTTAATAACCGGTCACTATGAGAAATGTATGTACCGTATACACGTAATCTCAAAAGATACGCCACCGCTCTAACTTTAAGTAATGCAGTCAATGACTGGTCTACTGGAGTCTGGGAGACTGGAATGCCAAAACAGTACCCCCACTCTTCAGTGCACGCAAATGCAGAAACCGAATGATATAATATGATATATGTCGGGATTAATTCACATACATTTCATATCTCACAATCGATTGAAGCGAATGATATCTCGCTAACAATAATCGTTTCAAACGAATGATATCTCGGTTAACATAATCGAATGATCGATTATTTGGCCATAATCGAAATATTTCGATTATATCATTCATAATCGCCCAAGACTAATAATAATACAATAGAAAAAAACCCGGGTCGCAGTGCCAAAACCCTGCCGACAATATAGTGTATTTGCTAATACAGGTATTGTGGCTTTATTAAATGAAATTAAGTTTGTTTTTGGACAAAATAAAAAAAAAATTGAACCCCTTAATACACCCCTTACAATAATAATTTTATTAGGGTCAAGTGGTGTAAAAACGAGACACTTTTTAAATCTTTTATTTTTTTCATAGGAAAGAATACTCCAAACGGCTCGAAAATTTTATGTTAGATGAAAGCTTACATGTAGAATATATATCCGCTATCAGTTTTTGCAAACTGCTTTAAAATCTACGTAAAAAAATTCAAATACGTGTCTCGATTTTACCCCGGTTTTGGGTAAAAACGAGACAGCTCAGGCAAAAAACAAGACACGCCTGTTTTACGTATATAAAACCAGTTTAGATGGTTGGTTTAAATACGAGACATAGCAGGTTAAATAAACATCCAATTGCAAGCATTTTCACTTTTTTATTTTGACAAATAACCGAAATATGGGGTTCTGAAAGACAACATAACATACTTTTCCCTTTAATTAAATGTAAAAACTATTTTTTTTTTCTTTGGAACAATAACACATTCTGAAACACAAGTATAGGTACCTTACCTATTTATAACATTAATTAACATAATATTTATCGAAATCTATGGTAAATAGGAACTGTTTAGCTGTACGTTGTGTTCCTTCCTGGACTGTTGGCGCAGGAAGTTGGCATTCTATATCAGTCTTGAGTACAGAATATTTTTCTGCGATCACTGGTTCCAAGAACTTGTTACCGTTGCGTCGAAAGTATCTAACATCAACGTCTTCCTCTCCTACTTCGTCAATTTGTGCCACGTAGAAAACGTTCTTGCATTTAGTTGCAAATCTTACCAAGATGTAGTCACCTTGTTTCATTGGTAACGGTTCATTTGCTTCGTTATTTTTGAAATCGCACCAATTCTCTTCATTATTAACAATATCTTCTAATGAAAGATTTTCAACGTCGCTTTCATCGTCCAATTTAATATTGTCCAAGTCCTCATCATCCTCACTATCAGACTCACTTAGTTTCCTTGTCTTCTTTGGCTTTTTCTTATTCTTTTTCTCACTTTTCTTCTCAATTTTCTTCTCATTTTTCTTATCCTTTTTTTCAATCTCACTTAAAAATTCTGTTGAGGTCAAAACAGTGCCATCTATTTTCTTTCTTTTCTGAGTTGATGGGACCGTTCTTTTAATTTTTGATAGTAACAGAGATTCGAATGAGAGACGCTCGGTGCTTGTATTACTGTGGGTTGAACACGATGGTGTTGGAGATGTTGATGGATTTACATAATTGATCTCCATTGACGATCCAGCAACAGCAACAGGTGTGTTATTTGCTTCCACCAAGGGTAATAGTTCCGGTTCCAGTTCTTCATCTACAAAAACATTGATCGAGTTTTCACGATTGGGGTCTCGGTTCTGGTATCTCTTCATTTTTTCTGGATCTAATCGATGTACAGGATATTTATCTTTATTGCAAGGAAAAATTCCGGTATTAGCAAACGCAGATTTTATCACTTGTTCAGAAATGCCTTCTTCCCATATTCCACACAATAAATCACAGAATTCGCTCTTACTTAGCTTTCGCTGGTTGAGTCGTTGCCACTCGATTAAAGCATTATTCCACTTTAATTTAAGAGGACCAAAGCAACATTTATCTAAGGGTTGCAAGACGTCAGTTGTATGCGCTGGCAGTTTTAATAACGTGATATTTTCCTTAATTGCCAGTTCGATTGTGCCCTTATCTAAATGAGTAACGTGGCCGTCCATGATGACTATTTGAGGCCTCTCCTTAATTAAGGTACAAAACTTTTGGAACCATTCTTGGAAAATAATTGTCGTCATCCAACCCTTTTCCGAACACGCGTAAAAAGTATTTGGCAAATCTTTCGTCCCTTTCCAGCTAGTCCACAAATGTGCCCCTTGGAAAATTATTAAAGGTGGTAGCAACACACCAGCCGCTGAAATGCATGCCATCACGGTTGTATTTTCTTTTCCGGATCCTTCTATGTTTCTGTGCACTTTTTGTCCAATTTCAGCAACACCCTTCACTCTGTTTGGATCTGATGAGAAACTCGTTTCATCCAAGTTCCATATTTGGCCTGGACAATCTTCTAAATTAAGCTGGTGGATGGTTTCCTCCAACTTTTCATAAAATGCATATATAATAAAGGGATCGCTGGTTGCCATGCGTCGACTTTTCTCCAGTTGTTCAAGTTTCTTCTGGCTCAGTCTATGGCGTTTACAGAATGCCCTGAACCAATCATCTCCGGGCTTACCATTTTTGAATGTGGTTAGGATGTCATTTTCTATGCAGTACGTTTGTACACTTTGCAAAATTTCGTTTTTGGTTAGTGCAAAGCCCCATTTTGCCATAATTTTGATTTTTTCGCTTAGGTCCTTTTCTGCTTCTTGGGATAAAGATGTTTTTCTTCCCTGAGTAGTTACAGTGTAGGCTCTTCGGCGTGTTAACACCGATTTGTCAATTTTGAATATTTTGCTAGCCTCTCGGAATGTCAAAGTGCCTTTCTCAATCAACTCCAAAGCTTTTTTAACATCTTCTTCAGTGTACGGGCGTACTTTTTTAACGTAAACCTTCGGCATCTCCACTCCGCGCTGTCTTGTTTTTTCCCCAACTGTGTCTCGTTTTTTGACCTTCGCTTGTCTCGTTTTTCCCCTTTATTTCTGTAGCTCATTATACCTTTACTCGACGAGTTATCACAACACACTGAGCGCTCCTGAATGCAGCACACCAAAACGTGTCAAATGCGACTATCGCCGAGCGCTTCCGATTTGGTATGTGCGCGTTACTAGGAAAGTTTAGACTAGCGGCATGAAAGTTTCTCGCCCGCATTTTACCGTGTTGGACATTGCATTTTTTAAAACATTTGTCTTGATATTTTTGAACACTTTTCAATATGGGACAACATAAAAATTATATTAAACTCCAAGTTTACGATTTTTAAACTCAAACTAAATGTATTTTAGTATGATTTGTACGATTGTCTCGTTTTTACCCAAAATTTCGCTAGTCTCGTTTTTACACCACTTGACCCTAGTTGAAATATTGTTATCAATCCAACATCTGCACCAAATTAAATACGACCTTCAGTAAGTAAATTCCTGTACGCAAACTAGTGTTTTCATAAAATTAGTAAGTCCGGTCCTGTCGGGCCGATTTGCTTATAATTTTAGGAGCACTTTTTAATTGCTACTAAAGGGTTAAATTTCAATTTTGAAACGATTCTGAGAATTTTTTTGGTATTTTTGGGCCCAAAAACTTTTGTCAACCCCTAAAAACTACTCTTAAAATGACCCGATTGGGCCCATTTTAAATAGGCTTCGTGCGGTGATGGATTCCAACATGTATGCCAAATTTCGTTAAAATGAATTAACTCCTTCGAAAGTTATTGCCCGCACATATAAATATATATATATATATATATATATATATATATAAATGTTTTAAAAATGTTTATATATATATGTATATATATATATATATATATATATATATACATATATATATAAACATTTTTAAAAATGGTGCCAAAGTGTTTAGGAGGTTATGAAACGTCGAGAAATTTTGGTCCGACCCCTAGGTCCCGCCATCCGACCGACGCCATTAGTGTATGTTGCCATATGGCAAATACACTAAAAAACATTCCGATCCCTTTACGCTGCAGCTAAAGAGGTAAAAAAACATTGAAAAAGTTGTTTTCAAAAATTTACAATACTCGTAAACAAACACTTTGCTAGGTAAATATAGATTCATCAAACATATCTTAGAAACGTCTCCGAATTTTTAAAGTATGTCTTCGCGAAAATAAGGACAAATATGATTTAATAGATTTAAAAAATCGAATTTTTACACTTATTAGTGTATTTGCCATATGGCAACATACACTATTGGCGTCGGTCGGATGGCGGGACCTAGGGGTCGGACCAAAATTTCTCGACGTTTCATAACCTCCTAAACACTTTGGCACCATTTTTAAAATTTTTTATATATATATGTATATATATATATATATATTTATATATATATATATATATATATATATATATATAGGTATATATATATGTGTGCGGGCTATAACTTTCGAAGGACTTAATTAATTTTGACGAAATTTGGCACACATGTTGGAATCCATTATAGCACGAAGCCTATTTAAAATGGGCCCAATCGGATCACAATAAGGGTGAATTTTAGGGGTTGAAAAAAGTTTTTGGGCCCCAAAATACCGAAAAAAATCTCAGAATCGTTTCAAAATTGAAATTTAACCCTTTAATAGCAATTAAAAAGTGCCCCTAAAATTTTAATAAAATCGTCCCAACAGGACCGGACTTACAAATTTTTTGAAAACACTAATTTGCAGATAGTGACATTTATTTTATTGAAGGGTGTATTTAATTCGGTGTAGACGTTAGATTGATAATAATATTACAATTAAGAAAAAAATGTTATTTTAAGGGGTGTATTAAGGGGTTAAATTTTTTATTATGCCCAAAAACAAACTTAATTTCACATAATAACAGTATAAAACCACACGGCCCTATACAAGCAAATACACTATATTGTCGGCAGGGTTTTGGCACTGCGACCCGGGTTTTTTTTAGATTTATATCTCACCTAATTTCATAATGAAAATAAAATTCAATTCAAAAATTGACAAAAAAAAAATAATGATCATTACCTACACTAAGATCCGTTTCAGTATTATTAAATAAAATCTTTTGAACTAGGTATACAAGTATTTTACCACAAACTTTGTGAACTGTTAGATAATTAGATACTCTTTAAAATAATAAACTGGATACGAGATAGCAACCTACAAACGCCATTAATCTTCAAGATATCAATCAGTGGTCGGGGTTCGTTCTGTATCAAAAAGAGAGATAACGAGATCATTACAACCGCTAACTGATCAACTCTACGTCTAAAAAAGCAAATCTTCCTTCTGGAATTTTGAAAGGAAATGGCGAACAAGAGTGCAGATAGCACATTTAATACATTACAGATATGTTTGGTTGGTCATTCAGTTGTAGTGCCTGAATTATTCTATACAAGATACAAAGAGCACCTAATGTGCTATAAATAACTCTCCTATGTATGAATAAAACCAGAATATTTCGTCGATTTACAGCAATAGGTCAAGACTTTTATTTCGGTTGTCAATTTTAATAGCTGATCTAGATACTATTATTGTTGAGTAATAATTATAATTAGTATATTAATAATGAATTATCAACTTAATAGTTTATAGTTTTTTTTTTTTTATTTGTAGATCCAAGTATGGATATCGTCGTCAAAAATACAATAAATTAAGAAAATATCAAAATACAATTTTAAAAAATCAAAATATATCTGAAATGCGTTAATGCACAGTTTCTGCAAGATAAGCTTTTAACTTTTTTTTTAAACTGAATGTCTTTATAACATTTAATTTCGCGTTAAACATTTTTATCCCTGTATAATATATTATCGATCTTTCAAAAAAGGACCAAATCTTTAGACTGGCACACCTAATCATCATCATGAAGAGTCCAAATTTTTTATAGGATGTTGGAGATCACTTGTTTCCATTTTAATCTGTCGATAGTCAGTGATTTTAAGTATGCTAATATTTAGTCAATTTTCAATATTGGATGTTTACATTGACACCATTGTAATATTGTCGATAGATTGTAGACGCAGTATTTAGGTATAAGAAAATAACTTATCTAATGCTCTCCTGACTGTACAAAACTCTGGACGGCTGGTCGACTGACGGCTTACAAGGCAACACTTGATCCAAACGGTTGGTTTGAGACTGAGTCCTTGGGGATTGCAGCTGAGCGATGTGCCTGTAAATCTGGCTTAATGTAGCCGACCGATATCGTAGTTACCCACTGCCACAATATGTATGCTGTTGTTTTGTTGACTTGTCTGTAGAAACCGATCGCATTGAACGATTTGTTCTTGTTAGCAACGGGCAAATTGTTCAAAAACAGTATGCACTTACATTTTTGTTTATTCGTACTATAATCGGTGGAAATGAAACTCCCTGTCTGTTTGTCTGTCTGTGTGTTACAGGCAATTTGCCTTTGGGAGCAGTTTCGTGACGGGGAAGGAAAATTAAAAAAAAAAAAAACAAGATCAACGCGAGGTCAAATATACAATTTGTTATTTCAATGTAATTTTTTTTAATATTTTCCAAAAAGTCTCTTAAAAACCATTACCGTCCACTACCTATGTCTCAAAAACTATTACTCAGAAGAATCTGAAAAAATCAAGAATGCTGGACTACACCGAACAAAAATTATCAACATTGCATCAGAGAAGATTATTTTTTCAGCATACAAAGTGTATAAAGTATACAAAAAAAATTGAAAACTCATAATAGGTAGTATGGAACACTACGTAGGAATTTTAGGAAAGTTCGACTATCACAGATTTTTTTAAATTGCGATTTTGCAAGGTTAGTTGATTACAGAGGTTTCCTTGTTAAGTTGTGGGGGGATGACGTTATCCGGCGGACTTGCTAATTGATTGCGTGGCAACAGTTGTTGTTTATAAACTTTAATGACTGTAATTAACAAATGTCAAAGAAATTAAAAGATAGAATATTGATTTTTTTTATATAATAAGATGCTCAACTACTAAGGCTATATGCGTGGAAGGTAATAAATTTTGTTAATGTTGAAACGTTAGTAGAATAATTCGAGTAGGTCTATTGTAGACCGGAAATATTGATATTATTTGCAATAAAAAGAATTTTTAAGGCAAGAGATTTACATAATCCTAGTTAAATATAAATTACTTTCTTGTTATTGTCATTATAGGTTGACAAGAATTTGAACGGTCCGCCAACTGACGTAACTCCCACGCGTACACTGATTGATCAAATGTAACGAGGCAACTTCTGTAATCTATTAGCTTTGTGATTATGCACTTATGATCAGTTTTCTATGGAAAATTCAGTAATAATTTTATTTCTACTGCATCATTCCTTTAATTCATATA
The DNA here is from genome assembly GCA_034508555.1 of Venustoraphidia nigricollis. Classification (NCBI taxonomy): domain Eukaryota; kingdom Metazoa; phylum Arthropoda; class Insecta; order Raphidioptera; family Raphidiidae; genus Venustoraphidia; species Venustoraphidia nigricollis. Next base: position 827,946 of record JAVRKA010000019.1, on the reverse strand, counting down.
AATTACAATTTTCTAGAAGGCGCCTAATAAAAATTAGCCGTTTCTACTACTGTCATATTTATTATAACATAAGTATAGTTCGACGGTGTTTCAAAATAATTTTTTCTAATATAGCATTATAACAATGGGTGTTTCTCAACAACTATATCAAGCTGTAGCTATCCTACTGTTTGTAAAAATATAGGTGTCCGAAACATAAATATTTTATTCATTTCCCATTCTAAGCAACAAGGTTACAGCTGAATAGAACAATCGAATGACCTGAAAAAAATGTTCTCAGTATAACATATTATAGTTTATATTTGGATAGGTGAGTCCAAAAAATCAATATTATACAATTTTTATAAAAACGGTCAATATTTTGCATATCTGGTTGAGCAGCTCTCAACTTTATTAAAACATTTGTTCAGTATATTTTCAGAGGGTCAGAAAACAGGAAATTGACATTTTTTCAATTTTTAAAGAATATTTACATTAAACATATTAATTTCACATTTCCTGTTGGAAATCGGTCAAAAATATAAAAAAAAATCATCTTTAAAGTTCAATTCCAGATATATGTTATAATAGAAAACTGTCTCACGGGTAATTGGAATAAAAATAAATCAATTTTATTTTTATTCCAATTACCCGTGAGACAGTTTTCTATTCTAAAAAAAAAAATTGGATTGATTTTTTCTACTTCTTATTGTTAACATATAGGTTTTCATAATCAGTAGTCTCCTGATTCCAACATAAAAATTGAATTCAAATTCAGAACTACAGCGGCGATTCCACTTGGTTTAAAATCAGAACCGGTCCTAAAATGACATTCCCCTCCTCCCAACATGTAAAAATGTTGTTTTTTTAAATGTGGAATCACGTCAGAAGATTTGACAGCACATTTTAACACGATTACAATGTACAAAAAATTTATTGTAATTTGGGGGAAGCTAAAAAAATGTTAACACATAACTGCAATAAATTAATAATAAGCACATCTTAAAGACTCCTGCAATCACATTTAGAGGTAGCATTAGTTAATCTATATCTTGTGTTTAAACCCCTCAAAATGTATATTTTTTGATATTATTTCTTAAAATAGCTTTACAGGAATATTTTAACATAGCTCATTAACTTTAGACAGTCTTTGTTTTAGTAACTTTTTTATATTTTAAGTTTAGCCCTTTCAGAAAAAAACTTTTTTTCTATTTGATAGTACTTACATTTAAAAACAATTTGCAGGAAAGTCCATATAGCTTGAAAACGGCTATTTTTTTGGATGTTTGAAAATTTGCCGTTATAAACACAAAAATTCGACCAAACTTTGAAGGATTCTTCATCCACACGTCAGTGAATGCTATCACAGATATTCCATTTCTCTATAATAAATAAAATATGATTCACGCTACTATTATAATATTTTAAATACTAGTTTTATCACGCGGATTCGTTTACGTGAACATAATCATGTAACAAGTGATGAATTGATTAAAATGGGTCATAATGTTTTTGAAGTAAAACCTCCTTAGCCACAATATGAGGGATAGCTCAGCTCCTTCCTACCGGAAGTAACTGTTTCTCGCCGAAGTAACGTTCATTTATGCATATTGGTAAGTTAGAAATTTTATAAAGTAAATGTCGAAGCCTTTAGTTAATAGATGCCTTCACAGTTGTAAAATTTCTAACTTACCAACATAAATTTATCCAACTTTCACTTATTCATTCTGCTATATAACTTTAAATTTAATTTAACAAATTATGATTTATTGTCGTTTAGAATGTAAATTAATTTATAAATAGATCAAAGAATATCCGTTCAATCAAGTAGTAATCGATTTAAAAATATGATTTAAGATACACATGCATATACACTACGCAAGTACTTATAAAGTGCTTTTGTTAATTTTCAATTTGCAAGTGAATATTTCCCAAAAAATGAGAGTAAGAAAATATTTATGAAGACAATAAAAATAGTGTTATATAAAATTCAAACAACGTGACTTTATTATTTTTTATTTTAGTTCAATCGTAAAATATGCCACTAAAGCAGTTTTACTTCAATCGCGCGTAAAGATTACACGCACTGTTTTTTTAAAAAGAAATTTCATGCGACATGCAGACAAACAGATAAACATACATTCTGAAAACTACCTATTGTCTAGGTATCATATAAAAACGTTGAAATTATTAACAATGTTTTTAAAAAACATGTGCGTTACTTACAGTAAAAATCAAATTATCAACAGCGATGCATTGCAAAAAGAGTTGTAAAAATTTTGTTGTAATAATGCCAATAATGGGAATCATAAATGTTGCCCCTGAGAATAGCTAAAACCAAATAATATGTTCTGTATTTTTAAAAAGCAACTTTTTTTAAATTTTAGTGAAATTTAAAATTAATCATACCCAAAATAACAATTTTTGTGCATTGTTTAATACACAACATACAAACTTATAAATCGAGATTATGTTAATATTAAGATGTAGAAAGTGCAATACTGAAAGGAAAATATGTCACTTCTTACAAAAAATCTTTATTGCAAATTAAAGTGAAACGAAACACAATTTGAAACACCAATCAGCCAAAAGTCAATGGACTGACGTCACCACCCCATCGAATTTGTTTGGCAGCTGCCTTGACGTCAGGTCATGTGACTTGACGTTTTGCGGGAATTTTAAAGTCATACTTCCAAATTACGATCTTGGCGCTCCACTGCGTGCCCCATGGTATCGACCAAACATAAAAGTTTTTAAACTTATCTATGTTATTTTAAAGTATCTTGTAAGGAGTTGGTTGCAGAAAAATAAAAGTGTTCGTCTCAAAAAAACTAGAGTAAATTTGTTATAATCTGAGCCCCAAATCAGCTCTATAGCTTAAAGCTTTAAAAAAACACGATTTTTTCAAAAATTTGAGAGACTTTTATTTCATTATATATATCCAATGATCTGTCTTCTCTTATTGAATTATTATTCACTACTATTTACATTTGGTGGTTGTTTTACAAACAAATGTGCCAAAATTTAATTTTCTGAAAAGGAACTTCAAATAAATACAGTTTTTCTTTCAGAAACACAAAGATTCTCAGACAAGTGTGCATATGTAGATATTTTAGGAGCAGTTTTAATGAGGAAAATATGGTGTTATATTGTCAATACATCAAGCAGTGTCAGTATTCCTAAAATTTCTTTATGAATATTGTTTCTAGAGATATAATATTTCGAGTGAATATTGTCGAATTTATTTGATTATTAAAATATCTTGAGCTGTCTTGAGAGGCTATCCAAATCATTCGAATGATTTCTATACCTACTACTTACGACTTGTAATACAATCTTCAATAATAAATTATTATGGTGGATTCCGATTCGAGTTATGTTACAGTGCGGACGTGTATACTGTGTCTCTCAATTTATTATAATTATTAAATTTCGTTTTGCTTTTTTTAGCAAAGTGCTATTTGTTTAAAATAATTAATGGTGAGTGATAATCATTTTTTTGTATTATTAACGCCAATTTTTATTTGCATATAACTTTTCTTAATAATAATTTATTATTTAATACAAACTAATTAATAATAAGTTCGTCTCCAATAGACGTGCGGCTGCGTCCGCCGTTCTATACGGATAGACGGTCTGATACCTAACTTTAACAATACCAAATCAAAATGACTTCACCTAAAAATAATAATTTTAAAAATACAATTAAAAACATAAATATGCATAATATAGAAACTGTTCCAAACTTACCTGGACCTAGTGTTACTTACCCTAATACCAATTCAAACCATGAACCTCCACAAATTCAAAAATCATATACAGAAGCCTTAAGCCAAACTGAAAAAACTACCAAAGAAAATGCCATTGTACTCTCAATCGTAGACGGTTTAGACAATTTTGACTATATTGAAGCAGTCGGAGAAAGGATTGATCCATCTAACATAACCCATGCCTTCAGGATGTCGCATGATCGTATGTGCATTTATCTGAAAAATAAAAAATTGGTTAATAATTTTGTCACAAACTATCCTAAAATACATATAAAAAATAAAATAATAACCACACGACGCCTAATAAATTCTGGAATGAAACTCATCCTTTCAGGGGTACACCCGGCCATTGATAATAAACTACTAGAAAATTATCTAACGAAACTTAACCTAAAACTAATATCAAATATAACCGATATCAAAATTTATGCTCCAAAATCTATATATCAACATATTAAAACTTCCCGAAAAATAATATATATCAATCCAACTGAAAATATACCCTCTACAATAGAAATAGAGGCAGATGGCGAAATAAACAAAATTTACATTAATGTTGAAGAAAACAAATGTAAACACTGCCAATCTACTAACCATTCTTCACAAAGATGTGCTCAAAACATCATTACAACAAACGACGATACGGACGAAGATAGTTCGGTACCAAACAGTGAGCCAGAACAAGAATCACGTACTATTCAAATGACAACAGCGATGATACATTCAGAACCGACCGTACATAAACCAAATCAAACATCACTAGCCGATGATAGGGATGAATTAAACAACGCAAACATGGACTACGAAACTATACAACAAAAACGGCCGCATAAAACTTCTTCGTCGGAAGAGGCAAGTAATAACACCATAAAAACCAAACAAATTAAAACCTCAACCGACGAGCAAAATGATAAATTTATAAAGCCTAGTCAAACCTTAAAACCAATCAAAACGTCTCAAAATGAACAAAAAACAAAAAAACAACACTTTTCAAAAGATACAATAAATAACCAAACGCAAAAAATTAAGCATATAATGGAAGGAAACAAAGACCAATTTATAATCACATACGAGCAATTAACAGATCTATTATCGCAATCGAACCTAAACGATATCTCACAAACACTCTATAAATATACTAAAGAACCAAGAGATATTACAAACTTACTTCACAAATTATATCCCGACCTAGGAAGCAAACAAGGTAAAGCAATTTTTACCCGATTTACTAGGAAAATAAATAAAATCATAAATATGAACCTAGATTCCACTGATGAAACTGCATCCTGTACAGAAGACGAAAGCGCCCAAATACGAGAAAAAAAATAACTAAAACAACTTATTAATAATATAATTAACCTAATAAAAACTAAAACAAATTATGTATATATTACAATGGAACTTAAATGGGTATTTTAATAACCTTATTGAACTACAACAACTCATCTCAATATACCAACCTTGCGTTATAGCACTTCAAGAAACGCATCTCAAACCTGAAAATAAAATAAATCTAAAAGGATACAACACGATCAGATACGATGACACTACAGGCAATCGAGCCAAAGGTGGAACACTTTTATGTATTAAAAATTTAGTGCACTACGTTCCACTTCAGATTCAAACGCAACTTCAAATTACAGCAGCAACTATTCAAACACAACAAAATTCAACCTTCTCTGTCTGCAATATATACTTACCACCTGCAACTATTATCTCAGCACAAGATATTAACGCAATCATTAACCAATTACCAAAACCTTTCCTACTCCTGGGAGATTTAAACGCCCACAGCCCCCTTTGGGGAAATTCAAACAGCAATACTACAGGAAAAGTATTTGAAGATTTATTACTAAACAACGCTAATATCTGCATTATCAACAACGGCCAACCCACACACCATAATATAGCAACTGGTAACACCTCAATTATTGATTTAACGCTAGCATCAGACATTTTTGCAGCACAACTTGACTGGAATACTCATCCTGATCTATGCAATAGCGATCATTTTCCCATCCTTATCTCTGTTGACAACGTTGATAGCAATAAAAATATGAATATAACACACAAATTAAACTTCAAGAAAGCGAACTGGGAACTTTTTTCTTCGCTAATCAAATTTGATAAATCCATAAAGAATTCAGAAGATCGAATAAAACATATCCACGAAATAATTAACGGTGCGATACATAATGCTATTCCATTGATTAAAATTAGACACAATTACGTACCTTGGTGGAATAACGAAATTGCTGAGGCCATTCAACATAGGAAAAAATTGTTAAAAGACTTTTTGAAAAAGAAAACCACAGACCGCAAAATTAGTTACAAAAAAGCGAAAGCCAAAGTCAGATATCTAACAAAAAATGCAAAAAAAATAAGCTGGCAAAATTTCATCTCCACAATAACAACGTCAACTCCGACTAAAGAACTTTGGACTAACGTTAATAAACTTAGAAATAAATCGGCCAAAAACTATACTACGGCAATATTACACAATAATAAAATCACATGCGATCCAAATGAAATCTGTAACATTTTCGCTACGCAATTTGAAGACATTTCAAGTGATGCCAAAATTAACAAAAAAGCAATAAAAAATAAAAAGCTGATTGACAAAACAATTCCGAATTTTTTATCAGATAATACCGAAGATTACAACTCTACTTTTACGCTTATTGAGTTAAAAAATGCAATTTCAAAAATACGCAAAAACACTGTAGGACCTGATGGAATTTTCCCTGAATCTCTAAAACATATTCAGGATTCAGAACTAGAGTTCCTTCTAGACACCATAAATATGCTATGGCAAGAAAACTACATACCAGATAATTGGAAAAAATCATTTATTATTCCAATCCCAAAACCAGACAAAGATAAAATAAATAAAGATAGCTACCGTCCCATCTCAATTACTAGTCAACTCTGCAAACTTTATGAACGGATGGTCAATGAAAGATTGCATTGGATCATTGAAAGAAACATCCTTATGAACAATAACCAATATGGATTCCGCAAAAATAGATCAATATTAGACGTGCATACGATTTTCACGAACGAAATACATAACGCTTTGATCAATAAAGAATACGTAATTGCAATCTTTTTCGACATGTATAAAGCCTATGATCGAATCTGGAAAACAATTATACTACAACAACTTCATGCCTGGGGCCTAAGGGGACGTCTACCGATATTCATCCAGAATTTCCTATCAAATAGAAAATTCCAAGTAAAAATTAATGAAACTTTCTCCACAGAAAGGCAACTCGCTAATGGCATACCGCAAGGCTCGGTTATCAGTCCTATCCTTTTCAATATTGCTATAAATTCACTTGCCATAAACATACAAAATCCAATACAACAACTCCTTTATGCAGATGACCTTCTAATTTATATAAGAACCGATGACCTAAAATACGCTCAATCAAAAATGCAAATCGCTTTAGATAAATTAAATTCGTGGTCGTATAAAAACGGAATTGACTTTTCTCCGGAAAAAACAATGTGCATAAACTTTAATAGAATACCAAAAGATATAAATAACCCTACTTTAAAATTAAACAAACACACTCTAAAATTCTGTAAAACAAAAAAATTTTTAGGTCTAAATTATGATGATAAACTAAGTTGGAAAGAACACATTAACCAAACTAAAGCAAAGTGCATTTCGAAATTAAACTTATTAAAAATTCTATCTAAACAAAATTGGGGTGCAGACAAACCAAGTTTAATAAAATTATATAAAACCATAATTCTCCCAGTTATAGATTTCGGGTGTCAAATTTATCAAGCAGCTAATAACACTCTTCTAAATAGTCTGGAACCTCTACAAAATCAAGCACTTCGCTTAGCAACAGGTGCGTTCCGTACAAGCCCGGTCCTTAGCCTATGCAACGAAACTGGAATACCGCCGTTAAAATACAGAAGAAAGACACTGGCTTTACGTCAAACATTAAAAATAGAAACCAGAGAAGAACATCCAATTAGAAATATTAGAAAAAATCCACAATATCAAAGTGTCTATAATAAACAAAAAAGAATTAGAAAACCATTTTTTCTAAATAGTGGATTTACACAGGAAACAGAAATAATGAAAGTAAAAATTCCAGAATATCCACCTTGGAAACAAAGAATCTTTGAAATCAATAGCTCGTTACATAAATATCAAAAAGAAATCACGCACCCGCTTATCTATCAGAAAGAATTCATAAACTTAACTCAACAATATCATAACTTCATAAAGGTTTTCACAGATGCCTCCAAAAACATAAATAAAGTAGCAGGAGCCTTCAGAATTAATAATGAAAGTTATAGCTTTACTTTTCCTAAAGAATTTAGTATTTTCACGGCAGAACTATTCTCAATAAAATTAGCTTTGGAGGAAACTTATAGACGACCAATAAATAATTATCTAATTTGTACTGATTCTTGGAGTGCAGTATCATCACTAAATAGCAAAACTTATGATAACCCAATTCTTCAGGACATAAGAAATCTACTATGCAAAATGCTATCAGAGCAATATAAAATAATATTCATGTGGGTTCCGAGCCATTGTGGTATTCCGGGCAACGAACTTGTAGATGAGGACGCCAAAGCCGAAACATCCAAAAATAATCCCTCCATACAAGTATCCATAACCAAAGATGACATGCTAAACATACAGCAAAAAAATATACATACTGAATGGAACAATGAATGGAAAAATTTAACTAACAATAAATTACGTAAAATAAGGGATTATGTCAACATCAAATGTACATCAACACATAGTCAGAGAAGAACTGATATCATTTTAACAAGGCTCCGAATCGGACATACGGCGTTAACACATGCACACATTTTTAAAAAAGAACCTCCACCAGTCTGCGGAACATGCAATCAACAATTAACCGTCGAACACATCCTAACAACATGCACAAAATATCAACTATTTAGATTCAACTTACCAGTACAACTCTCCAAGATACTTGAAGACGAAGAAACCGCAGTAAAAAAGTTAATTAAATTCCTCGAAATCTCCAACCTGAAAAATAAAATATAAATTAAATCCAACTGTCATGTTATATACTAACATATAACCAATTATTATATGACTTATTTACTTACCGCATATATTACCACACTCTTTATATTTATTAGTACAGTGTAAATAGCCCTAGCTGCTGCACACTGTTTTTTTTTAATTAAAAAAAAAAAAAAAAAAAAAAAAAAAAAAAAAAAAAAAAATTATTATGGTATGCTCTTTCTTTACTTTTTAAAACACTGCATGTAATTGTCTCTTTTAGAATGCATTTCACAGTATGTAATACTTTTTCAGTTATCTGCCATTGTTCTATGAAGTACTGCATGAAGGTGACTCTCTCAACATTCATTCGTTATAATAACCATATCGAATGCATACACTGATAGAATAAATTGTATTTTCACTCGCATTGTACCTAATCACTCAAGATACTAATGCATTGCACAGTACCGAACACGAGACTTTTATCTGCGTCTGTACTATGAAGCACTATATGTAGGTGACTCTTTCAAGACTGACAGTTGAAACCGAGAGCAAAATTAATTCAAGAGTTGAGACAATCATTCATTCAGGCATAGTACCAACACACCTATTTTTATTATACATCATGAAAAGGAATCATTTCGAAGGCATCGTTCGATTAAAAAAATCATTCGAATAGCAACTTCTCGATTATCAAAATGATTCGATTATTTCCAACACTAGTTTTCTGCATACACATAATATATGCTTTTAGAGTAACTAACTTTCCCCAGATTTTCTAAGGTTCGCTAAATATGTGCTACTTACGAAAAAACCTAAGTATAATATCATCGATGCATTCGCAATACAAAATCCAACTTGTATATTGAATATTTGACTATAATAATGTATAAACGAGTCAAACAATCTGAAAAATATTTAAAATGCATTATTTTTAAAAACTAGAAATGCCAAACTTTTCCACTGTGTTGAAATATTAGTCGCGAACCTTTTTTGTAACAAACCTAGTCGCGAGATGTCTTTTCAATATATTCAAATTGACCGCAATCTTTAAAAAAACTCGGGTCGCAGTGCCAAGCCCTGCCGAAAATATAGGGTATTTACTAATATAGGCAGTGTAGTTTTAGCATGTGGACTTAAGTTTGCTTTTGAGCAAAATAAAAAATTAAACCCCTTAATGCACTCCTTAAAATAATATTTTTTTCTTAATTGCAATTAGGGATTGCAATGCTGGATCCAGCACATTTTTGGCTATGCTGGATCCAGCAACTGGCGTTGGATCCAGCGATGCGGATCCGCAATCAGCTAAAAACAAGTAATTAACTGGGTCTGAGAAGGATTATGATAAGATATTGAAGAAAGAAATGACACTTTATGAAAGTGAGGGAGTAAGAGGTGAAAACCTAGCTTTAATCTATGATTATTTGATGACTCTCAAACCAACCAGCGTAGAGGTAGAGAGAGTCCGTTTCGCATTCGGGTATATTTGTAGTTCTTTAAGAAGTAGGGTGGGAGATAACACCATCAATAATATTTCTTTTTTGAGATCTTACTTTAGAAAAAGTAAAAAAGAAACTGTTACCTACATCATAGATTGACTTTATTCTTTAAAAGACAAGTCAAGTCTTAAATTACATAATATAATTTATATTAAAGTATTGTTTCTAATAAAAGTTAACTAAACATTTTAAAGCTGGAAACTCAATTTGTTTTCTAAAATTATTGAGACTGAGAAACTGAGACTACATAGTTTGTAAAAGGTAAACTAATAACTATTTCAGATATCTAGATTATCAATTTAGGTGGTTTAAGACTGTATTATGATAATTAATAATTATAGTCCGGATACTCGTAACTATTACTCACTATTAGAATACTTTACTAACGCCAAAAAACGAGTATTTGATGTAAATGTAGATAGTTATTAAAGTTTCTAGAGTTAAAAAATTGTTACATTTATTTGAAAAACCGATTAATGCTGGATCCCCGCCTGATCCAGCTGGATTTGCTTTAATACAGCATAAATCCAGCTGGATTGAAAATGCCGCTGGATTGTAATTCCTAATTGCAATATTATTATCAATCCGAATCGAACATTTAAACTAAATTAAATACACTCTTCAGTAAGTAACACACTATCTGCAAGCTAGTGTTCTCATAATATTTGTAATCCGGTTCTGTTGAGCCGATTTCATTAAAATTTTAGGGGCACTTTTTTAATTGCACTAAATGGATACATTTCAATTGTTAAACACTTCTGACATTTTTTTCGGTATTTTAGGGCATAAAACATTTTTCAACCCTTAAAAACCACCCTTAAAATGACTCAGACACATTTTAAATAAGCTACGTACGATGATGAACTTCAATATGTGGAGCAATAACGAAGGAGCTAATTGATTTTAACGAAATTTGGCTCGTATGTTGGACCGCAACTGCACAAAATCTATTAAAAATGGACCGAGTCGGACCATTTTAAGGGGTGTATGTTGGGGTAAAAAATTGTTTTGGAGACCAAAAACACCGAAAATATTCTCGGAATAGATTCAAAATTGAAATTTCACCTTTTAGTATTAATTAAAAGGTGCACCTAAATTTTTAATAAAATCGATTCGAGAAACAATTATGTTTGCTGAAGGCTGTATATAATTTTGTATAGATGTGAATTGATAAAACAGAGACAAAATATTAAGAAAAAAAGATTAATTTAAGGGATGTGTCAAGGGATTAAATGTTTTATTTTGTTTAAAAACAAGCATAAATTGGCATAATAGTACTGCAAATACACTGTATTGTCGACAGGGTTTTGGCACTGCGACCCGAGTTTATTAGTGTATTTGCCATATGGCAACATACACTATTGGCGTCGGTCGGATGGCAGGACCTAGGGGTCGGACCAAAATTTCTCGACGTTTCACAGCCTCCGAAACACTTTGGCACCATTTTTAAAAATGTTTATATATATATATGTATATATATAGATATATATATATATATATATATATATATATATATATATATATATATATATATATATATATATATATATATATATGTGTGTGTGTGTGTGTGTGTGTGTGTGTGCGGGCAATAACTTTCGAAGGAGTTAATTGATTTCAACTAAATTTGGTCCACGTGTTGAAATCCATCACCGCAAGAAGCCTATTTAAAATAGGCCCAATCTGACTATTTTAAGGGTAGTTTTTAGGGGTTGCAAAATGTTTTTGGGCCCCAAAATACCGAAAAAATTCTCCGAATCGTTTCAAAATTGAAATTTAACCCTCCGATACTAATTAAAAAGTGTCCCTAAAATTTTAATAAAATCGACTCTACAGGACCGGATTTAAAAATTTTAAGAAAGACTAGTTTGCAGATTGTGAATAATTTATTGAAAGGTGTATATAACTTGGTCTAGAGGTTCGATTGATAATAATATTGCAATTAAGAAAAAAAATGTTATTTTAAGGGGTCTATTAAGGAGTCAAATTTTTTATTTTGCCCAAAAACCAAGTTAAATTCGCATAATAAAACAACACTCGCTGTATTAGCAAATACACTATATTGTCGGCAGGGTTTTGGTACTGCGACCCGAGTTTTATTATTATTATTATTGACACATGAACGAAAAGACTGACCTTTCCGTTTTCTGGCTGTTTTTTATCCACATGTTTATTAAATATTGTAGAGAACCTTCGGCCTCGTTTTCAAACTGCTTAAACACATCTAACAGAGTATCGTTTAAGAATTCATACTGTGTAGTCATCATTGTTATCATACATAACGAAGTGCTTAAAATTGTAAAATATCTTATACCTGCAGTCATCGCGCAAACAGTATCAATCAACAATGCTATTTCATAATATGGTGAATTAAAGGTTTCAAACGGATACCACATAGCCACCAATGGAATACGTGTTCCTGATAATATGTTAAATACATAATGAGCACCAATAAATACCAAATCAGAAACTATAAGAGCAGAAGTACACATTATTCCAATTTTGCTTATACGATTATGACGACTCTTATAGTTTTCATAATTCCGGAGATATATTTTCTCATGATAGGTGACACTTGTGTTTATTATTTCGTCGAACTGATTCGCCAGCTTGTTGAGTTCCTTTTGGTTGAATCGCATGTATAAGACGTAGAGTAAACCTTCCAGATAATATAAAATTACTGCAATATTGAGCATCGTAGTAACAAGATCGTCGGTTATGAAACAATTAATGATATTCCCAGAAATGTACATAAATATGATGGCATCAAGGAGACCATTGTACAGTTTCAACATAAGAACTTTAAAACTGACGGCAACGCCTCTCGAAATGTCGAACAATTCCACACCACAAATCCTGTGCATCATGTCTTGTAGCTTGTATAGTTTTTGAAAACTATACATTTTTAAGCTAGTTTATTGTAAAGTCTTAGATTTTCTGAAAAATGAACATAAAATACGAGCACAATAGCACAAAATGCTCTTGTTACTGATTTCAGTCATATAAGTAAATTTTATTAACTGATTACTTTAATTTAAAAAAATATTAACTCTTAAAGATGACAGATAAATCGGTTTATTTACAATTACATTTACAAAATTTATAGTACAATTTGCTCAGTGTATAAATTATAAATTTTCCCAAGAGTGGCTATTAATTACATTACTAATTGATTTTTACGAAAAGTTCAGCTCCTTATTTTTAAATATAACAAATAAATCCAAGGGTAGTTTTTGGAGCAGATAAATTAGTCAATATTTTTTTGTTTAACACGACGTTTCGTAATTATTTATTACTTCTTCAGGCGCTCTTTAAACAATTTAATATTTAATAATTTAATAATTTACTTGTATTACTTACATATTTTTATTTTTTTATAATATTGTTTATAGAGCGCCTGAAGAAGTAATTACGAAACGTCGTGCTAAACAAAAAAAATATTGACTAATTTATCTGCTTCAAAAACTATCCTTTGAATTATTTGTTATATTACTAATTGAGTTTTGAGTTTTATTGGTGAAAACAAAAAAAAAACATTTTTAAATTGATACCTCATTTCGAGGGTTTTTTGAAAATTAAGCAAATGTTTCCTTACAACGTATACCAGCTTAGGAAATTAGTAATTTACTAACCTGATAAAAAAATAAATTTGATGAAATAATTTTTATATAGAGTCGGTTATGTTTAAAAAATTAAGATTAATTTGTTTTTATTCGCTAACCATTTCTACAATAGTTGAACTTTCGTTGAGTATGCAAGACCTTAATACCGTCAGAACTGAATTGCTTTTAAAACGCACCTGTACTTGAAAAATGTGATGTCAGACCTACTAATCTTCTGACGGAACCTATTATTAGGGAAATTATATTTATAAATATTTATAAAATTCCATTAATGTACTAGGCGGTGTTATATTTCACACGTAATTTCTACAATTTTCTAATTGAACGAAATGTAATATTTATTTGCAATTATGTATATTATTTTTTTAGATTCATAGTTTTTATATTTAATTCCATAATTACGTTGAATTTTTGTTGAAACATTTGGATATAAAATAGGGAATGAATTAATAAATATAGTGTAGTATTTTTTTTTACAACTATATCGGTTTTATACCTGCAGTGTGTAGTGTAAAATACAAAGCCTCTTTTTTTCCTTTGCTTGCATATTATAAATTACTATCGAGTATACTATTATTTTGAAAGTATTCGATATTTTTGTATTTGCAATTTATTATTTGTACCTATTTAGTAACAAAATATAATGATTTTTGGAAGATAATAACGTGAATTTCAAACAAAGAACGTTATAATAACATTTGTTAACTTGTTTGTTCTGTGTAAAATTCATTTTATAGAGCCAAAGGCAAGCATTCGTTGTGTAACGAATCAATATTAATATAATCTATATTAAAAATCGGTCAGCCTTGAATTATTTTGTTATTGATTGAAAATAAAATGTGGATATTTTGTGGCCCAGGAAAATTAGAGTAATAAATGACAAAAATTCAGAAAATACCGACTATAAGCTGGATTTTTATGAAAACCTTTATTTTGATTTTAATTTGAGGCGTGATTTTTTTTAGCGGGTGAAAGGGGTTAAATTCTAGTTTTAGTAAATATCTCGAAAAATTAATTCGAGGAAAATTTTTAGTTTACAAAATTCCACAGAAAAAAATCCGTAGATTATTTCGTAGAATCTATCGTGTTCGTGCAAAAGATATGGTAAAACGAAAATTTTGAGTTCCCGAACCGCAGTGCCTTTGCTGTTAATTTATGTACTATAATAAATATAAAAAAACCACCACAATCGGATCTGTTATGGTGGGTTTAAAAGCAAAAACCTTCATTGACTCGGCCACTTCCGCTGTTTTTCGGTATGTGGACTTTACCGTGGGCCATATTCAAATGCCATTTCTCATGATAAATTTCTATCGACTTCAAATATTGACATTTGACATAATATTAACTATATTTAATATATAAAAGTGAATGTTTTAGCAGTATGCATGTCTACATTCGTCTCCAGCTGGATTTATGCTGGGTCAAAGCAAATCCAGCTGGATCCAGCGCGGATCCAGCATTAATCGATTTTTCAAATAAATGAAACCATTTTTTTAAACTCTAGAAACTTTAATAACTATTTATCTACATTTACATCAAATATTCGTTTATAAGTATCTTTTGGCGTTAATAAAGTAATCTAACAGTAAGTAATAGTTACGAGTATTATTATTAATTATCACACTACAATTATAAATCACCTAAACTGATATTCTAGATATCTGAAATAGTTATTCATTTACCTATTTTTATGTAGGTAGTCTCAGTTTCTCAGTCTCAATAATATTCGAAATAAAATTGCGTAGCCCGATTATAAAATCTTTAGTTAACTTTTATTAGAAAATATAAAACTTTTATATAAATCATATTATATCATTTAAGACTTGACTTGTCTTTTAAAGATTGAAGCCAATCAATTATGTAACAGTTTTTTTTTTACTTTTCTGAAAATAAGATGTCAAAAAAAATGGTGTTATCGCCCAGTCTACTTCTTAAAGAACTGCAAGCATACCCGGCTGCGGGAAATGTTCTCTCTACCTCTACGCTGGTTGCTTTGAGAGTCATCAAATAATCATAGATTAAAGTTAGGTTTTCACCTCTTACTCCCTCACATTCATAAAGTGCCATTTCTTTCTTCAATATTTTATCATAATCCTTCTCAGATCCAGTTAATTACTTGTGTTTAGCTGATTGCGGATCCGCACCACTGGATCCAGCGTCAGATACTAGATCCAGCAAGGTCAAACATGTGCTGGATCCAGCATTGCAATCCCTAGTTTCTATACCATTCATGGAATTTTGTTGAGTGTTGTGTGCGCACATCCTGAAAAAGACCAAGACAAACCCCTTTAAACAACGCCATCGATACACGCTACCTAAATTTAAAACAAAGGGGAACTTTTTCACTCCGGCTATACATACATGCTTAATTACCTTGTTCATTTAGACAGAATACGCCGTATAAATGACGTCAACAAATATAAAAAAACCCGGGTCGCAGTGCCAAAACCCTGCCGTCAATATAGTGTATTTGCTAATACAGGTATTGTGGCTTTATTAAATGCAATTAAATTTGTTTTTGGACAAAATAAAAAAAATTGAGCCCCTTAATACACCCCTTACAATAATAATTTTATTAGTTGAAATGTTGTTATCAATACAACATCTGCACCAAATTAAATACGACCTTCAATAAGTAAATTCGTATACGCAAACTAGTGTTTTCATAAAATTTGTAAGTCCGGTCCTGTCGGGCCGATTTGCTTATAATTTTAGGAGCACTTTTTAGTTGCTACTAAAGGGTTAAATTTCAATTTTGAAACGATTCTGAGAATTTTTTCGGTATTTTTGGGCCTAAAAACTTTTTTCAACCTCTAAAAACTACCCATAAAATGACCCGATTGGACCCATTTTAAATAGGCTTCGTGCGGTGATGGGTTCCAACATGTATGCCAAATTTCGTTAAAATGAATTAACTCCTTCGAAAGTTATTGCCCGCACACATATATATATATATATATATATATATTGAAAAATGTATAATCAGATCCTTTTGATATATATATATATATATATATATATACGTATATAAATATATATATATATACATATATATATATACACATTTTTAAAAATGGTGCCAAAGTGTTTAGGAGGTTATGAAACGTCGAGAAATTTTGGTCCGACCCCTAGGTCCCGCCATCCGACCGACGCCAATAGTGTATGTTGCCATATGGCAAATACACTAATAAATAGTAACATAAAAATCCATATTGAAATTCTCATTGAGGCTGTAATTGTATTTTTTTAACTGCCCGCTATTCTCAAAAATCGGGAAGTGTTGTCTCCACCTTGATATTCGAAAATCGAGTTTTAATCACATTTCGACGTTTTTTACGATGACGTCCTGGTCTCTCTCTCTCTCTCTCTCTCTCTCTCTCTCTTTCTTTCGCTCTGTGTGTGTGTGTGTACTTTTGAACGGCTTCATCGATCGGAACGCAACTTACGACATTCAAAAGGGTTATACTAAACTAAGATTTTCTGAAAATTTGAATCGATTCAGCCCAGTAGATTTTGAGAAATCTCAAAAATAATATAAAAAACCAGTTTTCTTGAAATATATAAATATTAGAATACTGTATCGATTAATTCCAAAATCTAACCAGCTCTTGTTCTCAAAAAACAATGTCAAGTGCCATAAACCGCATCTTGATTGGTTGAAAAATGTGGTTGTTGAAAAATAAGCACAGTTCTCTGGTGACAGATATAAAGAACTTAAGGCTGTCGGAACGCTCCGAATTTATGCCAAAAATAGAGCTTGGGCTGTCAACTGATTATAGACTTATTCCACAACATTCTGCAAAAATTCTTTCTCTATAAGGAAGATAAAGGACAAATCTAGGTCTCTAATGGACTACTTTTGTAATTTATGTACAATTTACTAGAAAAACGTTGGCAATAATTGTGCCAAAAAAACACACATTTTCAATGTCGCACTTTATTCGTACTTATTTCACAAAACTGTTCCATCACAAACCTAAAGTGACTCTTCCTTTTTCAGAAAAGTTTTTTAAATCTTTAATAATATTTTCAAAAATTAGAGTAATCAATTAACAGCGGCACCCTTGCAATAGCATCTTTTAGTCTCGTAGTTGGCACCAGCCAAAAATTGAAACGTGCGGATGATTTGAGCGAGACAGAGCTAAAGAAGGTCACACCCACAATATGTATTTTGCCTACCTCGCCTCTTACCGCTGGGTCTCAGCACAAACTGTGTGAAAGTGATCCAACACTGTTGAGTCAAAAATTGTTAAGTTTCCTTTTTTACTCAATTTATGTAAGTCTAAATTGTATTCTCTTTCGCTTGCTATTAATGGCTTAAGAACTAGACTTTTCGACTTAAGTCCTCTATACCTGATACCAAAGAACTCATATTAAGTATAAATACTAAGATTAAACAAATTCGTTGAAGTTGCTTGTCTAAGAAAGAAAAGGAAATTTTAGCAGGCATTTATTTGTTTTGAATTTGTTTGACGTTTTCTGTATGTCCATTGTAATTTGTGATATTCGGAGAAGTTTATATTGTTATGAAATACTCATGGTATACTTTGAAAACTCAATTTTTCTCAAAGAAGGTTTTCCTCTATAAGGAAATTCTGCGTTAAATATATTGCATAATATATTAGACTGCATCCTCCCAATGTTTACATAAAAACAGATGAGACGCGTTATGAAGAGCTTTAGTAGGATGATGTTGAATTAAAAATTAAATTCTTCCGTATTTCAGATTTATAAGTTTACTTAGTTTAAATTTCCTGATCTGAAATATTCTCTATGGTGCATTTTTATTAAACGCTGTATAATAGACCTTTATTAAAAATTGTAAACTTAAAAAAAATTGGCTAAGTGGTAGTCGGACTTACGAACTGAGGGATTCGTACTATACGAATTCGCCTTATTTATGATATAACTAAAATAACGGCTGAGAAAAGAACTTTACTATCAGCTTTTAAAAATGCCATACGATATTTTATGTTCAAAGAAAGCACTGTTCATGTTTGTTGTTTAAATATAGAATATTTAGTATTCCTAGGTTTTGTTGCTTTCAAAATAGAGCCATAACAAAAACGACCCAAAAACATCTAATACATTAATTTTTTATGTATTCTAACAACAAAAAAACTCCTTATTTGTTTCACCTTGAAATAGCATACATTAATTTTTTCACTGTAATGCGTTTTTGCATAAAAAATAATTTAATTTAACTAACCATTATTTTATATCGTATTGAAAGTGGTACGCTTCATACTAACTGTTTTTGAAATCATTTGAATATCAGCTCTGAAAAATGAATGTCGCGCATGCGCGCATCAAAAGTCACGTGTTTCTCGTCTTGGACATCGCTTTCGGGTCGAAATTAAACGAAAGTGGCGCCATCCCACGAGACGATTGTAAACTATATCTAAGAGTTTCGCCTGACGATTAATATATTCGTTAATGCTGTTTTTATCGCTGATTTGGCAAATTGCGTCTTGATTTCAATGCACTTATTACACAGAATACTGGGTGTAAATTTAACGGAAATGGCGAATGGGACTCGTGTGGTCACCACTCTGGCTTCGCTCGGCCGACAAACATCACAATCGTCCACTTTATTCCTTTGTAATGCTATGCACTTTCTTATATTGAAAAATGAAAACCAGCTGAACAAGTTTCAGAAAGAATTGAATATCACGTTTTCCGGTACGTACTGTATATAATTTAATCAAATCGTAACAATGCAGTATTCACATTACATCGAGTTTTAGGTCCCATCTTCTAATTTTATGTAATTATTTTGGTTTATAGCTCAATAAAATATCTTCTTGTCAGTTAAGAATCGGACAAATAATAATTATTGTGGATTAGTTGTATGGAGACGAAATACAAGATGTAATTAGTTTAAATGCTCTACCAAACAGAATGAAATTAGTAAATGGACGACATTAAAGAATAGACGTGTACACGTACACTCACTTAACTGCTGTTTTACTGCCAGACTCTGGTCATATACCTCGCTGTTTTCAGTACAAGGAGCTAAGTGCTCCGTATGCGAGCTTCGTAGTTTCACAGGAATTCTCAAACTGTCTTCTCGTCGTGTTGGTTTAAGTCCAAAATTACAGCTAAAGTGTTTAACCAGCCAATAGATATGATCACTAGATATTGCGTATAATGACTACATCGTCTTGTTAATCTAAACAATTACTTACTTTGGCCAGATATTATCTATAATAGCTAGTATGAATTGGTCAGAGTAATAAAAACAGTCCAGCAAGCGATATTGTTTCTAGACGCGAAATAACAATATATGTAAAAAAATTATAATGAGCCTCACCCTCATAAGCTCACATAGGAAATTTAACTTCTTTACAGTGAAGGAAGATTTGGTTGAGGATCAATAAATAAAAAAGCTTTACCAAAGTTTCGCTATGACCAACGTTTCGAAACATTTATTTTCATCTTCAGGGCCTTAAGCTGGTCAAATGGTGGTTAATTGTTCTAATAGTATACATGAACAATTTACCACCATTCGACCAGCTAAAGGCCCTGAAGATGAAAATAAATTATTCGAAACGTTGACCATAGCGAAACTTTGGTAAAGCTTATTTATTTATTGATCCTCAACCAAATTTTCCTTTACTGTGACATTCTGTTGGATCAACACATTAACTTCTTTAGTTCTTAATATTACTCCCAAGTTTATTTCTTTTTTATGTGAAATTTCGAATGAATAATATTTATGCATACCTAACAAATTCTATTTATTTTCTGTACGATATGTAAATGTCTAAAAATTTCGAACTGAGCAACTTTGATATGCTATTATTGTAATAAGAGATATTAATGATGGAAATATCACCATTTTGTCTATCAAGAATAATATAATTGCTTTTACTTTGATTGACGATCATTATTACCGCGAAATTATTACACATTTTAAGAAGACACTTTGATGTTTATGTCATGTGAAAATTCTCACATGGACAGATCGTCACATTCATACCATAGTTTTATCTACAGAAAAACATTTTTAATATGAATTGTCTGCAGTATATCAACATCATAACCTCACATTGTGTGGGGTTCCAGCATAAGCTTGTATTTAAAAAATGTTTAATCCGAAAACTGTTCTGATATCTGAAAATAGAAAATATAATATTAAATATTTTCTTTTTGAATTTACATGAAATATGTATTAAATACAAACCCATGATCTGTGTCAAGCTTGTACGTCAAATTACAGAAATTATTTTGTACGTCAATATTGTTCGTAAATTTAAACTTTATAGGTTCATCTTTGTATTACTATTTTGCGAATCAAAATGCAACACACTATAAATTTCTGTTCTTGTCAGTTTCATGTAATTTAGGAGACAAACTAATTTCTCCTTTATTTGTCAGTTCTAATTCTTCTCGATTTTTTACTTTTTTCAAACAGATACATCGCTAAAGAAGTTAAACTTCAAAAAAGAATTTAGTAACCAAGGATTGAAGCTCTGCAACTGTACCGGAGCATACGCTTCTAATAGATGCAAATGCACAAAGTTAAATCTGTCGTGAACTCAAAAATAAGAGTCTCACTTGCAAGAATAATTAACGATATATTTATTTTTTGTCACTTTCATACTCATAAAAGTGGCATTATCGCTCGTGTTGCGTGGTGAAATACTTAAGAGCAGCGTTGTCTTGCATCTTTGGCCTGTCAAACAATACCTATACGTAGTGATCTTTGTGTCATTAATAATTAATTAATTATATTATTAATAATTTAAATGTTTCAGATTTTGTTATTATTAGTAGAAAATTCCTTAGTAGGTAGTGGTAATTTTATAAGAATTCTGTGTTTGACATAGATTTTAGCCTTTAAATTAAAAGCGTCTTATATATGTCGTAGGATAATTGAAATAATCGGATCTTCGTGAAAATCTTAGGACGATTGCAAAAAACCAGGTAATTGGAATCCGGTTTTTTGCAAACATTCTAGGATTTTCGCACAAAATCTGTATTTTTTAATTATCCTACGACATATACAAACTTTTATGCACATTTTTGTACCTTTGCAATATAGAATAAACCTATTTATAATTTAATTGTTTTATCTAAGTCTCACTAAATGTTAAGCATAATTGCATTGGAAATTGCTGCGTCCATGTTTTTTTTTCAAACATACACAATTAGGTTAGCAGGAAAGTGGACAATTGATGTAAATCATTAAACCAATTATTAATTTAGCGACGTTTCGGTCATTTATTTAATCTTCATTAGGCATCTATAAAGTACAGCACATGTTAAAATTAAGTACACAACCAAATATACAAATGTTTATAAACACAGCATATTTACCTTAATACACGGTATATAATAAACATCATATAAATAGCAACATGGATCCTATTTTTACTTAT
The DNA here is from genome assembly GCA_034508555.1 of Venustoraphidia nigricollis. Classification (NCBI taxonomy): domain Eukaryota; kingdom Metazoa; phylum Arthropoda; class Insecta; order Raphidioptera; family Raphidiidae; genus Venustoraphidia; species Venustoraphidia nigricollis. The sequence goes on along the minus strand of JAVRKA010000019.1, from coordinate 805,674 downwards.
AAACATAATAATATATATAATGGCTAGATTAACTGATTAATTTCGTTCCAATATATATATTACTTTCTCCAACATGTTCTAGTAATTATATGTATAATATTTGGATTCTTTGATTAATTTCAAGTCAATAATCACTTAGTCTAAATTTTATAAATATTGTGTATAATGACTGAATAGTATAAATAATAGGCAGATAAATCACTTTGGTTGTATCATATCCACGTTTCTATCGAGCCGGACTTAGAGGAGAGCGACAGTGGTTGAGGCCTGCACATGAGATTGAGCCTCCAAAAACTTACATATTTTTGCAAATCATACCTTTAATGAAAATACAAAATTTGCACAGAGGAATAACAAACAGTTTAGAGCTTAATATTGAAATGCCACTTACTCACATGTATAAAATTTAATCTTAAAAATTAATTTCTTGGATACTAATCGATCTAAAAATTTTAGATTCAATGTCTGACATACTCACATCAGTGTTCACTGGTAACAATTTCAGATCGTTGGTAACACATTCAAAAATAGTCCTGGAGCTCCATAATATTATATTCTGTTACCATTTTAGAGACATCTGCGAGTCAACCGACACACAGGAACCGTTGTATATTTAATCAATGAATGTCGCGTTAGCTTTTACGTAATAATGAATATTTAACACAAAAAATCGCTTTACTACAGTGTTAATAAATTAAGCCGTTGTGTTTCATGAAACAGTTTTTTTTAACTCAAACGATTTCAATGAATTTTGAATTAGTTTTGGATTACTTTATAATAATAATGCATTTAATGTCCATTCCTTGACTTTATATCAAACAGACGCCATTCGCACCGTTACTATTTTCCATCTACTACACTTTCCGTTATTTTGGTAGTTTTAAAACTTCAACTTAGTTCTAATAGCTGTGGCTGAATGAAGAAATGATTGAAAATTAGGTTAAGGTTGGCAAATTTCTGAGTGTAGGAGTTTGACCGGTAATTAACCATGGCTTCGAATAAGGAACCGTTTCGATGTTTGGAATATTTGAGGGAAACCATGGATAACTTCAACAGAATAGCCTGTGCAATAAATACCATTTCTCGGCGAGAGGCAGTAAAAAAAGTCCTAGTCACATCTGCACCCGCTGGGATTCGAACCCAATATCTCCAGAATGCCAGTCTGGTGCTCTACTCGATACCGTTTATATAATATAGAATAAATCTAAAAAAAACAATATATTTAGTTTTTGCGAAAAAATCACAAAAAGTTTCCAGATTTTTATTTTTTAAAGTTACAAAACACCTCAGGCGGCGACTTGTAGAGTAAAATGCTGAACTGTCTAGATGAAGCGAAATTTATCAAAAAGAAAATGTGTCATTCTTGTGGGTAACAAAAATTGGTGACGTGAATTAGTATGTCAACCGCAAATGAGCCAATACATTAATTAATTATTAATGTAGTCATGGCTTATTCTAATCCATTTGTTTCATATAGATTAATTAATTAATTAATTATTAATTAAAAAAAGAGAAATTTTAACCACTTAGAATAATGCCACGACACATGCCTTTTTACCCGACTGCCCCAGAAGGAGGGTAATGTTTTTCAAGTGATTGTATGTATGCATGCGTGTGTGGTTTATTTCTTTAGCACGCTCTGAGCCTCAACGGGGTGATGGATTTTGATACTATAACAAAATTGTTCTTTATAGTGGTTTTAATACTGATTTATTTACAGCAAACAAAATAAAGACAAACAAATAAACCAAAAGTAGTTCTCTAATAACAATGACAAAAAGAAAATAACAATGAAAAATAAACAGATTCTTATAATATAACAACAATAACTATAGAACAATAATTATATACACACACGCCAATTTACAAAACCGAAATTTATGTAATAATTAATTGATTATTTAAGTCTTCTGTACGCCGCGTGACCGCTTCTGTTGTGACGCATCAACTCACTCACTGTCTTTGACTGAATCCATGTCGCGCCCCATACGCGCTGTATTTATAGGCGTGTACAATCCGTTCTCGATCATTTCAGAAACTTCTGTCAATTTATTCGAGAAGTCTATGTCATTTTCAGTGGCGTAACAATTGGGGGCGCGCTCCAATACATTGTAAAACAAAAACACCGTTTATGTTGAAATGCTACTATCTGTTCCCAGAGGTTCATTTTCAGTTCACTTGTAAAAGTTACATTATCACGGTAATCTTTATTTTTCTGGTTGTTCTGAAAAAAACTACACTTACGATAGGAAACTAACAAGTATTTCTACCATAAAAGTGAATTTATATCATATAAAATAACATATATGCTTTCCGTAACGGTCTTATCAGTGTCAGTCAAATAAACTGACAGTTTCATTTCTTTACGTAGATGAAACACATACCTCGAGAGTCAAAAAAGATATCTGGATAAGGTAGACACTAATCTGTTCAGTCTTTGTTTCAAAAAATAAATCGATAAATTTATAACTTTTTCTTGACAACGAATCGCATAATTTGTCTGCATTTGGTGTCAAGATAATTCTTTATACATTCTTTAATTTAACAATAGTTCTGACTTGAAATTTTGAAGTTAGTGGTTGCCAGGAAAATAGTGGTAAGTTTTGGCTTTTCCACAATCCGAATATAATTTTTGACTTTTCAGATACCTTGGTGGTATCTTTTAAAATTATATTTGCTATTAGAAAATTATTTGTGAGATTTGAAGAGCAATTGTTTTTCTGTTATTAGTGAAGCATTAGACAATTATTAACATAACTGTTAACAAATTTCCATTACTAACCGAGTATATGGAAATAGTGTGCTTAAAATGTGTTTTTAGATGTACCGCACAAATGTTGCTAAAATAAGAAAAAAAAATATCGTTTTACGCAGTATACGATTTTACGATTGTATAGTCTGGGATAACCTGAAGATTTGTGACAGAGTTTTAGAACACCGCTGAGACTTTACTTTGAAAGATATAAAAAAAGCTGTTTCGTCTTTGTTGGGCATTTTATTTTTAAACTCTACTCTGCAATTCTATTTAATTGTATTGTTTCATGAATTTAACGATGACAAAAAGTTTTTTTTTGGAAATTTTATCGTCGTAGTTAATAAGTGAATCCAATTTTTGATGCATCAAAGAAACAAGTTTGTCATCCTTATTGAAGTAAAGCACGTGAAAGAATAACCGACGTAGTTTTGGAACCCTTGACTTAAGTGTGATGGTTTTTTAACAGATGTGTTTATTATCTGTTTAACTGAATTTTAAAGTTTTTAGGAGATTCTTCAAAAATATTTTTTCTCACTTTCTCAACAAAAATCGAAAATGTGGTTTTCTCAAAAACACGCCTCACTCAACGAATCGAAATCAAATTTTAAATCTAAGTATCTAGATGATTCCTTAGAAGGAGCTTTCTTGTTATCTCTCTACTTCTTTAAATACTTAAGAGTAATTTTAAATTTTAATTTGTTAAATTATTTTAATTTGTTAAATGATATGTATACTGTATTCCTATATGTAAATGCTGATGAGCGGAAGAGCAGCCAATGCTGTACTTTACCCTTAATAAATATTATTATTATTATTATTAATTTACTAATGAACAAAAATAGAAGCGTGCGATTGTCTTGAAAACGACTGCACTGATTTTGATCATCTATATGAATTAAATTAAAGTCTGTCCGGGCTAATCTTCGAAAGGGCTGACCCGATTGTGATGACACTTCGCAGACAGGTAAAGGGATATACCAGTGGTGATTTCAACCCTTAAGGGAGTAAAAAGGGGGGTGGGAACCTTCAAAAGACTACGCTGATCTCTAAAATTACTTAAGTTTAAAACGTAAGACTCGGGAAAAAATACTCTTCTTAGAGAATTTTATTTAAAAAATAGCTCTTTGAAATTACTTAAGCTAAAAACACCAAACTCGGGAAAATATACTCTTCTTAGAGCATAAGGAAATATATGTCCGACGGTCTTTTGAGCACACTACCCGAACGGAATGGGGGGTGGATTTTATATAAAAGAATTTAACTGAATACAATATATCATCTATACTAACCGAACAAAGTTGCGGACAAACCGCTACTATACAATAGAAGGGATGTAAAATGTCTGGAGACACGCTCTCCCACCACACACACCGGAACATCCACCACATTTTTTATAATAAGAGTTACGCACATATTTTCAAATGCTTTATCCATAATGCATCATGTCTTTCAAATGCTAATTTTAACCGACTTCAAAAAAGAGGTTGTCAATTTATGTGTATTTTTTTGTTTGCTAAGTCATAACTTTTTGAGGTGTTAGCGGATTTGAAAACTTTTGACACAATTTTGTTCAGAATGTTTACGGATCGGTGCCATATAAATTTTTTAAATTGGCTTAGCCGTTTTTAATTTACTTCATGAAAGAAGTTTTTTCTCTCATATCTCTAGCATTTGTGAACTAATTTTAACAAGTCTTTTTCTATTTAGTAGAGCATACCTTCAGGGTAAATTTTATATAAATTTCGGCACTGTATTAATAAAATATTCAGGAAGAAAGCGGCCACTAACGTGCAGACTACGTATGGCAAAGTCACTGAAAAGTAAAAAAAAAAAAAAAAAATTGAACCTCCTTTAAAAACACATCTACAAAGCATTAAATAAGAAAATTTTATGTCGCCAGTATTTAATAAATCAATATGTTATTAATCACCGTACAAAATTATGTTGTTCATAGTTTTGGAAAAATGTAGAAAGGTATAGTTGACCGACATCAACGATCGATGCAGCTCAACGACGAAACTTACCTTTATTTTTTACACGCGTTATTTTTGGCAAAAACGAAAAATTTAAACCTTCCGAGCACTAAGAAAAAAAAATCGCAGCTCTTTGAAACTTTCAGGGTGCCTTTGGAACACTTTGGGGTTGAAAACGTATAGACCATATCCTTCGTTTAGCCATTATATGCAAAGTTTATACTAAGTTATCCAAATATCCTTAGATATGCTATTTTTTACCTTTTTTTCAATTAACGTTTTCACTTCGAAAAAATTTTTTTCTTCGAAAGCCACTAATCCCTTCTTGTAGGGAATGTTTTGCAGTTTGCAAAACTCTACTTTAATTTTCTTTCTTTGATTGGCGATAACTCAGCGCCAAATCATCTTACAGAGCTTTCAAGAAGGTCAAATTAAAGCTAATTAAATTTTATAAAATAGTTTCATTGTGGAATTACCAAAAAAAAATTACCAAAGCCCATAGACCGTGTTAAACTCGATAAAAAAATTGAAAACATTTTTCTTCGTTGGTTTTTGTACTATAACTCAAAAATCGCTTGTGCCAAAAAAAAAATTAAAGTCCAGATTTGAAAACGAAACACTTTGAGCTACAATTTCCTTTTTTTTATTTCCTGTACGACCATTTTCCTCCAAGTTACAGACTGTTAAAAATCACCGAAAAATTTGGATTTTTTTTAATATACATACTTTAATTTCTGCGACTAATGTATTTACTAATGACAAGTAATAACGGAACGTTATAAAATGTGAGTGCTAATGAAAAATAAAAGCTGTTATTTTTTTCAATTTGTCTTTACTCGTTTTTTAAACCATTATTCTGCCTTTAGTAGTTTGGAATTCAATTTCGTTATAATGAAGCAGTTAATAAATTATTTTGACTACCTGTAATGAATATTGATTTACATATATACTGGAGAATTGTTTAACCTTTAGGTAAAACTTTCTAAAATATTTTACAGAAAAAAGTTAATTAAATTTAAAGACAGCCGAGATATCTTATGTGTGCATGAACTAGCAGTGGCGTACCTAGTTGATTCAACCATGACCTGTCAGTAGATCTCGGATTCATATCTGATAGAAAATGGAGCATTAGCTAAGGTTTTGTTATTTTTTTTGGGTACAGTATGAGAATTGTGTTTTCTATGTGTTGAAAATATCACAGATTTATATTTCGTGAAGCAAAAACTTATCGTTCGGGAAATCGCATAAATATGCTCCATAATGTAGGTCTAGTACTGTTTTATAATTAGTGTATTTGCATTTCAGGTTGCTTGTTAAAAATGTATGCCTCATAATTTTCTGAACGCTAGTGGAAATTTGTTGCTTTTTCATGTATTCATATATCATTGTTTCGATACACACACCACTTTTGTCGAGATTCGAGATTTCTTGACGTTACTTTTCGTCTCGCCGAGATCTTGAAAATTAATTTCTGTTTCATCACTGAGACCAGGTTTAGAAGAAACAGGATTCCAGTTTCGCGAATCATTTGATTGAGGAAGAACACTTTTTTAATGAATGCAAGAGAACAGGCATTTGAATTTTTTAATTTTTTTAAACTAACATGTAGAGAATTGAAATACTCTAAAGTGACCCTCAGTGATGTAGTCTCGCGTCGATATTCCACTAAAAACAACATATCAAAAGAGAGAGCCATGTTCGGTACAAAAACAATTGAAATTTAAAAAGGTGCAAAGTTTTCACTTAGTGACTGCACATACGGGTCATTTATTTGTAATGTGAATCATGAAAATTTGCCATGTGAAAACTTTTTGTACAAAGTACCGTCCATTTTTAACATTGACGCGAGACTTGGCTACATTTTTACAGAAATGTTGTTGATCGGCTCTTATAATATAAATTAAGTAATTATTGGCACCTGTTGTTACTATGTCAATGTTAAATTGAAATATAAAAATGATTTGTCGGGAAAAAGGACTTTTTAAGTAAACACTTATTTGTTATTTATAGCGGTACGTTTCGTCCCTTTCTTGGAATTTTTTCAAGCTTTATAACTGCAATTGAATTATTAAAATACAATTTGTAAATTTACAATTGAAATATAAAATATCAGATATTAATTATACACACCTATTAAATGTTTTGGTCAAGAAGATATAAGAGTTAACATACACATGTAAATATAAATTTCAGTTAAACAAATCATTTTTATATTAATTACCAAGGACAAATAAGAAAAAAAAGTTAAAATGAAATGTTTGTACATATGTTTGAAATTATTACATGTTCTTTTATTTTGTGTATTAAAAAGAAACCATATCAAATGAAGTAATTGTATGACAGTTTACAGACAAAAAGATTTTGTCTTAGAGGAGCAAAATATTTCCTCCGTGGAAAGTATGTCAAATGCAGAAAATGTTATTACAACAATACAAATATCATAACATTTCTTGTATATAACAGTTTGAGTGGAAATTGTTCTTTGAGCAAAATTGGTATAAGCGAGATAAATCAAAGCTATTACACTGCGTGAAAAACTGTAAAAGAGAAAAAAAAATACACACATTCCATCTGGTGAGAAACGATCGTCTTACATATGGGGAGGTTATTATGTCGCAGGTCTGTGCAGAACTAAACTTTGTTCAAATAAAATTAGAAAATTATATTTTATATGTACTAAGAGAACTCGCAAGAACTGACCTGGAAGCGCCATCGATGAAACAAAAGTATTTATTTAAGTGTGGGGGGGGGAGAGAGACAACTGGAGGATATGAGGTAATTGATGAGTCACTTTCCCCCCTGGAAATTAACCGAAAATATCAAGATAAATAAGTTTTTAGCCTAACTCCGTTTGTTTATAACTATCTAACGATATTTATTTCAAATCTTGCGCCAACTTTTTTACCTACTTCCCGTTAACCGATTGAGTTAAAATTTTACACAAATGTGTAATTCCGATGACAATACAATATTATGATAACTAGCTGACCGACCCGGCTTCGATCGAGCGCAAATCGTAATTTTGAATTTTCACTCTCCTTTCGTTAACCGATTGAGTTGAAATTGTGCATATATATCAGCGTTGCCAGCCAGATTTTTTTTTTGCCAAGTCGGGATTTTGGAACTTTTTGAGTAAAAAAAGCGGGATTCTTTCGTTGAAAGCGGAACATAGTAAAAAAACGTATATAAATCAGAAGTTTTTAAATATTTATCTTTTTATTTGAGTTCAAATTACGTGTACGTGACAATAGATAGAAAAAATAGCCATAGAAAATTTATTTTAATACAAATATGATATTTTAAATCAGATTTACCCTATCGTTACATAGTTGAGTCTTATTCGTTTTCTGAATAAAAAAAAATAAAAAAAACAGAAATCAAAATCAAAAAAGTTTTATTCATTAGAAAAATATGGCGTTTCAAACAATAGTCTGAGGAGTGAGTATTACAAATAGCAACTTACAATAAGAGAATAATTATTTACGCACGGTCGAGTTATCCTCGAAAAGCGGAACTGAGCCTGTCTCGCGCGGGACATTTAATTTTGATTTAAAAATCGGGACGTCTAGCAACGCTGATATATATGTAGTTACGAAGACAAGATAACATTATGGTTGATCGGTTCGGCTTCGTTCGGGTGCAAATAGCACTTTTCAATTTTCTCTCACTTCCAGTTAATCGATTGAGTTAAAATTTTGCACACATGGGTAGTTCCGATGACAATATAATTTTCTGATAACTAGCTAATAAGACGGATTGATTTAAAATGAACAATACATCTTGTCTCTAGCCAATGTGAGCATGTAACCCGTGTGATAGATTATGCAACATAAATGGATAGTGAAACCAATCGTTTGTTTTATTATTACTAATAACTATAGCTATCAATTGAGCCAATTATCAATTATCATATTATTTGACTAGTCGTTACCAGCGCCACCGCACGTGTTAACAAAAATGTCAATATTTTTGACGTTGGAATGGTTCTGTCGCCCAAATGGCTAGAATTTTTTTACTTAGTTACGAAAACTTTTACGTATTGTAATTGATTCGTACGCCCCAAAATAGTGAACGATTGCGGTACTTTGTCAATCTAGAGACCTTAATAAACAGCAAATAAAATTTAAATATATTTAATAAAATTCTATTTTTGGTATTAAATGTGTGCAGAGCAAACTCAACAAAATTCCGGATAATAACATTTGAAATCAAATTACAGTTAAGTCAAGATTTTATGGTTATTACGCTGAAAACTAATATAAGTTGCATGGAATTACTTTGAAAACCTCAATACTTATACCAAACTGTGTTATGCAAGATTATAAAGTTTCGGTTTAAATATAGTGGAAACTCATTTGCAACATGTCATACTATATTTAAAAGTCTCCAGTATGTTGCAAATGCATTTCTGGCTTAAAATTCAGTTCAAAACCATTAGGGCACATTTGCTTTACATCTATGCACATAACATGTAACTTGAGCAAGCTTTACTGATTATTTGCATTTACAGAGTGGAACAAAAAAATGAGTGCGTTTAATCTTTACGTGCTTTTAAAGTAAAACTTCTTTTATATAAGATGTTTTAATTTCTACAAGCTGCAGAACGTTTGCTATTTAATTGTTAAACATTCATTGTTACAATGCTAAATCAGAAAAATTTATTTTTATCCACCAACACCGTCTGGACTCAAACCAGAATCTTTCCACTTTCGCGGCGGAATGAGTTATCAGTTACTCTACGGTGCGATATCTAAACAATCAATTCTTCATAATAAAGCAATTGTAACATAAAATCCACTACATGCGAGAGCTGATTATTTTAGCTAGGTAAGGAATTTAATTAATATTTAATACATAAAACGTAATTAAATCACTCTTAAGTCACGTGACAACGAACACCAATCAGAGTGTATGACGTCACTAACTCATAATCATAATCAGACGCTGTCATGAGAAGGACGCTGTTCACGATGTCAAATGGCTTCACTGTATAGTTAATATTGGGAGTGTGTAATTTATTATTATTTATTTGTAGGAAACGTCAAATTACATATAACTATAGCAACAATTACGAAAAAAACTTTTCATCACCTCATTAGTTTATCAGCGTTTATGAACGACAGTCACGTGACAACTATTGGCGTTTTGAAGCGAAATAGAACCGGTTTTTAAAATACATGACTTTTAAATATTTGTGGCTATATTAGGTACTTATGCACGATCTTAAACACTTTCTCAAAAATAATCATAGTCCCTATTGATAGATGGCTGTAGGACAAGCGAAAACTGCGTGAAGGGATTGATATGTCAAAGTAAAATAGATACCAACAATGAATGCTAGCATTGTAACATGCTTCTACTAATAATTGATTGATGGCGGTAATTTTCGTCCGAAATAGTTTTGTTACTTCCGTTTGATATGACTTGTTACGTCCGTGCGAAAAAGATTTGATATCCTCTTGTCGCGTCTAAAGAAGTTATAGTCCAAAAATATAAAATGATTTGAAGAAGTCGATATCATATTAACATTCTGATGATGGCGACTTGGTTAGTGTATACACAATTGTTTGTAACATTTATTGTACAATTGGTGTCCAAATCGTCTCTATTGGCAACTATGATGAACGTTATCTCGACATTCCATGCAGTTTATCGTTGGATCACTGCCGGATACAAACGGATGTCCTTATGGCTTCGTCGTGCTTCATACACACAAGTTCAATTATTCACTACAACGTATCTTACGTTACAGCCGTTGCAACGGCTGTAACTTAAGATACGATTTTAGTTAATGTTGGCAATTTGATTTGGCGGATCCGGCATTATATCCGACAATATCTATCGAATGCGGTAAATCCGAAAAAGGGCGGCCCAAGGTCGTGTTTCTGTGCAAAATAGAAATACTTGTGAAGAATTTCATGCGAGCGGTACGACGTCGTTCTTATATGTCCGTCTGTGCGCGAAATCTTTTCGTCTCGGCAACACTGTAGTTTAAACAACTTACCCTGCATAATATCTGACTCTTACTGTATTTTTAACCGACTTTAAAAAAAAGAAAGAGGTTCTCAATTCGTCGGAACCTTTTTTTTAAAATTATTTTTTATGTATGTTCCCCGATTACTCGAAGACATCTGAACCGATTTGGAAAATTAAATTCTTTTTTTGTTTGAAAGAGTATACATCCCAGGTGGTCGCATATAGTTTTTATTAAAATCGGTTAATCCGTTTTTAAATGATGTCAAAAAAACATATTTTTTAATGTATGCTACTTCATATCTCAAACATTTGTAAAGCGATTATGATGATTCTTTTCTTATTTAATAGGGTATATTTTCAGGGTGATCCCACATAAATTTTACTTAAATTGGTTCAGTAGTTTTTAAAAATGTGCGAAATCAAATCCACCACTAAAAAGTAAAAAATAAAAAAAACTTAAAAAAAAATATTAACCTCGTTCAAAAAAATCACTAAAAAGATGAAAATAATAAAATTTTGAGGTCGGAGCTAATTTCATTACAAAAAAAATCACATGAAATTTTGAGGTCGGCGCCTATTTAATAAAAGTAGATATGTACCTAATTAAAAGTTTTTGTAATGAAATTAGCTCCGACCTCAAAATTTCATTATTTTCATCTTTTTAGTGATTTTTTTGAAGGAGGTTAATATTTTTTTTTAAGTTTTTTAGTTTTGCGATAATTGTCAGTATAAATTATTACTTCTGTTCGTACTCTAAAGGTTTGTATGTGTGTGTTTAATTGAAATATAAGCTATATATATTAATCTCTTAAATAATTTTGTAATATACATACTGACTGTCAGATAAAAAATTCTCCATCTAATTCACAATTTTTTCAGGTCGATTGAAAATAAGAAAATAACATTTTTTAATTATTTTATAAAAAAATCATTGAACTTGAGTTATCAAAAAAAATAATAACTTATGAATGGTAAAATTATAAAAATTATAATTATTGAATTTCTACTTGTCTTATTATTCCACCTTTAAGACATTATATGTTTTAGAGTCGCGCTTAAATGAATTTTAATTCGAAAACTATTTCTGTGTATTCATTAACCATGTATTTAGTTAAAAATTCATGCAAAACACAAATTGAGGGAAATATATAATTATAAAAAACCCGGGTCGCAGTGCCAGAACCCTGCCGACAATATAGTGTATTTGATAATACAGGCAGTGTGGTTTTATTATGCGAACTTATGTTGGTTTTTGGGCAAAATAAAAAATTTGACTCCTTAATACACCCCTTAAAATAACATTTATTTTCTTAATTGCAATATTATTATCAATCGAACTTCTACACCAAATTATATACAACTTTCAGTAAATAATTCACTATCTGCAAAGTAGTGTTTTCATAAAATTTGCAAGTCCGGTCCTGTCGGGCAGATTTTATTTAAATTTTAGGGACACCTTTTAATTACTACTAAAGGGTTAAATGTCAATTTTGAAACGATTCTGAGAATTTTTTCGGTATTTTGGGGCCCAAAAACATTTTTCAACCCCTAAAAACTACCCTTAAAATGCCCCAATTACGCCCATTTTAAATAGGCTTCTTGCGGACATATATATATATAAACATTTTCAAAAATGGTGCCAAAGTGTTTAGGAGGTTATGAAACGTCGAGAAATTTTGGTCCGACCCCTAGGTCCCGCCATCCGACCAACGCCAATAGTGTATGTTGCCTTATGGCAAATACACTAATAATAAGCAAGGTGCAGACAAATATGCCACCTGTTTTATTTCAATACCTTCATTTTTTTCCAAATACAGTCGTGTTTGCGATGAATTATTTGTCAAAATTCAGAGCAAATTTAATAAAGAAAGACAATATTAATCTTAAGCGCTGCAAGCGCCCGTATGCGGACGACACAACGCTCCTTTGTTCTGGGAAAGATGCCATCAGTCTTGAAATAAATTTAAATATTGCTGTTAACTCCATGGCTGACTGGTGTTCAATCAATGGACTGATAATTAACACCGGTAAAACGAAAACCCAGCTATTTCGAACTAGACAGTCTAACCTTTCTATTTTACCGACGGCTGTTATCGACACTGGAATCATTGAAAACTGTGACATTTTTAACTATCTGGGTGTTATAATTGACGAACATTTATCTTGGCGCTCTCACATTGATCTCTGTTGTGCAAAAATATCCAAATGTTTATATATATTACGCCGTATGTCGGGAACAGTGAATTTGGAGACTATGCTTTCATTATATTATGCATTCATATTCCCTCATATCAATTATGGCATCCTGTTATGGGGAAACTCTACTGAAGCACAACGTGTTTTCATACTGCAGAAGAAAGCTTTGCGCATTGTTTTCAAGCTTAAATACCGAGAATCATGTAGAAACATATTTGTGAACAATAACATCCTCACTTTACCTGCTCTATATAATATATTTCATGCGGTAATGAACGCTCGGGAAAACCTTAATAAATATAATAGCAACTCACATCAATATTCAACAAGAAAAAAAAAATGACATCTTACTACCAGAGCCTAATTTGATGATCTACACGAAAAGCCCGTTTTATAGTAGCGCTAAAGTTATTAACTATCTACCCAATTCATTAACAGAAATAGCAGCGAATACAGTATTTAAGAAAAAATTAAAAATATATTTAAACAATGCATGTCCTTATTCGATAAACGATTTTTGTAGAATGTAATTTTATTGTAACCTTGACAACTTTCCTATATGCAAAATGTATTTTGTCCCGGAAAGAAATAAAATTTATTATTATTATTATTATTATTGTTTACACAGAGAAGGTGATCAGAAACCAGAAAAGCGTACGGAAAAATATTAAAACTGTCGATGAATTTGGGAATTCGGATATTTCTAACTTGTAGTAGAAGTCGATTTGATTAACATCAAATTAGTAGTCTTTTTAACGCTATATGAGTAAAAAGAAAAATAAATGTACATATATATTTTTAAAGGTAAAATATTGAACATAACTGACTAGGTTAAGTGTAGTTTCAAACCAAACCGGTGCACGGTGGTGATATGGTAAGGTTATTATGTGTAAAGTGTGTACAACAACAAGGACAGCTTATAGTTATTGTTATATAAAAAGTATACATGTCTGAGAAAGACAGCTATGACAAATGAAGTGCCAACTGGTAGGAATTCCTGTCACCAGCGCATTTTTCAAATGCGTTATCTTTGTAAAACAGTATGGTACGAGAGACAAGCAGGCTCTGGAAACTATCAGTGTGTTGTTATACCAGTCGACTGACTCTGGCTGTGGACCAAGAAATGCTGTCTTATGTTGCTTATGTTGGTAGGGTACCCATGCACAACGAGATAATAATATACAGCGAAACTCAGTTAAGGATTTTGTTTATTTGGTAGCTACGACAAACATTAACGCATTACAGAAAATCGTTGCATCGGACACCGAAAAGGAAGATATTTTCAAAAATATCACTATTAACGGCTGAACATCCTAAACAGTTATAAAAATTACATAAATCAGAATTAACTTAATAAGTAAGTGTTTGGAAAATTTCTATGATGATCCTTTTAAGTTGGTCAAAATACTACTTAATACTACCCTAATAAGAAAAATTATTGAGAGACATGTCTGGTGCTACTGTGTTTCTCGTCCAGGACCAATCCACCATTGAGAAAAGGCAGTATTTAAGAGCTCCCTAGCTTGTCTTAGTGGATGCCTACGTTATAAATCGAATAGAGATGGGAAAAACAGGTCTTTTTAGTGATCTGCATCTTTGCATCTGGATCCAGTATGTGAGCCGGCTCACTGAACCGGTTCAAAAAGAGCCGAGTTCTGAATATGTTACTGCAGTCTGCCACTGAGTTACCTAGTTCAGTCAATCATATCACGACCTGTATAGAATGAAGAATGCATAGCCAAACATGTGATGCATGAGTCATTTGAGCTGACAGATGCATCAAAGCAAGAACTGATACGTAAGTGTAAAATGTGCTTCTGTGTGTCAAGTGTTTCACTGAGTTATGCGGATCCGTTGATCCGTCGGCACAAAAAAAAGTGAGTCGGCTCTCACGAATCTTCTGTCGGAGTCGGCTCTTTGAACCGGTTCAGATCTGAGTTACCCAACTCTAAAATCGAATGCATTTTCCAAATAATATGTTTCAAAGACAAAATTTGTAACTTTATTTAAAAAAGTGTATCCTAATTTTAGTATCAAATATTTGACAATATACAATTACGCCCTCAAAATAAAACTGTGAGAGAAAGGTGATTTCTTTAACAACCTTTTAATTATTTCGATACACCATGTGTGCTTTTAAGACATGAGAAGCTGGTAATAACAGGCCATTTTTTAAAGATTTTCCACTAGGTGGCCAAACAAAAGATACCCCCTTCCCCTTCCGTACATAATTGAGTTGAAAAACATTATAGGAGACAAGTTATTTTTACAACAATATATACACGTACTAAATCAGGAAAATTATTTTTTAATGTTATTACAAGTTAGCACTTGATATATCAGTTAAAAAACAATGTTTTCATAGCAATTATATGCATTCAAAAAAGTGTTTTAATTTCTCTTCTATAACCGCTGATTTTTCCGCGAACTGATAAAACACCTCTTCGTGGCTTGAATGAAATTAAATTTCCGCGCTTTTTCATTGTCACCTGCGCTGCCGACTACCGGATTTTCACAGTATTACGTTGCTTTTTCCATGTTTTTCACGTTTACTAATTTCTCGCAATTTCTGTCACATGTGTCATGTGTACATATAAGCAAGCTATGCTCGATTAATTTTACCAATGATTGTTCTTCTTTTGTATTGTACTGACTAAAAATGTCGAATCTCTATAAGCGGTTAATAAAATTGTGAAAGTGTTCCCGGTTCGTTTTGTTTTTAATTATTATTTTAATTAATCTATAAAGGAATTGTTACTGCTAAATGACCGTGGGTCAACACAATATTACCGTTAAAAATTTTTTGAATATAAATCTCAGTCGATTTTTGAACATACATTTTTGAATAACTTTTGTGGCCAGATCGTGGTTACTACGTGGCCACGGCAGATCACTACGTGGCCATTTGGCTACCTAAGTACTTACTTAAAAATGGCCTGGGTAATAATAATATTTGTAATTTCTCTCCATAAAAAATAGTATATCGAGCCCTAAAGTGTGAAATGGTAATTTATTTTGATGCGAAGCTTCCTTAAAGCCAATTCAGATTAGCCGTTCTCGGTTACGATTCACCGGTCCGGTTCGGTTTTCGATTAATCTACAATTATTCTCTGTGCGCATGCGCAATTTCGAAATATGATTTAACGTTTGATGTGTAGTTAAACAGCTGGCTAGTCACGTGACTCCAGCAAGCGTTCTCATTGGCTACGGTTGCGAACGGTCCGGTTGAAATTAGAGTTGAACCTAAACGCTCGAACCGAACCGCAATCGGGAACGACTACGCCCTGATTGGTCGAGCTCCCAACCGGACCGGTGAATCGTAACCGAGAACGGCTAGTCTGAATTGACTTTTAGCCTCGGCTACTGGGGAGTAAACCGTTACCGTCAGCATCATTGAAATGCGTAGAAACTGCTTCTGTCAGGCTTTGAGTTTAATTTTAAACTTTGGTTTATATATTGGTAATTCTTTAGTGCGGTGTAACGTGGGGACTCTAGTACATAATATTTACTGTATTATATGTGTATATCTGTGGTGTCGTTTTGTTGACAAAACGGTGCTAAAGCCACGTGCCATTAAACCTAATACTTAATAATCGTTTAGACTTTAGATAAATAAAATGCTTTACGTCTGGATTGTTGATTTTATGTTTCATATAACAATACAAGAAATAATAATAATTTATCATAACAAAAAAAAAATAAGATCCACTTTTTTACATTCATATATTGTATCTTTATTAATGTCTAAGGTCAATTAATGCGCTTGCTTTATACTAGGTGTGTTTGGCATATAAGAGTACAATAGATAACTCAGTGAAATTTACTTTGAAAAGTGTAGATTAGGTTTACCACATGTGTACACTTATAGCAAACGGGCTAGTGATATATCTTACAAGGTTTAGATATAGGTTAGAGTTTGAACAGAAAAACAAGCTATTTTATATTTTTGTATTGTTTTTATATTGAAATTAAACGAAGCACAGTTTTCGTTACCCGTTTTTGAAATTTTTGTGTTTTAAAACTAATTTTTGTATTGTTTTTATATTGAAATTGATTAATTTTAAAACAAAAAAATTTTAAAAACGGGTAATGAAAACTGTGCTTCGTTTAACAATTGTCAAATTCAGACATATGTCACGTGATCTACTTACTTCTGTTATTGTTTACTCCGTTAGTCCGACACTGAAATACCAAACAGATCAGTGTATGCTACTTCTTTGTATAACAAACGTAAGAGCTTTTTAAACTGGAGTGCGATACTAAACAGATCTACTATGTATTTCATGTAGTGACATTCGTCAAGATTCTCAGACGTGTCAGGTGTATATCCACAGATTAATGTTATAGAATACGACTTTAACGATAGCTAGAACGAAAACTACAAAAGTGCACGTGGCTATAAAAATTGGGAAGATATGTATTCATGACTCATTTCAAGTACTACCTTAACATTTGGTCAGGAAAAACTCAGTTAAGCAGTCGATTGCGGGTATGGAACCAGAACTTGTCCATTGCAAACCTTTCGTAGTGCCATTTTAAGATCAACGACAATAAAGAATATCGGGGTTTAATTCCAATTCATATTTATATAAACTTTGTTACTTTGGCTATCTCTCAAGGTCTGGAAACTGACAGCGCTTACTAAACAAGTTGTGGAACGGACGATACGATCTCGTATTTAAATCTGAAATTTGTTAAATATAAGTTAAAGTTTTTAAAATATTCTATTTTTTAAATTAATAGAATCAGTTGTGAAAGACATAACCAACCCCTGACTAAGGAATCATATAAATAAACAATTTAGAAACCATCTAACTACACTTCATTCTGGACCCCATATAAAGAAAACCAATAATATAGGAATGAAACGCCGCTATTCTATAGGGATTCATACAAAAAATAATTCTGTACGATACTTACACAATGCATATTAATTATTTTTATTGATATATAAAAGTATAAAAGGACAATATATATAAAGAATTTTGTTTATCTTTCATACTATAAATCTTTTATACTTCGAATTCTAGGGTACATTTTCATCTTCCAAGAATATATTATAAATTTAGAGTTTATTATTTTATTGACGAAATTTTCATCGGTATTATAATACTAATTTGTAAAAGTTGAATAACTATAACTATTTACTAATAATAAAAAAATGTTCTATACGACTAGTATATACCAATTCCATTTATCGCTATTTCCTGCATTACATTTTGTCAAAAAAGTAAACACTACATACATTTTCTTCTGTTTACTAATAGTATTTAATTTGAATATCCCGTCTGCCAATATGTAAAATCTATGTTTTATTTTAATTAAAAATTTCATTAAAAAAATGCGACTTTTCATTCGGAATACAAGAACACAACTGTTTCTAATCAATTAAAGAATTATCATTATAATTACATAATTCTAAATGTATCACAATAATATCATAGATATTAATTTCTGTATTTTGAATAATTTTGTATAAAAAGTTCATGTTTGAGATCTCAAAATTCAATTGTACAAGTGTAATTAAGTTTATTTCAGAAAAATATCATAAGAATGTTTTATCCAACTGTGCAGGCTTTGACGACTACCGCTGTACCAAATCTACGTGGTTTCCGGGCTTGTAGCCCGTGGTCTATTAGTATTTCTGCCTGACGCGCACGTTTCGTCTACTACGGCGGTAGACATTATCAAAGGCGCTGTAGCAGCGGACGAAGTGTCCTTCATGACGGCTAAGTATGTCGATAGTCTAGAATTAGAATTAATAAATAGGGGCCAAACCGGTAGGCACTGCGACCTCAGAGGTCTATTTTGCTCCCCTAATGCTCCATCAGCTTTTTAGGATTCCCAGTTTATGTATGTTGATAATCTAAGCGTGAGTGTGTTCTCTGCTCGGCCGTAGACAGTTTTTCCTACTACGACCGAGCAGAAAACACTCTATCAGGCATCAGCCATCGACACACTTACCTGTGAGTCGCCTAGGACACTTTGCCCGCTGTCATATCACCTTTGATAATGTCTACCGCAGTAGTAAACGAAACGACAGGCAGAAATACCAATGGAGCAGAGCCTACAAGCCCGGAAACCAAGAATATTTGAAAAATGTTTATTAGTATTCTGGTGACGGAATCACAATAATTTTTATTATGATGCAAAGCATATGTTTTATGTCTAAAAAGGACGTTAATGAACCTTAATCCACATAAAAGAAGCATTTTATTTATTATTAAAACGTTTTAGCTTGTTTGGTTTTTACATATAGAACGGACATTTCGGTTACCTACTCTTCTAGATTTTGTGTGTACATAATATTGTTCTGCCAGTGGCGGGTGGATCTTAATATTTTAGTTTTAACTTGAATGAGTTATCAGTTACTTAACAATGATATATCCAAACAGTCAATCTTTCTCATATTTAAAGCATATTTTTCACATCATGCGAGAGCTAAATTTTGTCTTCTTATTTATTTTTGAATTAAATACGATTGACGTTACTAAAGTTTTAAAATGCTTCATTAAAGTTTATATTTTTATTGACTTTATTTCTTTTTTGTCCTTCGTAATTAATATAAAAATAATTTGTCGGGAAAAAGGACTTTTTAAGTAAACACTTATTTGTTATTTACAGCGACGTTTCGTTCCTTGTTTTGGAACTTTTTTTTATATATTTTTATTTTAGCTTAAAACTGACCTTTGGGAAAAATATAATTGGGCCAACAAAATTAGTTTTTTTTAAGATATTCGATAAAATATTTTTGTGAATTTTTTAGTAAATATCTAACAAAAGCTAATGGTGACTAAATAGTAATAACAATTTATGAGAGGTGGCTAAGATTTAAAAAAGTTCTGATGAAGTTGATTCTTGAGGTTTACACTTGAAAAACATTTAATTCGAATGAAACGTATTTTCCAAATTATTCAATCTCTTTGAAAATAACTTTTTCAGTTTGCAAAAAGTATTGACAAAAAAATGTAGCTAAGATTAACACTATAGCAGGGAAAAATATTTTGGTAAGTAGATACTCCATAAAATTGAAATATTTATTGGGAACAATTTCAAATAATATTTATGTAAAATTTGAGTAGTGATACGTTCAGTAAAGGTAATATTAAGGAAATATAAATGCATATTGGAGATTGAAAAGGAACAAAAGCTATGCACGAACAAATATTTTCTATCGAATTTGATATTTATTTTCTTGTCTTTCGTATTGTGTTTCATATTGATATTTCATTTTAGAAAATGCCAATCTGTTTTTTAAAATTCGCCGTCAATGTTTCTTGTACTTATTGCGCGTGCAAATTTTTTTGTTGTTGTCCTGTAATTCCCATGTGGCACAATGTTGGTTCGGGATGTAGAGAAGGAAAAGGTTTGAAATGCTTGTTACATGTACATATGGGGCTTATATCGGCTTGTGTGCGAACTGAATATAAATTTTCTGCCTATGTATTAGAAATTGAAATAGGGGTATGAGATTTAAGGGAAGTGGCTAGTCATGTTCGCGCTAAGTGTGTTTTTGCTCCTCCGAGTTGGTCCGTCGTTCCCTCATCTCTGGACGCTTGGACACTGACGTTCGCCTCCGCAGAGACATCTATTTTCTTATAATGTCGCGGATATACGACTACGTTTAAAACCAGATATTCTCAACAAAAAAATTTGATTTATTATGAGAATAATAGTTAACTTAAAATCTACCTGCTCATTGAAAATCGTTTTTCATATCATTCGCTCTTTTTTATACCGCGTACTTATGATCTCATAATTATTCATTTCATCATTATTTAGTGAGGTACTGACAACAAATACAGGCTGCTACAAAATAAAACCCAGTTGCAAATACTACTCTTAACTTTAAAAAATGTTACTGATTTTAAGGTTGGAATGAAAGACCGCGCACATTAAATCTACGCGGATTAGCACGGCTAGCACACCAAAGACCAGAAATGTCCGTTCGTGAAAGTGCCTATGTTATTTAACGTAGTTGAACACATTACAGTAGCACCTGCAACTAGCAACGATCATCAGAGCAAGTCATGTCGGTCGGAATAAAATACTGACCTACAATTTTTATCTGACCTTGCCGGAATGATTTAATCTTGAAGAACTCATAGAATTTTTGTTGTGACAGTCGAAACTATTAAAAGAATTTTTTTTATCTCTCTCCATAATTCGGAAAATAAGTGAAGAATATCACCATATTATTTCTTTTCTTCATTGATAAGGTTAGCCCAAAATCTTCTTTTTAATTGCCTTCTTCCTTTTACTTTACACAACATCGTGAAAATAAAAAATTCACACTTATTACTTGAAAAAAGCAAAATTACTGCCGCACACGAGATGCTAGTGTAATTGCGCGATATTTAAGGGCAAGCTGTTATAAATATAACTCGAACTATTTATACTTCAAAGTTTAAATTCGTTACATCAAACATTTGTTGAAGGATCGGAAGTTTTTGCTTAATTTGGTTTTAGCTCAAGTTGTCTATGTTTAAATTAAAAAATAAAAAGAAAACTAAGCTTGTATGAAATGTATGGGCATTTCAAAAAAAATGTCTGGATTAATTGTGAAATTGCAGGCACCAACATATTTAAATATTAATAATTTTTATTTTTGTTTCAGGTGAGAAATACAGCCAATTGATTTCCGTTTACTTGTTATCGCATAGGTAATGTAAATCTAATAATATTTTTTCCTTCGGTTTATATATATTTTAGTCTAAGCGACTGACGTAAAAATGGTTCCCATTTTTTAGAGGATGAAAGTTTCAGAAAAGTTAGTACATATAATTAATTCCATCACTGGCCTAGGCAACCCTGCGAGAACCTGAGCCGATAGCGGAAAATGTCACTTCCGGTATTCATTTTGTTGTTATTACTGATTCCATAGAGCTAAAACCTTTAATTTTTATGAATTTGTTACTCGATAAAAGTTTTTTAGGAATATATTAAATAATGGCAACTCAGTTTTTTTCAAGTTTTTACATGTTACCATTATGTTTGATGACGGCAACCATATATATTCGTAAAAAGCTCTTATTGACCAACAAATTCATAAACATTAAAACCCCTAACTCTATGGGACTAGTAACTACTTCAAAATGAATACCCGTAGTGGTATATCCCCGCTGTCGGATCAGATTCTCGTAGGGTTGCCTAGTCAAGTAATTGAAGTTGATATATGATATACTATCTTTTTTGAAATTTTAAAATCGGAAGCATTTTTTACATCTGTCACTAGTCTTGAACTATTATTACTTTGTCAAAACCGAAAAGCTGAAACATTTAATATTTTTAACGGCAAATATTTTCGTTTATATTACGTAAACACATATCGCTAAGAGAAATTATATATTTTTTTAGTTCTAAAATTTGAAGTATTTAGATTTTCTAGAACAGTTATTTTGTATCCATTATTAAAGTTACTGTGATCCATTTCACATTTTTTACTACACAATGAAAAATATGTGTAAATTGCACATTTGTTTTCTATTGGTACGAGAAAAGAAACAATGGAATTTTCGATTTATTCGTTCACTTTTCCTAACGCAATAACGTTCTTAGTACATCACAGAGATCACTTGACAAATCAACCGAAATGTCGAAAACAATGTTTCTGTTGCATATGTCTTTTTCCGTGAATGCCAGAGAGGTTTAATAAATTTAGGGAATCGTAAGCGAGATTCCAAAACTATATTATTTTCATTATGTTTCTGTTAATAGGGATTTAAGCTCTATTCGAGTTAAAACAAAATATATATCCGATGCCAGTTGACGTCGATAATGCGCACAGCGCATAGTGGCAGCATATACGGTTTAAAATCACAGCTTTGACATACAATAGGACCCCGATTAACGCGGGAGGTGCGTTACAATAAATTCATGTGCTATACGAAACAGCGCTTAAACGAGGTCATCTTAATACGTAGATAATAGGCGTAAGTGAAATGGAACCGAGAATAAGAAAATTTGTTAATTTTTTTTTTATTTTGTAACATTTATTGTCAAATACTTTTTTGTCACATTAAATTATAGATGTATTAATTGTTAATATCAATTTTTGTTCATAAAACATTTATAAAAATCAAATGAGAAGTTATGTTTTTGATGAGAAAGATTCGTCATTTGACATATTTTGTTTTTTGTGAAAATGTCGTTTGCCTTTTTCTGTTTCATTTAGTAATCTGTTGTCGATAGCAAAATATTGCATCAATGACACTTCGTCTTGCTTTTGAACTTCTATCAACATTTGAATCATTTTGTATAAATTGATCCCCATAACTTACGTTAATGTGGATACATTTTTTTAGAAATCTTTTAAGAGTAAAACAGCGTTGAGCAAGGTCCTAATGTATTAAATTATATTTGTTTTCAAAATTGATGAATATCTTCGAACGAAAAATTAATTCAAAAAACAAATGCGTAATTATCGAGTCTGTTTCTTGATCACGATCCTTTTTCTCAAGAACGGCTAGAGGTATCAAATTGAAATTATTATCAAATATTAAAGTCTATGTTCCCACAAATCGCACAAAATTCTCATCAAAACCTATAGAATTTTTCCTATTGATCTAGAATCTTGAAATTTAGTACGAAGGAAGGTCTTATAGCACAAGCGGAGAAAAAATCGGAAACACGAATTTTCAGTTCTATGTGGGAATTATATCGTAAGAAAATTAATTTTTAGGGTTTTGTCAAAACCCTTTTTCTCAGGATGATTGTTAACTATGTTAAACTGCTAAAACGGTATGGATCTCTCAAAACGCGAGTTATACGCGCACTTGTTCATCTTTTTTTTCAAACTATTGGAACGAACTCCGTGTAACTTAAATAATACCGTTGGATCTTTTAGCAAAGAGTAAAAAACTTGCCAGGGACAAATCCGTAATTGCCTGTATAGGATCAAACTTATTATAAACACAATAGTGGAAATGTAAACAAGCTTCAACATTTTTGTCAACGTGGCTGTTCCATATGGATAGACTAGGAATTGATTAACTTTGATAGTTTATGTGTTATTTCATTAAATAGACGTTCGATTAAAATTAAAAGAAATTTATGTACAACATAGATACGCACAAAAAATACTTTAGTGTACAAATTCAATAAGTAACAAATAGTTTATAAAATTAATACTGAACCCGTTTAACTATTTGTTGAGAGTTTAGTGAAATGATCATTTACTTAAATTTACAATTTGCGTCTGACATGAGCCAACACGGAAACGGTTTTATAAAAGCGGGCGATTTGTTCTGTTTTATCTGTGCACAGACTGAATTTATAGCATGGCCGTATCACTGCGCTGAAGTTTATTTCTTTAACAGATGGAACAGGGACATTTCACATTCCAGCAGCTGCTGATATTTAACGAACGACATCCATCCTCGAGCCTATCGAGCTATTAAAAAGAAAGAGAAAACATTATATATTACAGCGACCCATTTATAAGAGTTATCTGTAATTATTAATGTAATCAGTTATATTTAGGAAGTTTGATATACACTGGCGTATCTAGGTTTATCTTCCAGGGGAGGCGACGACTGATCCCTGAAAAATGGTGGCACTATCTACGCAATAAAAATAATTTCAACTTGAAGTGTTGAGCTATATTTCGACCATCGTTTTTTGGAATGTTTACTTAAATAAAATTACTTAATTTTTTTGTAAACGTGTTTGTTTTATCAATGAAACCAGCTTCGAATTTCGTTTTTTCTTAGTAAATATATTTAAAACTTTTTTGAGCGTGACGCTTAAGACTAAAAGATTAAAATAGAGTGGGGTGGTCTCTTGGCCCAAATGCACCACATCCTGAGAGGATTGCTGTGCTTCCCCTTTTACTGGATCTAGTCATCAAATAATCTGGATCTTCTTATGAGCTCCAGAAGATTTGCTACTAGATTATCCTGTGGAACTATTCCATCCTCATCGATGTAACCAAAAATGGTTGTTCTCCTGTAAGTTAAAGCCTCACATTCGAACTCGATATGGGTGGCTGTTTCATCCTCCATTTCGCAAAATCTACATAGTGTTGATTCCTGATGTATCCATATCACATGTACGTGTTTTCTTAAGAAAGCATGACCGGTTAAAAGCCCAATCACCTTTCTGACGCTTTCTTTAACGTATTTATTTTCTATATGCAGAAAAGAAGTGCTGAAAATCTATCTTCTCCTGCAGTGAATCTCAGCCACGTCTTGATTCTCCACATAGCTGAAAAGCTTTTTTCACATCCGACTGAGCTGTCTCATGGTATGACAACCGCAACTTAGATTGATTTGTAAAGATTTGGGAAACAATCTTTTTGTATGCTTACCTTTAGAATTTCTAGTGGTAGGTCTTTTTTTAGTATCCATCCCAGTATTTGGGGTTGGTAACCCAACATCCTGGAGTGGGCACCAAACAATTCTGTGGTAGGCAGGGCCCACTCGCCCGTCCTATATACGCAAATATTGATATAACGTGAGTTTAATGTAGGTAAATAAAATGGGATTATTTTACGTGTAACGTCAATATGCTGGTTGAAATCAAACACACAGTATATTTCATTAACACGTAAAAACCGCGCAGACTATACCAGGACGGACCAGCACTGTGCGAACCTGCAACCTTCACGACTATGCCCGCACGGAACAGCAACTTTTATTGTAGCTTTCGTGTGCGGCAGACAGTTTGCAATTTTTAAGTTGTGAGTGTGCAGCATTGACATGTGTAGTTCGGTGGATGAAGTTTTTATTTTGACGATGTGTAATGAAGAGGAAGAGGAAAAAACCAGGTAAAAAAACGTTTTGAAAAGAGGAAGCATTATTTACTGAATTATTGAGAAAGACCAACAAAAATTCTTTAATATTTTGTCTGTCACAACAAAAATGCTATGGTCTCTTGGATATCATTTTTTTCGCCTACAGTACAAAAATAGCACAAAAATATCAGATTATGTCGGCCCAACACAACCAAATAGAAATTGCAGGTCAGAATTGTACCCTAGTGAACATGATTTGCTTTGACGGTCGTGATCGTTGCTGGTGTCGGTACATGCAGGTTCTGGTCTACTGTGCGCTACTCCGTTAAATAAAATGTGTTAATTCGTACAAGTATATTGAGCATGGTCTTTTACAGTGTTTAATGTTAATGAAAATTGGGTCCATAAAGACATAATTTAGATAAGTTTACAGAAATATTATCGAGTCGCGAGTGTAAAAAGATTAGGCGCCTAAATGAGTAACCCTGTTTGAACTCCGCATACTGTAAAGTTTTCCTCTAACAGTGCACATGCTTTATAAATAATTTTATTCTATAATGTTACTTCACTGGATCAATTTTTAATTTCAGATAATATCAGTTTGTAACTTTGACTAAAAATTTATTAGTTTATTGGCCTTTAAAAATGACACAAACAATCCCGAAGCCTAAAAAGTTTGCTAAATCTGACTTTGAGTATTATGGAAATGTAATAAATTCTTCATTTGAAAAATTGGAAAAAAGCCTTTGATTTTCGATTCTTCTGTGTATAAAATCGGGATTACCGTACAGCTTCGCTTTAATATCTGATTCTAAACGTACAAAAATGTTACACATTTGTGTTTTGTCCGTTGTCGATAGCTTTGTCGTTTGATGTTTGTTTCTTTCAGTTTCATGTGTGAGTATTCTCTGAAAAATAGAATTATTTAAATAATTCTGTTTGCTGTTCGTTAAGCTACATAGTGATGATTTATTAAATTACAAATAAGTTTTCTAAAATAACTTCTCACCATATACTATAATGTGTTTTTAAATTGTTTTTTTAACAAAAAAGCCTCATTTCGTTCATGTTTCCAGTACTACATTATATTTTTAACTTCCGAGTACATTGGGAAATTATTGTAATATGACCGAAAATCGAAATACAAATTTTTAACAATTTATTCAAGGTTACTACACTATTTTTAACTATTTTTGAAAAAATGTCTGAGTTTGTGTGTGTGTATGTACGTATGATCATTTCGTTCTAAGACGAAATTTCGAGAATACAAATTAGATCTGATTATAAATCGTTTCTGTAGATCAAATAAACTGTAAATACTTGGCTAAAAGTCATATGGGAACATATTTCTAGTTTATTAAGTACGCTAACATCAATGAATAAGATTTTTTATAAAAACATTGTTTCATATAATATTTATATAAAAAGCGTTTTATTTATCAAGACTTTTGTTTTAGTTTTCGCGTTTTTAAAAAATATCAAAACTAAAAAAATACAGACTTTTAAATGAAGTTCATATTTTGAAATTAATACTAAATACTCAACATTTCGGTACTTTTCTGTAGGTATCATATTGTCAGTCAAAAACTCCCACGCGAAAAATAATATTATAGAGATTAAAAATTGTAAACTTGTTGACGCTTCAGCTGATAAACGCACTGTTATTAGAAATACATAACAAATCTAATTACCTTGAGTTTTGCAAACCTTTCCAATCGGTGACATTTTGAATCCAAAAGCTGAAGCAACCCACTCGTTTCATCACCCACACACGAAACTACCCACCACACATTAGATACGGACGTTAAACATGTACGCATAACTCTCTATTCATTGAATATAATCGAAAATTCCACCAATGTGAACGCAGATACATTGTTAGATAATATATATGTATATAGTACCTATACTATATAATATTATGTACAGAAGCGAAAGAACACACAGCAATCTTTGACAGTTTAAACATTTTTTCTTAAATTCTTTTCCAGTCCATCTGTTTTTCTCTGGGAATTTCGTATATCGAGTTTTCACATTGTTTATATTATGTATATTCGGGACGTCTACACATTCACATGAATATAAAGTCGTATTAAAAGTTTATTTATTTTTATCTTCCCGGTATTGAATATTTTCAAAAAAAAAAAAAAAGTTATATATATGTTTTGGTCCGATTTCTGAAAATCGAGTTTTCATCAGATTTCGACGTTTTGAGAACCTAGGAACCGTGTGTTTCAAGATTTTTTTGGCCCATTTTAAACAAAATTATTAATATATCTGTATCTATAAAAACTTTTACGCCGAGCATTGTTTCCCCTTTCAAAAATATAAAGAAAAACGTAAAGATATTTTTTTTTCAAAAAGTCACTAAGAGAGATTGCAAATTTCGGTTCACACAGCTGGCGGAGATATCGTGGAACATACATAAAAAACTACTAAATCGATTTAAATAAAATTTATGCGAGATCAACCAAAGATATGCCCTATTAAATAGAAAAAGAATTATCAATATAAGTTCACAATAATTCTTGAGATATGAGGTAGAATACATATAAAAAATATGTTTTTGCGAAGTCATTTAAAAACGAATGAAGCAATTTTAATAAAAAGTATATGGTACCAAGATAATTTTCTGAACAATGTGACGTCAAAATTTATCAAATCGGTTCACAACTGCCGGAGCTATCGCGGAACATACACAAAAAAATATAATAAAAAAAAAAATACGCGTCGCTTTGGAGAACTTAAAACCCAATGGTCAAATTTTCACCATCATAATCGACGTAAAGTTAATACAAATATGCACATATAATCGAAGTCGTTGACTCTGTATTAATCAAGTACCTATAGAAAATCAAAGTTTAGATGGGACGTTTACTTTATATACAGATAATCAGCAACAAAAATTGTGTTTAAAAAAAATAGCTTTTAAAGTTTCAGATACGTTTTGATTATCGACGTGTAACGTTGACATGTTTTTGAGCATCTACTTCATATATATCAAGAAAATATTTATAGAACAACAAACAAAAAAACTTAAAAAATATATTTTTTGACACAGCAAATTTTGATATATGTTTAATTTTGTCGTGGCTAGCCCAACAATAAAATCTATATTTAAAAAAAAACAGCTGTTTTCAAGATACGGGTTCCATTAAAAATGTTTTGTCCGAAAAATATCGCTTTTCAGAAGGATGTAGCCCGTTAAGGTAGTTGTCGTGGTACAATATTGTCAAAAAGTTATAGATTATACTCGCCACAAAAGTATACTAGCTTGCAGCTAAGTGATCCATAATTTGTACGCAAGACTGTACCAATGGAAACGTAACCCATACAGTATTCATATGCATGTATACTTTTCTATAAATTGTTGAACTTTAAACCTTTATTTATAATTAATGTAGACGGTCAAAAACATTTTTTTATTTTTTTTAAACTCATAATAAATGCATTGAAAGACTGTCAGTTTTTGGAAAGTTTCTGACAGTTAGTTCTTTTTTTATAAATAAGAAACTGGTTCAGAACTACAGAGATCGTATACAATCAATGTTAATTATCCAATTTTTAATTGAATTTATCTCGGATTATGTACGGTCGATCTACTTCAAATTTTCAGGGTAATTGTATTATTATGTTCTTAATAAGTACACAGAAATTAAGAATCTTCTGACGGTGTGCCTTAACCACGACAACTACCTTAATGGTTGGAGACAACATTATTTTCAGAGAATCTATTAGAATAAAATGTATATTTTTATATCACTTCAGCTGCGTTAAAACGTTTATAATTAATTAATTGATTGTCTCACTAAAGGAACCTGCAATATAAAGGCTTACAATGTGATTAAATGTTTTTCGGAAAACGAACCGTTTTTTACAATTTATCGTAAATGTAATTTCGTTAGATATTTTTTACATCGATGTTGTTTTCCCATCTGTCAGGTCGAGTTTCAGAACCTGCAACACTAACTGACGTAAACGTAACTTGTTGCGTCTTCAATAATATACATGCATTTTCTGAATGTAATCTTTCATGTAATTCATTCCAGTCATAAATGCGTAATAATATTATATTGTGGGAAATCCGCCTGTTTCGTACCGCTGTACCTACATTTTGAAACTGAAGTAATGAAGTAATATGCTTACGTAACACGATATAAATTTATAGATATTTTTGTTAGATGTGTTCAGATAGAAATCGAATTAAAACGTGTCGGGTTCGGATATTGTATCTAAATTAATAAATATAATTGTTTGATTTGAGAATTTTGTGTATTAGTTTATTTAATTGTATAAATTTTCTACAATATATATACTAAAAAACAAACTATTTATTAATTAAATTGGAAATTAATTCTTTTAAAAAGAAGACTCTTTGAAATTGAAGCATTAATAATAAGCTTCATTTTAAACTTTTTTACAAAAGGGGGTTTTCAAATAAGTTATTTATACGGACGAACTATTTTCTTTTAATTTTAATTTAATTTAATTTTACTTAATTATGGAAAATCACTTTTAATTCTTTATGATTGATAATTTTTGTACAAGAAGAAACTTTTGTGTAGTTTTGGTTTTAAACAAATTTTGATGAAATATAGGTAAGCTCTAAACATTATAGAAAATAAAGGAATTTATTTTCTACTTTAATTTAATGCGTTTATAATAATGCGCTTCTTAGACGTTTTTAGTCAGTTGATAACTGGACAACTAGATTACATACTTTCAAGATATATAGTAGCAGGAACTAAAAAAGCTTCGCAGATAGAATATATTATTTACTTTGCACATTAATGTTTCAACTCGTTTCCAATAAATCATAGATAATATTGCGCGAAATTGTTTATGATTGATTTATAAACGCAGAATCACATATTGCCGTACATCTGATATGCAGTGAAAGGTTTTCTTTGAATAATAATATATCCTATAAATACTCTTTCCTTTCGCTATTGCTCCCTAAAGTGTAATTTACATTTTACAAAGTCGCAGTGTTTCTTGTGTTACATAAAAGAATATTTGAACACATTAATCATTCTGTCAAAAAGAAACTTTCTGTCGTCGCCATTTTATTCTGGCCGGTCGCCCCCGCATCTTTATTTAATTTTACAGCTGTAAAATTTGTTTAATTTAAAACACACCAGATTGAATGCGATAAACGTACACGAAAAGGATTCTTTTCTTTAACAAAAGATTTTGATAAATTACTTTAATGAATTGAATGAAATAAGACTTTAGTTTTATCGTTATTCTCTTGTTTTAATCTCGTTCTTATTTTGTGATATTGTGTATTGCATACGTACATATAAACTATACAGTAGGTATATTTAAAACTAATTGAGTAGAACTTTTGGGATGAAAGGTTATACATACAAAGTAAATAAAATCTAGAGGCAGTTAATTAATAAACGCAATTTATATTTCAAGGACTTTTCAACTACTCCCATCAGTGGCGGCTCGTGGATTTCAAGGTTGGTTAGGAGAAAATTTGTTCTTATATTCAGGGGCATATATATGTCAAAATTTTGCTAAGAATGGGCTCAAATATAAAAAATATGATCGCAAAGGATGATAGATATAGTAAGTACCTGATTTTATCGCAATATGTTTTTAACTTAGGTCTCTCCCTCTGGTTACGCCCTTGCTTATGTTTCGTATCTTACAAGACTCCTCCTTCATTATTACAAATATTTTTTTTGTGCTAAAAAGCAAGCAAGACCAACAAACAATTTTTGTTTGTAATTTGAACTGCAGAACCACGCGCATTTAGAAAACCAGGAAATAAAATTTGTATTATACGTTAACAGAAAGAGAAATAGTAAGACGATCATATTATTCTAGATCTTTTTATCGTCATGTTTCCATTGAAATGACAATGCCTGAATCAAATTACACAGTACGTCGTCGATGATTGGATTTATTATTGAATCTAACCATATGCTTTTACTATGTGGGTGGCCGTGCTGACATCATGGTTGCCGTTGCAATGGACGTTGGAAATCAAGGCTTTACACAATTTTTCATTGTAGTATGTATGCCACTGTATACTACCTTGCTCCATTTTCGACGATGTGAGATGTAAAATGTGGCATGCTAATTTTATGATAATATTACGTCTAATTGCGTGGTATATATTGAACGTATTGATACTTTATTAGAATTTGAATTAATTACAAAATGTATTTATGCGTCGGGGTTGCGTGTAAATTAGGTCTAGCAGCTCACTACAATCTCACAGTATAGTTCAAAACCTACATTTTGGCTTAAATTTTATTAATGTATTTTGTGATTTATGAAAACATTAAAAATCGTAATAGGAACTAGCTTCAAAATGCCGTGTCGCATGTAAAATTAGCTTACATAAAAGGTGGATCTACCTAGGCATGTGAGTACTTTCTCACTCGCACAAAATCTTTCATGTATCCCATTCTTAGAACAGTTAAAATAGTTCTTGTTTGCTTATTAAGTTTTTATTTTTTATTACTTATTGTTGTTTTGTTACGACAATTGAAACTCCCTATCAAAAATATCGTTTACGCACAAAGAGAAAAAATGACAATAAACGAAATCAAATAAAAAACAACAATTAAATAGCAATTATCTCTTTACATTTGATACTATCAAATATATTTATTTTCATATAGAAAGAAATTAAAATGAGATTAATAATTAATAATTCAGTGGTTGGTGGAGCATCATATACATATTATATAATAATGAGTGCTGACGATAATGCCTGAGCACGGAGACAGCACCTTTGGCATGACTTCCGCACCGAACACAGCACAGACTGTGTAAGGTGCGGGAGCCCCCAACCTATTAAACAATACAAGTAATGCTAAAATGACAACAATAACAACAATAGATAAATGAAGCAGCCATTAATAACAATAAAAACCCGGGTCGCAGTGCCACAACCCTGCCGACAATATAGTGTATATGCTTATACAGGCAGTGTGGCTTTATTATGCGAACTTTAGTTGGTTTCTGGGCAAAATAAAAAATTAGACTCCTTAATACATCCCTTAAATAACATTTTTTTTTTCTTAATTGCAATATTATTATCAATCGAACCTCTGTACCAAGTTATATACACCTTTCAGTAAATAATTCACTATCTGCAAACTAGTCTTTCTTAAAATTTTTAAATCCGGTCCTGTAAGGTCGATTTTATTAAAATTTTAGGGACAGATTTTAATTACTGCCAGAGGGTTAAATTTCAATTTTGAAACGATTCGGAGAATTATTTCGGTATTTTAGGGCCCAAAAACATTTTTCAACCCCTAAAAACTACCCTTAAGATGGCCCGATTAGGCCCATTTTAAATAGGCTTCTTGCGGTGATGGATTTCAACACGTGGGCCAAATTTAGTTGAAATCAATTAACTCTTTCGAAAGTTATTGCCCGCACACATATATATATATACAGGATGTCCCATAAGTCGACGTCCAAATGAAGTGAGGTGATGGGGGAGGTCATTTCCTATCAAAATAACCATAAATGTGGTTATCCAATTGTTTACGGTTCGAAAGTTATTTCAATTTTTGTATTTTTCTCTGAAATCGTGTAGTGCTTATACTAAAAAATTAATTTAAAAAAATCTATGAGTTGTTTGGTTGATTTTTTTTTAATAGAATTCTGAAGGGTCTGCCTTTCCAAAAAAAATAATTTTCATGAGCTCTCTTATCATCTGTCAAATAAAAAAAATGGTTTTGTAAACACTTTTCGGTGGCAAGAAAAATATATTTGATTTTAAATTCACGTTGACACAAAAAAGTGTCATAAAAAGAATTGACCAATTATCAGAAAAACTTGTCCATTTAATAGAGATTCTAACGCGGTATAGTACAACTCGTTATTCATGACAGTTTTTTTTATAACAATTTTTTTACGTGCAAGTCGTGTTTGTTAAAAAATACATTTTCGAAAATTTCAAAATCTAAGTTGGCTGGAACGACTTAAACAAATTAATACGTTCCTCTTTCATTCACTACTTCTAATGTATGCTCGCTATTCGTTTTATTACTAGTAAACCTCCGACTTGACTTTTCATTTTGTACTTTGTTATTTGGACCTGCGCTTGGTAATTTGAACTTCGATCCTGTTTGTGATTTGGACTCTCTTCAAGTTGGACGCATCAAAATGGTTTATTTCCATCGGGAGTATGCAGAAATGCACTATGTCTACGGGTTTTGTGACGAGAATATCGGGCACGATATCCCAACCAAGAACACTATCCTGACCACAGGGTGTTCCAAAGTATACATCGGCGGTACATAGAAGGTGAAATCCCTGGGAATGAGCAAAGAGCTGGAAGACCTAGACTTGACATCGACGAAGATGAAATAATTGGAATGGTGACAGAGGACCCATCTACAAGTGTTCGTCGTTTGTCAAGACGTTCGGGAGTTTCGAAGTCCACAGTGCACCGTATTTTAAAAAGGGATCAGTTACATCCATACCATGTGCAACGTGTGCAAGCACTTTTACCCGCTGATTATAACAAAAGGGTGCAATTTTGCCGAGAAATGCTACGTCGGAACAGGGAAGATCCTCAGTTTTTTAATAACATTTTGTGGGGTGACGAATCGAGCTTTCGAAGGACGGGAGTATTCAACATCCATAATTTTCACTCTTGGGATTATGTAAACTCTAGAGCTATAAGAAACGACCATTTTCAACATCAGTTTGGGGTCAACGTGTGGGCGGGAATTGTTGAAGGTAAAATGATTGAGCCCCTTGAGCTACCCAGAAGGATCGGGGGCGATGAATATCTTTATTTTTTGCAAAATGATTTGGGCGGCTTACTGGAACACGTGTCGCTAGAAACACGCCGAAACATGTAGTTGCAGCACGATGGGGCTCCTTGTCACTATGCTCTAGTAGTGAGACGATACCTCAACACCGAATACACAAATCGCTGGATTGGAAGGGAAGGAACCATCCAGTGGCCACCGCGGTCACCTGACCTAAACCCCCTAGACTTCTTTTTATGGGGTTATTTCAAAGAACTGGTCTACGCGACAGAAAACCAAAACGAACATCAGCTGCGGCAAAAAATAAGAATTGCGACCAATACAATACAAAATAACGAACGGGCGTTTCCACTAATTTCGAACATTTGTTGTAACTTTAAATAAAATTTGGTTCATTTGTGATAGACCAGACAACTTAGATTTTGAAATTTTCGAAAATGTATTTTTTAACAAACACGACTTGCATGCAAAAAAATTGTTATAAAAAAAACTGTCACGAATAACGAGTTGTACTATACCGCGTTAGAATCTCTATTAAATGGACAAGTTTTTCTGATAATTGGTCAATTCTTTTTATGACACTTTTTTGTGTCAACGTGAATTTAAAATCAAATATATTTTTCTTGCCACCGAAAAGTGTTTACAAAACCATTTTTTTTATTTGACAGATGATAACAGAGCTCATGAAAATTATTTTTTTTGGAAAGGCAGACCCTTCAGAATTCTATTAAAAAAAAATCAACCAAACAACTCATAGATTTTTTTAAATTAATTTTTTAGTATAAGCACTACACGATTTCAGAGAAAAATACAAAAATTGAAATAACTTTCGAACCGTAAACAATTGGATAACCACATTTATGGTTATTTTGATAGGAAATGACCTCCCCCATCACCTCACTTCGTTTGGACGTCGACTTATGGGACACCCTGTATATATATACGTATATATATATATATATATATATAAATATATATATATATATACATATATATATAAACATTTTCAAAAATGGTGCCAAAGTGTTTAGGAGGTTATGAAACGTCGAGAAATTTTGGTCCGGCCCCTAGGTCCCGCCATCCGACCGACGCCAATAGTGTATGTTGCCATATGGCAAATACACTAATAAGAAATAAGTAACTAATAGTAAAGGGTCTTTCATTAAGCGCTTCCTATTAAATTTAAATAAAACAAAGTATGTGTGAGGTATATATATCATCGAAATTTTGTATTCGTTTGAAAGGCCTATCAATGCCATGATGTGTGGAACATAACATCGTTCAAATGTCCGCCGTGGCTTCTCTATGTGGCGCGCATCCGAAATGTCCAATTTTTCATGACTCTAGCGCATAAATCAGGCTGAATTTGACCGATGCCATGGGTTATGTTGGCTTTGAGGGTCGCTGTGAATTGTGGCTTATTCGCATAGACCTGCGACTTAAGAAAACCCTACAAAAAAAATCTCGGTGGCCACTTTTCCACGTGAGATGACCATGCCCTCAATGTGGCATGAGCTGTGTGCCACCTAGCGCCGTCTTGTTGAAACTACTTGTCGTTGGTGTCGTTATCATCCAATTTAGGCCAAAAGAAGTTAATAATAATCGACCTATAGCGCTCGCCGTTGATGGTGATGGCCTGGCCAACGTCGTTCGCAAAGGAATATGGACCGATGACGCCGCCAGCCCAAAATCCACACCAAACAGTGACTTTTTCGGGATGCATTGAACGCTCTTGGATCTCATGTCGCAGGTCTATGCGAATAAGTCACAAACCACAGCGGTCCTCAAAACCAACATAACCTATAGCATCGGTCACATTCAGCCTGATTTATGCGCCAGAGGCATGGAAAGTTGGACATTTCGGATGCGCGCCACCCAGAGAAGCCGCGGTAGACATTTGAACGATGTTATATTCCACACATAATGGCATCGATAAGTCTTCCATACGAATAAAAAATTTCGGTGATATCTCACACACACTTTGTTTTATTTAAATTTAAAGATACTTAATGAAAGACCCTTTACAGATAGTAAAATAGTTAATAGATAAAAGAAATAAAAAATAGATAATAATTAAGAAGGGGTAACAAGAATAATAACAACAATATCAACAGAATAATACATACAACAGCAAAAAGCGAAAGGCGGTGATGACACTGTAGTAGGACTTAAGAAGGCTGTATTATCTCACACCGGGGAGATGGTGTGCCAAACCCAGGTAGCCCAGGACAGCATTGTGGCTAAAAAACCAGATGACACTGTAGTAGGACTTACGGAGGGTGTATTGTCCCACACCGGAGATATGGTGTGCCAAACTCAGGTAGCCCAGGACAGCATTGTGGCTAGACAACCAGACCTAGCGAGCCAACCACAAAAGTGTCTAAAAACACCTCGTATTACTGAGCCTGCAGCTCGGCTGCCAACTACCAGTACTTGCCGAGCTTGTACTGCCGGGTTGTTTCCAGGGCCCCCGCGGTGCCTTTGAACACAATCGTGGCGTCCACGATCGAAATGCGTCTCTCTGCCTCATTCCGAATCACCAGATCAGAGCGTAAGTTGTCGCAAACTCCGACAACAGATCTGTTAACCGAAACCGAGAGCCCAGTGCTCGGTCGCACAGAGTTGGCCAGGAGTGTTAATACGGCATTACCACTTGCCCTTCTTGGCCCGTCTAAACAATATGTTCTTATCTAAAGTAGGCAATTAGTTTAATTTTGACTTTAATTTGATTCAATAACTGAATACTAATACAGTACGGCCCAACTAGTCACTCTTAGATTAAATATTTAATTTGATTTAGATAACGTTTGTCAGATGTTTACGTTACAATCAGGTAAGAATTTTTTCAGTTAAAACCAATATTAACATGAACCAAGCTACGGAGTAAATGTTATTTTATGCCTGTAGAAATTTTTTTGAATAAATAGATAAATAAGTATTAACGTCCACACCCACTAAACCGACCCGGATCGGCACGGTCGATCTAGTGTGTGGTAACTCATTTAAACTTTACGTTTCCCAAGACTGACGATCTAATCCGATCCAATTCAGTGGGTGTAGACCTCTTTATAACGTTATAAAAAATACACATAAATAGGCAGCTATATCCGATAGTAAAATGGGAACTCGTATACATACTGTAGTATATACGTTTCTCAGTTCATTGGTTGAAACTTTCGTCACCTGTTCTTTCAGTTTACGATTCAGTTACCATTTTTATTGAATTGCAGCAATCTATTGTTTTTCCTCTACATCAGTTTTACAGTTATCTGCTATCTTAAGGCAGTATATAGTGATTTTATTAGACATTTTTTAACACTACAACTAAATATATTGATGTAACAAATGTTAATTTTTAAAAATGCGAATTCGAATATTCGTTACATCACAAAAACTGAACACGATGGAAATCGCTTTCAGTTTACACATTTGTCATTTGTATAATAACAGCTGTAAAAGCATCTAATTTGTGGATTCGATTTACCATCTGAAAAGTGAGTATTCTTAGCTGATAAATTTGAGATTTTAAGACACTTGCCGGTGATTAGTGTTTTAGAAGACTTTTGCTGTTCGAACTGCTGTTTGAATTGCTATCGAGTCCACAGGTTTTTTCTTCCTCTGAAGCTGTTCCAAATTTTATTGTAACTTATTCCGACGCACATTTCATCGTTTTTTCACAACCAATTTAATCGTAGGCTAGTCGACATGAATAACTGTTGTCAAAGCCCACAGCGTGTACACAAAGCGTGTGGCAGATAATAAACTGTCAGAACGAACTGTGTTTGATAAACATCTACAACATGAATTTCGTGTTTGTAAGTTTTTAGTAATCTAGAAAGAACGTACTAGGATTTTTAAATCAACCACAGCGTGAAATTTTGCTGCCTGGTTGTTTTACATAACTTTGAACGTTCTGGGCAGTTTTTTCGCTCAATGAGCGATTTCATTGCAAAATGTGGGTGTATTTAAAAAAGTCGGTACCTTCTAAACAAGTTTTTGGATAATTTTGTCAATTAAGTTCATGCTGATTTAAATATCATCTTAAAATGTATTAAAAATATTAGTTTTTAAATATAGATAGGTCCCCGCAGAGTTCTTATGAAAATTGAGTCTCGGTCTTTGTTGTAACTTTGGAAATCAGTAGTATACGATGAATAAGTCGGAACTTTCCATAACTATGTAATAAATCAAAAATACATATTTTAGCAAGACTATAAAACTCAAATTTTTATAAATTATATCAGTAATTATATCAGTAATTATATCAGCATTTTCTTGCAAAGACAATTACTTATTTGTCGAGTCAACTAGTTTACTCTAATATTCTTTAAAGATGTCAAACACTTTTCAGAAAACAGGCTTTTTCACGTTTACACGCTTTTCTATTGATATCGCCTACACATTCTTTCAGAAGTTTAAAACTTTTAATTAGAATTTGAGCAAATGGAACAAGCTAAACGAAGATCATCTTTTTGCTAATTTTTAATTCACAGAAATAATTAAACACGCTTCGCATTTAAGCGTTAAAATCGATTATCTACATATAATTGCTAATTTAAAAACGAAAAATTTGTTAGTATTTATTTAGAAACAGTTTTTTTAAATATTGTGAAATGTATTTTTTCATTATTATATCATTTTATACATTTCTAATACACTTTATATAAGTTTTTCATTACGTTTCTTTTCGAATTTGAAATTAAAACTACATTCGCTTAAAAAAAAGAACGTCACAAATAGTATAAAATCGCCTCAAAATAAACTGAAATGAATAAAGATTTCCAGAAGTATACATGTCACTTATTAATACTTTATTGAATTTAATTAGTTACAAAAGTTTATAAAGGTTAAAACATTACGACATAATGTAATAACGAAACGACGTGAGCACTGTACGTTCTCAAAGTCAATCTCTAAGGAAATAAATTAATTATACAAAATGTACAATGTTAGTAGATTACAGAGGTTGCCTTCTTTCATCTGATCAATCAGCGTGATGAAGTCAGCTGGCGGAGCGTTCATATTTTTATCAACCTATAATGGCAGTGTAAAAAATATCATGTCTCTGACTTTAAAAATTCATTTCATTACAAATAATATCAACATTCTGCCTTTTGATTTCTTTGATATTTGTCAAATACTGTCATTAAAGAACGGCCGTTGTCACGCAATCAATTAACAGGTCCCCCGGATGACGGCATCCTTCCACTACTATTCAACGTAACGAGGAAACATCTGTAATTCTACTATCCTTGCAAAATGTAAACATTGATTTTCATACTAATTAAAACGTTACGTAAGTATGTTTAAACATCCTAATTAAAACGTTACATAAGAATGTTTAAACATAAAAAGTGTTTTCTAAAAATCAACACGATTTTATTTGCTCGAATAATAATGACTGGTTTAATTTGGAAATATGGGACAGAAAAGCTACTTTGTATACACAATATTCGGAAAGGCTGTGTTTGAACAAATTAATTGATAATTGACAAGTAGATACATTGAATTATTGATCAAGAAAAACCACAATTGAGATAGCCAAAAGCATGTATCATTTCTTAACGGGGTTTTGAATAATATATATTATTATGAACAATGTATACAAGGTTAGTAGATTACTAAGGCTGAGCGTAACATTGATGAAAAGAGTGACAAGACGAGCCGTGGGAGAGGGTAAGGGAAGTTGGCTTGTGACGTCACATGAAACCATTTTCACAACTGTCAAACGTTCATTATAATTTAAAAATCAAGCCAGGGGTGTTGAATGACGTATGCGATCGATTCAACCAAACACAAACGTCACCACTTACGCTCAAACTATAAGTACTCTACTAACCTTTCAATGTGCATATATGTAACAATCTTGTTTTTTTTTTTTAACATAATTTCCCTAGGAACAGTTTATGGCATCAAAAATATAAAAAACGTCACAAATTTACAGAATCATGCTATTCGCACCTAAAAAACTATGATAATTTGCACTGATTTTTCACTCGGCACGTGGTAGTTTTTGTAGTCCTGAGGATGGACTTATTGTCCGAAACGATCGTCGAGAAATAAAGAATTATTTGTAGAATTTTCAAGTGTTTTTTAATTACTTGTTATTAAAAAACTATGAGACAATGAAGACGAATAACAATCGATAATCAATACATTAATGATAACACCTTTACTTTTTGTTCAGTACGATTTCTCTATGATATCGTATTGTAGTGTAAAAAAATTAAGGGTGTTATAATTGAGGTAACTGATTATATTGACCACTAAGACATCTAGTTTTTATGAATTAACTATAATATTTTTATAAAACTACTCATACGTTCTTCTTTTCAAAACCCATAAGATAACTGTGTTTAATAGCCCAGGAGTCTGCGAGTCCTCCATGAAAATAAAGAAACTGTTGTAAAATTCACATTAATTTGTGAGTAATAAAAATATAGTACCCAGAGCTGATTTATAGTCAATTTAAATTTTTATCTCTTTAACAGAATTTAGTAGGAAGATTAGATAAGCTAATAAAGTACAATGAAGACATTTTCATGATTTACATAATATATTAAAAATACCGAGCTGGGTAGAGTAGTGGTGACAGCACTAGACTCGCAATCGGGAGGTACCGGGTTCGAATCCCGGCGGGGGCAGATGTGGCTGGGACTTTTTCCTACTGCCTCTCGCCGAGAAACGGTAATTCCTATACCGGCCATCTTGATTGAGGTTTTCCATGGTTTCCCTCAATTAATTCCAGATAAATATCGAGATGGTTCCTTATTTGAGGCCATGGCCGATTACCTATCAAACTCCTAGTTCAAAAATTACCTACCTCATCCTAATTTCCTATAATTCCTTCATTCGCCCATTGCTATTACATAAGTTGAAGTTGTAAAAAATGTAGAAAATAACGGGAAAGTGGTACATGAAAAAATGGTAATGGTGCGAATGGCGTCTGTTATGACATAAAGTCGAGAAACGGACGTTATTATTATTATTATAATATATTAAAAATGTATTATATTGTTAAAGTAAAACCCTAATTTAAGTACCTATTAAAAGAACTAACTAATGATACTTCAATTCTATTTTAGATAGTAAAAAAATATTTTTTTAAAATCCCTTATGTATAGAATTTTAAAATTATTTTAGGAATTCAATTTAGAAAGAAATTATAGATTATAGACGCTCAATAGTTAAGATCATCGGCGTCTAAATTCTATTGTGAAGCGTACAGTTTGATATTCTGTTTTTTCTCTCTTGGTCATCGATGAGTCACTCTTTATTTACGCTTTTTTAGTTTGTTGGTCTCCTTTGTTTGTGTATTGTACAATAAAAAAAAATATGTATAGTACAGTTTTTGTGCTTTCAACCACAAACTGATCTTTTGTAAATATGGTTAAGCCGCAATATTTTTTTGCAAAGTTTTCTTAAATTTTTATATCCGAGTTCATTTTTATTTTATTATTATTTGTTTTGATAATTTTATTTTTATATAAATTTATGTATCTCTATTTTCATTCCATTTTACTTCAGTACGATTCAATCTGATAATCAATATTACGTATCAACATTGTTGTCATCTAAAAAGGATTTTAGAAAATTATTATTAATATACACAAGTATGCTTATAAAACAAACTGTATTTTCTCAATTCTAAAGTAAAACAGTGAAGAAAATAAAATCAGATAAAATCTTTTAACCGGATTCGTTCTTTCATGAAAACTTCGTCGTAGGTACAGATAACTGAGTAGAGAAGTTTTCATTTTCTTTAAAAGAAGTGCTCTTTTAATTCGAATGCAAGTGCAAACTTTAACATGCTCGTTAAAGAAAAGATTTAAATTCTGCACCGGAGAACATACTGTTCTTTTCTTAAAAAAGACAATATTAAAATTATTTTTATTATTCACTTTATTCAATTCTTTATCACCTAAATATTAACTCTTATTTAAATACATGTTACATGCAGTCAATGTTGCCAGATTTGTTTTTGCCAAGTCGGGATTTTGGAACTTTTTGTGTGAAAAAGTGGGATTCTTTCGTCGAAAGCGGAACATAGTAAAAAAACGTATATAATCAGAAGTTTTTAAATATTTATCTTTTCATTTAAGTTCAAATTACGTTTACGTGACAACAGATAGCAAAAATAGCCATAAAAAATGTATTTTAATAAAAATATGATATTTTAAATCAGATTTACCCTATCGTTAAATAGTTGAGTCTTATTCGTCTTCTGAATAAAAAAAAAAAAAACAGAAATCAAAATCAAAAAAGTTTTATTCATTAGAAAAATATGGCGTTTTAAACAATAGTCTGAGGAGTGAGTGTTACAAATTGCAACTTACAATAAGAGAATAATTATCTACGCACGGTCGAGTTATCACTGAAAAGCGGGACTGAGCCTGTCCCGCCCGGGACATTTAATTTTGATTTAAAAATCGGGACGTCCCGCCGAAATCGGGACGTCTGGCAATGCTGCATGTAGTACACGTCATAAGTTTAAAGTTCATTTTCAAAGACAGCGCACAGGTTTCAGGCATAAACCTGCACGGACAGCACAGTGCGACCAGCAAAGTACGGTTCGTGAAGGTAACGAAGTAGCGCACATTAAACCAACATTTCGAGACCTAAGCTCCCATCTTCAGTGTTTTGCTGAAGATGGGAGCTTAGCTTTCAAAATGTACATTCACTGAATAAATCTGTTGTGGTAAGAAGTAACTATTCTTTTATTTTTATTGTTCCAACCACAGTGCTCTTTATTCTACAGTGTAGAATAACCAAAATTTATATTATGCGCAAAATCACCAGCATCGTACTAGAAACACAGACGTGTACCTTATAAGCCAAATTTATGTTTGTAGCAAAAAAATACTTGTAAATTGTTCTTTTTTATTTTGTTCGTGAACGGCTTTACGAGTTGAGTAAAATAAACGTCCTGTATGAATATCGACTTTCAACACTACAACGATTGAGAAGTGTTGGAAGTTTT
Organism: Venustoraphidia nigricollis; assembly: GCA_034508555.1. Taxonomy (NCBI): domain Eukaryota; kingdom Metazoa; phylum Arthropoda; class Insecta; order Raphidioptera; family Raphidiidae; genus Venustoraphidia; species Venustoraphidia nigricollis. The sequence goes on along the minus strand of JAVRKA010000019.1, from coordinate 762,308 downwards.
AATAAAATTCTTCCGTCGCAGCGAGTAAGAATTCTGGTGTGTGTGGCAAGTATTGAAGCGTTTCATTTTATTTCATGAAGCCACTGATGCATGGGTGTATTGAGGAAAGGAAAAAGTTCAATAATTTATATAGTTCAGCGATAAGAAAAGTAATTGAACTTGTATCACACAGCTTGTGTTCACTTCTTCTCTACATATATTATATGTATGTTCTATATATCATCATATCATTCGTTTTATATTATTATCTTTGGTATTTTGCCTTTATAATATAACGAGTTATTTATCGTTTTACGTATCACTGGTTTAAGGTGCTAATTAAAACTACTATAATTGGTAATCACTGCGAAAAGTCCTTATTATTGATGTGAAACATGTATTGGGGTGCACTGGAATAAGAGTGAATTAATTTAAGATGACACCTAATGCACGATTCCATTTCGGGCAACCTCACATATCGTCTACTTATTCCGGCTTAGCGCTCCCCCTTCAATACCTATACTGAGAGCTTCCCTGTCTACTACACTACACACTCAATATTTGTTTATGCAAAAGTGTGTCTATGTATTGAAACGAATTTGAACAAGCGAAGCGTTACTGCAGTGTTTATTAATTTTAAAAAATATGAATAACAGTAATATTTTTTAATTTATATAATTTTTTACAACCTAAAGAAGGTCCAAATTCGAACTGAATTTTTTTAATTCTTTGTCAATGTCGGTTAATTTTATTTATACAAACAGTTCATTGTTTATTTGCTTGTACTCTTTATATAAACAGCTCACTTTTTTTCTTATTTTAAAAATCAACAAGTTGAATTTCAAACGAAATACAAACCTGCTACAATATTTTCAACAAAGTTTTTGAATTTAACTAAAGGTCATTGTAAATATAATTATCTATATTGTTAAACTGCACTAATTTACACGACAATTGGCAAAGTGAACAGCTTTGTTGTATTCAAATCTGTACTATTGTATAAAATGCTTTGAAACGATTTAACTTAAAAACTATGTGGCGAATTTTGATGAAACTTTTTTAACGATGTTTTATGTTATTATTTACATTAATATTTCAGTTGATAAATTATTATTTACGTTTTTATGAGTTTCCTGTTACTTGATCCGTCAGTCAGAGCTAGGGTTGCCATCCATCGGGTTTCCCCGGATTTGTCCAAGTTTAGAGGGCATCCGGGAAGCGTCCGGGCGGGGCTTCATTTGTAGTCCGGGTTTAAGACTTTTAAGATTTTTGTTTAAAAATTTAATTGAATTTTGTTAGGTTTAATATTTTAATGAGGTTTTGTTTTCATAACAGAGTATATTAATAATTTGTGTTTCTTTTTTAAGAATTAAAAAATTCTAACTGATTATTAAAAGAATTTGTAACAAACTGTAATAAGATTCTGTTTCGTTAGGTACGTTTAAAATGATGATAAAAGATGACTAAATTTAATTTTAAGGTCTGAAAATAAATAAAAAGGTGATTTATGACATTTTAAACTGTTTTTTATTACACTATGCTTAAAAAAAATCTGTTGACATGTCCGGGTTTTGGGCTCTAAGATCCGGGGTTTTCACGCGTTTTGTCCTGGTTGCCAACCCTAGTCAGACCCATTAGATACCCCATCGGTTATTGTTTTCCTGATCTCAAGTAGTGCGATCAAGATAATTGGTCGGAAGGCTAACAAGTGAAAGACGCGAAGCTACGTTTGTAATGCAGTTGCCGTCGCATTGCATTGCACGTGTTTTTACGCGCGTGCATCCTATGCGGACCTCTTCTATGAAATCGAAATTTTTTCTTTTTGACATTTTCCAAAGTAATTTAAATTTGTTTGTAATCGTCTATTAATAAATTAATTGTTATTTTTGTTATAACAAATCAGTTAAGCAATTAATAAATAAATTTATTAATAATAAATGTAAAAAAACCCGGGTCGCAGTGCCAAAACCCTGCCGACATATAGTGTATTTGCTAATACAGACCTTGTGGCTTTATTATGTGAACTTAAGGCAAAATAAAAAAATTAACTCCTTAATACGCCCCTTAAAATTACATTTTTTTCTTAACTACATTATTATTATTGTCGATCGAACGTCTACACCAAAATTTAAAACACCTTTCAGTAAATAACTCACTATCTGCAAACTATAGTGTTTTCAGAAAATTTGTAAATCCGGTCCTGTAGGGGCGATTTTATTAAAATTTTAAGAGCACTTTTTAATTGCCATTAAAGGGTTAAATTTCAATTTTGAAACGATTCTGAGAATTTTTTAGGTATTTTTCGGCCCAAAAACTTTTTTCAACCCCTAAAAACCACCCTTAAATTGACCCGATTGGGCCCATTTTAAATAGGCTTCGTGCGGTGATGGATTCCAACATGTATATATATACATATATATATAAACATTTTCAAAAATGGTGCCAAAGTGTTTAGGAGGTTTTGAAACGTCGAGAATTTTTGGTCCGACCCCTAGGTCCCGCCATCCGACCGATGCCAATAGTGTATGTTGCCATATGGCAAATACACTAAAAACCCGGGTCGCAGTTAAGAGAAAAAATGTTATTTTAAGGGGTATATTAAGGAGTCATATCTTTAATTTTGCCCAAAAACCAACTTAAGTTCGCGTAATAAAGTCACACTGCCTGTATAAGCATAGTGTATTTGCTTATACAGGCAGTGTGGCTTTATTACGCGAACTTAAGTTGGTTTTTGGGCAAAATTAAAGATTTGACTCCTTAATATACCCCTTAAAATAACATTTTTTCTCTTAACTGCAATATTATTATCAATCTAACGTCTACACCGAATTAAATACACCCTTCAATAAATAAGTCACTATCTACAAATTGTTGTGTTTTCAAAAAATTTGTAAGTTCGGTCCTGTTGGGCCGATTTTATTAAAATTTTAGGGACACTTTTTAATTGCTACTAGCGGGTTAAATGTCAATTTTGAAACGATTCTGAGAATTTTTTCGGTATTTTGGGGCCCAAAAACTTTTTTGAACCCCTAAAAACTACCCGTAAAATGGCCCGATTACGCCCATTTTAAATAGGCTTCTGGCGGTGATGGATTTCAATACGTGGGCCAAATTTCGTCAAAATCAATTAACTCTTTCGAAAGTTATTGCCCGTACACACACACATATATATATATATATATATATATATATATATATATATATATATTGTGACCTTAACCTTCTCAAGCTGTTCTGAGGTATTAGAAGGGGTTGAAGAAGTGCCACAGGGCCTAGAGATCACCCTTGTACCACAGCAAGTGAAAGAAGTTCACTTCTGAATTTAATCAGATGCGCGGCTAGCGATCAGCGGATGCTGGGTCGTGGTACGAACAAAAACATTGATGGGGAACATTCAAACCAACTGAACACTTTAGACAAACAACCTCTGACTTGGGGAACAGCCTGCTATGGCTGCTAAAAAATCCTACCACCTACCACTCGACAAGTAAACAACACAACACAGAAGAATAACACAATATTTGAGTTCCCGAAAGTAATTCCAAACGGAATAGCCTAATGAAGGCTTAAAAAATCCTACCACCTACCACTCGACAAATAGACAACACAGTACAGACGACACACGATACTTGACCAACCAGTTGACCAACACGTCCAAGATAGTAATTGGGCTAACGTATCCACCGACAGGAGGTAACAGGGCGCCAAGACTCAGATCGTTAGCTGCCACACCTAGATAGTCCAGACTAGGAGGCTTAGAACGGGGCAGGTCAATGATGATCTTTACTAGTTTAAAATTCGCAACACAATTTACAAAACATTCGAGAAACACGTTAAAAGAAATTTGGACTTGAGAAAGAACCAGCGAAACGAGGGTGCATAACTCAGTTTTATCGAACACCCGGTATAAAGGTCAGGTACACCACAGTTATTATCCGTAATAACTAATATAACACCATACACGGCTGATCCACTTGGAATTTATAATCTTCCTAAAATAGGACGCCCGGTATATGTCGGTAGTGACGCCACTATATGCTGACAGGTGTACTAAAATATTGAGGGTTCACAATAGCGGGTCAGTTCACAGCAATTGTCCGACTTAAATAAGACACCCGGTATATGTGTCTTTGGATATCCTGATTACTAACAAAAGTGATGGTAAAATCTTGAATAATCAGCTAGAAGTCACTTCATATAATTGACCGACTTGACAAGGACACCCTGTAGATGGGTCTGAAGACACCAACGGGACCTGTCCCGGAAGATGCAATAACAATAAACTCACTATAAAATGATGGTTCAGTTTCAACAGAATTTTATCTTAAACAAGACACCCGGTATCTCAATTAAATTTCGTCACGAAAAATACTCAAAAGGTATTAAAATACCAAAAAATAAAATAAAAACTTCACACGGGACATAAGCGTCTGTGCAATCAAACCAAACAGTATGAACACCGAAACAAGTCGTAACAACACGAAAACGAAACCAAATTTGTGTTCCTGTTATCCCTCGGGAACACCCTAGCATTTACAATCAATGCCCAACGAATACAAATTTTTATTACTGGGCATGCACATAGAATTGCCGTTCAGATAAAGTAAAATGTTTAGTTCAAAATGAAAATTTGATTATTCGGGAAGTCTGGAACTTTATTCCCGGAACCTGTAGGAACACTATCCTGAATATGAAACAAATCCAACCAAAGCTGATATCATATTCATTAAGAGCGCCATACAGTTATAATGGACGATATCACAAACTTCATACGATTAACTCCAAGAAAACCTAAGCGTTTTATCCCTAACTTCCAGAACTACAAATCCAAGAAAACGACAAATACTAAAAGGGGTATGGGGCAATGATTTCACGGTATCACTCCCTAACAACAGATCAGACCTAATCCAGACATACACTTTTATTATTCACGGGAAGCTAAATCCTACGCAACAATCAAAAAATACAAACGACAGGATTTCCAGGGAAATACGGGACTCTCGAACCAGGAAAAAATTCGACAAGAACGACAACGAAATACGGAAACGAGATAGCGCCAGAAATACACTACAACAATAATCCAGAATCCATAACAACAGTCCCTATTCGCCACAAAAAAATATGCTTCCTTTCAAATATTAAAATTCCATGTATAAAAATATCTGTATTAAAAGTTAAAAACACACATCGGCCTTCAATAGCTGTGTATATCTCGCTCGTCTACCGTCAAGTGTCCGACCCGTCAGATCAGGCGCCTATTCCTCTCACAAAAAGTCGCGCTAAATTTACGTCGCGGCTGCGAGTCGTGTTTGTGAACCAGTAAAGCACGCCTTCGACATTCAGAGGTGCGGTCTAAAGCGCATACACACGATCATTTTTTCTTTTTGATTCTTTTTGCAATATTTTGGCTTCCAGAAATGCTAGAGTCATAATCGTGGGCTCTACGGATTCAGGACGTCAAGGGGTATCCAGTAATGACTCTGTCAAGTCCCTAGGGGCGTTGGATCGTGAGATATTCAACATGTCACAATATATATAAATATAAATATATATATATAAATATATATATATATACATATATATATACATATATATATATACATATATATATATACATTTTTAAAAATGGTGCCAAAGTGTTTAGGAGGTTATGAAACGTCGAGAAATTTTGGTCTGACCCCTAGGTCCCGCCATCCGACCGATGCCAATAATGTATGTTGCCATATGGCAAATACACTAATAACGTCTAGCAAATATAGCTGTTATTTTATAAGAAAGTCCGATGCAATTTACAATTCCAGGCGAAGTTGAATTAGGCTGCTTGTTTAAAATATTATCTTGTAGTAACTGTGCACCAACTTTACTTGCTTCATTTGTGCATATTTTACTGGCAGTGAAACATGAATTCTATATGCACTTCGGAAATCTTTAGAGAGCAATTTTGAACAAGGACAAAGGAGCAAAGTTTCCTAAGAGTACGTGTTTTGTGTTACTGAAATAACAGTTCTCGGTAAACTCGTGATGCAGTTCATAGAATTAATTTCTAACCCAATTAATGCTGTTATTGTTCAGTCCTTGTGTGTTGACAGTAAATATTATACTATTTAATTTTCGACAACATAACCTTTTTTAATTTCAAATGCGGTTTGTAACTTGTAAGTAACAATGAGTAGAGTTCAAATATGTTATTCTATAGTTTATAATTCCATACGATCTTTTACTACTATTTAAAATTAAATTAAACTATTTGATGATAAACATTTTGTTGATTTTTCATCTCCTTATATTGACAACAAATCATAACTATTTTTTTTTGTTAAAATTATGTTAATTCTATTATTATTAGTGTATTTGCCATAAGGCAACATACACTATTGGCGTCGGTCGGATGGCGGGACCTAGGGGTCGGACCAAAATTTCTCGACGTTTCATAACCTCCTAAACACGTTGGCACCATTTTTAAAAATGTTTATATATATATGTATATATATATATATATGTATATATATATATATATATATATATATATATATATATATATATATATATATATTTATATATATATATATATGTGTACGCGCGATAACTTTCGAAAGAGTTAATTGATTTCAACGAAATTTGGGCCACATGTTGAAATCCATCACCGCAAGAAGCCTATTTAAAATGGGCCTAATCGGGCTATTTTAAGGGTAGTTTTTAGGGGTTGAAAACTGTTTTTGGGCCCCAAAATACCGAAAAAATTCTCCGAATCGTTTTAAAATTGAAATTTAACCCTCTGGTAGTGATTAAAAAGTGTCCCCACAATTTTAATAAAATCGGCCCGACAGGACCGGATTTACAAATTTTATGAAAACACTAGTTTGCAGATAGTGACTTATTTATTGAAGGGTGTATTTAATTCGGTGTAGACGTTAGATTGATAATAATATTACAATTAAGAAAAAAATGTTATTTTAGGGGGTGTATTAAGGGGTAAAATTTTTTATTTTGCCCAAAAACAAACTTAATTTCACATAATAAAAGTATAAAACCACACGGCCCTACACAAGCAAATACACTATATTGTCGGCAGGGTCTTGGCACTGCGACCCGGGTTTTTGTTATATATTATTTATATTATTATTACCATTCCAACTCCACAAGTGATGAATATATAATACTAATTTTACAATATTTTTGCGCTTTGGAGGCCCCTGAATCCCTAAAACAGATTTTTGGAAAAAATATATGCGTCTGTTTGTCGGTTTGTCTGTGAACACGATACAGGTCAAACGGAAGAGTAAAGTTATCTAACTTTTGAGGGGATGTTTGATATACAAATATAAAGAGCCCTTTTGTTTTCGGGAAAAATCGACGCAAGCGCAGAAGAGATATGAGCTATAATGTTATTTTTTCTGTTATAATAGTATATTATTTATTATTATTCTATTTATTTTTCGAAAACAGTTGTTTTTAGTTTCGGAAATATTTTGAAAAAAAAATATCAGCTGTTCTTTTGTTCTGAAGATAATTCAAAAAGAAATTAGTTAGGTAGCCAATAAGTATGTTTTGATTAATTTTTGCATGTGGAACCATATTATGTAACTATGGAAACAACTAGCAAATATTAAATTTGTTATTACCGCTACCCGCGTCACTGCGCGCGTTAACAGAAATTTTATTTTATTTATTGTAATATGTCAAATGTGTATATTTTTAAAGCTGGAATATGGCTCTGCCGGCCAATTGACAGGAGTTTTATATACCATTTTAATTGATAACTTTCAAACGCAAGTAATATTTTCGGTTAATACATAGTTTCGCGAAATTTCTGTTGAACTAGATTTTTTCATTCACACATGCGCAGTGCGTATGATTTCAACCAACATGTCAAGACACACGGCAGTGTGTCAGCGAACCATTTCGACTAGCTCAAAAGCTATTTCGCCTTTTTGTTTATCTATTTAGGCTTCAAAAATTATCAAAAGTTCCAAATTAAAAAAAATAATAATAATTCATGAGATATTGACGTGCAAATATAGCAATTTTTAACATTCATTTATCACAAAGAAAAAGAAAAATTATTTTGCTACATATTTTTAGTATGTATTAATTGGGTTGATGCATCACGATATATACTCTGTACGTCAATTTTATGGGCTAGTGCTTAGTCATGATGTTGGTCGTGCTGTTTAGTTGTCTAACTTAAAGAGAATTAGGTTAACTTTAATTAACAGCAATAATGCTAGATTAAGACCAATGTTCTATGTTCAGTCTTTGATCCGAAAAATTCCCAATTATTATTACTGAAAAAAAACTGCAGAGTGTAGACAGACGCTAGTTAAATATTAGTTTCTATACGATTAGCAAGATTAATAGCGGCCTATTAAAATGAGTGAATATCATCATCTAAATGTTTGTGGCAAACATTATATAATCTGTTTGTTTTAATGTCTAGACACGTTCTATGTCGTTCTGTGCAGTGTTATATGAGATAGAAACATTTTACAGAAGATTTCCCACAACTTGCATTAATAAAATAAAAACTACGTTTTAAGGGAAGACCTGTCGTTATCTTTTATTATTAACCGAGATTTCACTCGAGTAAACTTATGTTTTAACTCTTGGACACGCTTTCGTCATATATCGTTATAATTGTTTTCGGTTCACTGAGTGAGGAAGATAGAATATATGTGTGACCATCTTTATCTTTTACTCTACACGCTCGATCGAGGTTAAGATTAGTGCTGAGCAAAGCGAGACCAAGACCGAGACTGGGTCAGTTTTGGTCTTGGTCTTGCTCAAATACGTCTTGGTCTTGCTTATATAGTCTTGCTCTTGGTCTTGCTTATATAATCTCGGTCTTGTTCTTGGTCCTGGTCTTGGTCTTGCGTGTTAATTCTTGGTCTTGCTTATCTGACCTGGTACTTACTTACGTTTTTTTAATAATTTTTTTAAACACTTTCATTATAAAGGCCCTTAAAGGTATCATTTATAAATAACTCACAATTAATAATTAACTAATACATCTATCTATTTTATTGCAATCATTAAAATATAAAAAAATATATTGTCTATAATATATAGGTATACTTTTGTTCATTTCAAAAATGCGTTTTTTTAATATGACTAAAAAATCCTTTCCCCTACCTTAAATAACCCATTTTTACACTCTATAATCATTCTATATGACTAGAAAATTTTTTAGAAACGATGTAAATAATTGCCAATTTTTCTTGTTCAAACAGAGAAGAAACTACACTTACACTAGCCTAAATACAATTTAATTTACGCCAAAAAGTCACTAAGAAGACAAAACAAGCAAAATTTTTGGAGTTTATTAAACAATATAGTCTTGCGTTTTGGTCTTGGTCTTGCATACTCGGTCTTGTTTTGGTCTTGGTCTTGTTTGTTCGATCTTGGTCTTGGTCTTGTTAGTGTAAACAGAGTCTTGGTCTTGGTCTTGCTTTTTTGCAAGACCAAGACTAATTTTGCTCATCACTAGTTAAGGTACTAATTGGAGAAAGATAAAGATTGGGCACATCACCGGTCAACTTTTTCTTTAAAGAGGGGACACTTTTTACACCACTAGGGCACGTCTAGGAGTCTATGGTTTTAACAAAAACCTCTCTTATCTAGTGACATCTTTCAGACAATTATTAATGTAGTAAAGAAATAAAACTCTAATTAGTAATTAGTGTGTTGATTCTCATCCATGTTTATTTATATTGATAAGTTAATTGGGAACTTGGATATAAATAAATTGATGCTAAATTTTCAAAATTTGCAACGTTTCGTTGGTTTATTTTCAACTTCAAAAGTTGAAAATAAACCAACGAAACGTGCAAATTTTGAAAATTTAGCAGCAATTTATTTATATCCAAGTTCCCAATTAACTTATCAATATAATATTATCTGTAATATTTTGCAACCATTGACAGAAGTACCTATATATAATAGGAGAAATAAATAGTGGAAAATTAACTAGTCATTTATATGCCCTGTGATGTGGCGTTATCTGTAATATTGATTTAAAAGTAATTTAATATTAATAATTGAAAATTCCTGTTAAACCTGCCATTTCAAAAATTCTGTTCATTTTGTTTTTATCAAACTCAATTAACCTGAATAATTTTCGTCCTTTTATCCAAATATATACAAGATGTCTCATTTAAATCTATACATCGCTGGTTTGAAAGAAGGCCGACGCATCTCAAAAATAACAATTTTACAGTACGGCGGTTTGAAATAATTTGTAGAAATTAAATCGTTCTGAAAGCTTAAGTATTATATATATCAACGATTAAATTTTATAAATGAAAGGGGTTATTGACTAGCATTGAAATACGTAAAATATTTTTTATACATATACAGTCAAAGCCCTCTAAGTGCACAGCTCGGAACCGAGGCCCATCCTTTAAGTGCACACTTCCCCTACGATCTTTTTCATCCCCACTCTTCTAACTCCTATAGCTATCTTTATTCAATCAGATGCTATAAACAATATCTGTAAAACTCTATGAATATGATGGAAATGGAAAGTTTGAAAATAGCGCGCTTACGGTCGCACGTGATTGGTCGCAGATTATTCGAAGTGGGGGCCGGGGAACGTGCACTTAGAGGGCGAGTTCGTGTGCAGTAAGAGAGCGTGTGCATTTAGAGAGCGTGCACTTAGAGGGCTTTGACTGTATTTCAAAAAGTATTAATATTTAAAGATAAGTCTTCATTCTTGCGAACATGTATCATTAGGTTTCAATTTATGTCAGTACTGACTATTATGGTTGTTACATAAAACAATATTAACGAAAACAATATAAATCATAGAAAACAGTTTTATCAGGAAGAGCGACGGATCACATAAATGAGCCGATATTCAGGAAATTCTTGCACTAATTATGTGAACGTAACTCCAAATGCGCCAGAGAGGCAACTAAAGCACGTCGTTGTTCGTGACTCACTGGAGCCGATTCTAACTCAAAGACATAGTGACACTTCTGCCCTCTAGCGGAAGTTTGTGGAAAATACATACATGATAAAATATAACCCATTTGCAGTCGTTCTGTATACTTAGTCCAATTTTGGATTTTTTTTAGATGAGCCGATCTTCTTTCAAACCAGCCACATGTTTAAATTTACATGTTTAAATCTGAGCAAAAGTGTGTGCATACCAATCAACTCCACGGTCTTCTTCTATCTTTTAATTCTGCAGTAATCAATTTAATTTCAGCAGTGTAGTCCCTTAGCAATTGTATGAATATGTTTATGAAAAACCGCTGAGATTAAAAAAATAATCATTTGCGTGACCAGGAGAATTTAATATGGCAAGTATTATCTTAAATTTTTTATTCAAATACCTTATATATAAAAAAACGCATATGAAAATATTATTTCTTTCCAGAAGGAAAAAGCATTTTCTCAAGGCGCGTATAGACTGGCCCAACAAATGCCAACAAACAAGATTCGGTGTTGCCTGCCGCACGTTTCGGAAATACGTAATTTTATTACTGCAACGGCTTGGCCATTTTTCGTTGTAGTTGTGGTCGTCTCTATCCTTTTCTTTACCCGCACGATTGAGGTTAAGGTACTGTTTTGAAAGAGGTAGAGTTTGGCCACACCATCGGTCTATCTTTCTCTTTCGGGGAAAAACACATTTTACACTGCTATAGGACGCGTCGATTATTTAAAATCTTTAGTATATACTGTATGCATTTGTAGGTTCTTGAACGTTGGATATTAATCCGTTTTATTTGTATTGATGCAAAATGGGCGACGACGAAGAAATTATTTTTGTGAGTGTCACAATCTTATACATATTTCAACGAAAAACAAACGCGGAGGTGGTGGACGACCTTTTAAAAAAACAGAACTTTATCACGATTGCCAACTGAACATTTTTCGCTGACCGCCTGTTCCTGTGGCTTTCGCTGGAATGTTCCGATTCGTTTAATGGTACCGCCAAGCTATGGATTGCAAACAAACGCCAATCAACGGTCGGTGGTGTTCGCTTTAGCTTCTACACCGGACAAACGAAACTCTTTCGTTAACCTTTGCTAGGCCGATTTGCAGCACCTTGAAAATTCGCGGCTGGAAAAACAATGATCGAAAAGTAATTAATGTAGTATCTACTGTAATATTCCACTATTTGTATCGAAAATGTACGATTTGGTGACTGAATCGCGATTTGACTATTACTCAGTTACTCGAAATTTCTCGCTCTATCGCGCAATCTCACGATTGATGCGTTTGTTTCCCATTCGACAATCGTGCATTCGTAACACATCACTTCTGTATTTCAGCGACTAGTAGTCTTGTGTTATTGGTAGTTATATCTGACGATGTTCAAGCGACTTAATTGCAAAATCGTGATACAAAAAGTAGCATGTGTATGCTGGCTCTTGTTGAATGATATTGATTTATCAGATTTTTTCTACATTTGCTGGTTCGGAGGTCAGCATAAAAGACAGTTTCAATTTTATAAAAAGCGCGAATGTCAACTTATTTCTGTGCATTTACATTTTTGTTTTCGATAATTTCGTTTCGAACTGACTCCTTCTGATTGAGACTCCTTTCAATATGTACACAGACTAGTCTTTAAGTCAGCGTAAAGATCTTACGTCTTTGTCTTTAAATCATTAGAAAAAAAGCGGAAAAAACAGAAATTCGTGAAACAAAGAAATGTGCACTTGTTCTGAATTTAAAGTTGAACTTCTTTGATATTAGGAAATCGTGTATTGTTTATCAAATGAACTGTTTTTGTACAATACGTTATATCGGTGTTTCTCAAACTTTGTATAAATTGTAGGTATTACTTGTTTATAAGCAAAAAAATTAAGAATTTTTGGATGACATAAACATTGGTTTGAATCTAACATAGACGTATTAAAGATTGCGTCTAGTTCTATATTTGAAAAAAGTAAAACTTACAACACGAAAAGCGAATATAGTTTAACGTTAACTTTAACAAATGCGTAAGTTTCATATAAAAGACAGTTTAAATATAATGACAATCATATAAACACCTGATATTTATAAAAATATGTCATTAAAAAAACAGAAGTAACCATCATTTTTTTGTAGTTCAATAAGCGACATAATGTCCTTTTAAAATCTGTGTTATACACATAATATTGTTTTAAGAAACTGAAATCTCTAAGACCAAATATCATTTACTTATACTATTGCCAACTTAAGTTTATATACTTATATAGTAGAACAGAAGGTCTATGGTCAATTTTCATCCTTATTATATCGGTAAAAATAGTACAGAACTTTACATTGTTCATACAAGCTTTTTTTCTAAATTAATCTCATGTTTCAAAATATTTCCTTAAGTACTTTATTTTCACCCTAAAGTTATTTATTTATAGGAACTGGTGTTGCATTCTTTATTTTGTTTAGTTTTAATAATTTAATTATTCTACCATAATATACTTTTTTCACCCGCACACTATAAAATACCTGCTTTTCATGCTTATAATGCGTGAAGACAAACAAAAAAAATGTTATCCTAGCAATTTAACAGTAATTTTCGAAAACAATTTATCAGTTACGGTTTAATTCTGTAAGATGAACATAAATTGCAAATCAGCGCCACGCACGCATCCTTTATTAACTATGAGAAGGGATATTACATATTTATTTCTTAACCGAGTACCATCATTGAATTGACATAAATGGTTATATTATGTTAAAAATAAACCATAGTTCTCATATGAACACAGTATATTTTATATTTTAATATTGTATTAATGTGTAGAGAATATAATTTGTAAAAATTAGATTCTCTTACTAATATCTAACAAAACTTTAATTTGATCGAAAATATTTTTGAACATATTATTTGTGTGGCGCAGTGGTGTTATCATATTGTAGTAATGCATTTTTAAGGTTCCGAAACTAACTTTTATAGGATCACTCTCATGTCTGTCGGTCTGTCCGTCTATCACAGCTCATTTTCTCCTAATCTACTGGACGAATAGACCAGGGTCGATAATTTTTGAGACCAAAAAAAATTATAGTAGGATGAAACCCATTGGAAAAGGTAGAGAATATAGATAGCTTATTTGCATTTTCTGAGAACATTTACCGTAGTAATGTATATTTTTAGTGTATTTGCCATATGGCAACATACACTATTGGCGTCGGTCGGATGGCGGGACCTAGGGGTCGGACCAAAATTTCTCGACGTTTCATAACCTCCTAAACAGTTTGGCACCATTTTTAAAAATGTTTATATATATATGTATATATATATATATATATATATATATATATATATATATATATATATATATTTTATATACGTATATATATATATATATGTGTACGCGCGATAACTTTCGAAAGAGTTAATTGATTTCAACGAAATTTGGGCCACGTATTGAAATCCTTCACCGCAAGAAGCCTATTTAAAATGGGCCTAATCGGGCTATTTTAAGGGTAGTTTTTAGGGGTTGAAAACAGTTTTTGGGCCCCAAAATACCGAAAAAATTCTCCGAATCGTTTCAAAATTGAAATTTAACCCTTTGGTAGTGATTAAAAAGTTTCCTCACAATTTTAATAAAATCGGCCCGACAGGACCGGATTTACAAATTTTATGAAAACACTAGTTTGCAGATAGTGACTTATTTATTGAAGGGTGTATTTAATTTGGTGTAGACGTTAGATTGATAATAATATTACAATTAAGAAAAAAATGTTATTTTAAGGGATGTATTAAGGGGTTAAATTTTTTATTTTGCCCAAAAACAAACTTAATTTCACATAATAAAAGTATAAAACCACACGGCCCTATACAAGCAAATACACTATATTGTCGGCAGGGTTTTGGCACTGCGACCCGGGTTTTTTTTTCATACCATCAGAAAGTAGAGATTTCAGGGAACAAAAAGTCCACCGACTTTTTTAAAAAAGCAGATATTTTGACGTGAGAATTTTCGATTGAAAATTAGGGTGCTTTTTCGATATTAAGTCAAAATAAGGTGAAAAAATGAATATTTTAAATCAAAAAAATTACTGTGTATTTGAGACATAAAAAGGTAAGTTTTCATTAAATTTCGTAAAAAAATTAATTTTTTTGCAAAAGATAAAAATAAAAAACCAAAAACATGGTTATTTAAATTTTTCACATAAATTTTGAGGTTATGTGAAAAAGTGTAAAAACAAAAGTTGTAGATATTTTTATTACCTACAACTTTGCCATTTAGCTTTTTTCCATAGGACTTATAGTATTGCCGGAAATCGAGATAAACCGTTTTTTACCCTTAAAAACTCACCCCCTTCCCTTTCCGACCTCAGATCGACCGTCATTTATTTTTCCTTTCATTTTTGTTATATTCTTTACGTTTTCCAATGGATTTCATCGTACTATAATTTTTTTTCAAATCTATCGACCTTGGTCTAGAAACAAGTTGAAATTTGGTACATGTTTAGAGTTAGATGACCTGATCACGAACGAATAGCGTAATTAAACGAATTAAAATTTGGGGGGGCAACTTAAAAAATTTAAAAAAATTTAATGTGACATCAAATGAAAAAGTTTGTAATGCGAAATACAAATATATATACTCATATCTTTTTTAGTTCAAAAGATATTAAAGAGAATATACGAAATAGGGGGGGGGGGTGTCTAGCTGAAACTACTGAGCCCAAAATTTTGAAAAAAATCGGAAATACATATAATGTCTCAGTCATAATTTACAGGGAAACCTATACGAAAATCCTAGTCTTTTTCTCGCAGAAAACGGAATAGTACCGAACCTTATCCACGCGAGTTTGGCTCGCGCTTGACCGTTTTTTCTTAGTAAAATGTAGAGAGTGAGAAAAGTAGATATTCTAAAATGTTGTGTTGTGTTGTATTCTGTCATTGCATTTGTGTTGGTGTCTTGTTCGACAATACTCTAGCTGCCGGCCAACGGGTAGCAGTTCACAATCGATTATCGATTCTACTGTAGCTATAATATAAAGGAGGAATCGTTGAGAGACCATTCGAATTCACATGAATGGCTTTATCTATTATATAGTTTGTTGCTTTTTTATCTAGGATTACGTCTATAATCTATTTACTTCAATTGGAATTAAAGTTGTCGCATCTATATTTCGCTACTAAGTTGCATTGAGTCAATGGAATATATACATCAATGAAGATCGATCGAGGGTGAATGTAAAACTCGCGCCGAGAGTTTTAACTAACAAACGAATAAATGTACCTAATACGCTAAATCAAATTACATTTCATTAAATCATGTTTATAATAACACACATTATTTGTGATTTCGCCAACACATAATTAAGTCTGTTGTCAATATGTTAAATTATTAACTTGCCACTAACGGAAATTAAAAAAAAGAAGTTATTGGTTTCCATACGATTTTCAAAAATCGAGTTTTCATCAGATCTCGACGTTTCGGGGTTCTAGAAAACTATTCGGACTATTTTTCCTTGGACGTCCGTATATGTGTGTGTGTGTGTGTTCATGTATGTGTGTAAACAAAATTTTGTGGTACGATATCTTTAGAATGAATTACCGATTGAGATCCGGTTTGTGGCAATCGAACGGGCTTGTTGCCATTTAGATCTTATTAGATTTTAAAGTTAATCGGTCAAACAGTTTCAAAGTTATTCAAAAAATAAAAATAACATTTTTTCACGTTTCCGTCGCATAACTCCTAATCTACTTGACTGATTACTTCCAGAATACTCTCAGATTAAGGTTTTAAATAACTTTGAATTGTCGAACAAATGAACGAATAATGTTGTTCTTACATATTATTAAATAGTAAAAAAGGAACAACTGAGATTCAACCTAGTATTTTTGAGCTCGAAGAGATAGGCTGGAGAAGCTAAGCTAAATATTGAGCAGGTGTTAGGCTTATAGAGAACAATAATAGAGCGCCAAATCGACATCTCTCCAGCCCTGATAATTCTTACAGCTGTCGATTTCAACTGGAAGAACAAATTATAAGCAAGCTCGCCAAAAATAGACAAACACAATGACAAAACAGAATAAACAATTAAAGCAAATTTATTATCCGTCAAACTGTATGTGAAAACTATATTAATATAATAATAATAGCGTTTATTGCCTAGCGCATTATGTGCCAAAATTATTTAAACAGTAATCATTCAACCCAGACATTTGTTGCATCACGTATTAAATACAACAACCTAGACATATCTCTACTAAAAAATAGAGAACCGCAATTAATCGGTGAATGTCTTAATAAAATTCTGAACCACCTTTTCAAATACAGAAACAAGGTACAACCAGACAGACGTTAACAAATTATTAATTATATCTAAACAAAACTCGAATTTAAATTAAAACGCCGACTAAGCGAGTCATAACTCTAGTAACGAGTTTTTAAAAACAATTATTTCCAAACGGAGTATCTATTATCAAATCTGGTTGTGAGTACATAGTTGAATAGCTACCTTGTCTTGTCCTTTCTTTTTCTTTTAATAAATAAACCAACGTCAATAAAATTATCAGGCTTAGAACAGTCGACCTTCCAGCCTTAAGACGAAGTGCACCAATATGTCCACAATAAATCCATTTGAAGTCGAATAGAAACTACATAGTTGCACAAGCGAGATCCGACTGGCAACGACGCTCTAAAAACGTTCACTATACTAGGGATGTCGGAAGTGCCAAAAAGTATCGATATATATCGTATCGATATTTTTTTCAAGTATCGAAGCGGTACCGATATATTTTTTAAAAAATATTGATATATCGGTCCAATTTGAAAGAGAACATTGGCACTCGAAGAAATTAGAAATAGCTTAATATAATCTCAAATAGCAATTAACGGACATTATTTCTACTAAATCAACTAATAAACATTTATCTGAAATCAAAAACAACGGTAAGATTTTTTTTGTTTATTAATAAAATGTCTAATATATTTAGGAGCAGATAATTTTAGAAATTAATCGAACAATTAATAAAGCTAGGGATGGTGAACCTATAGGATGCGTACCAGAGGTGACATTCGACAAAAAATTGTGGGTACAGCATGAATTGAGGTGTAAATCGAAATAATTAAAAATATTCTGGATGTTGTAGAAATGAAATGAAATATTGCATGAATAGACATTTTGACTGTTTATTATTCCGAAAATATCGAAAAATCCGATAAAAAAAAAGTGTTTCATATGTGTTTTATTCACTGTTGTTATTTTTAGAACGCACTTACAAGTGTTCCAAAAACATATGTAAAAACACATGTTTCTTTTTCATTGAAGTTTTCGATTTGTCGGAATAATTAAACGGCCATAGTCAGTCGCAGTAGTACCTACATACAAGTGTTGCTACTAGAAAAAAATATCGGTTTCGATACTCGGAATTTTATATCGAAATATTAAATATCGCCCAAAAATATCGATATTTCAAATAAAAAATATCAATATATCGATATTTTTTCGACATCCGTACACTATACGAAGTTAAAACGGAACACGTTTTTTATTCGAAATAAGTATTTTTGCAAAAGCCGCCGCCAAACTAATAACACAAATATGTTTATGAGACGTTTAAAAATGTTATTCAACAATCAAATTATATAATTCAATTCGAAAATAGCTTGATTGCTGTTCATATCTTTTTCTTTTTTTTTTTTAATTATCATTCAATTAAAAAATCTCAGCCACTCCGATATCCCACTCATTCTGCATTAGCGTCAATATCGTTTACCACGTTATACAATTCAAAATATTTGTGAAAATTCAAGATTTGTCCATCTACATTTAGAACGTAACCACAATTCCATTTGCAATGACCTCTGCAAAATGTATCGATTTGAATTATTTTTTTTGCCTCAGTAAGGACTAGGCTTGTTGGTTCCGTTGCCAAATGTAAGCAATTTTGTACATATTGTGAATCAATAATAAAATCGTAAAAGTATCCTGACAAAATTCATAAAAAAAATCAAATTATTTTGAAAATGGCAGTCATGCATAGTTTGTATTCATTTTCGATTTATGAAGTTATGCTTCTTTTAACACGTTGAGAGTAAAATTTTAACAGGCAACGGAAATGCGCGCGCACAACTAACGAAAATTCAATAATATAAAATTGGTTATAAGAGACCCAGACTGAAATAACAAATAATAATCGACATTCTGAAATCTCTATAATCTTTGATTACAACTAAATGTCGTTTTAAGTGTTATTCAGCGGAAAAAAGTAAAAACCAAAATATAATTTTGAAAGTATTTTTCAATATTTGAAGTTAATTTTTTGTAAGTAGGTATTATTCTTAAACTTTATGAAAATTTTGTTCAATAATTTGCCTGCGTATTAAAAATTAGTTTTTAATCACGTCAAAAAAGTATAACTTCAAACGGGCGTTAATAAATACACGCACCTACTTTTTTATTTGAGTTAAAAGAAATCTTCTTCGACCATGAACAAAATAATTATTATGATACTCAATGTATACTTATCTTAATGCTGCGTCTGTAAACTAGACAGAAAGTGGATAAATTTCTCTGGAATAATTTACACGCTAAAATGTTAAACATCTGCTTTTCTTTGAAATATTACTTTCAACCCAACTGCTTATCTAAAGCTCTTTGTAGGAACTTGTATGCAATATGCATTTTATTTAAATACGTATTATACTAATAATTAGAGTCAGCTTCTGCATTAGAGATGAGCATATTTTACTACCGGTGACTTAGTCGGTAATGATATTGTATTTGGATTTCACGGTTCACTGCAGTGACGTCAGACTAACTGCCGGTTACTAACCAACGACTATAGCGGAAAAAATAATCGTCACATACGAAATATTATGTACCGAAAAAATTATTAAATAAATGATTACTAATTATGATTATATATGACAATTTTTATTAAATACAAAATGTAGTAATCAATTGTTTACTAGTTTAATGACTATATAATGAGAGATATTCCACTTCCGGTCACTTAGTCGCTAATATGTGGATTTCACTGTTCACTGCAGTGCCCGGTGAGACGTGATTTCAGTTCAGACTAGCCGGTGACTGCCCGTGCATAGTCTTTCCAGTGATCGACGATCGTTGATCGCTAACTTATCTGCACTGCACGCGTATAGAATTACCGGTGATCATTGGTCGCTGCGAAAAATCGTCGGTACTTGGAAGTCACTGTCACCGAAGTGCCGGTTACCTGAAAGTAACCAATAAGCCCATCTCTAATCTGCACTATATAAATTACAATATTTTAAAACCAATTACAATGAATGGTTTTACTCAGTTAAAGTTCGCAGCTTTTTCTCTTGTGCATTATTATACATTGAAGCTCAGCTTCAATGTATATTATATTCGGTCAGAAATCCTGTGTGTGTAAAATTTTCTTTCGTACCGTATCTCTCGTTACGGACTTTTGTTTTCGATCAGATTTTGCACACCGATGCGTACCCATCATAAGACGGTCTGTATTCATTTTCATTTATGTAACCAAAAAATTAGTGCCCTTTTGGCCATAATATGTCAAACAAAGCTTCGTAGCATCTATACCATTCAACCTACAAAAAAAATTATCGAACGAAATTTGTACATCGTTTCATCACCTTTCCGACTGACACAAAAAAAATACCGCTATCGATCTGCATCTGACCGTAATAAACGAATTTCTACTGGCTTGCTTGAAAAATATTTTTCCTGATTATTGACGTATCTTCGTAAATAATTTTCCAATTATCACGAAATTTGTTTTAAACTTCAATAATTCGCTCTTTATCTGTTAATAACATAATTTCTAATGCTATAATGCCTTATAAATACCATTTTTTGCATAATTTTACATAATTTTGGGAATTTCAATCATTCATGCGATTGTCATTTGTTATTAACTAGCGGAAAGACTTTGTGGACACTTAGCTGTTTAATTAAACTATGAATGAATTCAATCTTGACAATCTTGTACAAGCCGGGTTCCTATTTCAGATTTTTGCCGTATGAATGGTGATTTTATGACAAATATTAACTGTTTTTAAAATACATATCTCACTCCAACTTCATTTGTCAAAATATTATAGGTTACATTTTATATTAGAGTGAGACACCGTTAGACCAACGACTCTCAAACTTTTTGTGGCGACATATTTAACCAAATTGATATTCCAGTTATAAATATGGTTTTTTTTTTTTTTTTGCTTTTTATAGTAGTTATGACAGATAAAACGTATTTAAAAAAATTTATTTGAAGAAGTTAAATATTATATTTTATATAAAATTAATATGAGCAATACAAAAATTCGCGACACCCAGTTTAAGAGCCACTGTGCGTGTGGAAGACTTCGTTATTTTAGAAGTGACGGCTCAATGTGGCATTTTGATGCTAACAAAACGATACTTGCCATCATGATAAGCACAAAAGCAACGAGTTTCAGAAAAGCACAAATAGTCAATAAGCGATTTAGTGAAAGACATAAGAAAAAATATGTACCATAACGCCATACCATAATTATTATGTTTCAACAATCAACACAACTATTATCGAACTGTGTTCAAAAATGACAAATGTGCTGTGTGCACATTCGTCAGCTGAGAATTATTTTGAACCAAGTCCACATTTTTACTTTTCGGAGTTAGGATCGTCATCAAGTTCTACGCATTAAAATGTACCATGTCCAGCTGTACCATAACGCTATTTACACTCATCATTGCGTGAACTAAAACATTACATTGAACCATGTCCGGCGGCGCTCTACTTCGTTGAATTATTTTGTACCAAGTCCACAACCAATCATAAGTGACAATTTATACACGTGACATAGGACTTGGTACAAAATAATTGTTACTGTAAAACCTTTATTGTTTGTGATTGTCAAAACGACAAAGTGCATAAAAATAAATTCGATAAACGTTTTAAGTGTTTCTAAATATAAATATTAATATGGACCGATCACTTTTGACGTAAGTAAAATATGTATGACAAATTATTGAAAAGTAATAATGCCTGCGTTGTAGATATTATACTTTGTACGTACTAAAATACAACATAACCTTAATTTTCTTTTAGTTTACTGGAAGATCTAAGTGATGTGGACGATCCAACATACAGACCCGATGAAGAAGAAGTTTTAACTCATAATAATATAAAAGAATACTTCCATAAAAATGACATACCACCTGACATTAATGATAACAATATTGGTGATTCTAATAAACCAGTGTAAGTAAATACTTTTTTACAAATTTTTGGGAATCAAACGCAATTAGATAAATTATATTTTGTTTGTTTTGTGCTTATTTATAGTGAGGTTCCTACCAACACTGTTAAACATCGTTCCCGGAAACGTACAAGGAAAATTGAAGATTGGAAACAAAATGTGAGAAAAAGGCGTAGGCAATCTGGGCTGGATTATGTTGACAGTAAAGGCAAACCTGTGGAAAAGAAGACAGTGAAGGGACAGTGTGAATGCCGTTCCAAGTGCAAACTTAAAATTAACATTGAAGACCAGAAATCTATTCATAATAGTTTCTGGCATTTGGAAGACCATGAGAAATCACACTTCTATAGTAAGTTTGTAGAAAGAGTTGATAAAGCTAGAAATAGGGCGAGAGTTTTTCCACAGCCAAAAGAAAGCTATAAACATTATACACTGAAATATTTTTTTGAATTGGATGGTGACAGAGTGCAAGTTTGCAAAACATTTTTTTTAAATACGCTAAATATTAGCTCGCGTAGGATTTCGTATTTTTTTAAAGAAATTTATGAAAATACAGGTACACCGAAAAAATCTGTGCGTGGAAAACACGTGAAAAAAACCACCAGTCCAGACGAAATTAATAAAATAAAAAATCATATCAGTTCATTTCCTCGAATGGAAAGCCATTACTGCCGAGCCGGCACAAATAAAGAATATTTAGAACAGGATCTAACGCTGCAAAAAATGTTTAACCTCTATAAGGAAAAACACTCGGATTCTGATGTCAAAATAAATATTTACCGACGAGTTTTCAATACTTGTTTCAACATATCATTTTTTAAACCTAAAAAGGACCGCTGTGATTTTTGCGAAGAAATGAAAAATTCTGCTAATATTACAGATAAAAGACATGCAGAATTTGAGAACCACGTGAAAGGGAAAGAGGAAAGCAAAAAGGAAAGAGACAAAGACAGAGAAACAGAAAATGATAACACTGCAGTCATTTCATTTGATTTGCAAAATGTGTACGCATTACCTAAAGCAAACGTGTCAAACTTTTTTTATAAACGCAAATTTAGCGTATATAATTTAACTGCATATTGTTCAAAAAACAAGAAAACGTACTGCGCAGTATGGCATGAAATGATATCCGGAAGAACGGGAAATCATATTTGCAGCAGTCTTCTAAAAATCTTACATCGAATTGTTACAGATTTTCCGGAAATAACAACATTGGTGATTTGGTCGGATTCCTGTATCCCCCAAAACAGGAATAGCATAATGTCTTTTGGACTACAGCATTTTATCAAGAATCATCCTCAAATACAGTCGATTCAACAGAAATTTTCAGAGCCCGGACATAGCAATGTGCAAGAAGTAGATGCTGTGCACAGCCTTCTTGAGAAAAAAATGCGATATTCTGAAATATACAGCCCAGTGTCATTACTGAGAAACCTAGTTCAGATTGCCAATTCTACCAAAAAACTTGTTATATTGCAAATGAACGATACAGATTTTTTTGATTTTCAAAAATTGACCAAGAAACTTGCATTCAGTACAATTCCTTACACAAAACTTAAATATATTCAAGTGGATGCAACCGCGTACATTAGCTACAAAACGTCTTTTAGCGGTATTTTGACAACCGTGAGACTAACTGGAAATGGTACTAAAAGAAACCAGCGTACCAAACATGATGATAATATTATGTTAGATTATAATGTAACCTGCATTAAACAAAAATCATTGTTGGACTTAAAGAAAAAAGCTGACCTTAAATCTATGTTAAAATATATGCCACAAATCGATCGCAAATTTTATGAACATTATATTAACAAATGATTGTTAATATTCATAGGTATTTGGATTGACAAGACTTGTTTAAAAATAATTCTTTAATATTTTTGTACAACGTTTCGTCTCTCTCGAGACTTCTTCAGGTACTCAATAACGAATTATTTAAATTCAAAATTTAACATAAATTCAAGTCGCAATCTAAGAGAATTTATACACGACTGTGTGATAAACAAAAAATGACAGTCGTGTATAAATTCTCTTAGATTGCGACTTGAATTTATGTTAAATTTTGAATTTAAATAATTCGTTATTGAGTACCTGAAGAAGTCTCGAGAGAGACGAAACGTTGTACAAAAATATTAAAGAATTATTTTTAAACAAGTCTTGTCAATCCAAATACCTATGAATATTAACAATCATTTATTAATATGGATATGAATATAGTAAATCATTATATTAACATGTAAAATGACTTGCAAAACAATAAATATAATTATTATGTATTAAATTAGTTTTATTTAAGCCTAAAACTTATTATTTATGTGGACATGGTTCAGTATTTTTTTTGTTATAATACTTATTTCAACAATGGTTCAATATCATTTTGATCTAAGTCCATTTTACAAATGTCATATTTCATATTTTTTTCTTGAAAATGGAAACATAGTTTCGTTTGCCCATACCATTAAAACATGACATTTAGATAAACCTGTAAGGCCAACCATAAAATCAAAAACAACATGCTAACATTCAAAGCTGATTATTACGCAGTCAACATTTAGGGACTTGGTTCAAAATAATTCTCAGCTGACGCATTGTCATGTAATTATCACTATAAAAAACGAGGTATTTTCAAAGCTACTTATCTTCCCATACAAAGTTTCATACAGAAGAAAAATGAAAATTTATGTTTAAAATTGAATTCTAAACAAAAAATCTAAAGCCAACTGCTGTTCTGATCAGCCGGGTTTGGACGTATCGAGGCATGAATATTCTGAATTTACCAAAAGTTCAATAAGTTTAGAAAACTTCGTCTTCAAAACAAAGGCCGATCAGAACAGAAATTGTTACGTATTTTTTGTTTAAATTTATTCTCAAACACAAAAATGCTTTGTAATTCACAAATGGAAGAAAAGCAGGTTTTTGTATAGGTTGAGTCTCCGGCTTGTCGAGTAGGAGTCTGGCACATTGCGTTGAGCAGCTACAGCGTTTTGCCCAGATTATCATTTTTTGGTGCTCCTAGAAGAAAATATTTTCCCCCTACTGGGGGTTGCCTAGATTGCCCTTCAGTAATTTTCTTCCATTTTGTAGATGTTTTTTGAAATCACTTGGGCAAAACGCTGTAGCCGTTCAACGCAATATGTCAGACCCCTATTCAACAAGCTGGAGACGCGAACTATTCAAAAACCTGCTTTTCTTCCATTTGGGAGTTACAAGGCATTTTCGTCGCCATCTCTCTAACTATTATTCATTATCTCGTGTAAATTATCGCTCCAAAAAATCTGTTAATTACATTTTATTGATTAATAAATTTTAGCTCTTTTAATTTTTAAATAAAATATATTTATCAAATTATAAGAAATCTAAAACAATATTATAATAAATTATATGCTAAGTATCCAAACAAAGAAAATAATTGATTTATATTATAAAAAGTAAAAACTAAAATCAAACCTCACCGAAGAATCGTTATATTTTTTACGAGGCACAGGACTTTGCTGGCCACTTACATATTGCTCGGTTTGTAGTTCGTTAAAACTTTGTTCGCTTTGAATAGCTTGAGTAAAGTTCCATATATCGACAGCAATTTGACTTTCAAAAGCTCGGTGCCATCCTTTTATAGAACTATTCGTTTTTGGTAGGGCTTGTCTAAACAATTCCACATTTCGTGGGGAAAATGCGGTGTACAACGGTGTTGACGTCATTGGGGACGATCGATCCAAGTATCTTCAAATAATCTACCGCAGACTGAACTTCAGGAGGTAGCAAGTTTTCGTCACAAAGTAGCTCGAATGCTTCTACTGCGCTTTCTGTCGGTATAAATGCCAACGCAGATAACAATCGAAGCTTCAGAGCAAAATCTGCATTTGTTTCGTATGTCTCCTGAAAACTGTTGGATTGAATATTGCGAAATATCCATTCTGAAACAGGGAAAAAACATCTATGATGCCTACTTCTTGGAAACTCCTGTGCGAAAGGTTCCATCATAACAGATTCAAAATCAGTCAATATTGAAAGTGGCGACCCTGCTAGTTGATTTTCTGAAGAAACGTGATGTACGCAGCTTTAGTTTTGCCTGATAGCAAAGCAAATACTAACGGAAAAGCTTTGTTGGTTCTATAATCCATTTGATAAAAAAGGTGTGGTACAGTTTTAAATGTACCATCTGCGAACCAAATGATCAGAGCCAGCCAAGAGTTGAAGATTTTTTTAGTAGAGAAAATTAGCATTTGATCTTCGTTAGTTCTCAAGTCAAATAGCCCAAAAACTTCACCATTTTTTGTTCTGTAACAAACAAGAAATAAATGTTTTCGTCAATTACGCATTAAAAATTTCAGGTTTTGGAATTCTGAAATGAGAGGTCGTATGAAGAAATATGATTGCATTTTTTCCTTACCTGGAAAATGAATGTCTCTGCGGTGAATGGGTAGCACTGGAAAATGTTTGGTTGTTTTATACATTTCTTACGGTTCTTTTAATGCCGCTCACTTTTGCCAGGGTTGTTGCTAGGGATGAATCGATACTATTAAGTACGTATATGGTATCGATACTTTTCATTCGATCCTAGTAATAGTTATCGATAACAATAGTATTGTATCGCTTGGCGTCGCGATGTCGCTCCCCGTTCCGAGCCCTCGACCAGCCGGCGTTTAATAATTTGTGTTTACGTAACAAAGCATTACTGATTAAACAATTTTTTTCATTTTGTTCTTCAGCTCTATTATGTATAGTTTGCAAAATTTGATTGTATCCTCTCACGTACCGATTTATATAATGAAATGAAGCAAGGCAGGGCAAGCAAAAGCCTCGATTATGCATTTAATAATGCTATTAAATATTAACTGAGTAGGTACTCAAGTATCGATACCGTAGAAAATAAACCTGAATCAAATACTAGAAAATTTTTAGGTTATGAATACAAAACATCAAATAATTTGAACTAATAGTTGTCAACTTCTCACCATCGCCTTTTCGTGTGCAATAGGCGGCACTTCGAAATTTTTGAAGCTTAGTTTTTATCCTTCTTAAACATCAAAATGTAAAGCCGGTTTATGAATATTGCTAACAGTGTCAAAAATACACACTAAATATGAGTAGATGAAACCATTGATCTATAATGGGCATGAACGTAGCACAGACAAAGTTAAGATTCAAGGAGTATAGATTACCACCAATGTACTGCACAGCAGATTGGTGACGCAGTTTGTGACAAATACTTTTGAATAGAGCGGGCTCCACATTCTCGACGAAACTACACGGGACTTGCCAAATACGAGAGTGTAGAGGGAATATTCGTCTATATTTGTGTTGTCTCGTCTGTATTCGTACAGTCTCCGTTCCGTGTCGGTAGATTATATAATATAGATTTAACGCGGAAAGAAAAACTGACAGTGGTCAATTGTTGAGATGAATTAAGAAAAAAAAAACACTAAAACAAGTCATCATAAAAGTCGGATTTCACTTTGTTTTTAGCATCATCTACAATTGCTTTATAATTGTTCACTTGATGTAATCTATACTAATATTATAAAGTGAAAGATTTATTTCTGTTCCGTATAAACACAGAAACTACTGAACCGATTTTAAAAATTCTTTCACCAATAGAAAGCTCTATTATCAGCGAGTAACATAGATTATATATTAGAATAGTTTTGGACTCCACTACAGTTGTCGCAGCCGAGTTCAACACACTACTGTTGTTGATATCGAGTGGGGCTTAGCTCCACGAGCTAAGTTAGTAATACGGGGTAGCCGAGTCTCGTTTCTATTGCGAGCGAAACCACGAATAGCGGCTAGTATGTTATAGAGACATTCACTAAAAATGGGATTTCTTAAAATCATCTTCTGAGTGGGAAAGGGGGCAAGTTTGGGATGTCAATAATTAATATTTTCAAATTTTTAAACTATATAGTTCCTATGGACTTGAAATCTAGCTGTTATATTTTTATACTCTTTTTATCCTACCGAGAATGGCGCAGCCTCGCGAGGCAAAATCGCAATACAGTGGAGCCGAAGGTTTCATTTTTGTTTCTGTCGAGTGGGGCGCAGCCCAGAGAGGCAAGGTTGTAATACGTTGGAGCCGAAGGCTCCAGTACAGTCATCGCTGCTAGTTAAATATCAATTAATTGTATTATTGTCGATACAATAGTTGCTAAGTAAATTACGAGTTTTTAGTATTTAATTACTTAAAATTTAGAAATAATAATTACCAATAATACCTCGTTCTAAATTTTGAGTTGTGAATTTATTAAAGTTTTTATTGTTTTGACAAATCATAAATAATTAGCAAACTGAGAAAAGATGCTCAACCATTTGTGCAATGCTTCGATGTATTTTGCTAAGAGCTACAGACTCTTTACATTTAAATAATAAAAATAAATCGTTTTTTATCTTTTTGCCAGCTATGATTAGCGTACTGAATTTAAAAAACCATACTCTTTAATCTGTATGTATAAAAACCATATACTCACTTGTTTTGTTATTACAAACAATTGTAGTGGGGTGTAAATAAGAGTACGTAGAGAAATTGCATTGTTTCAAATAATACCCTATAGACATAGAAACTTTATGACAGAATAAGCGATGAAACACGATATTTTTTCCGTACTGTAATAAAATAACGAAACTTATAAAATAAACTTATTTAAGTCGGATAGTAACAAAATAAAGTTTAGAATTTTCCGTGGAAATAAAAAGATAAAACAATTTTCAGTGTTCTATAAAATAAAGAAATGTGAATTTTCCTCTGAGAACAATATGTTCTTTTTTGACAAAAATGAAATAAAATCTTTATAATGCGAGATCGTATACGTAAAAGAACTGAGAAAGGTGACACAGGTAAGGTTAGAAATTGGGTAATATTGCGCTTAATTAATTCAGCCCAAGACGAACTACAAAATTAAATAACATTGGTGTAATTGATTTCTTATTACTTCGTCGTAAAATTCTAGAATAGAGGATTAATTGGGAAGCACTCTCCTTAGAGCAAACTCAGTTAGCGCCAGGTTATGGACCCAGGAGAACCTTAATGACACATCCGCCTTTCCGCCGAGACGAAGGGTTCTATTTTATATGAAGATCGTGTCTCGAATACATAGCGATTGTTTTACTTCTTAAAACCGCACCAGGCGTGTCTAATTTGCTATTTGCAATAACGCTTTGTACTCAGTTGCCTTCCGGAAGTAAACAAATTTTTATAGAAAAAATAATCTACAACTCAGAGCTTATAATAAAAAAAAACACTCGGGTCGCCGTACCAAACCCTGCCGACAATATAGTGTATTTGCTAAAATAGGCAGTATGGGTTTTTGTTTTTACACACTTTGATACAGCCCTTAAAATAATACACTTTTCGTAAATGTAATATCATTAAGTTTTTTTTATTTTATTAATCTAAAATCTGCACCAAATTAAATACACCCTTTAATAAGTAAATCCGTATCCGTAGACTAACATTTTCATGAAATTTGCAAGTCTAATCTCGTCAGGTTTATTTTATTAAAATTTTAGTAGCATATCTTTGTCATTATTAAAAGGTTAATTTTGAAACGATTTTGAAAATCTTTTTGGAGCTGTGATACCCAAAGATATTTTTCAACCTCAAAAATGACCCAATTGAGTCCATTTTAAATAGGCTTCGTGTGGTTACCGACATTTGACCGACGTCAATAGTGTATGCACTATACGACAAAAACACTACCAAGTATACAAAGTTTCATAAAGGTATTACAAATAAAAAATATCAGGATAGCGATACTGTGTCGGACTTCGGTCAAAACACGTTTAAAACTAGAAATGAACTTGTGAACTTATTTCACTTTACTATGTTACTGCTTGTAAATGATATATTCATTTAATTCTTTACAGTTTTTACGGTACATTATACAACCTAGTTATGTAAACAAAGATTTTGAAAAACCTATAACATTTTTTCAATGTGAAGGATTTTTGTAAAATGTTTAGTAGAAATGAAACGTTGATAGTTCCTGAAAACACCAGTAAAAAAAATTCTCTGAGGTCGAAAAAATACTCTCAGCGCATTTCGCACCTAAAAAGAACATTATAACCGAAAGATTCAAATTTTTTAAACAGCTTTTATTTGCCTCCATACTTCTTTCAAGAATAAAGTCGTTTAAATTTCTTGGATAACATTCGTCTTTATTCTTTTTATGAAACCACATGTTAGTAAACATTAGTGAAATGGTGCAAGTCTACAGCGAAGTCCGTCCCTTGGTATTAACGTTTTCATTGTCTAGTAACAACAAAGTAAAAAATTATTCAATTATCCAAACCTCCGCCTTCGAATAACCGAAGTTATCATGTTACGATCGGAACAAATATCCGGTTGCATGAACTCGGAATAAACATTGCGATAACAGTGTTCTGTAAATCTTTAAATTCATTAAATGATTATTACTAATTAGAACAATATTCTAGATTAGGTTGCAGTGGAGTGAAAATGGTTTTCCCAATCTCAATTGCATGAAGCTGATATATGATTGTTAGTGTATTTGCCATATGGCAACATACACTATTGGCATCGATCGGATGGCGGGACCTAGGGGTCGGACCAAAATTTCTCGACGTTTCATAACCTTCTAAGCACTTTGGCACCATTTTTGGAAAAATTGTATATATATATATATATATATATATATATATATATATATATATATATATATATATATATATATATATATATATGTATATATACCTATATATAAGTGTGTGTGTGTGTGTGTACGGGCAATAACTTTCGAAAGAGCTAATTTATTTTAACGAAATTTGGCACGCATATTGGAATCCATCACCGCACGAAGCCTATTTAAAATGGACCTAATCGGATCATTTTAAGGGTGGTTTTTAGGGGTTGAAAAAAGTTTTGGGGCCCAAAAATACCGAAAAAATTCTCAGAATCGTTTCAAAATTGAAATTTACTCTTTTAGTAGCAATTAAAATGTGCTTCCGAAATTTGAAAAAAAATCGACCCGCCAGGACCGGATTTACAAATTTTATGAAAACACTAGTTTGCAGATAGTTATTTACTGAAAGATGTATTTAATTTGGTGCAGATGTTCGACGATAGTAATCTTGCAATTAAGAAAAAAACTGTTAATTTAAGGGGTGTATTAAGGGGTTAAATTTTTTATTTTGACCAAAAACAAACTTAAATTCATGTAATAAAACCAGACTGCCTGTGTTAACAAATACACTATATTGTCGGCAGGGTTTGGGCACTGCGACCTGGGTTTTTGTTATACCTATGGCTCGTCTCCTGACAGGACAGATGCGTAGCTTTCCGACAGTACCGATACTGTTAGCACTGTTAGCGTAGTTTTGTGAATGGTAACTATATGGCAGAGTAGTAGCAAAGTGGGGAATCAGCGTGCTAAGAACAGTGAGAAAGCGATCAGTAGCGGCCTGATTTGAAATTTCAGATGTATATGTACGGTCAATAATGCGTCGCGACCAGCGACGAACAAATAAATGGCAATAATTCATAGCACCATTGCCTGTTAGAAAGCATAAATCTATTCGACCCGAAACAAAAGACAACTAATTAACTCATCATCAAGACCTTCTTATGAATAGTTGAAAATACGATTGTATTGTTTTGCGAGGCTATTTTTAAAAGTATTTGCCAGTTTTAAAACAGAGTCGTCTATTACTTTTACATAATATTAGTTAATCTAGCATATTCTACAATATTTTCCTATAGGTATTTAATTTTACCTAGTACTAGCCTAGGTAGAGGAAACTTGCGTGCGATATCCGAAGTTATAGATTTAGTAGAGTTATTATATTCACACCATATATTGTGGTTATCGTCCGGTCAAATGATATTAAAATTGAAAGAGACATTGTTTCATCTAAACACGGAGGCGATAGTCCCTGCCTTTCACCCTTTCCGCTTTCTTGTAACGGACTCTTGCCATTTTAATATAATTTTTTCGGCTAATTAACAAACTAATTAATAGTTCCACCTATCTTAGTATTTACAAGTTCTGAAAATACAGGTTTGCACAAAATATTTTTCAGCTGCATGGAATGTTTTTGGTAAAACTTATGTTTTCAAGTGCGCAGCTGAATATAAAAATAACCTCCGTTTCCTTCCATCACGTACAGGTATTTGCATCAAAAATGAGAAATCCAACATCCCATTACAAGGAACTAAACAATATTACCGAGCTGTGTAGAGTAGTGGTGACAGCACTAGACCAGCTGGGACTTTTTCCTACTGCCTCTCGCCGAGAAACGGTAATTCCTGTACCGGCCATCTTGATTGAGGTTTTTCATGGTTTCCCTCAATTAATTCCAGATAAATATCAAGATGGTTCCTTATTTGAGGCCATGGCCGAATACCTATCAAACTCCCAGTTCAAAAATGACCTACCTTATCCTGATTTCCTATAATTCCTTCATTCGCCCATTGATATTACATAAGTTGAAGTTGTAAAAAATGTAGAAAATAACGGGAAACGGTAGATGAAAAAATAGTAATGGTGCGAATGGCGTCTGTTATGACATAAAGTGGAGAAATGGACGTTAAACGCATTATTATTATTATTATTATTATAACTAAACAATATTTCTTATAAATGGGGTTTTGAATAACAATTTTTCTTACTTGAATGGAAAGGTCACATATCAGTTTTGTAGTAAAAAGTTTAGTGTATTTAATTTAAAAATAATTTCTAAGTTTAATGCCGATACCGCCTCAAAAATGAGTGTGACGTCGTAATGCTCTTATTATCTTTGTTTTCTTGGTTACTATGGTAGTATGTATAACAAATACATTCACAAATAAACAACTTTTAACATAATGCTCATCTTGGATCGTTTTATACGCAAGTAACATGCTTTGCAGTGAGGGTATATAGTATTACTCAAACGTGTTTGAAAGAATACCACGCTTCTTTTTCCCCATTGTTCTGAAAAATCGGATAACAGTTTTCATATGTCGGAGCTCATATAAACTCAGCGTTTCGATTAGGAACACATATATCTCAAAGATTCCCCATCTTTTGGCACTTCCAATTTTTGCAATCAAGATAGAATACCGGATTTCAAATTACACCGAAGTTTTACTCCAAATGAAATTACAAACATGAGCCTTGCAATGAATGGAATTTTTCGAGCAAATAAAAATCTTTAAGAAACAGTATAGAAATCCTGTACAGTTTTTTTATTGCAGACCTGTGAAATCAACATTGTCCCGTGGCGTTGATGTTGTTCACACCCGTAACAGTGTAGTGGAGGGCAGCGTGACCCATCAGCGCGTATATAAGCATATTAAACATTAATTAATCACGCTCTATAAGGCTGTCGGGTTGTAAATGTATGTAATGTGTTAGCGTCATAAAACCTATTGCTCTACTTGAGCGCTCTGTCCCATACTTGATCATTAAAGCTACGTCCAGATCGAAACAAACGAACGAGAATAACGTTGCTCGCAGATGTTTAAAGACGAGATGAACTTTGTGTTCATGACGTCGTGTTCGGAATATCGCTTTTCAGAGGAGAGTACTGTTGCAGACTAAAAATATATGATAGATAATATTGCTATAATAATATTGTCCCGCTTATCAAAATAATTTTTAACAGTGCACAGTATTCCTTATGCACAAACAAATAATGTACCAAATATTTCGTTCTTAGATTCTTTGTCTTAATTGCAAACAAGAATTTAAAAAAAATGTATTTATTTCAAACGGCTAGCTTAGGAGTCATATGATGATGTCAACCGTAGATCTTAGCTAGTACATCACTTTCGCGCATAATACAATATCGTAATACAGTATAACCTTGATATAACAAAACTGAAGGGAATTATAAAATATTCGTTATACCAAGTAATTTGTTATAATAAAGTTTGTTATACAAAGGTTAGGTTAGTCTAAGAAAACCCATTTTTTTAACTTTAAAATTGTGGCCAATGTCTTTGCGGGTATTTCGAACTCTTTAGCGATTTCTAATTTTTTCTTTGTAGTATTCTCATCTACATACTTAATGATTTTTCGTTTCTCTGCGACGGTTAATGAAGATATTTTTCGTTTCTCAGCTGCTGCAACTTTATATTTACTAATAACAGTGACCAACAGCAGTATTTACATTACTTTACATCAAACAACAATGATTGTCTTACAACAAATTTAACATATCTGAACCTGTCGAGACATGAATTGTTATTGTTATTGTGGAACTGTGTGTGATTGATTGGTAGGATATGTTATATTAAGATTATAAGTTGACAAAAATCGCTAAATAGAGATAAACTATACTTTCTGTTTATATTCTACAATGATTGAAAATTCGTTATAAAGAGGTTTTGGACAAATAGTATTCGTAATGTAGAGGTATATTTGCATTAACGCTTACGGGTAGTTCTAGAGGATTTCGAAAAATTTGTTAAATCAAGGAAATCGTTATATTGAGGTTCGTTATATTAAGGTTATAGTGTGATGTAAAACTCAGATAAACTTTGCTATACCCACAAGACCGTACTTTGATATCGCTAGAGTAGTATGTGTGCCCCTGTTTGAAATAAATTTCCCCAAGCAAACGGAGAAACCAGAGTGTGAAGTTTTAAATGTGTCAACTCTTCACTAACGTACATATTTTCTGTATATATAGTATAGTGGTCTAGCTTATGGCGGATGAGTGAGATAGACATATCTGACATACCTTACATAAATTAATTATATTATTATCTGTCTGCTACATCCGCGGACTGCGGACTGCCGTAGTACCTCATCCGGTCGCGTCTGTGCCTGGCGTTGCGCTGCACTAGATAGGCAACCGTCTCTCTTAACATCCTTGAGCTAATCCATCTTACAACTATACAATGTCTAAAAATCATTCATTTACAAGGTAGTGTTCAGATTGGTCTATTCTACCTACGAGTAGGTGAATATACTAGCTGTCATTTATGTGTTCAACGTGATTCACTATTTATCTTTGGGTTCGGTTGTCAACAGGCGACGTGCTGTTAAAAATCGAGTGTTGAATTGTGTGCTCGTTGTTTATAAAAAAAAACCTTCTACCGTTACTGTCATTCATATTTTTTAATAAATACATGCAATGACTCGCCGCTTGTTTAAATTCGTTTCAGTACACAAATAGTCAGGAATAGCAGTGACATACATGTGAAGTACTGAGCGTGTAGTGTAGTAGAGATGAAAACGCTCAGTAAAATTATTTAAAGGGAAGCATCAAGTCGGAAAGGGTTAACAAGATGAGTGGTTGGCTAAATTGCAAGATGTGGCGTATATTTTTAACATTTTTACTCCCATTCCGCGCTTGGATAAAAAAAAATATTTTTTTGATGTAAAAGATCTAACGCGCCGCTAGATGTTTCACATCAAAAAAATATTTTTACTATTGAAATGTCACCGAAGCAATTAGAATAAAAAAGGATTTAATTAAATTTCCAGCATTTACGCCTATGTATTTTTGCGTATACCATTTCTCTCATCGATCTGAAAGAGATTTATGATATTCGATCCAGTATTTTGGATTTTTTGGAAGCGATTATCGGGTCTAATTTGCTAAATACATATTTAATATTCAATATTGATCATACTGGAAAGTTGGCCTCGCACTTGTAGAGTCCTAGTATACGACCCACATCACGGTTTGTTCCAATTTTAGTTTTATCAATCCAATTTATCACTGATGTAATTCTCCAAAGATACAGTTGATAACTCGCAAGTAATTGAAATGAATTTGCGGCGAAGCAAAGTTTTAAACCAAGGGCTTGATTTACTATGTTGAGTGCACATAAAACGAAAAATATAAATAGAAGGCATAAGAGTGGATTAATCTTGCAATATGAAAAATATAAGAAGATTCTCTTTTTTCTATGTCCAGAGGGAAAGCTCTTGTTTGTCCATAACAGTGACTTTAAAAGATTTCACTTTGCTATTCACAAAGTGATCAACGTATTTTTTACAGATGAATGTTTTAAACAACAAAAAAGTTGGAAAAATATAAATAAGTATATGTATTTTTTGTCTGGCTTTGTAAGACATAAATGTAACATTTTTTATATGTACTCATTTTATAATTTTGAATAGAAACATATATTTTTAAAGTATTAATAACATTTTATTTACTTAAAGGCATATAACGCATCGATTTATAAAATCAATAAAGTAGCTTCCTCTAAAATTCAGTTTGTTTTTAGAGAAAAATTTGTTTAAGAATAAGAAAAATAAATACCTGTTTTATTAAAACCACTAGATTATCATTTCAATGGAAACATTAGAGACAGAGAGAGATTGTAGATTATAGACGCTCAACAGGAAACATTAGACATGACAATATTATTATTATATATAGTAATACAGGATGCAACGGAAAGTTATATAGGTTTAATCCGGACAAGCTGGTATTTGAAATTTTGAATGTCTTGTCCGGGTGAAAAATTAAAACATACTCAGATCTATAAAAAGTTCGGTAGTTTTGGAATCTTCACATATTTTCTTTTAATTTTTTTTAAATAATATGGCTCATGTTGCTTGAATAAAAAAAGTAATGTTATTTTTTGTTGATTGATTAATTTTTTTAATTGAAAAATATCAGTAGGTACTTTTATTTCATTAAAAATAAATAATAAACATTATTAATTGCTGAATTTTTTTCATATGTTTAAAGTCCATAAGACTTTTCTACATAAGCAGAAGTCACTGATATTTGCAATGATTCTTAGAAACATTCATTGTTACAATGCTATATTAGAAAAAAATATTCTTCAAACCACTGTTAACGTTGGGACTCAAACCCGAGTCTTTCAACTTTTACTGCGTAACTCTCATTAATGAGAGGGTTCATGTCTAGCGTTACCGAGTTAAAATCTGCTCCCGCATAATGTAAATTTAATGTTGCAATTGCTTTGTTATAAGGGATTGACTGTTAAGATAATAATATAATAATAATAATACGTTTATTGCCAAAAGATCCACAAAGTGCAGATGCTTGGTTAGTCAAATACATATATTGTTACAAAAAATAGTCATTTATACTATAAAAAGGCATATTTAATAAAAATTTTTTGAGGGCTATTTTAAATTTGTTAATAACCACATTGTCCTTTATTTCTCTAGGCAGTTTGTTAAAAACATTAATTGAGGAATTTTTTGGACTGTTATGATATGCTGCCGTATTACATTTTGGCAGTTTAAATGCATCGCCATATCGTGTAGGATAATCATGAATGTTACCTACTGTATCTAAATGGTGACAACTCTTTTTTATGTATAAAGCTGCGTAAAATATGAAAATACATGGTAAAGTCATGATATTGTGACGTTTAAAATATGGAAGACAAGAATCAGTTCTTTTTAATCCAAACATGTACCTCATAATCATTTTTTGCTTCATAAATACTTTTTGACAATGAAGACCTGTTTGACCCCAGCAAAGAATGCCGTACTTTAAAAATGGGAAAATAAAAGCGTAATAAGCTGTCTCGGATCGGTTGACATCATGCGTAGTCTTCTTATCAAATAAGCATTTTTAGCTAGTTTGCTACAAATATGACGTACATGTTCGGACCATCTACAGTTTTCAGTTAATTGAAAGATATCGCACCATTGAGTAACTAAAAACTAATTCCGCCGCGAAAGTGGAAAGAATTGGGTCCCGACGGCGGCAGTCGTTTGAAATATAAATTTTTCTAATATAGCATTGTAACAAAGAATGTTTCTAACAATCATTGCCAATAAACATTATTGTTCCTTTTAAACAATACTACTATGTGGACTTTGAATGAGCAGAAAACCATTTCTATTCTCCCCAAAATAAAACATACATATACTTGTTTTCACGATGACTGCAATATCCGGTAATTTTCTCTAAGGCCTCTGGGAACCCTGCATGCAGCATCATTGACATAATTATTGTCTTTCATTTGTTAGTTACGAATTTTTCTAACCAAAACCGTATTACAGAGGACTTTAAACATGTCAGTAAAGAAATGCCATATATAAAATATAAATAAACTTAACATTCCATTCCATTTCCACAACAGTTGCTCTATTCCATAACAGTTACACCGTTGTACATTCCAGACGTTATTGTATGTGAGAGTATAAGTCACTTCAACCCATTCTCCTCCCCACATGCCCTCACGTCACCCCTCTTGTTCTTGATAAGTTCCAGCTATGTTGTAGATACAGTTCCGCAATCTTTGCACGCCACGATTTTTCTTTTTCATTTTTTGCAAGAATATGTTTAATGTTTATGTAGCAGTGTTTTCACAAAAATAATATTATTGCTCATAAACCAAGTTTACATTATTTTGTTTTCTTTTCAATTTTTTTTTCTGTTCTGTAAAATCACAAATAAAATGGAGTTGTAGAAATGATTTTTGTAGGAAGAATATTTTACGATTATTTTAAGCATCTTCGGGGTTTACTAAAAGGATTTCCTGGATGAGTAAATATACTAAAGTAAATGTTATAATAATATAAAACAAACTAAAGTTTTTTCTACAGATTGGTTGAATAATTTTGTTAAAAAATCCAAATACTTCTTTTGTCATCTTGCAATTTTTCTGTTGTTCGCCGCGTTAAAGTAAAAAAACCCGGGTCGCAGTGCCAAAACCCTGCCGACAATATAGTGTATTTGCTTATACAGGCAGTGTGGCTTTATTTTGCGAGCTTAAGTTGGTTTTTGGGCAAAATAAAAAATTTTACTCCTTAATACACCCCTTAAAATATCATTTTTTTTCTTAATTGCAATATTATTATAAATCGAACCTCTATACCAAATTATATAGAACAGTGAGTATGTATAGAACTTTCAGTACATAATTCACTATTTGTAAACTAGTGTTTTCATAAAATTTGTAAGTCCGGTCCTGTCGGGCCGATTTTATTTAAATTTCAGGGACACCTTTTAATTACTACTAAAGGGTTAAATGTCAATTTTGAAACGATTCTGAGACTTTTTTCGGTATTTTGGGGCCCAAAAACATTTTTCAACCCCTAAAAACTACCCTTAAAATGCCCCAATTACGCCCATTTTAAATAGGCTTCTTGCGGTGATGGATTTCAACACGTGGACCAAATTTCAATTTCATTAAAATCAAATAACTCTTTCGAAAGTTATTGCCTGCACATATATATATATATATATATATATATATATATATATATATATATATATATATATATATATATATATATATATATATAATATATATATATATATATACATATATATAAACATTTTCAAAAATGGTGCCAAAGTGTTTAGGAGATTATGAAACGTCGAGAAATTTTGGTCCGACCCCTAGGTCCCGCCATCCGACCAACGCCAATAGTGTATGTTGCCTTATGGCAAATACACTAATAAAAGTTTATTCCATTTTATTATTTTTACTAATAAATCAAGAAAAATTTCACCAAAATTTTAAAACTTTATATCGCTCCAGCTGAAGACGAACCTGCGCTCTTGTGAATAGTACACAATACAGATAACATATTATGGCACGGTCACTGAGACTATAGATTTTATGCTTAAAGAAGTTAATTATCCATAATTTGAAGTTAAGGTTGCTACAGGAGTGAAATGCCACACCTCGTTAAAACATGTCATTACGCTATAAACACACAATCTACTATTTATGCGTGATTAAATTTTAATGTAGAAAATTAGTTTAAAAAATTAGGAAATTAAATTTTTCGCCTCGATTTTCAAACATCGAATTTTCATCAGAGCCTAGGAAGCTATTTCGACTATTTTTACGATGGTTGTCCTGGTAACTGTGTGTGTGCGTGTGTTTACAAGTTTTGAACGGCTTGTAACCAACTATCCACTTTTTGTGCTCAAAAAACTACATCGAACGCCAGAAATTGGATTGAAAACGAACAAGCAATTTAACAAATGTCTTGGTTGAAATAAACTCTAAAAAAATTAATTTTGTATAAACGATTTCCCGCTTTTTGACAAATGCAAACTAAAGATTATAGAAACAAGAAAAATGATGCATATAAAAATTTGACAGAAAAATATAAAGAATTTGAGAAAAAAGCTGACTGTAACAACATGAAAAATTAAATTCAACGTTTTGCGAACAAATTACAGAAAAAAATTGAAAAAGGTGAAAGATTCTGACAACCATTATGATATTTTAGAGTTAACCCGGCGTGCGTAAGGTTGGGTGTAATGCACCCAAACGCTAATAAATCGCTCCATATTTCAAAAGCGAGTTATTGAAATGCGTTGTGCGTCTGAGTAGCTGCGCGGGAAGAGCTAAGTAAGCGATGAGTTGTTTAGATGGGGTCAAAGTGAAAATTGCACTAGATCTCAAGATGAATAACGTAAGTCTGACTAGTTATTATTTTAAAAAAGTGATTTCATCTGTATTGTTCATTGTTTAATTAGATGAAAAAATACTTTACGTTAGTTTTTTTAATATTTTAATAATAATTTTAATATCTTACAATATAAGCTAAAATTTTTGATTTGTTAAAAGCGTATATAAATATTAAGGAACCATACTTAAATGTTTTTACTTTATCCATTTATTTTATTTTAAATATGCAGAATAGTTATATAAAAAAGAAAATAATAATAATCTAGATTAAAATGTTGAAATGTTCAATCGATCATATGGGTTTGTCACACCCACCTTATGCTCCATGTTACAACTTTTAACCTTAAGCACGCCGGGCTAAGTTTTCTACAAAACCAAGAAATATTATCGAAAAATGTGTCTTTAATGCGATGACGACGATACTATTATTATACGATTTGTCTTTTACTGACAGTTTAACTCATTTCAATTTCATACACTAAAGTGAATATTGAGAATTACGTACCACACACGTCCTTTTAATAGTATTGATTTCCACAATATTTATATATTGTGCAAAATAAATTCTATGTTTATAAGTCTATCATGTTGTCGCTAATTTTTTAAATAATTTACACGATATTGTTTGATGTTTCTAGACTTGCGCGAATACTAGTTTAGTACCACACCGTGTTCTGTCGTTCTGTCGTTGAAAAGACGTGCGCGTTGTTTTGCTTTATCGGTGTATGTATTTCCATCTCTGTCACCACACTCCGCTGCGTTCGCCTCGAGAATTGTTCCCAGATTTGCAAGGAAAAGCATTTAGAGTTCTCACCCGCGTTACTACTCCTGTCCGTTCGTACATTCTACACTGGATGCACAAGCAGGGTTGGATAAAATATGACAAATAAAAAAAACTAAATAAATTACTATCTTTAACGCTGTTACTCTAGTGCCGCGTACTTAAAATGACTTTTGCTCGTGAAGGAAAACGATAAAAAGTACATCGTATATCTTAATGCTTGTGCATCTTTTGTGCACTTTTTATGCACGTGTTTACTTACACACTGCATTTTCTGCGCATTTTACTTTTACAGTCTGGAAAGAGTAGTTATTATTTTAATATGAAGATTCATTTTAAAATATTTGCAGTTTAAATTTTCCACTTTATAAAGCGCGTCTATAACCGCGCGTTTCTTGCGTTTTCTTTAGATGGAAATTGTTTATATTCTTTTTCTAATACAAGTTGCAAAAATCAATTAAACATCGCTGTTTTTTAGTGTATTTGCCATATGGCAACATACACTATTGGCCTCCGTCGGATGGCGGGACCTAGGGGTCGGACCAAAATTTCTCGACGTTTCATAACCTCTTAAACACTTTGGCACCATTTTTAAAAATGTTTATATATATGTATGTATATATATATATATATATATATATATATATATGTATATATATATATATATATGTATATATATATATATATGTGCGGGCAATAACTTTTGAAAGAGTTAATTGATTTTAACGAA
Organism: Venustoraphidia nigricollis; assembly: GCA_034508555.1. NCBI lineage: Eukaryota > Metazoa > Arthropoda > Insecta > Raphidioptera > Raphidiidae > Venustoraphidia > Venustoraphidia nigricollis. Next base: position 720,357 of record JAVRKA010000019.1, on the reverse strand, counting down.
ATTTGGCCCGCATGCTGGAATCCACCACCGCACGAACCCTATTTAAAATGGGCCCAATCGGGCCGAAAAAATTCTCCGAATCGTTTCAAAATTGAAATTTTACCCTCTGGCAATAATTAAAAAGTGTCCCTAAACTTTTAATAAGATCGGCCCTACAGGACTGGATTTAAAAATTTTACGAAAACACTAGTTTGCAGATAGTGAATTATTTACTGAAAGGTGTATATAACTTGGTATAGAAGCTCGATTGATAATAATATTGCAATTAAGAAAAAAAATGTTATTTTAAGGGGTGTATTAAGGAGTAAAATTTTTTATTTTGCCCAAAAACCAAGTTAAGTTCGCATAATAAAGCCACACTGCCTGTATTAGCAAATACACTATATAGTCGGCAGGGGTTTGGCACTGCGACCCGGGTTTTTTTTAATAATATCATATTTTTTTTTTATGTGCATAATGAGAATCTAGTAGTACTTAGATTGTGTATTTAGGGCGTAATGAAGTATATGCTATTGGCAAGTAGCGCTAGCGAGTTTAAGCAGACGGGTCAAAATATCACTGAATCCCAGCTATACAAAATATTTTTTGTACACCTCCTGTAAAATATCTATTTTTTATAGTTGTACAGCAGTAGTAAAATGACCCTTTTTTGTACTAGTGCGTAAATTAAAACAAATTCATACGATTTTAACAAACCAATAGCAAATATACCACCTTTCTATTGACAAAATATAAAATATACTATACATGGTTACAGGCATGTAAAATAATTCACTACGCACTAGTGCGCTAAAGTAAAATAAAACTGATCACGCTAAACCAAATTGATAGTAAATCACGGTTTGTCTGTCAGTTTTTTTAACTATACTATTAGAAGTAACATGTGTTCAAAAATGAACTGTCAACAATTTGGACAATGAAGTGAATGGCAGCTACTTTATAGGAGGTAGAATAGAATAGAATATTTATTTATTTCAAAAATACACAGAACGTATACGAAAACGTCACAAAATTAATAAAAAAGTATATAAAATTTTTTATAGTTATACATATTAAAATCGTTGTAGGTAATCATTTATATGATAAAATTCCCTATCTATTAGTATTTTTTTTAGATAGAACTTGATTTTTTTTATAGATTTAATTTAAATGATACAGTCTGATAATTTATTGTAAATTGTAATTGGAGAGGTAGTGATTCCTTTTATAGCTATGTTAAGTCGGTTACGTGGGACTATTCAAAAATATCAGCTATATCTCGTAGTCGTGCGTAATGATAGTATAACTCGTGTGACTGTTAAAACTTACTGGCGCTTATTGTACACAGAATGCCTCATCCCGCCATAATATTATGATTTAATAACTTCCTGTCCTAGATTTTGTCGTTTCTGAGATAACATCAAAACCGATCTAAGAATTAAGATTGGCAAATGAAACGATCTTTCGCATTATTATATTTCATCTAAAAAATTAGATACCTACAGCGATATTCAAATTATAAATACGAATTTCAATTTTGGGTCAAATTATTTGATAATGTGTAAAAATTTCAACTTTCTATTTTATTCTGTTTACAAACTAGAAGACGGACAGACGGATTTGTCGTAGCAATATGGTTTCATTAAGACACTTTCGGTTCGGAACCTTAAAAACCAAATTAGATAATCTTAAAACAATCGCGTAAGTACGTACACTATTATAGTATCCCTCTCTGTCACTATGAATTTTCTGGCAATTATATTTGTTGGCCGGGTATTATGCTTGTAAGCAGTGTTTCTCTATAGTCCTTTATTTCTTTTATGTATTATGTATTTTTTTATCGTAGACATAAAATAAAAACTTGAACAAATTAAAATATTACCTTTGATGTTGACTGTATTTGATTTCTTTGAAGCACAATATAATAATGTACAAACGAAGTGAGGAAATTAAAAATATTAACGAAAATAAGTAAAAAAAAGTCATTTTCCACCGTCTCAGTTTTTGTATGATGTTTTGAATTGATATAACTCGCAGCTACGAACTTCATGCGACAAAAAATTAAGTAAGTAATTAATATTAAATACATACATAGAACTAACGACAGTAATGTAAATTTTACAACCCTTCGTGTCAACATCAGTGTAAATGAGTGAAGTGAAATCTTTATGGTGCAATTATAAGTTCCATTTAATTAGACAATTATGCTGAGATTTAATGTTTAATTGCAGTTCTGTGTCCTTACTTTCGGCCTCCATCTTTTTTCTATGTACTGTGGTGTTTCTTTTAATTTTAAGCATTACTTTTTGGTCAGCATTGTTACTAAATTTGAATGCTTGATTGACCAGGATAATTGACAGAAATATTTTTTCCTTTTTTGGCAGGCAGAGATATTTTAGTTTTATATGACGTGAACGTATAAGAAAATTTAGAGAAAAACTAGTTTTTTAAACGAAAATGTTAAGTTTAGGCTTAAGTGTTTTTAATTTCACATAATGTAATATAACAAACATTGTAAAAAATCATCAAAATTGTTAAGTAAAAGCGTTCATTGATTCGACTATAAAAGACCGCTCACACTTGTCAAGCATAAACCTGCACGGACAGCACAGAATCAGCCTGCAATCTGCACGTTGTCGCGCACTAGACCAACATAAACCAGCAAAACCTGTACAGACCAGCAAATTTTGGTGCATATTTCATGATGTGCAGTAGACATTTTGCAATATTCAAGTAGTTTTATTAATGCAAATTAATAATGAAAACGACTAGTAGTACTCTACATCGATCCAGCATGGTCGAACAGAAATTGCAGGGGACCAATTGACGGTCGTTGTTGGATGCTGGTTGCAGGTGCTGGTCTAATGTAAGCTACTTTATTAAATAACAGGGGCACCTTTACGAGCCGTGCTTTGCAGGTTTGTGGTGTGCAAGTCTTTCAGGTTTATGCTTGGCAATACTTCGATAGAAAATAAAATTCAGTATTATTATTATTATAGTTTTTGTATCCAGAACGTGATGAAGCTCAATTATAGTAGACGAGCAGTGATATTATGTTAATAACGAGCGCCAGCAACTTTTAACAGTCACTCGAATCATAATACCACTACGTTCGACATACATACTTCATTTGTTGCTCGTTACTCCTATAAAGTAGCCAATTTTTGCTTAATTTTCGGTTTTCGCTATATTTGACAATTCAACGTTAGCAAACTTCACTTTTATTTAGTTATGTATGAATTATGAAAATAAAAAGTTGCATTTTTAGTGTATTTGCCATATGGCAACATACACTATTGGCATCGGTCGGATGTCGGGACCTAGGGGTCGGACCAAAATTTCTCGACGTTTCATAACCTCCTAAACACTTTGGCACCATTTTTAAAAATGTTTATATATATATGTATATATATATATTGTGACATTATGCCCATATGTCACAAGAATATATAGTATAACCTTAATTGTTAATTAAATAAATAGTTAATAATTTAATTATATCTGAACAGTTATAGGCAGCTGTGATTCGGTATTGCATTTTCTGATATCCGTGGCTACTACGATATCATGCCTCACTTAGCAACGAACAATAAAGCCTGACATTGTTGTGTAATGAATATGTTTGCTAGGTGACGGTTTCGTGAAAATAATAAACAATAATAAAATAACAAACTCTCTCTGTTCCGGTATCTGGAGGGTATAGACGTATCCGTTTCTGTTCCGTAGTTTTAAGTCGGTATTTTGCGAATGGTGTTCCGTTCGGTCTGTAGAATTTAAGTATCAGTTTCTGTTCCGTAGTTTTAAGTCGGTATTTTGCGAATCGGGTTTCGTTCTGTCTGTAGTATTTAAGCATCGGCTCCGTTAGTGATTATTAAGTCTGTATTATGTTATTTATTTGTCCTGTTGTCTGTCTGTAATATCTAAGTTGTCTGTGATTAATGAGTAAAATAGCTTATCTTATATTTAATTGAATTTACTGAAGTAATTGTGTGTTGCGTTTGGGTTGTCCGTTATTTATTAAATAGTACTATAGCTCACCTTATTATAATTTTAGTTATTTAAGCGATTGTATTTAAATCAGTACTTGAGGTCAATTTACTTCTTCGTAAAAGTATTATTGATACGAACAATCGCTACTGGATTTTGTACCTCGCTGCACGTCTAATAAAACTGTTAATTATAATTACGGAATAAACACTGTATTGTTTTCTTTCTTGCTTTCCTCAGGGTCTGTGTTGATCGGACGCCCATAGGCGGATATCAAATTTCTATCAAAGAAACTAAACGGGCCCAGCAAATTAAGAACTGATATCCTCCTGCGACGCCGACAACACAGATTCAATTGTTGTCTTTCTTTTCTTTTCTCTTTTTTTAAGACAGTGTTGCAACAAGTGGGAGTCCGTCTACGCAAGAGAACATCAAAATATATATATATATATATATATATATATATATATATATATATATATATATATATATATATATATATGTGTGTGTGTGTGTGTGTGTGTGTGTACGGGCAATAACTTTCGAAAGAGTTAATTGATTTTAACGAAATTTGGCCCACGTATTGAAATCTATCCCTGCCAGAAGCCTATTCAAAATGGGCGTAATCGGGCCATTTTAGGGGTAGTTTTTATGGGTTGAAAAATGTTTTTGGGCCTCAAAATACCGAAAAAATTCTCAGAATCGTTTCAAAATTGACATTTAACCCGTTAGTAGCAATTAAAAAGTGTCCCTAAAATTTTAATAAAATCGGTCCAACAGGACCGGACTTACACATTTTTTGAAAACACTAATTTGTAGATAGTGACTTATTTATTGAAGGGTGTATTTAATTCGGTGTAGACGTTAGATTGATAATAATATTGCAATTAAAAAAAAAATGTTATTTTAAGGGGTGTATTAAGGAGTGAAGTTTTTAATTTTGCCCAAAAACCAACTTAAATTCGCATAATAGTGCCACACTGCCTGTATAAGCAAATACGCTAGATTGTCGGCAGGGTTTTGGCACTGCGACCCGGTTTTTTTCAATTCTGCTTACACGAAAGTATAATGCTTAAAATTTTTATATATTCTATTCAACATTGGTCTAGAAAAGTTGGGTGCGGTAATTCCTAGCCTCATTACGTATATAAAGAAAAAAAAGTTTCATATTTAATCGTTTCTTGTAAGTATACTCTTATAAAAATTAGAGCGTTTACAAATAATAAATATTTTGGGATTTTATCATTTAAAAAAAAATATTGTGCAAGCTATAACATTTTTTATTGAATTCTACTGACAGAAGTCATAATTTTGTAATAAGTTAGTGAGGAGGTGTTTTTTTCACATAAAACAAGAAGTTTAATTTTATGATAATAAACATCTGCCATGCTCTAGATTTCGAAAAATACATGTAACTACTTCAGTTAGAATTTCCATTACGAAATATTTGATATAATTATTCTTCTATAAAAAGAAACGAGCTTCTAGTAATATTATTTGTTCATATGAGTCAGAATACATATAGAATAATTGTATTGTTTATGTGCAAATACATAAAACAGATCAATATGGTGTGTCTAAGTGGCGATAAAATGGCGAAACTTGTAAACTAAACGCAGAAAAGACAGGCAAACTTTTAGTACCTAGTTTATGTGTAGGCTAACATCCAGTTTATAGCGACAAGTCGCTTAAATTACTAGGGTTAGTGAGTTTGCTGATATAAACTAACCTGTTCTAGAGTTTATTTCATTCATCAATCAGATAACGATGGATCAAATGTGCGTCAATTGAAATACGGCGCAGTTGTTAAATTATATATTTGAACTGACGCATGAAATTGTTGTATCTGTTTATATATTTTTTAATTTAATTATTTTTTGTTTGCTTGATATCGGTATTAATTTTACTTAAGTGTGTCGACGACTGGCGCTCTCCCTTCTTTATGCTTAGCGTGTTAGTGTTCTCTGCTCGGTCGTAGTCACTCTTCTGTGATTGGACGTTCCATTTAGTCGCTTTACCCAGGCTTTTCTTAAATTTTTAGGTCTTCATCTTTTCGTTTGAAATTCTGCGCATGTTTGTGTGATTCTGTGGCGGATAGTAACTCGATGTTCTGTCTATAACTTGGGTTTCTTCGAAGAGGACCTTATGGTTGTCCAATTACAATGTGTGCTCATCTATTGGGGACGAAACGTCAGGTAGAAATATTGCAGCGAACCGGCCGTGAAAGCTTACTCTTAAAACTAGTCTGTCCATAAATCGCTAAGTCTGAACAAAGCGATCCTTTGCCGTTCTCCTATGACAATGATCAGGACTCTTATTTTTAGTGTATTTGCTATATGTGTCGGATGACAGGACCTAGGGGTTGGACCAAAATTTCTCTTCGTTTCATATAGTCTCTTAAACAGTTTGGCACCATTTTTGAAAATCTTTATATTTAGTATAGGTACATTTTTAGCACAGTAACTCTCGACAGACTTAAACGATTTGAACGAAATTTAGTCCACATTGAAATTCATCACCGCGCGAAGCCTATTTAAAATGGGCCTAATCGTACCATTTTATAGTGATTCAAAACTGTTTTGGGCCCCAAAAATACACAAATTTATCTGAATTGATTTGAAATTGACATTTAACCTTTTTGTATTAATTAAAAGTTGTTCCTGAATTTTTAATAAAATCAGTGCGACAGGACCGGACTTATAATTTTATGCACACGTTTGCGTATAAAGCAATTATATTTACTGAAGGCTCTGTAGGTATATAATTTTGTGCAAATGACGTAATAATGAAGTTAAGAAAAAAATACTATTTTAAGGGATGTATGAGGGGTTGAGGATTTTATTCATATAATAAAGTCACATTGTGTGATTAACACATCAGGCAGGGTTTAGGCAATGCGACCCGAGTACATTGAAGTTCATCACCGCGCGAAGCCTATTTAAAATGGGCCTAGTCGTAGCGTTTTAAGGGGTGTATATAGGTAGTGGTTCAAAACTGTTTTAGGCCCCCAAAAACACCGAAAATTATCTGAATTGATTCGAACTTGACATTTAACCTTTTTGTATTAATTAAAAGTTGTTCCTGAATTTTTAATAAAATCGGCACGACAGGACCGGACTTATAATTTTATGCACACGTTTGCGTATAGAGCAATTTTATATTTTATTTTAGGCTCTGTAGGTATATAATTTAGTGCAGATGATGAAATAATAAAATTAAGAAAAAATACTATTTTAAGGGATGTATGAGGGGGTATAATAAAATCACATTGTGTGATTAACACATCAGGCAGGGTTTAGGCACTGCGACCCGAGTTTTTTTTTTTTTTGTTTTGTCTGAACGCCTTCGTGTAATATTATATTATGTTCGTAAAAGTCTATAATTAGTTAGAACATCCATATATCATAACCTGAAAATATGTGTTTTCTTTGCAACTGATGTGAATTTGTACGGCTGCACATCAGTTGTGTACCTAGTTTTGTGAGTTAAACTCGTTAGACTTGTTCTACGAGTTGACAAAGTTGACGCGACAGTAAACTTTCCTGACATCACTCACTCACTGACGACATTTCTCTTTCTCAGTGTGTGTAAACTTTGTTTTTCTTGACCTTCTCTCTCGTTTTATGTTATGCTTTGTTAATCGAGTTAGACTAAGATAAGAGATCTGACGCCTTTTACTTTTCGCGTTGGTACTTTTCGTGTTGGCGATGCAGATATAGAATTCACTAGATTATCATCCATTTTTGCAACCGCACCGAAGATGGATTGATGTTTTATCTCGCTCTATCTAAAGCGCCGTAATGTGAGACAGCACTGCTGAAGACTGTGAAGATGCGGGCAGAGAATTCGATGGATCAACTAATTTTTGTTAGAATCTTCGTGACATTTTTGTCTTAATAAGTTTTTCGTGTTTTCTCTTAATGCATTAAACTAGTAACTTTCACGTAGTATATGTGGCTGTTTATAGTAGTGAATTTGATAGTTACTATTACGCCATAAACTAAATACTAAACTGTACGAACCGGTGCTACTTACAAAAATATAAAAATAACTTTTTTTCTTTTTTGTCCTTAGTAATTAATATAAAAATGATTAAAATAATGAATAAAATAAAATAGTTTCAACATCAACCGTAAAAATATTTTTTTAAAACGGAATTATTACAAACTTTTTAATGAACAATTGTTTAACTCAAATTTATATTTACATGTGTATTTTAACTTGTATATCTACTTGATCAAAACATTTAATAGTTATAAAGCTTGAAAAAGTCCCAAGTAAGGGACGAAATGTCGCTATAAATAACAAATAAGTATTTACTTAAAAAGTCCTTTTTCCCGACAAATCATTTTTATATAAAAATAACTGCAGAGCCGAAATTTGGCTATAGAACACACAAGTATGGCACACCACATTAATTATGCACTCGATGTATCCCATGTTCCAGCTAGTTTTTTAGTGTATTTGCCATATGGCAACATACACTATTGGCATCGGTCGGATGGCGGGACCTAGGGGTCGGACCAAAATTTCTCGACGTATCATAACCTCCTAAACACTTTGGCACCATTTTTAAAAATGTTTATATATGTATGTATATATATATTTATATATATATATATATATGTACGTATATATATATACGTATATATATATATATATATACGTATATATATATATATATATATATATATATATATATATATATATATATATATATATATATATATATATATATATATATCTGTGTGTGACGGCAATAACTTTCGAAAGAGTTAATTGATTGCAACTAAATTTGGCCCACGTGTTGAAATCCATCACCGCAAGAAGCCTATTTAAAATGGGCCTAATCGGGCCATTTTAAGGGTAGTTTTTGGGGGTTGAAAAATGTTTTTGGGCCCCAAAATACCGAAAAAATTCTCCGATTCGTTTCAAAATTGAAATTTAACCCTCTGATAGTAATCAAAATGTGTTCCTAAAATTTTAATAAAATCGGCCCGACAGAACCGGATTTACAAATTTTATGAAAACATTAGTTTGCAGACAGTGAATTATTTACTGAATTTAGTATAGAGGTTCGATTGATAATAATATTGCAATTAAGAAAAAAAATGTTATTTTAAGGGGTGTATTAAGGAGTCAAATTTTTTAGTTTGCCCAAAAACCAACTTAAGTTCGCATCATAAAGCCACACTGCCTGTATTAGCAAATATACACTATATTGTCGGCAGGGTTTTGGCACTGCGACCCGGGTTTTTTTTAATATTGTTTTTATTTCATAATATAATCAAGCCAACGCTTTTAGAGTTATTTGTCGTAGAGACAGACTTTCTCGTCGGAGAACGCTTTAAGGAAGAAGTTCTAATTTCATGTTTCTATACAGCATTTATGTAAGAGATACATAATTTATTCTAATAATAATATGAATGTTGTTCTAAGTTGTGCCTACTTATGTATATTCTAAAGACACCTCCATAGGTATCTGCGTCATATATACCTTAACTATGTGATCTAATATGTACCTTCAACTAAACTATGGCTTATAAGTTCCGAATACCATCCGAGCAGCTATAAACTAGCAGAACTTTACATGACTGGGTATTATAAATGAGTTTCAACTTTAATGCTGTTTGTACGTTCTGTAATTGTGATCTAGATAGCGTTAAACGAACCTACGACAGTCTTCTGTTTACCAGATTTGATTGCGTATTTTAGATATACCTACCTCTAACCATATTATAATGGAGTCGTTGTAAATTTAACTTATATTATGTTACAGTATTAAGTTTGGCAAGTTTCATTGAACTGGACATTTTAAGGCTATCACACAAACTTATTGAAAGTTTCTCTTTGAGTTGGGTATTTTAAGGTTATCACAAATTTCTTGATATCTTTAAAATAGTTATACCAATGAGCTATGTACGTGTTAATATGTGTTAAATTGCAATTCAAAAGCAATTTGAAATAAATATTGACCCTTAGAGCCCACTACGCGAAGTCACTAATTCATTTCCTCTGTTTTAGTAATGGTTCACTTTTTTAAATGTCATTGATAACTATTTACAAATATTTGGAGACTTGCGCAGCCTTTTTTTAACCTTCGTACTCTTTTTTTAACCAAAAAATTTTCAAAAAAGTAGATTTTAGACATCTCGTGAATAAAAAATCATATCGATTTCGTTATGAAGCCAACCAAAACGCATCAAGTATGAACAAAACAATTTTTTACCAAAATTAGTCCCGTAGTTTCTTTGTTTAAATAAAAATGCCGTAAAAAGGTGAATAAAAAATTATATCAACTTTGTTCGGGCGCTAAGGGAAGCTAATGTCAGTATGATTCTAAAGTATATTTATCAAGATCGGTCCAGCCATTTTTTGTTTAAGCGAAAAGACTGCAAAAAAGTGGATTTTATGATTCTTGAAAAATATTTCTTGGGTCAAATTTAGTAAATACCTACCTATGTAATATTCAATATTGATCTCGGAAATTGGTCCTTTGAAGTTTGGACCGCCAGAATCGCATTTGTAGAGTCCCAATAAACGGTCTACATCACACCTAGTTTTTTTCCGAACCTATCAAAGAATGCCACAATGTTTTGAAGGAGCTTGTATATCCTGAACGCTTCCAAGTCAAATTGGAAACTCGAAGAAATTACCGAATTCAGTTGTGTTCTGTTTTCTTTAAGTATAAATGTATTCCTTAAGCAAAACAAAAGCAAGTAGAAAACAATCAATGACACCAATAATGTACAGAGTATAAAGAAAGGGTTGGATAGCGTATCTGTGCTGAACAAAGGTCAGCACGATTACGCAGACAAATGTTATTCGATTAGCGTACAGAGCATGGAGATACGATAGGTGGCCATGTATGTATGTTTGTATGTATGTACCTACACCTATAGTCGTATAATACGTATAATCTGTGTGGGGCGGATAAAATCGTATTAACTTTTTTGATTAAAAATAAATCCTCGAATCCACATGCATTTCTTGATTTGTTTTCAAATTGGTTTATAAAAAAATGCTTTCGCGAATCTGGCACGAATACGAAATTTAGTAAAACATATGAGTATTAAAAAATCTATGCTGAAACATTTTTTTCATAAAATAATAATAATACATGCTTTATTCAAATAATGTTACAATAACAATGAATTTCAAATAAAGTGAACAACCGTGAGGTGGGTCGTTTATTAGGACTTTACAAGTGCGACCCTTGAGGTCCATATGACCAACTTCCCAGTATAATGATCAATATTAAATATTAAATATACAGGTACATATTTAAAAAATTAGATCCGCGGAATATTTTTCAAAAAACCTTATAATACACTTTTCGCAGTCTTTTTGTTTAAACAAAAAAAAAAAAAAAAACGGTTTGGCCGATTTTGATAAAATTTCTTTCGGATAATATTAACGTTAAGGCTGTCGGAACGCTCTGAATTTTGTTTGTGCTGAGACCCAGCGGTAAGGGGCGAGGTAGGCAAAAAACATATTGTGAGTGTGACCTTCTTTAGCTCTGTCTCGCTCAAATCATCCGCACGTTTCAATTGTTGGCTGGTACCAACTACGAGGATAAAAGAAGCCATTGCAAGGGTGCCGCTGTAAATTGATTGCTCTAATTTTTGGAAATATTTTGAATATTTAAAAAACTTTTCTCTAAAAGTGAACAGTCATTTTAGGTTTGTGATGGAAAAGTTTTCTGAAATAAGTACGAATAAGGTTGTAGTGTGACATTGAAAACGTGTGTTTTTTTTAGCACAATTAATGCCAGTTTTTTCTAGTAAATCGTCCATAAATCACAAAAGTAGTCCATTAGAGACCTAGATTTGTCCTTTATCTTCCTTATAGAGAAAGAATTTTTGCAGAATGTTGACGAATAAGTCTACTATCAGTTGACAGCCGAAGCTCTATTTTTGGCTTAAATTCAGAGCGTTCCGACAGCCTTAATAAGGTTCGATTAGCATCGTAACAAAGTGATACTGGCACAAGCGAACAAACAAAAGTTCTGAATACTTACCTGGTCATTATTATTATATATTTTTATACATATTATAATTCTTACCATATAATTATAGTATGTAACCCAAATGTGTTAGATTATATATATATATATATATACATTTATATTTTTTATACTTACTTACAGTGCTAATAAACTTTAAGTTGTTTCATTAATGTTGATTTTCTTTTGTGTTTTTTGTCTTTTTTTATATCAATTACCCGAAAATCCTTGACATATTGTAAGAAAACGAAATTACAGGTAAACGTGTAGATTATATTTGTATTGATATATTTCGATATGAATGTCGCAAACTTGAGGATCTAAATTATTTTTATAATTATTTATTATAAGAACCATTTTACAAATTGTTATAGCAGCGATAAAGGTGGTTCTTGTTTTGAACTGTATTTTAGATTTGAGGTCAATTTAATAACCATATAACTTTAACAATAAAACACTTTCAAAACAATGGTTTATTAATATTATTATAATATGTACCTACCACAGTTTATCCTTAAAAGACAAAACTGCTTTTGTCGAATTTGTGTAAAAATAAATTTCATGACAACTGAATCATTCAATTCTTGAAATGATTCAGTTGTCTCTTTTTCACTGTAATGAAAAGAAAGGCATACCTGATCCATGAATGTGATTGACAGAGCTGTCTCTTTTGATTGCAGCGACAGATAGACTCTGAGTAACCTACAATCTCTATGGAACTTCAACGACTATTACAGTTTAGATTTGGAATGTTTGTAGAAATAGAATGTTTTCAGTTGTTCTTTTTTTTGACAGTTCCAGCTACACATCTATTAGGTTTTTATGAAAATTATGCCTACTATCAGTTGTCATATATTTCTAATGGTAAATGACAGGTCCATTATGAAAATCACTGTTGAAGTAGTTAGATCGCATGTTTTTGTTTTACTTTATGTACTAATTGTAAATTGATCAAATTACAACTGCTATTCAAGTATGAAAAGTGGCTATCTAAAGGGCTGTATGCAAAAAGAAGTGTTTCAAAATCGGCTGATCCACTTGGAATGTACGCTGGATATAAACAAGTGTGACTAACAGACAAACCGAATATGCATTAGCTAACGTTATTGGCGCCTAAAGATACACAAAAAGTATTAAATATTTGACATAAACAACATTGCCTTTTAGCCACCACTATTTCTCGTTGATAACTAAGCTTAAAAATAAGCAAACCATGGCTTAAAATACGGAGTCACTGTGATGTCAATGAAAACAGAAAATATTAAATTTTAAAAGTTTTATTATTACAGAATTTATTAAGAAACTTTCGCCGAAGAAGTCAGCTGCCTCGTGATACGTAATTTTACACAAAATTAGCATATAGATAATTTAGTTTTTTACGGCTGTTGAAAAATAGTATTAATTATTGTTTTAAACATCTTTAAATTTACCTTTTGTAAGAACTAGCCAGGTTTGTAAATATTTTTGAAAATTAAAAAAAAAAATTAAATTAAAAAAACTGTACCGTGGTTCGATATCTCCCTCTGATTATTTGCACTGTGAACGTAACTAGAGTAGTCAAAGGTCAGAGAAGCTTAAGGGAATAGTAGCTTGTATATCTAGTGTCGTAGTGGATAACATTGTGTTAAAAAGAACGCGAACGGGTTTTAACAGCCACACGAGTCGTAATACCATAATGTACGAGGTATATATGACTATGGTGTTTTTGGTCTACACTTAATATAGTAGCTACTTTTCACTTCATTTTGAAAAATTTTGGTGGTTCATGTTTACGCAAACGTCAGTTCAAACAGTAGGTTTTAAAAAACAACTGACAGACACGCAGTGATTTACGATGGAATTGCTATAGCGTGATAAGTTTTGTTTACTTTACCGTTCAAGTTCGTAATGAATCATGTTATGTGCCGATATGCGTGGATCTAAAGTAACTATTTTATAGCGGGTAGGCCAAAAACGTATTTATGATAGTACCAGTGGTTAAGTCTGTATTCGAAGTTCAAGAATTCAATTTACGTACAATATAAAGTTAACATATTATTTGGTAAACACTTAGGTTCCCCCCTTGTTTCTGTCCTTGGGAAAAAATCTAAAATCAAGCTCCGTTGGATTCTGCCCTGTGTCCTAAACTTTTATGCCGGGTTGCACAAAGGATTGTCAAATAACCTGATTTGAAAATGACCTTATATTGTGACCATACATATTGCTCAATTAGAAGAGCATTGCAGAGTTTTAAATCGTTTCTTTTTGAAAAATAATTAATCGATTGAAACGAAATATTTCTTAAACTGTGTATATGTCGTGGCCATATCGTAGAATTTGTCATTTCATGATGTGGCCGACCAATTCATGAAATGGTTGTATCTTATGAAAGGACATTTCATGAATTGGTCGGCCACATCATGAAATGATCAACTCTAAGATATGGCCATGACATACGAGTATACATGTATTGAATATAGTTTGTTTTTTTGTATTTTTATCCACCTTGAAACAACATTTTTCACACACATTGTTCCAAATTTAGCTTGAAAAGCAATTTTTTTCTATGTAGATGAATCATTTGTTTTTGTGTGAATACAATTTGATGTTCTGCATAACAGAGAGTTATATGGCATATGCTGTTTCGGCATGTAGATATAAAAACAGTAATTATATATTGTCACTGTCAAATCAAATTTTTTGACAAGACATTGAATCTTTCTTCGAAAAACTCCCCTATTTCTGTTTTAGGAGGGAAAATAAAACATCCGATTTATAAGTGTACAACGTTTCAGATTTCTAGATTAACGTGGACTTTAATATAAAAAAAATCCTCTGCTTCTGCCCTTGGAGAAAAAATCAAAGATCCGGCTCCATTAGGCTCTGTTCCGTGTTCTATGCTATAAGTGTGCAAAGTTTCAGGGTTTCAGCTGTTGAACGCAACGTTGGCCTTCTAGAGAACCTGGAAAGATAGACCGGCAGACAGGTAATTATATTTATCTAGATCAAATATCTCAGGCTCAAACATCAAACTTGCCCAGTGCGTTTATGCGTTTATGTCAAAATATAAAATTTGCATTGTGACTGCTTTCAAAATGTCTACAAAGCGGCCTTTGTTACAACGCGTTGTGAACTTTTCCAACAGCCAACTTCCAATGAGTCGTCGGTCTGTCGGTCCGTTCGATTGAACGAACTTGGTGCGAAAAATTCTGCTCATTTGTGCCCTCGTTCCGGAACTTTAGAATAGCATCTATTATTTTTAGGGTTACATCACACAAAAAATCAGAACCCTTGTATAGGATTCTGTTTATCGGTCTGTCGCAACTCTACCGGCCGGAAAAAGTTGAACTTCGGTAAGATGACCCAATCACGGACGTATAGTGTAAATAAACGAATTTTGATTTGGGGGATTAATATTGGGGGTCAAATTAGAAAATTTAAAAAAATATTTTTTTCAAGTGCGTCATGTGACGTCAAATGAAAAAGCTTATTATGAGAAATACAAATATATATATATTTTTTTATAATTTTAAAATTCGTAGCTTAAAATATGTTAAAGAACATAATTATACGAAAATTGAGCATTCTCCCTTTTTTCACTTTTAACGTTACTTTATACTGTTCGGTTCTATTTTATTTTATTCTATTAGGTTCGTCAAAGATGGTATTTTTACATGCCTTTAACAAAAGTCAATTTCAGTTTCATGAATGTGAAAAGACTCATATAAAATATTCTAACAATCTAATCTATTTAAAGTATTTAATATTATTGTAGTTTAAACTGCAGCCATTTGTCTATTTATATACCACATGGTTTTCATATGTAACTGAACTCGGGATATTTATTAATTAGTGTATTTACCATATGGCAACATACACTATTGGCGTTGGTCGGATGGCGGGACCTAGGGGTCGGACCAACATTTCTCGACGTTTCATAACCTCCTAAACACTTTGGCATCATTTTTAAAAATGTTTATATATATATGTATATATATATATATATATATTTATATTTATATATATATATATATATATATATATATATATATATATATATATATATATATATATATATATATATATATATATATATATATATATATATATATATATATATGTGTGTGTGCGCTATAACTTTCGAAAGAGTTAATTGATTTTTACGAAATTTTGCCCACATGTTGGAATCCGCCACCGCAAGAACCCTATTTAAAATTGGCCCAATCGGACCATTTTAAGGGTAGTTTTTAGGGGTTGAAAAAAGTTTTTGGGCCCAAAAATACCTAAAAAATTCCCAGAATCGTTTCAAAATTGAAATTTAACCCTTTAATAGTAATTAAAAACTGCTCCTAAAATTTTAATAAAATCGGCCCGACAGGACCGGATTTACAAATTTTTTGAAAATACTAGTTTGCAGATAGTGACTTATTTACTGAAGGGGTATATTTAATTTGGTGTAGACCTTCGATCGACAATAATATTGCAATTAAGAAAAAAATGTAATTTTAAGGGGTGTATTAAGGAGTTAAATTTTTTATTTTGCCCAAAATCCAACTTAAGTTTGCATAATAAAGCCACACGGCCTGCATTAGCAAATACACTATATTGTCGGCAGGGTTTTGGCACTGCGACCCGGGTTTTTTTTCTATATACGCTCCTTTAAGTAGGAATTCGTTTTCACTTTTCTATAGTAGTTTGAAATATTTTTTGTATAGTGCGCGCAATGTTTAAAGGGTTTACCTATTAGGCTAATGTATTGCGTCCTCATGTCACTTTTGTCGGATGTTTCCACTTTTCTATAATAATTTTAACTTTATCTATAGTGCCCTGGCTGAGCTTTCATACGGCTGGAACATTTAAGATCATTCCTATTTTTTTTGGAGCACTTTCGAACATTTGGCTGAGCGAACGAAACGAGTCAGATCCCATTTCAACTTTATCTTTAGACTAATTTTAACTGTTCTGAACATTTTTGAACCTAGGTAAAAAGCTGGTAATACTACTTATGTTCGCGCGTTTGAACTTATAAATCTTTTACATGAGTAAAATCTAATTTTTAATGCACATGCAACTAATTTATTAAAATGAAATCTTCAAAAAAATTAAGAATAAAAATTAACCTCAAATATTTTAAGACAGTTTTAAAACTTTATTTTGATTTTTACTTTTTTTCACTGGGTGACATTTAAAACGATTATTGGTTGTAATCAAAGGTTTTAGTCGTCTAGTTTTCAGATGGCAGAATGGGCATTGATTTCATCCATCGGTCATTTCAATCTGGGTGTCTTATGGCCAACTTCATATAGTCGAGTTTTTGTTAGCTGCTAAGATTTTACTGTCAACGTATTAAAAGAAGTAGAACTTCAAAAATATAAATGGTTTTACGTTTTAAAAACTCTCTCATCCGTAGATTGAGAGTGTCTCAATGGTTCTTACATGCAAAAAGTAATTAAAAAACAAGTATCAATGTTTATTAATATATTGTTGTCCACTCGTACGTTGGATCAAGAAAATTTAGCAGGGACATTCTTGGAAGCTAATTAGGATATGATATACAATGCTAACAGCTCTCGTGGTTGGGATGGTAAGAAATATTGTAATAAGTTGACAGAAGCTTCAAAGTTAGGCTTGTAGCGCTGATTCTTCGCTGCACTGGCTATATTCTTGTTGATAGTACTTATCGATGCAACTAAAATGGGATTCCACATGTGCAACATATTAATAATAATAATAATAATAATAATGCGTTTAACGTCCGTTTCTCGACTTTATGTCATAACAGACGCCATTCGCACCATTACTATTTGTCATTTTACCACTTCCCGTTTTTTTCTACATTTCTTAAACTTCAACTTATATAATAGCAATGGGCGAATGAAGGAATTACAGGAAATTAGGATAAGGTAGGTAATTTTTGAACTAGGAGTTTGATAGGTAATCGGCCATGGCCTCAAATAAGGAACCACCTCGATATTTATCTGGAATTAATTGAGGGAAACCATGGAAAACCTCAATCAAGATGGCCGGTACAGGAATTACCGTTTCTCGACGAAAGGCAGTAGGAAAAAGTCCCAGCCACATCTGCCCCCGCCGGGAATCGAACCCGGACCTCCCGAATGCGAGTCTAGTGCTGTACCACTACTCTACCCAGCTCGGTACATGTGCAACATATTGGTGAGTAGATTTACGAAATTCAGTTGCGTTAAAACTTTCAAAAATTAAAATTATTCTTGAAATACCTAGTATAAACGATGCTTTGATGTTGCTACCATATAGGAACTGAAAAACGTGTCTATTGATAGATTCAATACACTTGGCTTATGCCAAGCCCTTAGGAATGCTCTGAGGTATTAAAATGAAGTAATTGATATTGTCCGAAGCTTCTTCAAACATGCGCTTTATCTTTCCTATAATAGTTTGGATACATATATATTACGCAATACTTATGGTGCACTCAATGTCTGAAGGTCTCGTCTATTCACACACCCGGCCGATTTCATTCGCGCATCGCATTTGAGAAATCCATTTGCAAGATATGTACATAAAAACCTACTCTACTCACATACATATAAAACATCTCTTTCACTCACTCACTTCACCACTTACGCACTCGTGGATAAAACTATTTAATTTAGTCAAAAGGTAAATGGCACTGTGCACTTATCGTTGTCGGTCGAAGCTTCGATAGATTAACTTTTA
This sequence comes from Venustoraphidia nigricollis, assembly GCA_034508555.1. Lineage (NCBI taxonomy): Eukaryota > Metazoa > Arthropoda > Insecta > Raphidioptera > Raphidiidae > Venustoraphidia > Venustoraphidia nigricollis. The sequence goes on along the minus strand of JAVRKA010000019.1, from coordinate 701,708 downwards.
TCTAGAAAAGAATGTTTCATTGAGTTATTTCTTTAAGCCATAGTCGATAACGGATCCTGTTAGTTTAATAGAATCGTAACGAAATTTTCAAGTTTATCATAATTTTAAAAAATTCAACGTAACAACATTGTACGAAATTTTTAGTAAGTTGGCCATATTCTACTATTTGTGTTCTAATTACGGTTCTTACGTAACCACAGTCACTACAAAATTTATAAGCACTGTTTGTAATCACTTTTTAATTTAGGTAATCACTGTGTTTATAGCAGAATAAAAAAAACAAACAAAAATGGGTATCCAGAGTGTCCGTGTTGCACTCTGTGCACGTTTTAAAGTGGTAAGTCGCTAAATAAAACGCTAAATAAAACAGTTTATTTATTTTCTGAACTTATACTTTTTTTAACGCCTTATGAAAAAAATTATGAGGGTGAGTTTTTAAGATGCGCGCACACCCTGTACATCAAAATTAGCTAAATGAAAAAGGCTACCGACAAAATAGAGATAGTAACCAGGTTCGCATGCGCGTAGCGTCTAATAGCTGTATTTATGCTGCTGGTGTTTTATTTCAATATGAATAAAAAATATATATGTACTTATAAATTATATATACAGTAGTGATTGAGAGTGAGTATTGGTGAATATTGTTGAAAACATTTGTTAGTTTTGAATATAAGTGACGAAAATTGTGTTTATAAACCTTTCTAAGTGCTTCAAGATAATAAATATATAAAAAAAAGTATAACTTATAACGCTCTCACTTTTTCTATAATTTTGATTATCTGGAAAGTTTGCGTATCCAAATGATTTTTTTTTACAAATTAGCTCTACAGAGTAAAACTAAGACTATTATGTACATAGGTGACCTTGTACCGTTGTACAAGTAGACTGTTAAATGATATTGCATGATTGATAAAAATATTGAAAGGTCTTTCAGCTGACGTCATCCATTAAAAAAACCCGGGTCGCAGTGCCAAAACCCTGCCGACAATATAATGTATTTGCTTGTATAGGGCCGTGTGGTTTTATACTTTTATTATGTGAAATTAAGTTTGTTTTTGGGCAAAATAAAAAATTTAACCCCTTAATACACCCCTTAAAATAACATTTTTTTTCTTAATTGTAATATTATTATCAATCTAACGTCTACACCGAATTAAATACACCCTTCAATAAATAAGTCACTATCTGCAAATTAGTGTTTTCAAAAAATCTATAAGTCCGGTCCTGTTGAGCCGATTTTATTAAAATTTTAGTGGCACTTTTTAATTGCTACTAACGGGTTAAATGTCAATTTTGAAACGATTCTGAGAATTTTTTCGGTATTTTGGGGTCCAAAAATATTTTTCAACCCCTAAAAACTACCCTTAAAATGGCCCGATTACGCCCATTTTAAATAGGCTTCTTGCGGTGATGGATTTTAACACTTGGGCCAAATTTAGTTAAAATCAATTAACTCTTTCGAAAGTTATTGCCCGTACACACACACACATATATATATATATATATATATATATATATATATATATACATATATATATAAACATTTTTAAAAATGGTGCCAATGTGTTTAGGAGGTTATGAAACGTCGAGAAATTTTGGTCCAACCCCTAGGTCCCGCCATCCGACCGACGCCAATAGTGTATGTTGCCATATGGCAAATACACTAACGAGGTAACCTGTGTATCTAATGATCTTGCTCTATAACTATGTTAAGCTGTACTCAATTTTAGAACGGAAAGCTTGCCTTTAATTCTGTATAATAACTGTATGAACGGCAACGAACATGTTTGTCCGATACTGTATTTGCATAATGGCGGTACCTAGAGAGCTTTAGTGAAGGAATCTTTCATACATAAAGTAGATCGCAATTCCCGACGTCACCGCTAACTAAATATAAGCTGAAATTCAATTTTCATATACGCTATGCCAACCCGTGTCCTCGTGTAGACTTAACCGAGAGGATAAGACATTATGTTATGTATATGTGTAGGATACGTACGTACGTATTCTGCATATTACATGACACGCAGGGTTGTCCAAATAAAATATCTCTTTCCATATCCGTTCTCTTTGCAGCTATAGTGTCGAAAGGTTCCAATGGGTTTCCCCGTTTATGTGCGTATATCTTACGGTCAACTGCTTTGTTTGCGATGTGGCGTCATAGACATGAATTAATGGACTGGCATCAATCGATATGAAAGTGGGATTCATGTCAGCGTTGCCAGATTTTTTTTTTTACCAAGTCGGGATTTTGGAACTTTTTGAGTGAAAAAAGCGGGATTCTTTCGTCGAAAGCGGGACATAGTAAAAAAACGTATATAATCGGAAGTTTTCAAATATTTATCTTTATATTTGAGTTCAAATTACGTTTACGTGACAATAGATAGCAAAAATAGCCATAGAAAATGTATTTTAATAAAAATATGATATTTTAAATCAGATTTACCCTATCGTTAAATAGTTGAGTCTTATTCGTCTTTTGAATAAAAAAAACAGAAATTAAGATCGAAAAAGTTTTATTCATTAGAAAAATATGGCGTTTCAAACAATAGTCTGAGGAGTGAGTGTTACAAATTGCAACTTACAATAAGAGAATAATTATTTACTCACGGTCGAGTTATCCCGGAAAAGCGGGACATTTAATTTTGATTTAAAAATCGGGAACGTCCCGCCAAAATCGGGACGTCTGGCAACGCTGATTCATGTATACTACATTTTAAGACACAGGCACCCAACAAAGCTAATGTCTGCAATATGATAAAGACGTCTGTGTTAGCAACAATATTTATGTATTGGCAACACTATAAAGAATAAAAAGTTGTAAAAGCGGGTTATTTAAAATATTTTTTTAGATATTAAAATTAGCTCGTTTGATACCTATTAAAAGACAAATTAGATATTTCACTGATTAAACTTTTCGTTTTGTTAATTGTTTTAATAATAAAATTTTGGCATCGAAAGCCTTTTTTTGTTTCGAGCGGTTGCTTGTTACATATGCATATGTATAGTAGTTGTATTTGGTATATTAGTGTATAGTGTAGATAACAGTGTTTACACTGAAAAGTGTACATTAGCTTTATGAAAAGTATCAATTGATTCTGTAACAATTGTCAAATTGAGTCAATGTTGTAATCTTTTTAGTTGTTCCGTCTTGAATTCAAATTGATATACTATACACTACATAGTTTGAGGTCTTAACTAAACAAAATAAATTTATTTACTTTCAAATTTTTGAGAGATGATAAAATAAACTAAATTATTTTAGTTACTATTGTTCCGTTTTTTAAATATTTTTTAGGGTACTCTCGTGTCTCTCTATCTCTTCGTCTGTCGCAGTTTATTTTCTCCGAAACTACTGGACGAAAAAAGTTTAAATTTGGTAATATATAGAGTCAGATAGTCCGATTACCGAGGTATAGAGTAAATAAACGAATTTTGATTTTGGAGGGCAAATTACAAAATTTAAAAAAAAATCGTCACATAATGCACTTGAATTTCTTTAAATGAAATGGTTCGTTATAAGAAATACAAATATATTTTTTATCATTTTAGAAAGCATACATTGTTACAATGCTAAATCAGAAAAAATTATTTTTATCCACCAACACCGTCTGGACTCAAACCAGAATCTTTGAGTCCAGACGGTGTTGGTGGATAAAAATATTTTTTTCTGATTTAGCATTGTAACAATGAATGTTTAACAATTAAATAGCAAACGTTCTGCAGCCTGTAGAAATTAAAACATCTTATATTAGAAAGCATAGTTTAAATAAAAGTAAAGAAAATATACGAAAAACGAGTATTCCTCCCTCACATCACCGAAACCTACTAAGCCTAAAATTTTGAAAAAAAATAAGGAATAGTCTTAAGGTTCTCACAAAAAAACGGAATGGTACAAAATCCTCTCCACCCGAATTCGACTTTTTCCCCTGTGTCATAGAACTCAAACGTTTCTGGTTCAAAACAGATAGCTCCTGACATGGTACCGTTTTTAGTTTTCCATCCCTGTTTCGTCTGTTGAGGAAGAAGTTTTCGATTTCATATTGCCCGGGCAATACTATATGACTTAACAAATGATATCTACAAGTACGTTCATATTTTTCATATGAAATGTTATACCTAAGTACTATGAATATTTCGTTCAATTTTTATTTTAGTTTGCAACACGAATGCGACAATATTCAGTTCTAATACGGAATTTATGAACACGATTTCACATTTTAATAAATAGAGAAACGACGTGACCTTTGCAAAATTTATGTGACATTTCGAACGTTGCATTTATTGCATAATATTATGTAGTATCCCTTATAATTAATAGACTTTGTACTATATTTTTCCTAATATTTATGTAGGTATGTGATAGTTGTGTACCTATTTGATATATTGACGTAATTTAAGTCAGTCTTGTGAGCCTGGTGATATTTTACTGAATTGAGATGATTTATGATTGAGATGAAACCCGGTAACATTACAGTGGAGTTTTCGTCTCTACAATATTACTGTCTTACCGAGCGGGGAACAAAGATTTATTTTATACCCGTCCTTCCACCATTAAAGAACTGTACTTCCACCATGTACTCTTTAGCCAGTTTAATTGGGATTTTTATTTTTTTTTCAATAAAAATATATAGCCTATATAATTCGGGGATAGTGTGGCTTTTTATTAGTGAAAGAATTTTTAGAATCGGCTCAGTAGTTTCAGAGATTACTTCTTACAAACTAACAAACACATTTTTCATTTTTATATAATAGTACCTAGGTATACTATAAAAAAAACTGAGTTGGTGCTAGACTCTAATAACTTAGTTGCAGAAATACTGAAGGACCCAGATCGTTACCGATCTGAAATAGGTTACTTTACGATCGATTTACATGCATGAAAAGCATATTTTATAGGGGGTAGGAAAATAAATGTGTTATGCTTATTGTTTCATAAGAATCGAACAAGTGAGTAAAAATGCAGATTATTAGTGTATTTGCCATATGGCAACATACACTATTGGCGTTGGTCGGATGGCGGGACCTAGGGGTCGGACCAAAATTTCTCGACGTTTCATAACCTCCTAAACACTTTGGCACCATTTTTAAAAATGTTTATATATATATGTATATATATATATATATATATATATTTATATACGTATATATATATATATATATATATATATATATTATATGTGCGGGCAATAACTTTCGAAGGAGTTAATTCATTTTAACGAAATTTGGCATACATGTTGGAATCCATCACCGCACGAAGCCTATTTAAAATGGGTCCAATCGGGTCATTTTAAGGGTGGTTTTTAGGGGTTGAAAAAAGTTTTTGGGCCCAAAAATACCGAAAAAATTCTCAGAATCGTTTCAAAATTGAAATTTAACCCTTTAGTAGCAATTAAAAAGTGCTCCTAAAATTAAAAGCGAATCGGCCCGACAGGACCGGACTTACAAATTTTATGAAAACACTAGTTTGCGTATACGAATTTACTTACTGAAGGTCGTATTTAATTTGGTGCAGATGTTGGATTGATAACAATATTTCAACTAATAAAATTATTATTGTAAGGGGTGTATTAAGGGGTTAAATTTTTTTTTATTTTGTCCAAAAACAAACTTAATTTCATTTAATAAAGCCACAATACCTGTATTAGCAAATACACTATATTGTCGGCAGGGTTTTGGCACTGCGACCCGGGTTTTTATATCATTATTTTTGTTTATTAAAAGTAATACAGAAATAATAACTACACTGAAAAGTGAAAAAATAATAATATTCATTTATCGCTTGTACCAAGCATGTGTTCATAATTTGTTTTAAATTTCAAAACAAAGGTAAATAGTGTGTAATTCAGGTGATTGCACAGAAATCACTGCCCCCATGTGTCTATATTAGTGGATAATGTGACGTCATATGAGCTGACAATTTATTGTAACTGCTACAAACAGCGTGTATAATGTAAAATTCGATGCGGTGATTGTAATTTGCAGGAACGTTGCTGAAAGGCTATTTAACTGCTACAAACACACAGCACGCTCGGAAAAACTTGTTTCAATTTCAAAAGCTGTTTTCATCAACAAAAGTTTCTCTTTTTTATTATTAAATCGCCTACCGGGCATTAATAAATAAAACTTTTTCTGTGAAAGGCAATCATCACATGCATATTCAATTATATTTTATATTGGATATCGATATAAGGAAAATATATCTGTAAAATGACTTTTTTAATACATGGTCGTTTAAATTAAAGGGATATCGGAATTTTTATAGCGTTTGAAAGACTCATCTAAATTCTGTTTCCAAGTGTCATTGTGAGAACTGGTGAACGTATTAAATAAATATTGAATTTATTTAGTATAAAATAAAAATATTAAAAACATAAAACTATAAACTGGTACTGTAATGTTTTTACCTAGAATAATCAGATAACTTAATATCTTTGATAATTCAATAGTTTTATTCTGAGAAATATAAAACGTTATTTCTTTCACATTTTTTCAAAACAGTTTATGAATTTTATTTTACAATTAGGTAATTGAATTGGTATTGCATAAACACTAAAATGAGAAAACACTAGTCGCTATCCGTGGTTCCGCACTCGATTAAGATTAAGCACGACAGCGCTAACAGTAGCGGAGCCAATGACTTACAACAGTAATATAAAGCCGTCGGTTCCAGCGTGTTACAGTCTTGCCTCGCGGGGTCTGCTCCGCTTGGAAAGACATTAATTTAATAGGAATATTTTTTTTGTCAGAAACGTCTTAATTGGAAATACTAGTAATTGGGAAATGTTTGTCCCTACCGTTCTACTAGCGTTGCTAGAGAAAGATTTTTTTGCTTGAGGAAAATGGCTTATTACTCATTAAAAGAGATCTCATTATGTTATATTTCTGGAAGTTTTTACTGATTGAAAAAATATTTTCATTGTTACCACATATTTTTACCATTCCAACTTCACAAGTAATGGTACTAATTTATGTTAAAAGTCTCTATTCAAAAATTGACAATTTTTTTTTCGTTTTAAGATTTCCTGAGTTCAAAAACATATTTTTAGAAGTTTGTGCGTGTGTTTGTCTGTTAGGTCAAACGGATGAACGAATTGAAACCAAATTTTATGAGGATATTTAATATGTAAATATGAAGAACTTGTTTTTAGGAAAAACCCTTGCACGATAAAAAAAGATTTTCATTGTGTCGAAAATATTTTGAAAATAAGGAAAAATTCAGCTGATTTTTTATTCTCAATATCTATTAAAAAATTAAGCTGACAAGCATGCTAAGATTAATTTTTACATGTGAAACCATAATATGTAACCATGCCAATCAATATAGGAAATTTCTGTATTACTACTCGTTACCTACGTCACTGCGTGCGTTAACAGAACTTTTATTTTATTTATATATGTCAAATTTTAATATTTATGCGATTGGTATGGTCTTGTCGCCTATTCGGCTGGAATTTTTTTGTTCAATGTAGCTTTGTGATCGCACTCTAGCTATTTGAAAGACCAAAATCTTCGATTATGTAGATAAAAAGAGAATTTTGTAAATTTTCGGCCGTTGTTTGTTTGACAAAATTAGGTCACATATACAGTATGTTTGACAATATTGCCTGTGGATCTGCATTCACCCGTAACAGTTTCGTTCCAAGAAGGTACACACAATGATAGCAAAACACAATAGAACGACGAAGTGTTCCAGTCAAATATCGCTTTTTGTTGTTTTTCACATATTGCGTTACATTCGCTCCGCTGAACACTGTTCATTTATGCGTATGTGAATTGTGTCCAACGTTCGGCATGGCTAACTGTATACAACAACCCGATTCTCTACACTTATTCTGTTTACGATGGCGTGTTACTCCGTTCATATAAATATACGTGTCACCAGAATTCCGGTTATACGCACACCCACTTCCTAACATCTAAATGTTTATCTCTACCCGTTCAGGGCACCTTTGTCTTTTGTTATCCTGTTCCAATTAAAAATACTTGAATTGAAAATAACGGACTTTCATAAAATGTCACGCAATTTGTGAATATTTATATTGTATTGTCTTCTTTGAACTTTGAAATTTTAAACCGGATTCGTAAAACTCCAGTGTGCGTTGTTTAATTAGTGTATTTGCCATATGGCAACATACACTATTGGCGTCGGTCGGATGGCGGGACCTAGGGGTCGGACCAAAATTTCTCGACGTTTCATAACCTCCTAAGCACTTTGGCACCATTTTAAAAAATGTTTATATATATATATATATTTATATATATATATATATATATATATATATATATATATATATATATATATATATATATATATATATATATGTGTGTGTGTGTGTGTGTGTGTGTGTGTGTGAGTGTGTGTGTACAGGCAATAACTTTCGAAAGAGTTAATTGATTTTAACGAAATTTGGCCCACGTATTGATATCCATCACCGCCAGAAGCCTATTTAAAATGGGCGTAATCGAGCCATTTTAAGGGTAGTTTTTAGGGGTTAAAAATGCTTTCGGGCCCCAAAAAACCGAAAAAATTCTCAGAATCGTTTCAAAATTCACATTTAACCCGTTAGTAGCAATTAAAAGGTGTCCCTAAAATTTTAATAAAATCGGTCCAACACTAATTTGGAGATAGCGACATATTTATTGAAGGGTGTATTTAATTCGGTGTAGACGTTAGATTGATAATAATATTGCAGTTAAGAAAAAAAATGTTATTTTAAGGGGTGTATTAAGGAGTTATTTTTTTAATTTTGCCCAAAAACCAACTTAAGTTTGCGTAATAAAGCCACACTGCCTGTATAATAAGGTGGATCGAAAAAAAATTTTTTTTTATTTGAAAACGGCCTGGGTAGCAAAAGTTGCTAAATGTACAGGTAAATAATATTTGGCAAGCAAAAAAAAATTACGCAATTCCTTCAGGTGCCCCAACAACAACAAAAATATTTTTATTTTTTTATTTTTTTTTTTTTTTGGCCCTATGTCAAAATTGTTCTAGTATATGTAAAAAGTGCGTGTACAAAAATTGGAGACAGTTGGATTATTTTTGAAGGTGCCCCAAGTAATTTAAATAAAAATTAGCATTAGTATTTATTTCGCTCTATAATATTATGGGACCACACAGCTGTGCGGTGTGCGCGCGCAACTAGACAGTAGACAAAGTTGTGCGCGCGCAGCTATAATACAGCTGTCAAGTCGTTCTGATAACCTCCTATATTATGTATAATTTTAAAAGTGTTGTGTTAAAATACGTGTTGTGTTGACAGTTCGTTATACGAATTCATTTCTGCAAGTTAGCTGGGTAAAGTAAGTAATAAGTATTAATAAATAATATCTGTGCTAATTGATATTGTAATATCGTTTACTTTCAAAATTTGAGGCCAGCTTGTTAATTATAAAGTTTATACACATCACTGACGACTACTATAAAACTCGTTCAATTTTTGTTTCAGATATAACAAAAAAGAATGAGTTCAGTCGCAACAAGAAAATGTTCCATTTGCCCTTTATTTGGTAACCCCTCCGAGATGTCTCCGGTAGTACTTCCGACAAATGCTGACATAGTTCGATGCTTTCTCAAGATCAGAAACGAGACAAAAAGCTTTATGGCAAACAAGGATCCACCTGTTTCAATGATTTCAACAAAGGTCGCAAAGACGTTGGAATTATTATGGAAGAAATCATCTATCCCCATAATTTCATTTAAAAAAATCGTTGAAAAAATAACAAAGCTTAATAGCGATTACAGGAAAATTTTGAAACCATATAAGGGCAGAAAAGAGGCTGAAGGTTACAAAAAGAAATTAGATGAGTTAAAATGCAAGTGGGAACAAACACTCTTTGACATTGCCTGCTGCAAATGCGAAAATTTTAATTCATGTTGTTGTTCCAAAGAAAGAAAGGTCCCATTTAACGAAACATTGTTTTTAACTGATCAGCGAAGTACAAGAAAGATGATGATAGGACCAATTGACAAAAAAACTACAAGGCAGCTGGAAAAAAGGCAAGAAAGAAAGATGAAACGAGAGAATAAAAACTCGAAGTCACAAGGAAACAAGATCGTAACAGAATCGCATACAATAAGCTCCAAAGGAATAAGTGAAATAGAAGAGTTGGAAATTCATTCTTCGTCGGAAGGAAATGATAAAGAGAAGAAGAAGATGAGACAGAAGGCGAAGAATCAAAAACATTATTCCCCTCCTGCATTTCATATAACTTCGATCCACAGCCTTCTTGTTCTTATACTTCTGAGACAGATTTAAACGCTCAAATGAGACACAACCTTTCCTCTTTTGCCAGAGAATGCGACCGTCATGGAATCTCAGACAGAACAGCTGCATCTGTTTCTTCTGCTCTTCTGCAGGACCTTGGTCTTGTTAGCGAAACAGATACAAGCAAAGTTATCGATCGAAATAAAGTTCGTAGAGAACGTGAAAAACACAGAAAAGATTTACAAGACGCAAATATATCTGCGGCAGTGCAAGGCTTGTACTTTGACGGGAGAAAAGATAAGACCAGAATACAAACTAAAAAAGGTAATAAGTATTACGCCAGCACTGTCAAAGAGGAACACATTTCTTTGATGCAGGAACCCAATTGCATTTACCTGGGGCATTTGACAATTTCGTCTGGATCTGCGGTCAACATCAAAGATGGAATACTAACCTTTTTTAATTCAAAAGGTATATCAACTGATTCACTTATAGCTATCGGTTGCGATGGGACAGCCGTCAATACTGGTACAAACGCAGGAGTAATAAGACTTTTGGAAGTTGAGTTAAATCGTCCTATGCAATGGTTTATTTGCATGTTGCACCTTAATGAACTTCCTTTAAGACACCTTTTAGTTCAACTTGATGGTGTCACTCAAGGTCCCAAGGCGTTTTCTGGTGTCATTGGCAAATTATTGCAAAACTGTCATACGCTGCCTGTCACTAAATTCCGTAAAATCGAAGGAAATCCATTTCCCAATGTAGATAGGAATATTTTGAGTACGGATCAGCAATATTTGTTTGATATGTTAAAAGCGGTGTCTTCAGGAGAATGCAGTCAAGATTTAGCTGCTATTCAACCAGGGCCGGTGGTGCATTCTAGGTGGCTGACAACTGCAAACCGAATCCTTCGCCTCTATGTGGCATCTGAAGAGCCTTCCGAAAATTTGATACATTTAGTTAATTATATTTTAAAAGTATATGGTCCAATATGGTTTCATATAAAAGTAAAATCATTGTGCAGCGAAGGACCTCGACACTTGTGGAAGCTAATTATGTATTCAAGATATATGCCGGATCACCTAAGAAAAACAGTGGATGTTGTCATCAAAAGGAACGCCTATTTCGCACACATGGAGAATTTGCTTCTGGCAATGTTGACTGATAACAGGGAGCATGTTCGAAAATTAGCTTGCCGTAGAGTGATTGCTGCCAGAAAAAATAATGCGAATTCGACCCTTGTCAGAAAATTTCATGTACCAGTAATAAATATGGAAGCAGCTGATTATACTAGTATTATTTTTTGGGCTAATGATGTTAAACGGTTAGAGCCTCCAATTTTAAAACACGTCTCCGATGACGAGTTGCAAAGTTTCATATCAAATGAGGATGCTTCAGCGCAATTTTTTAATTTACCTAGTTTCCCATGCCACACACAAGGGACTGAAAGATGTGTAAAATTGGTTACTGAGGCTGCATCTCTTGTTTGTGGAGAGGAAAGAAGGGACGGATTTATAAGATCTCGACTTGAGTCTAGATATATTATGAAAACTTTCAACACCAAATCTGAGTTTAGATTCAAATAATATTTTTTTCCATGGGCTTATAGAATATAGACATTTTACGGTTAATTTCATTTTCGTTTTTTAATTTTCAAAAACATACTCAAATTCATTTTTTAGTTCATTTGTTACTCAAACTATCAACCTAATAAAATATATTAAGTATATAAGTAAAAAAAGTTTTATTGTTCGGGGCACCTGCAAAAATACTCCTAGCGTCTCCAATTTTGATACACATACTTTTTAGGCATACCAGAAGAGTTTCCATATAGGGCCAAAAAAAAAAATTGTTTATTTAAAAAAAATTTTTTTTCGGTGGGTGGGGCACCTGAAAAACATTTTCAAAAAAAATAATTTTTTTATGAAAATCCTCAATTATGCATTTAGCAACTTTTGTCAAAAAGGCTGTTATAAAATATTTTGTTTTTTAATTTTACGATATATTTCGATCCACCTTACTGTATAAGCAAATATACTATATTGTCGGCAGGGTTTTGGCACTGCGACCCGGGTTTTGTTTTATTTTAAGAACAGCGGTAGATTGAAGAGAAAAATAATCAAGCTAAATTTCTAAAATAATTCAATACTTGTACTAAGCTCTAAATTCAAATTGATCGCTTTTGGTTATATAGAGTTTGTTTTTTCTATTTGGTATGGTAAAACTAAAAAGGAAAGATTCTGATTTTGGATGTTTTCGCACAGTGATTAAACTACTGAACCGATTTTAATAATTTTGGTGCTAACCGATTTGACTCAATGGCACAAGTGACAACAGGCTATAACAATTATAACGAAAATCAATGTGAAAATAAAGCTCTAACTTTAGTTCCCGACTATTTCTGATATTTTTCTAGAGCTTTAAAAAATGTTAACTTAAATTAAAACTTAAAAAACAAAAAAAAAAAAACCGACTACATATGAGAAGAAAATAAGTTCCCAATAATAATAAAAAGATAGGTATTACTTGAAGTTTTAGTGTATGGTAATGAGATGACACTGAAACTAACATTGTTTTATTTGATTACATTTTGTATTATTAGATTGTTTTCTTCTGTTATTTACTCGGGTCTCAGTTTTTGTAACTTTTAATTTTATTTTTTTCAAAGATACATATTACATCAAAACGAACTGGACAACGGAACCATTCCAATTCCAGAGATACATTAATTGACATATAAATGAAATAAAGTCTCTGTAACAACATATCTTCTCTGCTCATGCGCCGATTTTCCCCAGACACAATAGGACACTGCCTATTTATATGCTAAACATCCTACCAAAACATGGTTTCGATTCGTTCAGACGTTTGGCCTGTATTGTGATCACAGCCTAGCAGACACAGACTTTTTTTCTAAAAATAATATGTTTTTGGTCTCAGGGGATTTGAAAATGAAAAAAATATTGTAAAAAAATGAAAAATGCATTTATCCAAATTATTACAAATGACCACTTGTGCAGTAAGAATTCTAAAATTAAATTTTCTAGATTATTTTGTATAAATGTTTATTGTTTTTCTAGTGCCATCCGTCGGTGTAAAAATTGATCAATTCCGTCATATTTTAATTGATATCAAATGTCAATTCAATCGTTAAGTTTTTACATTGCGTATTAAAACAATACACGAAAGAGAGTTTTTAAGTAATTGACGTAAAACAAACAAAGGCTGATGTGTAGACCTTTTTAGAAGTTACCACCTCAAGTTTTGAAGGATATTTCGGCCATTATAATGTAGCGCATTGGGAAACCAAAATTACCGATGGGAATTTTTTTTTGTAATGTGATCCACGCCATCCCTGATAACAATTAATTAAGAAATTTTATGATAAACATTTGTCAAGGCATTTCTCAATAAAATACCCAATGCTAGATAAGTCAAGTAAGCAAATCATGCATCTTGTTATATAATTGTTGTTTTATACAAATGTTGTAAATTCAATATGGTACTGTTGTAAACAGAAGAGCATTCCTATATCCGAGAAAAAAACTACAAAGCATTCCTGTTACTTTCTCATTACTTTTTATTGGCAAACACATGTTCAGATAAAAATGTGTTTCGGTTTCTTTTTGTTGTTTTCATTCTTTTGTTGATTGAATAGTGTTTCTTTGAAAATAATAAGTAATTAGTTCCAACTGTACAGTATCTAACTATACAGGATCTAGATTAATTATTGCATCTTCGTTGGTTGGATTTAAATGTATTTTATTTCGGAGGCAATGTACAAAAAAAAAGTGATGTCATCCAGTCTGCAAACTTCCTGTCCTTTTCAAATTTATTTTTTACTAAAAAATAAGAATTATGAAGGATTGAGTAACAAATCGCAAGGACAAAAAAAAAATCAGTAGACTAAAGTTGAATATCTTCTACTTGTATCGATGAGATGGAAATAATGAAAGAATGTTATTTATTGAAATTGAGACTTCTTGTGAAAAAAAAACATTAAAATTGCACTTGACACTACAACTATGAATCGCGGGCGTAAACTAATTATAAAATTTTCCAAACATTGAAAGTGGTAAAAAATAATCGTTTATATGTACCTATATTGTATATAATATATGTAGTACCAGAACCAAAAAATTTGAACCAAACTTGATAGTTTTATATTTTAGAAATGTAAAAAGGGGAACAGAACACAGATATTTGGAATATGCCTTGTTAGAATGGCGAGTCCATTTATCTTACGTAAAATAAAGTGATATAAACAGTATTGAAAATATAGTGAAAAATTTTGTTAGAAACAATAATTTAATTATTATATTAATATGTCCTGGTCTACGTAAACAACCAAAAATAATTAATGTTACTCATAAAGTTTGGCTTCCAAATGAAATCAAAACTTTACTTGATCAAATCTCCACGTTATAATTAAATTTTACTGGTCTGAAACGTCAGCAAACAAAATAGTATATAGGCAGAAAATAAAACGAGCAGCAGTAAGAATTAATTTTTAAATCTATAAATGACTCTAAGACTGAATTTAATAAATAAAGAAAGAACTGCCAGATAATTTAAAAGTATTCCAAATATTCTTGTTGAGAATAAGCAATAGTTATTTTGTGTGGAGCAATTAACTATACAAAATAAAATTAAAAGTATGGCTCACGATGCAATATTTTAAGTTGACAATTTATTTGATACGATTGTTCTCAGTATTTTTGTAATAACCGTTTAAGTGAATTAGAAATCACGAAAATGCATTATTAATTCCCTAAGTATTAGTATGAGTAGAACAGCTCATTCTTTTAAAAATAATCTAAAGTAATAACAATACTTAAAAAGAAAACAAGAGATCCTTCTATTGACATGTTACTATTTTTTCAATTTTTGCCAACATTTTTGAATATTTTTTTAAAACCGAAAAGTGTAAAAATTTAATAAATAAACAAACTTCTAATGTCGTTCTAGCTTGGTTTCATGACTGGTATCTATGTACGATTGATTGGTAGTAGAAAAGGTAAAAACCTGACCTTAGAATGTAAAGAAAATTATTGCTTTACAACGAAATTATTGCCCGGAATCTCAATGAAACCTTTGATTGTGTACCTCATGAAATAATATCAAATAAGATAGAATATTATGGATTTTATGGACAAGTTTGAAAAGTCCTCAATCTTTCAAATATATATATATATATATATATATATTTATTTATTTATTTATTTATATATATATATCAATATGTTTACATTAAACAATGAAACTCCGCGACAAAACCAATAAGACGTGGTGTACCGTGCGGATCGATAACTGAACTTATCTTTATTGTTTTCATAAATGATGTACCTAATTGTCGACTTAAAGCAGCAAAAAATCACCGACATCCTGATAACACAGGCCTAATCTTTTATAATATTTTTTTCTGAACTAAACACCAGTTCAGAGATGGCACAGTTTGAAACGTTGGAGTGGTTCCCTGTAAAAAATGCCCATAAAATTTAAATGAAACTCAACTCAAACAGTAATGCTAGGTTGCAGAAAGCAGTGTCAAAAATTTTGATTTGAAAGTGAGCTTGAATTGTGATCAAATAATTACAGTTTTTATGCTTGCAGTTTAGTGCGTCGTTGTAAAACTCCCTGTCATGTAGAACATAAGGTTGTACGCACACAAATGTTTGATCGGCATAAAAAAGATCACTTTTTAAACTAAATTTTGATCAAAATACGAAGAAATTTCTTGTTTCGAAGTGAAGATTGTATAAAAATCTATGTTAGAAAAATATCGTTACTCTCGATAATTAATTTTTCGAACAGAATCAATTTAAAATTCTCTTATGCTCTTCTTATGAAGAAATGTGTGAAGTTAAGTACAATTTAAGGTTATTGCCAAATCAGAATTTCTGACAATGTTTTTTGCAATTAAGCATAGGATGGCTATAGTTTGCTACAATTATTAAGAAACACCCATTGTTACAATGCTATATTAGAAAAAAATATTTTCAAACGCTGTTACCGACGGGATTCAAACCCGAATCGTTCGCGGCGGAATGAATTATCATTTATTTAATTAATTTAATCTTATGTACCGTAATGAACATTTACTAGTGTACTGTAATTTTGTAATGAACACACTTAATTTGTGTATCAACTACAAATTAAAATTGTTTGCGCAAAGAGTACTGTATTTTACATATTAAAATGACACTCTCAATAAATGCTTTCAAATAAAGATGATCGCGAAACTATTTTGATATTCTTTTGGAAATATAAAGTAGATATCTCCCTATTTTTCAGTAACATTTCAATATTGATTTATACGGAAGTGTCAAATTTTCGACAACACCTTCTTGCTTTTGCCTTCTGAAACCATTTATCAAGAACAGTGTGCTGATTCATCATGTAATTTAGTGCGCAGTATGGAATACAAAGTGAGTTTTGTAGGACAATGTTTACTGCAGCTTTCAACGGAACAAAATAGTTATTTCATTCTTCAGTATTACAGCTTCTTCGAACTTTTATATCCCTCGGGATATATTTAAAATATAATAATAGTTTTTGTTACTGTTTATTTAGCTTTTTTTTGAACATTTTACTGAATATTAAAAAAAAATACTTGTGAAAAGAACCCTTTAAAGACAAACTTTTATTGAAATTTAGTAAAAAGAAAAAATAGTTTTAACAATCTAGTTTTATTAGTCACAACCCACGGTTTTATAATTATGAACTTCAATTACTTTAGTAATTTATTTGTTTCTTTTTACTACATTTCAATAAAAGCTTGTCTTTAAAAAGTTTCTTTTACTAATACTTTGTTTTGTTCTTTTTAGTCTTTCAAACTTTTTACTATTAATACACTAATTTATTAAAATTAATTGATTATTTAATTCTAAAAACAATTGAATCATGTATTGTCATCGGGAATACATATATGTACAAAATTTCAAATCGATTGGAAATGAGTCGTCCGTCATATTGGGTTTGCAATGACGTTACATAACTTTTCGTATTCCACTCGTTAAACTCATGTCAAGAGGATTGTGAAGAAAAAGTAATCCGCGATCTTGGGGTTCCGCCATATTGTTCTTACAATGACGTACCACATCTAGTCGTATTCCACTCATCAAGCTCTTTCCATTAATACCCACGTCAAAAGGGTTATAAAAAAAAGGTAATCCAACATCTCTGGATGTCTGCCATGTTGGATTTATACACTGTCACCTGTACAAAAATTTCAAAGCTCTACCTAACTAATTAGAACTAGTCTAAATTTTGATTGCAAGTTTTGGCGCACTGACAGACAAACGTGGTATGTTAAATAAACTTTTGCAATTTGAGTTCCTTTATAAAATATCACAATTTCAAATAGAAACGATACTTTTTTTTGTAAGTCGATAGAAAGAATAAAAGGACTTTTACAAAGTGCAGACTGCATATTTTAGTGAATTTATTACATCTTTAAGTTTTATCTCTGGGGGATTACCGCACTCACTGTAAAAATGTTAATTTGAAATCTGATTTTAAACACATAAATTAATAGGTTTAAATGCTCATTTTTAATCCAATGTTATTTTACATAAATTATGTGTTTCTCAAGCTGATGAGAGGACTTTTTTATGAAAAATATTACGTATGTTATTAGTGTTGAGTAATACATACATTACTGTTATTTTCCTAAATTTTCTTATTCGAGCTATAA
The DNA here is from genome assembly GCA_034508555.1 of Venustoraphidia nigricollis. NCBI lineage: Eukaryota > Metazoa > Arthropoda > Insecta > Raphidioptera > Raphidiidae > Venustoraphidia > Venustoraphidia nigricollis. The sequence goes on along the minus strand of JAVRKA010000019.1, from coordinate 683,804 downwards.
AACCCTTATATATAATTTCGATTCTTATGGAATGTTATTTTCTTTTTGTGATCATTGAAATTAAATAATAGATTGTATATCCAGAGTCATAGTGTGTTTTATTACGTTTAAAACGAACGCCAGCGAGTTTTAATAGTCACACGAGTCGGAATACCATTATATCTATAGGATCTGTATATTTTGTAGTAGCTGCTTTTCACTTCAATTTCACAGTTCACATTTAAACAAACGTCTCTTTAATAATAATGTAATATCTTATGTGCGAAATCTAATACCTAAATGAGAGTTGGCGAGTTTTAACTGTCACATGGTTCATAAAAACATTACATTTGAGAGACATACTGAATTTTTTAATCGTCGCGTACCTCCTTTAAAATAGCTGACTTTCACTTCATAAATGCATAAAAATATATCTGACAGCTTTGTCATATTCTGTGTGTGTGGCGATATTGCATTCGTGTGTGTTGTTTACGAAAACTACGCCTACTTTGTGCCTCTGTTCATTTTATAGAATTGAACTGTAACTGGTAGATCGTATTTGGAAATTACTGTTGAATTAGTAACATCGTATTTTTTATTTTAGTTTACGCACTAGAGCAAAATGCATCATTTTACTGTCCCTATGCGGGCATGAAAAGCAACTATTTTATAGGGAGGTGTGCAAGAACATTTTCTATATTTTCCTAGAAAACTACAGGATTATTTTTAAGTTGATTATTTTTTTTTAATATTTCACAAATATTTAAATTGGATAAATTATATACTGCTTACTTAATTATTTTTATTTATTTTCGTACAAATTAAACTTCTGTGAAGTCTGTTTGCTATATTTAACTATGGATATGAAGCAAGTTAACGTATTTCAAGTAACGTTTTTATCAAAACTCAAAAATTGGCCCTGGCGTTATGTTATGTCACAATGGAAATATGTAGTGTCATTATCAAGTATTCACAGAAACTATTCGAAGTTGTCTAGGTTTTGTTTCAGATAGACACACAAGATACTTGATAATGACACAGCATATTGTATTTCCATAGTGACATAACATAATACCCGGACCGACCTCAAAATTTAAAAAAACCCGGGTCGCAGTGCCAAAACCCTGCCGACAATATAGTGTATTTGCTTATACAGGCAGTGTGGCTTTATTGTGCGAACTTTAGTGGGTTTCTGGGCTAAATAAAAAATTAAACTCCTTAATACACCCCTATAATAACATTTTTTTTCTTAATTGCAATATTATTATCAATCGCACCTCTATACTAAATTATATACACCTTTCAGTAAGTAATTCATTCTCTGCATACTAGTTTTTTCATAAAATTTGTAAATCCGGTCCTGTCGGGCCGATTTTATCGAAATTTTAGGGACACTTTTTAATTACTACCGGAGGGTTAAATTTCAATTTTGAAACGATTCGGAGATTTTTTTCGGTATTTTGGGGCCAAAAAACTTTTTTTCAACCCATAAAAACTACCCTTAAAATAGCCCGATTAGGCCCATTTTTAATAGGCTTCTTGCGGTGATGGATTTCAACACCTGGACCAAATTTCGTTACAATCAATTAACTCCTTCGAAAGTTATTGCCCGCACACATATATGTATACGTATATAAATATATATATATATATATATATATATATATATATATATATATATATATATATATAAACATTTTTAAAAATGGTGCCAAAGTGTTTAGGAGGATATGAAACGTCGAGAAATTTTGGTCCGACCCCTAGGTCCCGCCATCCGACCGACGCCAATAGTGTATGTTGCCATATGGCAAATACACTAACAAAATCTAAAAAATGTAATTAAATATTGAAAGGTTGTTTCTCTCTTATTTTTGAGTGTTGATAAAAAAGTTACTTGAAATGTTTGTTCGTCTATTTTATTTCTACACGCTGTTAAAAAAATCATCCTGTATATTAGAATAATCGGATAAGAAATTTATTTATATTTAGGTATTTTAATTTGAAGATCACTTAAGTTCTTTGTTAATGTTCATAACATTTAAAAGCATCTGTTTAAATGGCGATAACGGTCTATGAAAACAGAAAATAATACGTTCTTTTGTTTCAATATCTATTTTACACCTGAGCCATTTTTCTTTCCGTTGGTGCGCAGCCGATTTAGATTTAAAATAAGTGCTGAGATTTTCGACCCGGCATGTTCTATTTATCTCCACGATCAATCTTGGAATCTCCTGGCCCGGGGGAACGCATACGAAAATGGTGTCAGCGAGACAGAACACTTATAGCCGAGTAACGTGTTTTTGTACTCCAGAGTTTTATAGTACAGTATTAGTTTTGTTTAACAATTTTTCACAGACATTATAAATATGGTTTATTTACGCCATGGAAGCGTTTGTAGAAAAAAAGCCAAATAATTTTGTATTTTATAGAGGCATTATATCTGTTTACTTTTTTGATGTCGGTACATTTTTTCAAATAATTTTAATTTCAAACTTTTAAGGCTGTCGGAACGCTCTGAATTTAAGCCAAAAATAGAGCTTCGGCTGTCAACTGATAGTAGACTTATTCGTCAACATTCTGAAAAAATTCTTTCTCTATAAGGAAGATAGAGGACAAATCTAGGTCTCTAATGGACTACTTTTGTAATTTATGTACGATTTACTAGAAAAAAGTTGGCATTAATTGTGCCAAGAAAACACACGTTTTCAATGTCACACTACGACTTTATTCGTACTTATTTCACAAAACTGTTCCATCACAAACCTAAAGTGACTCTTCCTTTTTCGGAAAAGTTTTTTAAATTTCAAAATATTTCCCAAAAATTAAAGTAATCAATTGACAGCGGCACCCTTGCAATAGCATCTTTTAGCCTCGTAGTGGGCACCAGCCAAAAATTGAAACGTGCGGATGATTAGAGCGAGACAGAGCTCAAGAAGGTCACACCCACAATATGTGTTTTGCCTACCTCGCCTCTTACCGCTGGGTCTCAACACAAACTGTGTGAAAGTGGTCCAATACTGTTAAGTACCCGCACATTTAATTTTATTGCGGGTTGCCAAATAAATTTGGATAAGGCATCTAGTCTAAGATTATCCCTGCAGCTAGATGGGGACTTTTAATAAAACGATTTGTATTACTTACAAACACTCTTGGCTTAGTACAGAGAAGATCTCTGGGTCGATCCCAGCCGGCATTATGGTATTTTTTTTTACATCTATTCCACAATATTATTCCACTTGACATTTATTATTTTTTTTTTTAAATCCTCAATTAGTTTTTTTTCAATTTTTATCATTCTGTGGAAAACTTAGCCGTTAGCGGGGTGTGCACTTTTGGTTTTGCCAACAATTATTGTATTTTGTTTGCCAATCCTAGACAACGCATCTCTTGTATAGTTATTTTCGTTTCGTCTAGCATTATAATAGTATATAAGGCATTGCCCTTACTTCCTAAGTTCTGTATATACATACATAATACATATGTACCTATATTACACGGTCAACGAATCCGCATCATCCCGTCTGCTCATTCGCATTCCGCAAGTGTCGTCACGACGCACCCGCCGTCGTACCGCCGCGAAGAACGGGCGCGGCGCACCACTCTGCCGTTCCATTGCCGGCAGGCTGTCTCGCTTCGTCGCTCGCTCACTGAACACTGTAATTTAGATCTGTTGGTTCTCTGAGTGCTCTTTCACAAGAAATAGTCTCTTTGCTACTACATACCACCACCACAATCATTCTTATATTCATCAATATTTTAACATAAGTTGGACTAAATATAAAAATAATTTATCTTCAAAACTCATAATCAATATAATTTACAGGATGCGTAAAAGGAACCCGACAAACTTTGAATTATCACGTTATGTTTTTCCTTATTTACAAAACTACATCTGTATAAGCACTGCTATAAACTGTACGAATAGTGGAAGGTCGGATTAAAAATGGATTGGGGAAATTATACGGTGAATATTAACATTAAGGGGGTATTTTCATGTGACCACTTCGAAAAATCGATTTTTTTTTTCATATTTCAATAGTAAAACCTATCGAAAATATGCTGTGAAAAATAGAGACCGAAATTCCTAGTTTTAAATAAATTACAACTCATAGTCGCCGACGAGCCGTATAAGCGACTTGTTGGCTCTTGAAACTTTAAACGCATTTATCTGGAAACATTATTTTCTAAAACTGTCATGGTCCCAAAAAAAAAAGTATTCAACCGATTGCTTTGAAATTTATATATGTTCTTCTACTCATTAATGATTATCGTCCGTACCAAAATTGCTTATTTTCGAAAATATTTTCTTATTTTTTTAACCGATTTTTAACAAAAAAATTAACAAAAAACACAAACTTTTTTCCACAGTCCGCCATTTTTTTTTAATGAAATTGATTAATTTTGGTAGGGACGATAGCGACATCCCTACTGAACAATGGTCCATTCGATTTTTTTATTTCAGACAACATGAACAGCCGCTATTAGCATGACCAGTGACCTGCTTTTTTTTTAGTGTCTAATTTAATTAAAAAATATATATATAAAAAATGTAAAATAAGAGAAAAATTTTTTTTTTGTACAAACAAAAACATAAAAAAATTAAAATGATTGAATGTTATTGTCGTCTAAAAAAAATTCCCTAAAAAGAGGTAAAATTTATGCGTTCACATAAGAATACCCCCTTAAGTTCGGGACGGAAAAATATACAAAGAGCGTAAACACGGTGTATATATTATGATCATTCGTCGTTCATAACTGTTTTCCTTCAATATTGATAGACGAATGCGCGTGGCAATGTTTATATTCCAGAGATCCTTGACTGTAGTTTATTTTTAGTTACTCTGAATAGAAAAAGTCTCTTTCACACAAGATGCAGAGTGACTTTTGTAAATGAAAACTCTTATCTGAATTAAATAGTAACCTAAGTGTAGGTGAATCGAAGTAGACTACAGTGGCACTGATTGATAATATACCGTATATTCTTAAAATTGGTTAAACCATTTCCAACACAAACAGGTGGACATACAAAAATACAAGAAACTCATTCTCTTGTCTAAATAGAACGAGATGTCCGAAAAATCCGCAAAAAAAGAAATTACTGATAGACGTCCCCTTACAATATTTATTTGTGTGTTGCTTATATAACTGGTGATATACAGTGGAATTATCGAATTTTTGAAGTTGATGTCGTTTCTTTCTTTAAAACTATCAAACCATCCTTAGGTCGTCTTGAGTTGGTACTTCCTAAGACTTTTGGTAAACTTCTCACTTTACTTCTGATAATGGCATCACTGATAGGAATTTTCAAATCACAAACCGGTTTAAACCACTTCACTGAACACTGGTCGAGTTTCAGAAAGTCAAGACCTCGGACGCGTTTCCTTTTCAAATTATTGTTCTCACTCAAAATCTTATTTTTTTTAACAAATCGCTAGTATGTCGTATTCCTTTGTCACTTCCAATTTTTTCTTCCTTTCTTCACTTTGCGAGAAACCTCCACCTTCTTGGCCATCATTTATGTTTTATCTTTTTACATTTTCGATTTTTAAAACACTCACAGTTTATTTCGGGCAAGGATACTTACGGTACGCCAACTTAAAAAATAATGACTACAGAAAGAACCAACAAGTCCAGACTTTTACAGAAAAAGTGTCCTTTGTTTTAGATATGATTTTATTGGACTCAGATAAAAAGTATGAATTATCAAAGTTGGTGTTCGAATTATTGAAGAAAATATTACATTGTTTTATATGTGAGACATGTCAAGAAATTCGAATTGACGAAGTTTCACTGTACTATACTTCAACTGTTTCCCTATCTTTCAGTGTTCTATCCATCTTGAATCAACAATTATATTTATTAAACGTAATCATTATGTAAAATATGATTTTTAATCTACAATTTATAGTTCACCTGTATATTTTGATTAAGGTTATTCGAAATTATAGCAGTTTCAGTGTTGGGGGTTGCAATTCTTTTTCTTTATTTTATTCCGTCTTTGGATGTGATCGTAAAGTATACAAAACCCGTTTCAGAACAGAGGAGTTGTGCAGCCAGTGAGGAAACGGCGGGGTATGTAAATGCAATGCAACGACAGTCGACATCAGCTGCACGTGAGAAAGGCCGCACTTGTGCTTCTGAACGTCACTAACAATACATGCATAGTGCATACTTACAAAGAGTAAATGAACCTTATAAAGAGGCGGCGCTCGGTGTCTGTGACTTTTTTGAACCAAAAAATTCTTTTGCCATGGTAGTGTCAAATTCGAGTCCTGAGAACTGACAGTGTACGAAACGTTCAATTAAAAAGGGTCTAAAAATCAAACCATGAGGAACCCCGCCATGCCACATATAGTGAAAGTTATAGTGGCTGCCTGGTATGCAAGAAATCTTAAGTTCGAATTCAATTTTCGGCGACTATATTTGTTTTTTGCTTTTTTTACAATAATATTCCTATATTTATTTATACATTTTTTCAATTGCAACATTTCGACTCCACAAGCAGGGAATGATTCACTTTTCAAAGTTTACCAAGATTTTTTCGTTTTGAGAACCCCCGAGTACGAAAAACATATTTTTGGAAAACATCAGTTTGTCTGTTTTTCTGTTTGTCTGTGAGCATGATACAGATCAAACGATTGATTGGAAACACTAAGTATGAACAGCGTGCCGACCAATGAAAAATTAAAACCATTTTATCTCGTCACGTCCCGCAAATTAGCTTCATTCCCCTCACCTAAATCCCATCTCATGCTTTCTAGCTATATTTACAATGGTCGAAGACCACTCTAAAATGACAAAAATACCAAAGTTTCATCGGTTCCTCAAGCATTTATGAATTAAATTTTTCATTCAAACGCAGATATATTAAAATTATTATTTATCACTTTTTAAGGATTTGTTTTTTTGCGACAGAGGTTTTTAAATTTCCAAATTAATTTTTTTTTTTTGATAAAAAAAAGTTTAGTCCAATAAAAATGTGACCCGAATGTGACCGGGAATCTACAATAGGCCATTTAAATAGGTAGATAATGAACGTATTTCTGTGCTGCAAAACTTTTTTTTTGCACTTGTGTCGTATCTTGTAGAACGCACGTCTTGTTTTTTATACATGTATACACATATATACGCGCAGCCTGCGCACGTTAATGCAGTTTTCAAAATATATTGGCTTTGAGAGGTATGGGCAGTTGAATATAAAGAGTTCTATGATAGAAACAACATCAAAACTGTGAAATAGGACCACTCGTTGAGGACAAACTTAAGAAATAAGTGTATACTCTTATTTTGATCAAAAATTCATATAAATTATAAGCACTAATTAGAGAATTTGCATTTGTAATTAAATCAGTATTCACAATTAGTGAATGCAAAAAATTGTTAGATATTCAATTAGAAGATGTAGATAATGGAAGAATTGGTTGAAACGTTGAATTGTTGCTGTCTGTATTTATGGTCACCATCAGTTCCGACGTTATATTACAGCATGTTTTACCAACTACTGTCTATCCCAATGAAAACATAATAAAGAATAAGTAAGTTTGCCTGCTTTGCCGAAAAAAGAAGTGACATTTATGAAGGTACCAGGTTATCACTTGGCAAGTTTACATATACGAGTCATTTATTTATAATTCAATTTTATAAAAAAAGTGAAAGCACGCTAAGCTTTTTCTTTCAAAATGCTTTTTCTTTTCTACTGCATCGTACCCTGACTTATGGCGAGCCGATCCCGACCGATGAAAGGTAGCGGACAATAGCGACTAGGTATTTAATTCAACTTGCAAACAATACGGAACGACATGGCTCTCGAACAGGGATATGGAACATGATATGACAATTAAAAAAAACACACGAGACGTTACAACACGAAAGTTTTCTAAAATAGTTTTGCAATATGTGTACGGACAAAAATACAAAGCCTGTGAATCAATCAATATTTAAAATTTATCGACGAGAAAAATACTCATTTTGTTTGTAGAAATTATTCGAAGCGCATTTAGGCACAAAAGTGTTGCTTAATTTTTTCACAACGTATTTGATTTAAATGGGCAAATTGAATATATCTTTACCTACTCCTCAACGCGATAATAATTAATTGCATCGTTCTTTCACGAAAGAAAGTACCCACTATACTGCATCTATTTGTTGTCCTAGCAGATTTTACATTTGCATTTTTCATTCACACTTAAATATAAATATTCAAACTATAAAAATTATTAAAGAAACGGGTAAAAATGCTATACGAGCGATAGCTACATAATTCGAGATCTTGTCGGCATTTTTATGTTCTTTTTCAAAACACTGTACCGTAACTTTAATTCAGTATCCAGTCACTGGAGTTGGTTTTACAGCCAAGCTAAGCTCGACTACACTCGTTGTTTTGTATCAGTTGTCAGTCAGATATCGTACGAGTCCGCCCTTGGGGAATATCACGTTTGTATAGGATGATGATTGCAAATGACGTACGTATCTCAGTATGCCTACATATTACATCATTATCTCTATTGTGCGTTCTCTCTCTGTGTATAACCGACTAACTGACTTACCTACCTACTTGCGTATACTCACTCCTCTCACAATTCCTCAAAATGCAAATTTGAACACACAATGCAATACAAAAAGTTTTGGATGTAGGTACCTACTTTTGTCATTATTCCATGTTATTATTGTATTTGCCTATGGACTTCGTGTAGAAAGGCAGAGCCTACTTGAATTGAACTGCCAGCGATGGCAATTGAAAGTCAGTAACTAATCGTTGCATTTAACTATCATAAATTAAATGTGCGTTAATTTAGATAAAAGAAGTACATATTTTGAGTACCTGTATAGTAAATTAGTTTTTTGAACACCAACATTGCTTCACCCGTCTGTCATCTATTGACCTCCAAATTATCGGATAAAATAAGTTTCCGTTTTGATCATGTCGAATTCCAGGTAAATGTCTTGATTCATAAAAAAATTCGAAAAAACATGACTTCTCTTACACTTTCTGTTGACAATTAGGAGCAGAATTCAAATAAAAACCCGGGTCGCAGTGCCAAAACCCTGCCGACAATATAGTGTATTTGCTTGTAGAGGGCCGTGTGGTTTTATACTTTTATTATGTGAAATTAAGTTTGTTTTTGGGCAAAATAAAAAATTTAACCCCTTAATACACCCCTTAAAATAACATTTTTTTTCTTAATTGTAATATTATTATCAATCTAACGTCTACACCGAATTAAATACACCCTTCAATAAATAAGTCACTATCTGCAAACTAGTGTTTTCATAAAATTTGTAAATCCGGTCCTGTCGGGCCGATTTTATTAAAATTTTGGAGACAGTTTTTAATTACTACCAAAGGGTTAAATTTCAATTTTGAAACGATTCGGAGAATTTTTTCGGTATTTTGGGGCCCAAAAACATTTTTCAACCCCTAAAAACTACCCTTAAAATAGCCCGATATTTTCCAGTTGTAAAGTAGATCGAACCTAACAAGTTGCACCTGAAACATTTTTTTGTTAACGTTCTCATTGTCGATAGAAACTTGCCTAATAGTTTAGGGTGAACGCCTTTCATTGATATTTCAAAAAATAGTGTTGCAGCTTCGTTCTCTTCTTCGTCTCAAATTTTGGAACGAGCAATTTTCCAACTATGATCTGCCGTAAATTTCGTAAGGTTGCCTTTGCTATTATCGATGACAGGAATTGTCGAACAGTCTAGTCATGATACTCCCGATATTCATCTTGTATTGGGAAAGAGAAATGTTTTATTATTAAAGGGTACTTCGCAAGTTTGCGCTTCCTGGAAGCAAAGGCTAAATATGAAAATTCCATCAAATTCTAGGGCATAAATGTCTGTTTAAATTTTTTGTTTATTATCATTCTTAATAAAAATTGAAATTCTAATTGATACTTCCATTATATCTTTTGCTTTATAAAGTAATGAAGAATAACTACTTTTCTTTTGATCATAACATGATTGTACATATATCAGAATATAAAGATCGAGACATATTATTATGAAGCAACGAATTTAATTGTAACCTACTATATATGTTATATTTTTATATATATTAATGTAATATTTTAGTGATAATAAACTATATATGTATCTATAATACTTTATGTCGATTTTCTATGTTCTAAAACCGTATTCTCAGAGGTCGATACTCGTCTTGGTGAAATCTCCGTAGTTTAACCTCGATCTCGTATCTTCAAAATGAGATGGTAACCTTACGAAAATTTGTGGCTTTCAGACTGTATTATCAGTCTTATACATTATTACAGCACGTCAAGCAAGAACGTTGAGTTATGCTACGATGCGTTTGCAGTTATTGTTACGTTCGAATATAATATTATAACAATGTGAATGACATACATTTTCAAAACATAAATATCGCAGAAGATGTAAAACGTGCGTTCGTGTGACGTGATTGAAATCTAATACATGCAAATAATTTATTAAAACAAAATCTTCAAAAACTTAAAACTAATATTTACAATAAATTAACCTCAAATGTATGAAAATACTTTCAAAATGTTATTTTAGTTTTTACTTTTTTCCACTGGATGACATTTTAAGCGATCATTAGTTGTAATCAATGGTTATAGTCATCTAGTACATTATTATATAGCTTTCAGATAGCAGAAAGTACATTGATTTCGTTTATCTGCCATTTCAGTCTGGCCCCCATATTTTCAGTACATGAATAGCGAATTGTCTCAAACATGGTCATCGGCTGAGACCATCACCAATCTTAGTACACCTCCGTTTTTGAGGTCGCTAAACATAGCCTTTTTGAGGAACGCGCGACCCTTTTACGGAGTAAAAACCGCCCCAAAAAAGGCGAAAATAGGTGATTTCCTCGTTTTCGTGGGCATTGATAACGGGAAAAATAATTTCACGCTCGTTCGACCCCTTCCTTCTCTTCAAACGGGAGGAAATCCGATTCCTTTTCTAGTCTTATAGGATAGGTTAATTTTACTCCGTGTCTAGGAAATCATCCATTTTCGCCTTTTTAAAGGTTATTCCCACCCGATGGGTACAGGCATGTGAATCCCATGCAAGTTCTCACAATAAAGTGTCTGCAATGTTTCTAAGTGTGGTGGACGGGAAAAGAAGGTGGTTTTCGCAATCAAGTCCTGGACTAATATGACCAGCTTCAGGCTGTCGAATTTTCGTTAACTCTGCGCGGCCAACATTATAACTGCTGAATTTTTGTTAAATGAGAATATTTAAATCATTATCTTTAAGTGTAAGTATTTAAAAAAAAGTTCAATGTTATAATATTAATTTATCATGTTTTTCAGCGTTTAGTTCAGAACCCGCTGTGGCCTCTGTTTAGGAGAGCGATGCACGTTGTTGTTATTGTCCATTTTAAGTTTTTATTTATTAGACCCACTGCTGTACAACACCTGATATTAACAGAAGCGCACGTACCCTCTGACGCAGTTTATTTAAATTATTCAGACGCTCCTAATATTCACATTATGGCCCATAATACACGACTTGTTCATTAATAGTACAGTATATTCTCTTTATAACACCGTCAATGGCTAAGGGCCATGCGCATTTAAGCTGTCACTTCTTAGCTTTGAAGCTCTAAAGACTGAAAGTTATCGAGTCTTACTAAATAATTGAAACAGATAGTGATTATCTTCTCTGCATATTGCATACTTCGAGCTTAAAGATATACTAGTTTTATAACAGACGTAATAATAATATAGTAGCTACATTTATCTTAAACTCTTTTTGTACCATTTCTAAAAATAAAAAACCTGGGTCGCAGTGCCAAAACCCTGCCGACAATATAGTGTATTTGCTTATACAGGCAGTGTGGCTTTATTATGCGAACTTTAGTGGGTTTCTCGGTTAAATAAAAAAATAGACTCCTTTATACACCCCTATAATAACATTTTTTTTTTAATTGCAATATTATTATCAATCGAACCTCTATACTAAATTATATACACCTTTCAGTAAGTAATTCATTATCTGCAAACTAGTTTTTTCATAAAATTTGTAAACCCGGTCCTGTCGGGCCGATTTTATCGAAGTTTTAAGGACACTTTTTAATTACCACCGGAGGGTTAAATTTCAATTTTGAAACGATTCGGAGATTTTTTTCGGTATTTTGAAGCCAAAAAACTTTTTTCAACCCCTAAAAACTACGTATATAAATATATATATATATATATATATATATATATATATATATATATATAAACATTTTAAAAAATGGTGCCAATGTGTTTAGGAGGTTATGAAACGTCGAGAAATTTTGGTCCGACCCCTAGGTCCCGCCATCCGACCGACGCCAATAGTGTATGTTGCCATATAGTAAATACACTAAAAACATGAGCAAGTACGAGAACAACTCGTGCCTTTAAGATTCCGTATATCACTACAATAATTTAATGAAATTGTGTGCCGTGATGATACTATATATAATTAGAAATTATTGATTTTCGGGTATTTTCTTTCTTTTGCGATACGAGATCTTTCTTCCTGCCGAATTTCAAGATTCTAGGTCAACGGGAAGTGTCATATAAGATTTTGACGGGTAAATCAGAGAATCAAAATAAAAAAAAATATACATCACAAAAACATCGGTTGTAAAGCATCGATGGAGGAAACTCGACATCGAAAATAAAACATAGATGTCTTAAAAACATCGATATCCTATGCTCATCCCCTACGTCCCGAAATCGTATAATCTAACGCTGTACGACTTCTGCCTGCGGGGTTTTGTGAGGTTTTCCGTCTATGCCAATCAACCGAGTACAATTCCTGAGCTGAAAGAAGAAATTCGACGTGTCGGCGAAATTGAGGGGCAAATATGCGAAAATATAATCAACAGCTTCTGTAAAACAGCAAGAGACCATTTGTCGAATGTTCTATTATTATTATTATCGCCATATATGCATATTTATATATAAATAAAAATATTTTGCAATTTTCCAGTAAATGAAAAGTTATACTTCTTTGGAAATATTGTGATGCACTCCACTGGTTTGTGTGTATACCTACATAATATACAGTACAAACGCAACGTATAACATAAAGTAAAATGCTTAAAGCTGATAATTCATTACGTTCAACTTAGCGGAAATATATCAACGCTTTTATCTTCTGGCTTTACACAATGTAAAGGCAATATTTAGCCACTCACCATTTACCGCCTCCGTTAGGAAAAAGTTGAAAGTCTAGAAAGCTACTCGCTTGATTTCACAGTACAAATATATTTTCATTTCTTGGAATATTGCGTGGGGAATAAATAAATTTTATGATTTTTGTTTTCTTCTACTGCAATAACGCAACGTCTATTAAATAACTGTATTATTTGATGCCACTTCAGAAATCAACTTGTTAAAGTTCTGTGAAAATGAAACACTTACGGAATAGTTTCGGTGTCTGTCTGTCACAGGCGATTTTTTCAGAAACTAAATGACGTAATAATTTGAAATTTTGCACAGAGGTAGAGTGTAGTGGCTCAATCACGAATGAGTAGTATTAAAAATTTATTTTTGATTCTGGGAAAATACGAATTCAGCAATATATTTGATGTATTTTTAGTTTTTTATTTTCTAATAATTCTTGTAGAAAAATGCTTTAAAATTGCTTTTGCACTTGACCGATTTTTTGTTAGATAAAGTACACATTTTCTTATGACCACATCTTTTCACGTCAACATATCTTTGTTTCTTTCTTGTTACGCCTCTACATTTGTCGATTATTTTGACTGAATTTACAGTAAAGTTTTCCAGGTTTTATAGTATAATTTTTAGAACGACCTATTTTCTTAATTGGTTGTTCTTTTTAGTGTTCAAAAATTCGAACGAAAAAGTTATTACCAAACTTTTAACACACAATGTCCTTTAGGCTTTAGTTACAGAATTGAAGTGTTTATGCGCATTCGGAAAAATGCTTCAGTGAAGCTGCTACTCGGCGTTTTTTGGAATTGTACCAATAAAATTGGATTCAAATCAAAGCTCTTTAGATACAGAATTTCTTTTTAAAATCAATATTGCGAGTTTTAACAATCACACGAGTTGCAATAGCATTACGTTCGAGATCTAGACCATATTTTTCGCACGTTAAATGGTCAATTTTTCCATCGCAATAAATACTTATAACTTTAATATTTTTGACAGCTCGTTACCTTAGAGTTATACTGTTGTATGTAGAGTCAGCATTGTTCTTAGTAAATTAAGAAAGAAAAAAATCGTTCATGAAACTTTAATAAATTATAAAGTTACATTTTTCTTACAGCTGTATAAAATTTGTTTAATAATAATGGTAACAAAATACCCAAACCAAAAATATAAAAAAAAATTACTTTGCTAGTAAGAACTTTTTGAAAAAAAACATACAACTTTGTTACTTTAGAGAAAACTAATTATTTTATAATAGAAACACATCCAACTTTGTAACTTAAAAAAATAGTTATTTTGATTCATTAACACACTTTATTTGAATTAGTCATTGGACAATTATTTTATAATTTTTAGTGCACAGTAAAAGCGTGCTTTTTAGTTTTTTTTTAATAATATTTTAAAACTATAATAGCAAAATCAACGTTTGGGAAATATTGCCTCAAAATAAGCACGGTCCATTGCAGGCATCCATTTATACATGCTTTTGATTGCTGCGATTTTTTTATCCGAAATAATTTTTGTAAAAGAAGAGCGTGTTAATGGCTGTATAGGATAGTTTTTTGTCGTGATCTCAGACCTGGTTGACGGATAATTTCTAATAGAAACTTTTGTCCAGTTATCATGTTGATGAGAAATTTTAAATTCAATCTCAAAAAATGACTTAGAAAATCTTAGGGCAGTCACTTTTGTAAAAGGCACAATTTTGTAGTTGTACTTGGAGGCACATGATTTAAAATCTTTGAAGTCAACTTCGCTTAGCTGTATAATTTTAAAAGGCTTCCTAGGACTAACCTTTAACAGTAAGCGTAAAAGTGATACTGGGGAATAGTATTCGGATTTGTTTAGCACCCTTTCAATTTTGCTGTGCACAGCGTCTATTTCCTGGGCACATGAGTGTCCAGGAGTGGAATATTTCACCGTAATAGAGTCAATGTTTTGGTGATCGTGTAAAAATAAGGCAATTGCGACTGAAATAAAGGAGTTTCGATTTTGTGGTACGCAGCTGTCACACCACAACACTAAGGAATTTAAATCAGGATTATCTCTGAAAACTGCGTCAAGAATTTTTACCAAAGCGCTGGCTATATCATTGCCACCTCTACCTAATAACATTTCATTCCACAAACAACTATAAACTTGTTTAGTACTGGATAATATCGCAGTAAAATGGTAAACATTCAGTTTACTTTTATAATAAAAGTTGCTAATTTCTGCGTGAGGACAACTTAGTACGTTTTGTAAATCGAAAACTAAATATACTGTAGTTGCACTCTCCCGATCCTTATTTTTCTCTTCACGTGCAGCATTCTTTTCATTAACATGAGTTTCATATTCGTTCTTCTTCTCAGCTGTTAATGCATCTTCTTTTTTGTTTAACTTAACTTCCTCACAAAGATCACAGCGATCTTTTCTAGGAATGTGGAAATGCAAGTTGTATTCATTGCAAAAGATTGTTCTATAGAATGATTCTTTTACCGGCTGCTTGCCTGAAGTAACACAGAGTTCCTCATAAAGAGTGTACATCTTTTTAATATTTAGAGACGGTTCTAAATATAAACGCTGAGTGTACGCACGGCAATAGTGTGAATTCACTTTAGGAAAGGACTCTATATGCGTCTTAACAAAATTAACATCCTCAAGAGGAACACTGTATTTAGTGTGTTTTCCTTGAAGAGGAACATCAGGTATATTTGATATGTCTTTTTTTGAATGGGCTGTATATACAGGTGTTTGACTTATATTCAAAGTACTTAGATAAAACACTTTACAAACGGGAATTTCTGTGTTACCAACGCGAAAATAGTAATTATACGTATGTTTCCTTCTACTATAATTGACGTCGTTTTTATTTTTTCGATGGCGTTCAACATCACATTTTTTAGTTGTTGATAACAAAAATAATTTCTTTCCATGTTCCGGTAAGGTATAGTACCGCTCGAATATATTGGTTCTTTCATCTTCTGTTATCAATTTTTGGCAAGTATACAAACACCTGTTTTGGCAATCTTTTGCTATTCTTAAACGTTTTGCAGGAACGACCTTGTTTCTAATAGATACATATTCCTTTCCTGCAGCTCGTGCAGCTTTTCTCTGATTGCATTTCCAAGATGCGGGATTTCTTTGTCTCTTGCGTTTTAGAATTTTAGGCGATCGGTTTCTGTCAACTTCAGCTGTATTAGCATCTCCTATTTGATCGATTTGGCCAGCATTTTCATCTATATAATTTTCATACACATCTTCTCTTTCGTCAGTTTCGGCACTTTCTGCATCAGAAGTTGAGGGGACATATTCTCTATCCTTATCAGAATCGTATCCCTCATAGTCAATTATTCCTTGATCAGCGGAACCACCAGGTAAAATATTTTCGTCATCAGGCTTCGTTTGCTCCACATTATTATATCTATAATAATATTGATAAAGAAAAATAAGCAATAGCGGCCAGCGGATATTATTATTATAAATTATTATGTACTTACCTCACGCCTTGTCTGGTCACCGTTTCGTCCTCTGAATCATCCTCGAAATCATAAATCTTGTCCATTATGTGAATAATTATTTATTAAATTCACTTAACCTCACTTTTTTTAAAAACCTTATACTATTTTGTTAGAACGATAATTGTATTTTCAGCTACCCCGATTGGTAATATCAAACACTGCACATGTTAGAAAACCAAAATAAGTAATCATTAAACCCTTTTTTGACTACAAATAAGTTTTGGAAACTACTGACTTGTTGAATGTGGGCGTAACAATTTCAAAGTAACAAAGTTGTATGTGGACTGTAAGTAAAATTAAAAATATATTGCTGAAGTTACAAAAGTGTATGTGTCACATACAATTAAGTTACAGGGAAAACTACATTTCAACCGCATACAACAATGTATTATTGCTTGTATATATTTCTACGGCTGCTATACACTTTTGAAATTCTTTGGAGATAAAGTTTAGGACACATACAACTTTGTGTCACCAATAACTCGAAAACGACAAAAATGTTACATACAACAGTATAACTCTAAGGTAACGAGCTGTCTGTATAGCCCTTTGCAATCTATTGTTTACGAAAACTATACCTGATTAGCTAACTCTGTTCCTCTTACAGTGTTAAATGGTAACTGACAGGTCGCTTTTGAAAATTCCTGTTGAAATGGTGAGATAACATTTATTTGTTTTAGTACTAGTGTGAAATTGGTCATTTTACAACCGCCATACAGGCTATACAGGCCATATGGCTATTTTATAAGGGAGTGTGCAAATAATAATTTATACGTTATTATTTTTAAATCTTGAATGAAGTATACAGTATTTGTTTAATAAAGCTACCTTGTATATGAACCTGTTTCATTCACGTTTACATAATATCTCATTTACGTTGTTTCATCTCTTTTATAACATGTGTAGGCGACCTAGTGTAATATAGCATTAATAGACACTATAAGAACATAACAGGGATTCAGGTGATGTACGCAATGTCCCTAATAATGAAGACATGATCGCCAGGGTATTTCTCACAAATGATTAAACTCTGTCGGAGCAAATGAACCGTGAAGCAAATATACGAAATGGAACTTGAAATGGCTACTAAGATTCTGCTTTAGGATATTATTCGTACTAATTTTTTTAATAATATTATATTTATTAACATTGATATCTATTAAGATCAATCAAATGCTATTAAGCAATATCCAATTGCAACGTTTCGTTTTAATTTTCAAACTTCCTCAGGTTCTACAGATACGTATTCAAAAATAAATGCATATGTGTTAAAGTACAGTGTCAAATAATTTTAAATACCTTAGAAAAAAACCCGGGTCGCAGTGCCAAAACCCTGCCGACAATATAGTGTATTTGCTTATACAGGCAGTATGACTTTATTATGCGAACTTAAGCTGGTTTTTGGGCAAAATAAAAAATTTGACTCCTTAATACACCCCTTAAAATAACATTTGTTTTCTTAATTGCAATATTATTATCAATCGAACTTCTATACCAAATTATATACGACTTTCAGTAAATAATTCACTATCTGCAAAGTAGTGTTTTCATAACATTTGTAAGTCCGGTCCTGTCGGGCCGATTTTATTAGTGTATTTGCCATATGGTAACATACGCTATTGGCGTTGGTCGGATGGCGGGACCTAGGGGTCGGACCAAAATTTCTCGACGTTTCATAACCTCCTAAACACATTGGCACCATTTTTAAAAATGTTTATATATATATGTATATATATATATATATATATATATATATATATATATATATATATATATATATATATATATATACATATATATATATATATATATATATATATATATATATAATGTGTACGCGGAATAACTTTCGAAAGAGTTAATTGATTTCAACGAAATTTGGGCCACGTATTGAAATCCATCACCGCAAGAAGCCTATTTAAAATGGGCGTAATCGGGCCATTTTAAGGGTAGTTTTTAGGGGTTGAAAAATGTTTTTGGGCTCTAAAATACCGAAAAAATTCTCAGAATCGTTTCAAAATTGACATTTAACCCATTAGTAGCAATTAAAAAGTGCCCCTAAAATTTTAATAAAATCGACTTTACAGGACCGAACTTACACATTTTTTGAAAACACTAATTTGCAGATAGTGACTTATTTAATTCGGTGTAGACGTTATATTGATAATAATATTACAATTAAGAAAAAAAAATGTTATTTTAAGGGGTGTATTAAGGGGTTAAATTTTTTATTTTGCCCAAAAACAAACTTAATTTCACATAATAAAAGTATAAAACCTCACGGCCCTATACAAGCAAATACACTATATTGTCGGCAGGGTTTTGGCACTGCGACCCGGGTTTTTAAAATTTTAGGGACACTTTTTAATTACTACTGGAGGGTTAAATGTCAATTTTGAAACGATTCTGAGAATTTTTTCGGTATTTTGGGGCCCAAAAATATTTTTCAACCCCTAAAAACTACCCTTAAAGTGGCCCGATTACGCCCATTTTAAATAGGCTTCTTGCGGTGATGGATTTCAACACGTGGGCCAAATTTCGTTAAAATCAATTAACTCTTTCGAAAGTTATTGCCCGCACACATATATATATATATATATATATATATATATATATATATATATATATAAATATATATATACAAAACATTTTTAAAAATGGTGCCAAAGTGTTTAGGAGGTTATGAAACGTCGAGAAATTTTGGTCCGACCCCTAGGTCCCGCCATCCGACCGACGCCAATAGTGTATGTTGCCATATGGCAAATACACTAATAAGTTAGCATTAGTCTTGAAAATGTTCACTGCGATAATAAATTATATCAGTATAATTACACTGGATCTAAAACACAAGCATCATATTTATTAACATTTTTTCCTGTAAAATAGTAACTTTTCATGCACGTATATCAGTCAAATGAAGCATTAAATGTTGGTGATGGAAGCCGAGGGGTGAAATAGTTTTAGTGCCCGCCATGCGCTAAAGTAAAATTCAATAATTCCAAATCATCTTGGTTTCACGGCTTGTAGATCGTGATCTATTTGTATTTCTACCTGACGTTTCGACTACAACTGCGACAGACATTATCAAAAACGGTGTCGCAGCGGGTGAAGTTTCCTTGTTGGTGGTCCATAGTTAAGTGTGTCAATGACAGGTGTTCCCCCTTTTTTTATGCTCAGCTTGCTTGTGTTCTCTGTTCGGTTGTAGCACGTTCTTCCATGCTTTTTCATTCCACTCAGTGGTTTTGTATGTTGCAGTGCTGGTATTCTGATTTTACTTAAGTTGAGGCCTTCGTCTTTTCGTTTGAAACTTCAAGTAAACAATACAATGAGCGGAACGATCAACCACGGAAGAACGAACTACGACCGAGCAGAGTACACTAGCACGCTGAGCATAAAAGAAGGGAAACATCGGTCGTCGACACACTGACCTGTAAGTCGCCAAGGAGGAAACTTCGCCCGCTGTTACACCACCTTTGACAATGTCTAACGAGTTGTAGACGAAACGTCAGCTACTAAAACTAATGAACCACTACCTATAAGCCCAGAAATCAAGATGATTTGGAACAACGCCAGACGTGAAAACCTATCCACACTTGGATAAAACTCATTAATATTTTGATTTTGTCAATTTATTATTTTTAACAATAAATACAGAAAAATCCAAAAATTTTAATTATTCATATTATCTCCCAGTTGGCAGTAAACACTCAATTTTGTGAATAGTGCACATAGAGATAGCACGGCACGCTCCCACACGCCCACAGACGCTATTTGCGTGCCACGGCTTAAAGAGATTTCTAATACATGTAATGTACATTATATTCTATTCATAATTCGTTTCAATCGTTCAATGGGTTCAGAGAAATATGTTAAAAGTAGAATGTGTTTGTACTTTACTTGAAAAAAAAAATACCAGGCGCAACTAATGATAAGTACTAGACCTGTCAGAGTAATGAAGAAACAGTTTTTCCAGTTCTTACGTAATAATAATAATAATAATAATGCATTTAACGTCCGTTTCTCGACTTTATGCTATTCGCACCATTACTATTTTCCATCTACCACACTTCCCGTTATTTTTCTACATTTTTAAAACTTCAAGTTATGTAATAGCAATGGGTGAATGAAAGAATTATCGGAAATTAGGATAAGGTAGGCAATTTTTGAACTAGGAGTTTGATAGGTAATCGGCCATGGCCTCAAATAAGGAACCATCTAGATATTTATCTGGAATTAATTGAGGGAAACCATGGAAAACCTCAATCAAGATGGCCGGTACAGGAATTACCGTTTCTCGGCGAGAGGCAGTAGGAAAAAGTCCCAGTCACATCTGTCCCCGCCGGGATTCGAACCCGGACCTCCCGAATGCGAGTCTAGTGCTGTCACCACTACTCTACCCAGCTCGGTAATCCAGTTCCTACGTAGAATAATGGTTTTAAAAATCAAGGAATACCAATACCCCCCGCGGACGGTCTTCGAGAAATTTCGTCTTGTACCACCCTACCTTGTCGCCTCGCAAATTTACGCCTGCAAGAAACAGCTTTAAAATTGAACCAGCAATCTTCAGCGTACGAAACAGCCGCTCTAGCAACTCAACTATCGCATATGCTATCCTAGCGGGTGGATGTATAGCTGTTTTTATGGTATACCAGGCACCATAAGAGGCAAGAGTGCGGTAGCTGAAACTTCGCACGTAAAGTAAACACTCATTGAATATAACACCAAAATGTCCTTTTTTTTGTTGTTCATTTTGACACAAATATGAACGTGTCGTTCACTTGAGTTAACTCGTCAAAACACAGGTTGAGTTCCTGAACATAGATTTTGGCCTCGACAGATTTTTCTTATAAAATTACTGTCTTTACAACTTCGATCTAGCATTCATGCATGACTAGATGAATATAAGATTAAGTTGGAACGGATAAACGATTTTTTACTGTTTGACATTTTAATTTTATGTGTATATATATATTTTGTATTTAAGGGAAAATTGAATTGAACTAACTGTAGAAACTTTTATGACTGAGGTACCTTAAGAAAGCAATTTCAAACTTTTGCTTTGAAGTCACAAATCCACTCTAAAAGTTCGTTCATACCTTTTGTTACACACTGTATACCTATCATACATACACACACCCACACATAAAGTCTGATAAAGCTCGGCGCTGCAAAACCCAAACAACTACTACAAAGTTTGTCCGCGTATTAACTCGCCAGATTATCGATTTATAAAGTGGGGGAGTTGCCAATATATTTTTATCTTTCTACGAACACATTTTTTTCTTAGGTAGCCTGTAATGTTATTTTAAAAACTGATACTTTTGTTTTAGTTCCATTATAGATTTAAGATGTATTTTTGAAAAAGTGTAAAATTTCATATTTCCTACATTTTTTATTTGTTTTGTGGGTAATTAGCATAAAAGCAGTGGCGGATTTACCAGCAGGCTGAGTAGGCTGAAGCCTAGGGCGGCAGATTCTAGGGGGCGGCAAATTTGTCCCAAAAATTTTTGTCTTATAGAAATAAAAAAAAAATACTGTTATATATCTAGAGGAAACGAGTTTCGAGAATTTAACAAAAATTTCAATATTTTAGTACTACCTATACTAAACACTCTAACGTCTATATGAAATATTACTAAACGCTCTGTAAAATATACTTTTGTGATCATGAATTTTTAAAATATTCCAATAGCGCTTCAATATTACAATTTAAATTTAGTAATGTTTACTCATTTTTTTAATTAATCATTAGTCATTACTACAATTTTTTTCTCCATGTACCTAAATGTTAGGTTCACTCACACAGTTCATTCGAGGTTTAATATTATGTTTCAACATTTAAATATTTTTTTTGTACAACGTATTTGCGTAGTCGTTTTTGGGTTCCTGGCATACCTTACCCCGCCTTTTAGTTAGTACATAATTGAGCTTTTTTTAGCTCAGAAGAATACTCAAAAACTATTTCTCGTGTTATCTTCACTAAATCGTAAGTTGTGAAATTAATCTAGAGACTGATACAACGATCCCCTAGTTAACAATTATAAAGACGGTAGAGTACAAATCATAAAGTTGCAATTTCATTAACAGAATAAATGTAATTAATATGATTGCGAACTAGAATATCGAATTTCAGAGGTAGTAGGGGCGGCAAAAATTTAATAGCCTACTGGCGGCAAACTTATAAATCCGCCACTGCATAAAAGTGATTGTTTAGTGGCCTCCTTTTTCACCTGCATAACTCTGCATGACTCTGTAAAATACACGTACTCACGTTTCGGAAATCTCCTGTTTCTATGAAAATTCTTATTCAATCTTTGACGTTAATGCTTCAAAATAAACCAGAAATATGTACCGTTCTTCCCATATGGGTCTTAGAGAATCAAAATACAGAATTTAAAATTAGATGAAAACGAGAATATTAGCATAAGTTTTACACAAATTTTTGTATAGAAAAACTAAATTTGAAAAAAATTATTGAACAAGCCATATTTGTCAATATTTTTAACATAAGTATTTAAAGAAAAACCTTCAAAAAATTAATTTGTCTTCGAAATCTCCTGATTTGCTCTAAAGAAATATTGACGAATATTATGATTATTGATTCAATTTTTAGGGCATAAATATGTATTTTTTGAAAACAAAAACAGTAATAAAATCAATTTTGTGAGCACAATTCGAAATTTCCCGAGAGCATATTTTACAATCTGAGGGACTAATCACCTTAAGGTTAAATTTTAAACCGTATGGTCTCCAAGAAACTGCAAGGATCTGTATTTTTTAATGAGAAAAAATACAACTCAGGTACCTACTAAGAAGACATGCTAAGGCTATTATAACCATATAACAGGTATTTTTAAGGGATTTCATATATTATTCGGGGCATTTATACATTCGCTATTCGAGATAATTACATTATAAAGCAAACTGCATGTTTTTTACCTTGCGCTTAAGGTTATAACATAGTAATTTTGAGAAAAAATGTTTTTGCGTCCACTTCCATCCCCAAAATAGACTCCTGAAATGAAAATTCAACTTTCGTACTTTAGTAATTTATTCTTAAAAACAGCTTTTAACTTTGAGAAATTTTTGCTTTATTTCTTTCAGTTTATCGCAGGTGGTTTAACTTTTCAGTTTAATGTTAAAACGAGATTCGAATCAGTTCTTAAAAGTTGCAAAGTTAACTTGAAATTGACATTAGACATAAATTATGGGCACGAATAGCTGTCTGAATGGAAATATTTTTCCAATTTATGTTATAACCGATTTTCTTACTTAAGACTTTATATAATAGTTTAAATTTAATTTTATCCGCTTTTTAAAATTTTATAATCCCTACTACATTAAAACGAATTACAGTTTACATTACGTTTTTTTTTAAATAACCTGACGGAAAGTTCTATTATATTTCTAACCGAATTTTTTAACTATTTATAAAATTTTTAATTTAATAAATGGTTTTTAAGTTTTATTGTTCACATTTGAATAATATTATTATGAAGATATTATTCTTTATGTAAAATGGGTACCTACAGTAGCAAAGTATTAAAATGATCCAATACTCTACTCTCTATTATAAAATGTCTACTGCAGCGTTGCTTGGTAGTCTGGAACTTTCAAACTAAGAAATTGCTCTAAAATGGTACAAAATGCTAGCAACAAACTGCTTTGAAATTGGTTCAGCCGTTTTGGAGAAAAATGTACACACAATCAGCAGTGCATTCTCCATACCGTCACAGCGTGGGTGAAAACAAATAATCTCAAAAATAAAACAACATTCTGATAATGGTTTGTTATAATAATTTTCATTAAGCGTTTTGTAGATGAACGAGATTTTGTCGTTCCAAAAAATCCAAAGTTTTCATTATTTATAACAAAATATTTTTTATTTCACCCGTCCGCCATGTATCATAATTTGGAAATTGGTTTGCGTAGAAATACCGAAGATTGAATAAATTTTAATTGAATTCAGTTTTGCATGTCAATATAATTTATCTTAATTAAAGGTTCTCATAAACGTTCCATGATATAATTTAGATCAATGTAAATATAGGTTGGCCTATATATCTCAAGGTATTTGATAAACGTTCATACTGTTTAATTAAGTATTATTTTTTCTGGAAGATAAAATAATAATTTGGTTTTATAATTTTATTACATTATTGGGACGTTATTAAGCATTCAGATTTTCTTATACGAATTGCTTTTTGATCTATATTTCAAGTTTTACTCTACCTATAAAAAACAGGTATAGTTCGAAGAATAAATAAAAATGATAAAATAATAATTAAAATTTCCATGGCAGAAATAAGTATTTTTGTATTACCTACACTTAAATCGTACGCCATCTTAGTTTTTTTTTTTGGGGGAACTTCAGAACGTCTTTTTCGGTTCTTGTCAAATAATTGTTTTATAAACGTTTTGAGTCTTTTGCATAAAAATCTTAGATGTTCTCATACTCGAAAATACTCAATATAACATGCTTGGGCTAAAAATCCGACTTCTATAGGTCCTTAATTATTAAATAATTCATCATCATTAGTTTTATTGTCCAGGGTGTTTCTTAAGAGTCATTTCTGTTCAATAGTAATTCTCTAATTAAATTTCCGATTCTTTTCCACATAATCTGTAATTAAAATCATTAAAAAATATTTTTTAAAAGCTTTAGTTACTCGAAAAACGATTTCTTGCAATAGTAATAATTTAAGAGAAGTTAAATTATTAAATAATTCATCATCATTAGTTTTATTGTCCAGGGTGTTTCTTAAGAGTCATTTCTGTTCAATAGTAATTCTCTAATTAAATTTCCGATTCTTTTCCACATGTAAGTTTACACGATTTTCTGTTGTCACATTTAAGTATCCATAAAAATAGGTTTTATCTATCGAGTAATTAGCTAATTTTCAATAAAATTTGTGTATTTTGGCATCAACTGCAGGTATAGTTTCTGATATGAAACATCTAATGGTGCGTTTGGTTGAGAGTGAAAACGTTTAAGATTGCAAGTCGCGATGTCCCATTCGACCAGTTTGGCATTTCGTCGGCTCTTTCCGACGTGACTCTCAAAACCTATAGTGACCGCTTTCTTCTCTACTACACTACACACTCAGGGGCGGACACATAATTTTTCTGGGTGGGGGAGGTAACAGAAAAATTTTATAATAATAATTCGAACAATGTGTATTAACAAAATTTAATGCATATAAAATGTATGCATCTTCAATCGATTGAACTCGAATGACGCTGAAATCAAACGTCACTAAATAATATAGCAGAGTATGGCATAAAATTCATTCAAAACTCCGACATTGAGGGGGGGCGATCATTTCATCCCCCCCCCTGTATCCGCCACTGAACACACTCGCTACTTTACGTGTGTGTTAATGTATGTATTGGCATTTTACTCGTGAATATCTGTGTAATGTTTCACATCTACTAGGCGTCTCACGATGGTTCGCATTTTTCATAGCATATTTGTCGTTAAAATTATCTAGTGTTTGTCAATGTATTAAATGAAAGAGGACTTAAATATGCCACGGGAAGGATTTTCCTACCCTACAAAATAAGTTTGAACAGTCTTGACAAAACGAATTAATATTGTTATCTAGTATAGGGTATGAAAGAGGCAGGTTTGGCTGACCGATGGAAAGTGTTTACTCCTCACCCTATCAACACAAGGTATCAGTTTCTACAATCGCCCCGAGACAAGAGTATGTTAGCTCCGGTCCTTTAGCCTGTTCCTTCAGCTCTTCTCTAACCTATATTTTATAAATCTAGGTACGGTCCCTTGCACATAAGAAATTAATTTAACAGATAGTGTTCGAAAGATTAATTGTTTTCAGAGATTTTAATTTCAAAAGTTTTTGTTAGATCGAAAGGTTTTAGAAATAAGTATTTGAGAAATAAATAAAAAACCTCACTGACGTTTTTGCAATCTGATATCAGGTTCACAATTAAATTAGGTCTCTTTTGGGTCACGTTTATTGTGTTTATCTAAAGAAGAGGCGTGTAGCTACATATTGATAACGGTTTATTATTCCATACATTCTTATTCTAAGCTTCTTGGTTTTTTAATATTGTGAAAATAAAAAAAATCAGCTATTCTTTCGTTTTGAAGATTTGATAAAAAATCGGTATAGCTGACAAGCATGCTCTAGGTAATTTTTATAATATGTGAAACTTATTTATGTAAATTAAATAATCAGTTTGATCAGACCAAAATTTATTTTAATGTTGATTACACCTTCATTAAAACAAATTTTGGTCTGATCAAACTGATTATTTAATTTATATTTTACATAGACCTGAATAATACCACTATGGACTTATTTATGTAACCATCCAAATGAAAAGCAAAGACCATGGGCTAGGTGGAACATAAACGCAAGTTGAACCATGCCTTTTGTACATTTTATATGTACAATAAGCGTTTATTATTATTAAATAAATTGACTCTACCAAAAGTAATAGATATATTTACGAAATACTATACTGTTCAAATTTATTTATTTCAATACATAAATTTGAACAGTATAGCAAGTAGCTTCATTTCGTAAATAAGTTTATTATTATTATTATTATTATTATTATTCTTCGTATATGGTGGTGTTGATCCAATAGAATGTCACGTAAAGGAAGATTTGGTTGAAGATCAATAAATAAAAAGCTTTACCAAAGTTTCGCTATGGCCAACGTTTCTAAAAATTCTTCGAAAAATTTATTTATAATTTATTTATTTTTCGAAACGTTGGCCATAGCGAAACTTTGGTAAAGCTTTTTATTTATTGATCCTCAATCAAATCTTCCTTTACGTGACATTATTATTATTATTAATATTTATTCCTAGCCGTTACCCGCGTCTCTGCATGCGTTAACAGGAATAGTATTGTATTTATTATAATGCATCAAGTGTCAGTGTTTTTAAAGTCGGAATGGTCCTGTCGTTCAATTCATGTGTCAAAATTTATCGGTTAGCTTATAAATTATTTAGTATAATATCATAAAAATAAAATGGTTATTACCAGTTAGAAGATGCCAGTATAATCATATCATAAGTAATTCAATAAAATGATTATCACCAATTATAAGAAATGATTTCTAAACTGAATGAAATATTATAAGTAAAATCAGTCGTATTTAGAGAAATATTTTTTGTCATTTCTGACTTTATTATTGACATTCAGGCGTGATACAATTTGTCCACTGAAATTGTCAATCGTTGAGATAGAATCTGTAAAAAGATATAATCTATAGAAAAAAGTGCCAGAAAACTTTTAATGCTATAACATATACGTAATAAAGAAAAAAAAAACTTTTGACTGATATAATAGGTACGCGGATTGATCCGGCATAAAGCACACTGTGTTATTACGGGCACAAGTGCAGATTTATAGGCAGTTTTACGAGCGGAAATGCTCAGTCGGCAATCTGGGGAACGGTCCCAGTAATTCAGGATTTAAAATGAGAAATCATCAATGGACATTGAATTGATGTTTGAGTATTATTATATTGTACGTATGCTACGAAAATACAGAATGTTGCAAAACCGAAAACAAATCGGCTTATATCGTATTTGTGTAAAAAAAATAATTAATTAATAGACCGCGTGCACTTATTCAGTACGATCAGCACAGCATGTAACAGAAAAGTATGTACATATGTCATTTAACGGAATAGGGCATATTAGTTCAACACCTACAACCAGCAACGACCGTCAGTCGATTGCCTGCAATTTCTGTCTAGCCGTGCTGGACCGATTTAGTGTTCTAGTGATGACATGTCGTTTTCATAAATTAATGTTCATTAATAGAGTGAACTCAAAGCCTTTATTTTTTCCTGCATTATTCATTTTCCTCCTCTTCACACTCAACGTAAAAAGTCTTCCATCGAACTAAGTACACATCTAAGCTGTAAACTTACTACTCGAAAATTTCAAAATGTCGCACACAAAACCTGTATTAAATATTGTTGGTCCATGCAGGTTGCAAGCTCGTGTTTAGTCAGTCGTGCCGGTCCATGTTGGATAATTGTACGTGATCTTTAATGACAATTTTTCGCTGCTTTGATTACGAGAATTGTGACTCTATATAAAAAGAAAATTTTAAAAAATCGATCTAACTGATTTTTCTAACGAAAAAGGTCATTCATGTCTACGAAGAATGAATTTAAAATTAAAATATAATAGGTATTATAAATATATATTCTAATTGTTAATCGCTCGCTCAAAAAAGTGCGTTCGTACCTAATATAAAAATTGCGTATGTCTATTTTTATGTTTTTCTGTGTCGGAAGCCTTCTGCACAGTAAATCGTTAGTTTTACAAAAGTAACCCTAGTAAGGATTATGTAGCGAATTTGGTGCTGAAAAAAAATCTTTACCATTTTTGTCGCAGCTTCAATGGCTTCCGAGATATTTTTAATGACGGCTAGCGCATGCCTCTTCCGAACTTGTCAGCTTCGCAAAATGCTTAGTAGGCATTAACATTTTAAAAAATAAAATAGACACGATTTTTGCAAAAAAAACGTACTAGTAGGACCATCCCTAAATTTAGTGATTTAGTAATTCATTTAAGAACAAATATTTTTTGAGTAAAATACATGTCAAAAATAAGTAAAAATCCCTGCGTGTACTTATTTACGAGCATAAGAAGTTACCTTTTTCTTCGGCCTGATTAAAAACTAATTTTTAATTTGCACACAAATATTTTTTTGACATAATACAAAAAATAAACTGGAGTGACATTTGCATAAATACAGCTATTACAGACGCTAGGCGCATCCGAACATGGTCTCTCTATCATACTCCATCCTCCTCACTTAGTAAATCAAAACTACAACGGTATACGACGAAGCAATGGCCAGTAGTGTAAGTCCATGGTTTCCTACCCCTATTCTGTTGATAGTCTCTATTCTGTTAACATTTTTCTGCGAGAAATGTCATCCTGATAATTTTGATGTTGTAGATCTGTGTGCACGCGCATCATGAAAATTCACTCTCATCATTTTTTCATAACGCGTCAAAAGAAGTATAACTTCAAAAATAAACTCATACAAACTCTCCCTCTTTTTCTCGCTTTCATAGGAAACTCGTGTAAAATTTTCATTTATACAGGCCATTAATTTTAAAAATCAAAAAGGTTGTGTTTTGTAATTTGATTTCATTCGAGATTAACATAATATTATATGCATTAAATTGTTTGCCTTAATTTTTTGAATCAGTATGTATATTTTGCCATAACATAGGTTAGTGCTGAGTTCTACACAGGGTTTTATTGTGACACATAAAAATACGACTGTTTATTTCCTAAATGTCGGAGAAGTTTAAAAATAAATTCTTGCAAAAAATATTTCGTGCTCAGTATCTATAGTCTAAAAAGTATATTGGAGGTAACATTTAAAAATATTCCGAGATATATTTCATTATATATTATATGATATACCAATAAATAATTATACCTAACAACAAGATTTAAATATTAAATACACAAATGTTGTACATAATAACGGTAACTTTCTTTTAACTAACTCCAGAAGTGTTGACCTTCAAACTGCCAATAAAAATATATCCATCCTTCTATGTAGTTTTGATTTAAAAAATTGAATATTATGTAATCACTAAATATATATATGCCTAGATGTAGTCGATTTCATAATTTATTAAAATACCTTAGTCAGTCGCTTCGCTCGTTCGATCAAATTTTTAATCAATCCAGCTTGGAATCAGTCCAATTGCATCCGGGTGATTTCGGGCCGAAATACTAGGATACACCTAAACCTTTCTCAAGAAATAGTCTATCGAACGGTAAAAAACGCATTCAAATTCGTTCAATAGTTCTCGAGACTAGTCGGTGCGGAAAGACATTCAGACAGACACCTGCCAACAGTTTTTTTTTACTATGACTTGTGGATATATAGTTGTAGGTAGTCTATCAGCTGTTTTTAATAGTCGGCGGCTGATTTGATGCGATATTATTGTTATATAAATACATAATAGTACTCTCGGGCAGGGATGTAGCATAAAAATTGAAGTTACGGATGCGTTTTTGTATTAGATTATTTCATGCACTGGATTACATTTGATTTTAACCAGCGTGGTCGTGGCTGCCATTGCGGGAAACCATTGCAGAACGCATTTCGAGGAACCTAATAATTTAAACGTAATTTTACTGAGCTAAGCAATTATAATAAATAGCTTCCGGAGAACTCATGTGAAAGCTGAGACAGTTTTAAATCACTTTTTCGTTCAAATATTATTTTTTCTCCGCCGGCTCTGTTTTGCGGATGGAAATAATTACAGTTTTAAGCCCTAATACAACCAAAATAAAATACAGTTTGCGTAAGTTTTTAGATGCTTGATTCATTATTGTTATAGGCGTTTGCATAAAATACTAATATTGTCCATGTGAAAAGAACTCGCCAAGCATTTATGTTAATGCATTTTAAATTATTGTCAAGAACTCTTACTGTCTGTGGAGTTGCGTTTTACCTTTGTATACATAATCATCTCAGTTTCTCTATTGCTTCGGTACTAATTAATAATCTTCGTTAATTAGCTAATTAATTAATATAGAATTTGTCATTAAACTTCCACGACATTTATTATTCACAAAAGTTTCAAAAACTTCAAGATGTTATTTTCAATTGATTTCTTAAAGTATGATATTTAAAATTCCACTTTAAAACGTTAAGATAATTTAAATAACCATTATATGTCAGCCAAGGCTTGAGTCCTAATCTAATAGCGCGAAAAAAAAAATTCGGACGGCGCGGTGCACAACTAGGCTTTGGAAGGAATCTAACACAATTTTTTTTTCAAAATTGATTTAACTGTTTGAACTGTACGAGAAACAAAAAAGAGCGTGCCTCACATATTCACATACTTACAGAGAAAAGAAATAAGTGCTTTAGCTAATGCTATTCACGCCTAAAAATGAACATAGAATAAAGAAAAATACATTGTACTCATTTCTTCCTTTAACTATTTACTTTAATTAGTTTCCTTTTACATCTAAAATAAGAAATCCCTGGATAAGCTGAGATGATTATAGGAGCTTTACTATTTAAAAGGAAAGCGTCTTATTTAAGGCTATCTCTTTATAAAGAAAATCTTTAAATTAACTATCATGAGCGTACCCCGACGCTGACATAATATCGTTATAACTGAACTATTACAATATTTATAATCAATAATTAAACATTAGTGAAATATGTAATAACATCTAACTGTTGACGTGGAGTCTGTGCCTCTGTCACTACCACAACAAAATTAGCTACTGGCGCCTTCAGTAACTTCTTAGCTTAGTATGTACTAGCGTCTGTTACTGTCATTACTTCGTGCTATTTGCACAGTTCAGATTCGAGAACGGAGTCTCATAAGATATTTTGTATATTTTTATGGCGTCTTGAATCTAATTTGAGTTTATTTTTAACTAATAATATTGGTAGTTTATATGTTTTAGTTCATTTTAAGTTCTATTTAAAAATGAGTATAGATTCGAAATTCATTTAAAAATCGTGTCCATAATTATGACAAGTATCGTTTTGTTTCATTATTATTTCCTGTAAACATTTAAATACAAAAAAATATGGAAACCGACCAACCCTAAAACTTCGCGCTGTGAGTTACACATGTTACAATATTTTGATGCTATTTGTATTTATAACGCTTTAAAGATGATTAAAAAAATAGCTAACAATTTCTGAGTCACAAGAGAATTGTTTTTTAGAATGATTTCAAAGTTAAGTATATGATAGCTTATATAATATTTTAGGTAATTTAAGTTTTAGTAAACATTTCTGATTACCGTATAAGCAAGCAAATAATCTTTTGTGACAGAAACATGAAAAAATATTATTCTTAATTTTTATTCTTTGAAGAATTTTGAAACTGTTTGACCAATTGCCTCAGAAATCAAATCATATCAAAATATCAATATTTATTTATCGGATTTTTAGTGCACTTTTATTTATGTTTTATTGTTTTACATTAAAATTTTATTTATTGTTTTACATTAAAATTTTATTTATTGTTTTACATAAAAATTTTTGAATTTTAAATCTTATATATATATTTTTTTTTTTTTTTGTTATATTATACCCAATATTTTATTTTGGTATTTATATTATTATATTATATTTTATATATTGTATTTGTATTGTATTTGTATTGTATTTGTATTGTATTTGTATTGTATTTGTATTGTATTTGTATTGTATTTGTATTGTATTTGTATTGTACATGACATGTCCTATATCAAAATTTGATCAATTGGAAATAAAGAATATTATTATATTATTGATACTTAGATATGCCGTAAACCCGACTTCAATCTGTTGATTCGCTCTAAAGATATCGTACGACAAGAATTTGTTTACACACACATATGACCGTCCATCTAAAAATCTGAAAATAGTCAGAATAGTTTCTTAGGACCCCAAAACGTTAATATCTGATGAAAACTAGATTTTTGAAAATCGAAACGAATAAAATAACTTCCCTCTTTTAATATAAAATATGTGGTAATTCTGCAATGCTTCAGAACGACCTATATAATTGTTATAAACATATTTTATTGTTACAATGCTAAATTAGAAAAATTTATTTTTTATCCACTGTCACCGTCGGGATTCAAACCCGAATCTTTCCACTTTCGCGGCGGAACGAGTTAATCAATTACTCGGTGCGATTTCTTATGATAAATTAACTGTTAAGATATCGCACCGTTGAGTAATTGATTAACTCATTCTGCGGCGAAAGTGGAATGATTCGGGTTTGAATCCCAACGGTGACAGTGGATAAGAAATATTTTTTTCTAATTTAGCATTGTCACTATGAATGTTTATAACAATTCCCTTTTTTAAATGTTTTATAACAAAATATTTAATTTTTGTATGCGGGCTCTATGAGACTCCGTATCAACACTTGTTAAAAAACTGGCTGTTTAAAGTGAACTATAAAATACAATTGTGGTCAGTTTACCCACACAGAAACGTTGACTTTTGTTCAGATAATTGAAAATTATTATCAATCATTATTATAATAATAATGAATTAATTGTCGTCAAAGAACGACTTTGCGTCACCCGTGAACAATGCTGTGTATATATGCTCTTAGAGAGCGGAAACAGAGAGTCGATTATAGACGCTTTGCAACTGAGGTTATTAGCGTCTTACATACTATGTGTCCTATGCAACAGGGCATGATATTATGTTAATATTTACTTCTCATTAAAGACTTTTGCTACTATTTTTAACGAACTATAAAATATCTCCAGTAGAGTCTGAGAGAATTTTTTTTATTTAAATTTAAAATAAAAAAAATAATAGTTTTGAAAAAAAAATTGGATACGGGATAAATGAATGAAAATGAATGAAAATTGAATGAAAATTTATTTTCAGAATATTACAAAATCATTTTAATCGCAATTAAAAGCAAAATGGCTGACATTTGGTGCTTGAATCAGAAACCATCTTATGTGGGGCTTGAAAATACTAAAATATCCGGATCCAAATTATAAAAAATACTTCCATTTACATTTTTTGTTGTATTTTTAAAAAATATATATTTTCTGTCAAAACAACGTCCGAATTTCGTCATATCAAATACGTGTATAAATTAGGATTAACAAAAACCAGTAATATTTTAGAATTGGGTATCCAATTCAAATACCCGTTCTTTATTCGTTAGCCGGTCAATACCCGTTACCCGAGTAAAATTTCATAAGTATTTATTGTGAAACGGGTGATGAGTAAAACTCGAGTTAGCGATCTTTCAAATCTGAATTTCAGGCAACCTACTCGATTCTACCCAGACACCCGATTTCAGACCATTGATAACTTTCTCGTGACTACCAAGAAGACAAAACTAGAAATAATAAGGAGACCAAACTGCGTTACTTTTGTATAGGGAGCATTGGGACGAATTCTGGCCGCGGCTCGTAGTGCTGCGAGCTTATAAGTGAGAGGTGCGCATTGCATTACTGCGCAGGTAATGTTTGTGTTAGTGAGAATCTATGTAGATTGACAGTAACTTCATTTTGAGGTTACGATTCTTCTAGACAGGTGTGCACGCAGCGCTGCCTAACGACAGCCAGAATTCGTCCCGCTTGCGGCACGCGATTTTGGTCTCCTTATTATTTGTATACTTCTTGGAGACTACAATAGACAGGTGATATAAATATAGACATAAGAGTCATAGATGTACATGCTCCTGTTTGGCCGTACCTCTACAGTCAGGTTTGAGTGCGTGGCCAGAAACCGTGTTATTAAGTTATGGAACGGTACGATGTTGTGACGTCACCTTTGGGAAATAAACAGACGTTCGCGTCTGGAATCAGTGAGTGAGCGAGTAAGAAGATACACTACGATAAAGTGGTGTGTCTAAGTGTATATAGGTATTCATGTTGACTGTTGTTGTTGTTTTTGTTTTTGTTGTGTCTTTGCACAAAAACTATCGCAATAGCTGTTTTTCCAATACCTAAAATAATATTTTAAAAATATAAATTGCAAATAGTTGAGCTGCTACGGCTGGTGTTTCCATTATCACTAGCGTCACTAATATCCCTGTTATATTGGAATTTTGGTATCATAAATACAAGCAAGTATTAGATAAGTAAACTGTCAAATTATTCATGGAATTATAAGGATTTTATAATAATGGGTGATTGATTACAATTTAGTTGAAAAAACCAAAAGTACACACAAAAAAAAGCAATTGAAAAAATATTTAAAAAAAAAGTTAAAAAATAAATAAAAATAAAAATTGAAAAAAAATTAAAAAATTAATGATACCTATAGCACTTAAGTGTTGTACTATATGCTGTACAAAATAATATTATCAAATTGTTTCTGAAACTATTACCAAAAATAAAATAAAACTATAATTTGCACTGATTTTTTACTCGGCACGTGGTAGAACATGATTAATAATAACAAGTAATTAAAAACACTTGAAAATTCTACAAATAATTAATAAATTATTTCTCGACAATCGTCTTCCACAAAAACTTATATACTTATGTATAAGTTTTTGTACTCCTGAGGATGGACTTATTGTCCGAAACGATCGTAGAATTTTCAAGTGTTTTTAATTACTTGTTAAAATAAACTTGTTTATAAAAATTAAACGACTGAACGCATTACAACGAATTTAAATAGGGTTGTGGTTGACAGTAAATAAAGTAAATGAAATATAAAGCATCGCTATCCGTCAAAAATTACTATCTGTAGTGTTCGGACGTAGTAATTATGAACTCGAATCAATCTAAGAATGGTTCCATTTTGTACAATGGAATCTTTCCTTTTCAAAAAAAAACTACAATTTAAATGGATTTCGTTTGAAATTAACCCAGATATAACGTATGTATGAATGAAACTCAGCTCTGACGCGCAAAGCGATAATAGAGCACATTCGCTAGGGAAGCGAATGATCAGTTAGTTTTAATATTATAATTGAACTTTGACTTAGTAAATCAACATAATACATTTATTCCATGTGAATATTATACTGTTCTATTAATTAATTGGTGTCTCATTTGACTCATGTGAAGCTCATGAGCGCCTCCACCGTTTTGATCATAGACATCCATAGTTTCAATAAATTTATAACGAAACACTATTGACCTTTTATTTTAGAAAGCTTTGGATTAGCGGAAATCTATAACGTAATATTTAGTAACATAGCAAAATAGTCATGCGAATAATATGATAGGATTAATTTTTGTAAATGTTTATAATTTTTGTAGAATTCAAAGTTGTAAATTATACTGACGAAACATATTATATAAATGAAGTTGGAATCGTAGGGAATTGGACAGTTTATGAAAAGAATGAACTTTGATTAAGTTGAACGTTTCGTTGCTAATTGCAACTTCCTCAGCAACTATATTTAAAAACAAACAACAAAATACAAAATAGTTTTTAAATATAGTTGCTGAGGAAGTTGCAATTAGCAACGAAACGTTCAACTTAATCAACGTTAATTCTTTTCATAAACTGTCCAATCCCCTACGATTCGAACTTCATTAAAATTATGGACACGAATTTACCAACATATTATATAAATATATTTATTGTGTATGTTCTTTATTCCAGTCGATGTACCGGCTGCATCCGGGAGCAGTTACGGTGGCTCGTCCAGTCTCGGTTCCGGAACCAGCGTAAGCATGTTACCCGGAGTGAACAGTGACGTTGACCCAGACTTTACCGGACCCATTGAGAATGTCACAGTCGCTGTAGGCAGAGAGGCTGTTCTCAGTTGTAGTGTTACTGAACTCGGCCATTACAAGGTAAGCTGTTAATTATCTGACTTTATTTGTATCCGCTACTGAAATCTTTCCACATAACGGAAACGTAGCTTTGTTACATTGTGCTACGAAATATATGTAATTATGTTTTTCATTTTAAAGAACTTCACGTATCGTGTTATTTACAGTATGCATCTGTTGCTTAAATCCAAACTTCAGACAAGATAGTGTTTTGAATAATAATTATTTATCAATGGACATTTTAATGTCGCTGCAACATTGCTGTTTGCTATTCAATACTATCAAAATATAGACAAAAATCTCTATGGTTAGGGATCAATAAAAAGCAATACTGATGTTAAAATTGCATTTAATGGCTAACGTTTTAGTGTTCTTTACACCTTTCTCCGAGAATCTAAAATTATATTATAAATTTATAATTATCCGTCGATTATATAAAAAATTCGAGGAAAATCTCTATGTCTAGGGATCAATAAAAAGCAATACTTAACGTAAAATTGCTTTTTATTGATCCCTAGTCTTTTTTTATATAATCCACAGATCACCATATCTCTGTATTTTTTTTCAACATACAATACTATGATATTGACAGGTAAAGTGATCCATTACGTACTAGTGCGGCAAAGTAAAACAAACTTGATAGCGCAATCTCAATTCCATAGTAAATTACTGCTTGTCATGTAAGTTGTTTTTTCATAACTTACTATCAGATTAAACGTTTGCTCAAAAGTGAACTGTCAAAAATTTTGCAACTTATACAGGAGGTACGTGCAAAAATTACCGTATGTATCTCGTACGTAATGATATTACGGCTTGCGTGACTGTAAAAATTTGCTGGCGTTCCGTTTAAACATAATTTCATACCTTGCCGTAATATGATCCATTACGATACTTTACATACGATTTACTATAACCTACTTTAATATTTAAAAGTCTATTTACTTTAGTGTAATGTTACGAAGAAAATGGTATTGTGTCATACATATATTTGCAGATAAATATTTAGAAAATATTTAACGACTCAAATTATTGAGACAGGCAGCTTTTTTATAAAAATATTCTATTAGATATGGTGAGGCGCCGGTTCCCCACCACTTCACATATACTCGACAAGTTGTTTTTTATTTTGATGACAGAAAACTTTATTAGAAGATGTAATATGCTATGGTCAAAGAAAATGTTATTTTTTTAAATACATATTTCGTTTCTACTCATACTATTACTCTATTAGTGCGAAATTAAAAATATCAATTTTCAGATTAGCTAGAAATCTACTGCTAGATGTGCTCCTTCATTGTGTATATTTTCTAATTTCTTTTCACACTGATAAAGTATTTTATCGATAAAATGTCGCAATGGAGAATTAAAATAATAACATAAATTCTGTATTTATTTATGACCCATTTCTCATTGTTGCGTAAAGTAACACAAATTCAATAGAATTTTCCATATCACTGCCACTATATGAGTAACAGAGACAACAATGTAGACGTAGTCTTTGTGAACAATCCAAATAAACTCCAATACGACCGAACTTGAACTGTCAGACATATGTAAATATACACTTATTATAAAGTGAAAATCAGCTATGTTATAGGAGGCACGTGCAAAAAATGTAGTATGTATGTCGAACTAAAGCTATCATGGCTCGTGTGACGGTTGAAACTCGCTGGTCGTTCATTTTAACATAACAGCACAGCTCGTATATTAAAACTAGATTTATACTGTACATACATAAAGTACTATTTATTAGTAAATTTAAAGCCAGAAGCGATATAGATCAAAACCATGAAGTATTGTTCTAAAATTTAACAATTTGATATGAATTTTTCTATTCGTATATTTTTCAATTTTCGGTTTTATTGAAATTTGACATGTGTATTTTGTCTGCTGAAAAAAATTTAAATTATCCCTTCCTGACGGCGGATATGAATTATACAAACTGTAAATATTAAATTTACGAGGTAAAATATTTCTTTTAAATTAATTTCGATAACTAGTAAAGGATACAGCGATGATTTTTAATTATTAAATAAATATTTGCACAAGTGTTATAATTTTGAAAACGCTATTTTCTTTTTGTAAATTTCGCACATCGTCAGTAGTGTACCTATCAAATGGCTGTAACGTAAGCTAAAACAAACATTATACTGAATAAACAATGTGTGGAATCAATGAACCAACTCAAATTTTATACGTGTGCTCCTTATTTTTATAGCATTCCTGAAAGCGCTATTGATTCAATAAACTATGGCTGTGCAAATATTTACGTGTCTACGTATCAAATAAAAAAAATCCAATTGTAAATAAATGGTGATTTGGATTACAATGTTCGTTTTTTTTTAATCAATACATGTCATGGCATTCATGGAAATCTATACAAATTTTTACTTTTTTAAACAATTATAAAAATTGTCTAAATAATAATAATAATGATGAATGATACTATATACCATTTAAGATACATATTATATTGAACTAGCAATCAATAATAAAAATGAATATTTGGAGTTAAATGTAACTCATGTTATGTAGTTTAGAAAATAGCAGTGTCCTAAAGCCTAGAAAAGATATTGGCCATAAATACATTTAAAAAATTAAGTGTCAGTAAAAATAAAAAATCAATTGTAAAAATTGTTAAATCTATGCATAAATCCAAATATAACATGTGGTGTACAAACTTGGCGCTTAACAGAAAAATAAATAAACCGTCTTAAAACAACACGAAAGCTAATGAAACGATCAATATTAGATAAAAGTTTGAAAGAAAAAATCAGAGAAAAAACAATTTTCAAAAAAAACGCAAATAAAATATATATTAGTGTAAAAAGTCATTAGCTCCGAATAAGTGACAATAGTTGAACATCCAGCCTACAGATCTACAGAGTGATTTCCGATAATAGGAAAGCATAACGCTTAAAGACAGAAAATGGCGCGATGACAAAGTTGTCTTGACAGGCAAACAAATATCCCAGTTTGACACTCCAGCCCAGCTAACCTCAGAAAGACAAACGTCAGATCCTTCGTTGATCACATGTGGCTATGTTCACATAATAAATCCTTAAAATCGGTTTACCAGTATCTTGTTTGAGTAGGACTGCCCTGTCTTCTTTATTAAACGACTTGTTCCGACGTTAGAGATACAATCGATGCATCTCTACGTTTTCTAGCGGAATTGAAGTAAAATTGACACTGAGTTCATTTGCTGCTTTGTTTGTTGCCCGAAACAGAACAGCCTCAAAACCCGCAGATTCGTGATCACGCAGTATAATTCTGTTGTGAAAATACTTCATGCTGAGTAATCCTCTCCCTCCGAGATGACATGGCAGGAAAATGAGGAAAGGACGATTTGGGATAAAGAGTTCTTAGATGGTTATCAACTTATTCACTGAAGGCGTAGAACTTATTATTATTATTATTTCTATAGGGAAAGAAGAATATTCTAAAATATTTTGCATCTAATAGAACCCAAAACTTCGAATTCACATCACCATCAAACAAAAAATATTGCGGAGCAATTTGAAAGTGTAACCGCGTTTCAAATTATGAAATGGGCGATTGCAGTTAAATTTGGTCGAAGTGCCAAAACCCTGCCGACAATATAGTGTATTTGCTAACACATGCAGTGTGGCTGTATTATGCGAACTTAAGTTGGTTTTTGGGGAAAATAAAAAATTTGACTCCTTAATACACCCCTTAAAATAACGTTTTTTTTTTCTTAATTGAAATATTATTATCAGTCGAAACTCTATACCAAATTATAAACACCTTTCAGTAAATAATTCACTATTTGTAAATTAGCGTTTTCATAAAATTTGTAAATCCGGTCTTGTCGGGCCGATTTTTTTTAAATTTTAGGGACACTTTTTAATTACTATCAGAGGGTTAAATTTCAATTTTGAAACGATTCGGAGAATTTTTTCGGTATTTTGGGGCCGTAAAACATTTTTCAACCCCTAAAAACTACCCTTAAAATGACTTGATTAGGCCCATTTTAAATAGGCTTCTTGCGGTGATGGATTTGAACTCGTTGGCCAAATTTAGTTGAAATCAATTAACTCTTTCGAAAGTTATTGCCCGCACATATATATATATATATATATATATATATATATATATATATATATATAAACATTTTTAAAAATGGTGCCAAACTGTTTAGGAGGTTATGAAACGTCGAGAAATTTTGGTCCGACACCTAGGTCCCGCCATCCCATCGACGCCAATAGTGTATGATGCAATATGGCATATACACTAATAAGCACATACCGCAAACTGGTGACTCAGTAACGTACTTTTTTGATTAAAGGAACGAAAGCGCATACAAATGAGTGGTCAGTAAACGTTCATTTGACATAGTTGTCAGTCTATAAAAATTATTTTTTTAAGGATTGAAATATAATTAGCTAATACATAGTTGCAATATAACTTTTAACTGAAAAATAAAAATGAACTTAAAAGGAAGTTTGTATTATGGTCTCAGCAAAAGTAAGTTAGTTGAGTTTTACGATTTTCAGTAAGCAGTAAATTTGTCACAAATATGGAGTGAATTTAATGCCTGCTTTCCAAAACCATTAATGTAACACCTGCTATTTTTGTGTCCCGTACTCGTCTATACGAGAATTTTATGGATACTAAAATTTAGAGTAGATAGATACATATTTACTGTTTGTTTATACGTATGAATTTATTTTAAATTTCACCCATATTCGTTTACGCATTTTCAACTTTTCGATTTTTTACGACCTTAACCTAAATACTTTTCTACAATTTCATATGCAAGGTATTTTCATAAGAACTTATGTTGCATTTGTAGATTTTAAATTACTGTAATGTAAATTACTTTCAATTACTGTAAATATTAATTAGTATAATAGCTTATGTCTGCTATAATTGTTAAGAAACATACATTGTTGTAACACTATATTAGAAAAATAGCAGACATAAGCTATTATACTAAATAATTCAGCTGGTACGTATGCTACAAGCGGATGTTAAATCTACTATTATGTAATAATGGTGTTGACAATTTACTGATATTAAATTGTTGTTTTCCGCATTTAAACATTTCTAAC
The DNA here is from genome assembly GCA_034508555.1 of Venustoraphidia nigricollis. NCBI lineage: Eukaryota > Metazoa > Arthropoda > Insecta > Raphidioptera > Raphidiidae > Venustoraphidia > Venustoraphidia nigricollis. The sequence continues at coordinate 641,851 of JAVRKA010000019.1, read as the reverse complement.
GAAACAGAAATATTCTGTGACTTAGGACCGTATTAAAAATGGAAAGTTCATCTTTGATTCATTCAAGAGCCCTCGCTACTGTGAGAGTTAATGTCTAGCTATAGCTAAAAAATAATTGGCTCTCGCATGTAGTGAATTTGAGTGTTGTAAACGCTATTTTATGAAGGATTAAAATGTTGAATTGTGTGCACCGTAGAGTAATTGACTAACTCATTCCGCCGCGAAAGTGGAAAGATTCGGGTTTAAATCCCGACGGTGACGTGTTGGAATAATAAATTTTTCTAATATAGTGTTACAACAATGAATGTTTCTTAACAATTATAGCAGACATAAGTTATTATACTAAATAATTCAGCTGGTACGTAAGCTACAAGCGTATGTTAAATCTACTAATATGTAAATATTTATGTTGACCAATCAAATTGTAAACCGTTATGTAAGCTAACTTTAAATTTAAATAAAATTGGTTTAAATACGGTTCATAATATTAATTTTGAAAATATCGCTAATCTAAAGATTGCCTGAAAATTTCATCAAAATCGATCCAGCCGTTTTGGGTCTATAGATACTCCCCCGCCCCTCATCATTATCATCAACATTATCAAGACTTTACACAAAAATAACAGGGAAAATTAAAAAAAGTTTTAGACAAAAGTTGTTCATTTTTACACAAAAAAAATAATTTAATCATAAAAATTGGGAGTTTCAATTTAAAAAACAAAAGTTACCCCCTCCCCCTGCCGAGGGGTGGGGGGAGTGGGTTGGTATTACGTGTAAACTATTTCCTCCTCAAAACCCAACAACTTTTGCCTAAAACTTTTTTTGATTCAACTGGTGTATCAACAAAAAAATCCATCCAAAGTTTTGAAAAAAACACCCGGTATATGTATAATAGATATGCAGGTTGATAAAGATGTTTTGGAAAAATTGATGTTTTTTTAATAACTCCGAAACTACATTAGACATCGTGATACATAAAGACTAACAGACTCAAAGCAAAGGGGCTTCATATCTAGATGCTTCGCCTTTGAAACAAAACACCGGGCACACTTATCAAGCAAAAACTTGCCCGACCAACACAACACAAACCTGTAACCTGCGCGATGTCGCACACTAGACCAGTATAAACCAGCACAAACTAGCAAATTTTAGTGCAGATTTCGTGATGATGACATTTTGCAGTTTTTAAATAGTTTTATCAATGAATTAATGAAAACGACACATCACTAGCCTGCTAGATCGATCCAGCACGGCTAGACAAAAATGGCAGGCGACCGACTGACGGTCGCAAGCTGCACAAGGTGCTGGTTTAATGTGGCTATTCTGTTAAATAACATGGGTACTCTCACGAACCGTGGTGTGCTCGGTCTTTTAATCTTTTATCAGAATGGAAAAAAACAGAAGAATTATTTCGAATAATTAAATTATATAATATGCAAATAGTAATAATAGTGCATGTTTCTAATTGCTTATTGTTTTGATATGAAACACGAATTAAAACAAATTATCCCAATGAAATTACGACAAATAAATGAGTTAGTATAATATTGTTATATTATATAATCACTTGTGACACAATGCTTGCACTAGCCGGCTGTACAGTTAAGTATGTTTGCTTCGCTATTTTACCGACTCATTCGTGCCTTTGAATAATATACACAATTTTTCATACAGCGTTACTGCAGCGAATTCTACGACGGTGAATTTTATATTATGAATGATAAAATGGTAGCAATTTTATTGTTATCCTCTAAAATCGTACCAAGACAAATCGCATTGAATGAAATGCAAACTTTATATGATATTTTATTTTAATATCAATAAATCTACTTTATCATATGCATTGAAAAATATATTAAATATAATCTACGAAAAAACAATCAGACTATAGTTTAATAAAACCAACTGATCAACATGATGCGTATTTTTTTCATAAATTATATTCAATTTGCCGTAGTCGGGTAATTAACCTTGTGTTCAATTTCAACTTTTCCCGACAGCTGAGTTGTTGACTGTGGTATATTTATTTACAAACTTATTTCAATATAACAATAATAATAATAATAATAACTTTATTTAGAAATACATATAAAGATGTATAAATAGCGTCAATAATCTATATTTAAAAGAACTCTTTCATCGAGTAAAATGTTTTATTAATTAAAAATGTTCTTAATTTAATTTTGAATTTCAAATCATTTGCAATTTTTATTTCATCTGGGATATTATTATGTATCCGTATCATAGCGTTACGGGCCCCGTTAAATGTTACAGAAAGATGTGATATCTTTGGTTTTAATTTATATTTATTGCGGGTAATATGGTCATGCTTTATTTGATTTGAAGTAAACAGATATGAAAATTTCCTTACGAACAGCGGATTCTAAAATGTACAAACCAAAGACTGTGATTATATTGTATTTTGAGAATAAATTGCGGCAGCTGGTACGGGGAGCCACGTTCGCTATGATACGGATACATTTTTTTTGAAGTTTTAAAATGTTGATGGTGTGTACCGAATTGCCCCAAAAAATGATGCCAAACTGCATAACCGAATGGAAGTAAGCATAATATACAGATATTAGTATTTCGGTTGTTACACAGTTTCTTAAAACTCGGAGTATATATATTGCTTTATTTAGTTTAGGTATGATATAATTTATATGGGCTTTCCAATCTAGATTTTTGTCTATAGAAATGTCAAGAAATTTGATAGTGTCTTGCAACGCTACATTGTTATCTAATATTTCAATTTGTCGCGGGAAATCGAAGTAAATCGAAGTAAAAATGTTTTATTTCTATTTAAATTTATGCTATTTTTTGTGAACCAGATATTAAGTGAAAATACTGAGGTCTGCATATTATTAAAAACCCGGGTCGCAGTGCCAAAACCCTGCCGACAATATAGTGTATTTGCTTATACAGGCAGTGTGGCTTTATTATGCGAACTTAAGTTGGTTTTTGGGCAAAATAAAAAAAATTACTCCTTAATACACCCCTTAAAATAACATTTTTTTTCTTAATTGCAATATTATTAACAATCGAACCTCTATACCAAGTTATATACACCTTTCAGTAAATAATTCACTATCTGCAAACTAGTCTTTCTTAAAATTTTTAAATCCGGTCCTGTAAGGTCGATTTTATTAAAATTTTAGGGACACATTTTAATTACTGCCAGAGAGTTAAATTCCAATTTTGAAACGATTCGGATAATTTTTTCAATATTTTAGGGTCCAAAAACATTATTCAACCCCTAAAAACTACCCTTAAAATGACCCGATTACACCCATTTTAAATAGGCTTCTTGCGGTGATGGATTTCAACACGTGGGCCAAATTTCGTTAAAATCAATTATCTCTTTCGAAAGTTATTGCCCGCACACATATATATATACGTATATATATATATATATATACGTATATATATATATATATAAATATATATATACATATATATATAAACATTTTTAAAAATGGTGCCAAAGTGTTTAGGAGGTTATGAAACGTCGAGAAATTTTGGTCCGACCCCTAGGTCCCGCCATCCGACCAACGCCAATAGTGTATGTTACCTTATGGCAAATACACTAATAAGAGCTTCTCGATCTTTTGCCTCATATATGACCGCCGTGGCATCAGCAAATAATGATATTTTGTCTTGGGTAGTTAACGGTAAATCGTTGAAAAAAGCAAAAATAGAAAAGGTGCGATTATACTACCCTGAGGAATACCTCTTACGCACTCTTTCCAATTTGAAAAAAACTGTCTGTTCGTATTATTTTTACAAACATTAACTTTAACACACTGAACTCTGCCTGTCATATATGAGGTCAAAAGATCGAGAGCTTTACCTCTTATTCCGTAATTTTTTAATTTACATAACAGTAGCGTTGGATCGACACTGTCAAATGCCTTGGCTAAATCTAACAACAATAATGATGAAGCCTGTTTATTATCCCAGCAATTATAAATCATATCAAGAATTTTAAAAATTGGTAAATTTATTGAACTTCCCCTGATGAAGCCGTGTTGTGCATTATCAATCAATTGATGTTTGTGAACGAAGTCTATTAGTCTTTTATTAATAACTGTTTCTAAAATTTTTGCGAAGTTTGAACACAGTGAAATTGGTCTATAATTTGCAACATTTTGTTCGTCACCTTTCTTATGCAATGGGATAACAATATTTTTCTTGAGGCTATCGGGAAAAACACCCTCTTCTAAGCAACAATTTACAATAGTATTGAGTATATTGCAAATGAAATGTGCACTTCTTTTTATAATTTTGATTGGAATTTCGTCCCATCCTACACTGTTTTTGTTTTTTAGATTCATGCATATGTTTAGTATTTCGTTACTATCAGTAGGTGACAAAAAAAATGTATGATGATTTTTAATTGTGTTTTTGTAACTAAAGTTTAAATCGGGTTTTTTAAGATTCATACTGTTTGCAATATTTACAAAAAAGTTATTAAAAACTGATGGTATTATTGACGGATCAGTTACAATTTCACTGTTTTCGTCTTCTTTTATTTTTGAGATTATTTTTTTATTTAAATTTTTGTGTGTAATTTCTTTAACTATTGCCCAACTTGTTTTAATTTTGTTCTCTGATTTATTTAATTTATAATTATAAAAGTCTAATTTTTGTTTTGCTACTTCTGTTTTGATATTTTGACAGATTTGTTTATAATAGCATTGTAGATCTTGCACGTCCATTGATTTTGCACGCATGCTTTTGATAAGTAAGTATACTTCTTTTTTGATAGTAGACAGCTGTTTAATTCTAGGGGTTATCCAATTTTTACATGTAGTGTTGGTTTTACAATTTATTATTTTAGTTGTTTTTGGAAACACTAAATTAAAGTAGAATAAAAATATATTTAAGAATTCATCAAACATGTTATTTGCTGTAGATTTGGTATATATACTTTCCCAAGTTTCGTTCTGCAATAGGCTACTAAATAAACATATATTTTCTTCCGTGTAACTTCTAACCATTTTACATATTTTAGGGGCTGATATAGGATTCGTATGTAATTCTAAGGTAAGAAGTCTATGATCTGATAGATCTATATCCCTGACACCTGCTTTGTAATTTTCAAAATAACAAATTATATTGTCAATACAAGTGGATGAAATATTAGTGACGCGAGTTGCTTTATTAATTGTAAGGTGCAGATTGAAGGATATTAAAATATTTTTAAAATCTCTGATGGTGGCATTCTCATTAAAAAAGTTTATGTTAAAATCTCCGGCTATAATTATCGGTTTCTTATATTTAAAAATTTCCGTTAAACTTTCATTAAATAGCTGCAAGAATTTGTCAATGTCACCGCATGGGGATCTGTAGATACTTAACACAATCATATTAATTGGCTCTAGCAATTGCACTGCACAACATTCATAATCACATTCACTATTTAGATGTTTAATGTTGTCTATACATTTATATTTAATTTTAGAAGATACGTATATACATACACCACCGTGTCGTTTTTTACTTCTTGTAAATTCAGCCGCTAGCTGTAAGTGTCTTATTTGAGAGTGGCAAGAGAGTTCTTCTGCTGACATCCAATGTTCACTAAAGCAGAACACGTCCGATGTCAATTCGCCTTCTTCTAGTTTGATTTCTAATTCGAGTATTTTATTTCGAAGTCCTTGTATGTTGAGGCTGGCTAGAGTTATTAGTTGTAAATTTATATTAACATCCACAAAAATGTTGTAATTTTACCATAAGTTCTTGGACTACTTCTAGTTTACAGTGAAGATTTCGCTTAATTACAAATTAGCTAAGCATAATAGTTGTTCGTAAAAGAAGGTATTATACGGGGGTGTGACATTATGTTAAAACGAACGACGAAGCGAGTTTTAACAGTCGCCTAAGTCATAATGTCATTACGAACAAGATACATACGATATTCTTTGCACGTAACTTCTATAAAAGCCGATTTTCACATCGTATTTTTAATATTTTGAAATTCAGTTTTGCCATATTGAATTTATATGTTTGTTATTTATGATAGCAGAAACATTTTATTGGATTGGTAAAATCAAATGACTTATCATTTTACTTAACATACTAATACGAAAAAGGGTCATTTTACAACCGCTATTCAGGTATGAAAAAGCAGATATTTTTAAGGCTGTCGGAACGCTCTGAATTTAAGCCAAAAATAGAGCTTCGGCTGTCAACTGATTGTAGACTTATTCGTCAACATTCTGCAAAAATTCTTTCTCTATAAGGAAGATAAAGGACAAATCTAGGTCTCTAATGGACTACTTTTGTTATTTATGTACGATTTACTAGAAAAAAGTTGGCATTAATTGTGCCAAAAAAACACACGTTTTCAATGTCATACTACGACCTTATTCGTACTTATTTCACAAAACTGTTCCATCACAAACCTAAAGTGACTCTTCCTTTATCGGAAAAGTTTTTTAAATCTTCAAAATATTTCCCAAACTTAGAGTAATCAATTGACAGCGGCACCCTTGCAACAACATTTTTTAGCCTCGTAGTTGACACCAAAACGGGCGGATGATTTGAGCGAGACAGAGTTAAAGAAGGTCACACCCACAATATGTCTTTTGCCTACCTCGCCCCTTACGGCTGGGTCTCAGCACAAACAAAATTCAGAGCGTTCCGACAGCCTTAAGAGACTGCTAAAAACATTATTCTTTTGAGTAACAAAGTACACTGCTGCAGCTCTTTCTAAATAAACGAGAATTTTTTATTAATTTTTTTTTGAGAAAAATATTATAAGCCATTCAAATGCTATTTGAAAAAATATTAATAGAATGCTACCTGAATTTTTGATTTTGATGCTTTGATCAGCCTATTGTCATAATAATTTTGTTAATTGACTGCATTATTAAAGAGGTGAATAGTTCAAAAAGATATTAATTTAGATAAAAAACAGAAAAGATCAATAATTGACCTCTATGAACTAAGAATATGATATCCGTAAAATAGAGTAACTCTCACGTCTAAACTGATATGCCTAGTTTGGCGTAAAACATTCCTTATTCATTCTGATGGTTTTTATATATGCGTTTACTGTTTATTCATACAAGACACGATGCAGGCGAGTGTTAGATACGCAGAAAGCACATCTGTCATGGACCCACCTACATAAGCTTTTTCGCGTCTCTTTTAAGGCCCGGTTTTGAACTTATGTAGTTAAGGCAGGAAATAGTCTTTGCTTAAGTTTTTTATAATCAGAAATTCGAATACGGTAAAAACTGTTAAAGAGTTTGACTCGTACTTTTTAACTCAAAATACCATCTTTTCTAACACAGAAAAGACGCAAGCGTTGAAAGATGTATCACAATTTTAATTAAATTATTAGAAAGAATTCCGTCCAATGTAATTAATAATGTCACTGGACTTGAAACGGCGTCTCAATAATTTTTAACTACCCGTTATTGAACATTTTGAAAAAAGGGGAAGTTACTGGTTTCGGTCCGATCTTTGAAAATCGAATTTTCATCAGATCTTGACGTTTCAGGGTCCTTGAAAGCTATTCTGTCTATTTTTGGATGGATGTGTATGAATGTAAGCAAAATTTTTGCTGTACAACATCCTTGAATAGACCGAACGTGATAGGGTTTGCGACATTCGAAGGATTTATTTAGATTATTGATATTAGATTTTGAAGTCAGTCACTTAAGCAGTTAAGTCATTCAAAAAATTAAAAATTAAAATAACATTTTTAGGTGTTTGTCGCATAACTTTTAATCTACTTGCTTATAGGTCGATCAGAAAAGTTTATTAAAACCTAAGCTAACTTGAATAAAAAAGCGCAAAAAATTAATAAATAAATAAAAAATTCAACACTTTTTCATATGACTAAAAAATTGTTGCCTATTTTCCTTAAAAGTAATAAATACACAATAGTGTCAATTTGTTGTACTTATTGAATATAATATAGCAAGAAGTTTTAGGGTTGACCCATAGGTCAAGCGGTTTCCACATTTTTTTAAGTTGGTTAAATCAATATTTTTCCCTTTTCCAAAAGAGTGACGTCATTGGCGGCAAACATCACGCCCCACTGCCTGCAGCCGAAATATTTATACAATATAATTCAATAATAAATCACAGGTATTTGAATAAAATAATATAAAACAATCGTGTTATTGTTATTCTTGCAACGTTTTTTCAGAGCCTGACGAAGACTAAATAAAGTAGTCGAAACGTTGCAAGAATAACAATAACACGATTGTTTTATATTATTTTATCCAAATACCTATGATTTACTATTGAATTATATTAATAATTTTGGATGCGATATAATGTCTAATATTTATACAATATTTGTCTCGTTCTAGTATGGCGAGATTACTGTAGGCCGTAAGGGGAACATAAGCAGCCTAATCGAGTATATTGATATTTGTATGCATTTTGACTCTAATGACATAAGCAGATATTCAATTTCAAAAGTTTTGTCTCCATAAATACTTGACTCAAATAAACGATTTCTTAAAGTGTATATTATATTATTGTCTTCTTTTTATTTTTTACACTCTCATTTGAACATAATTCTAGTAAATCGAGAAACCAACTAAACAATAACTTTCATTAAATGAAAGTTATTGTTTAGTTGGTTTCTCGATTTACTAGAATTATGTTCAAATGAGAGTGTAAAAAATAAAAATAAAAAGCATACAGGTCCTTTTTAATAACTGTTGATACATCTTAATAGTAGGGGTGTGGGAAGATTAGAAAACACAAATATCGTTCGAGAACTTAAAGTACTCGAGTCGACTGAAAAAAATATTCCGAAAATTACAAGTTTAGTGGTAACAAAATTTGTTACCACTAAACTTGTAATTTTCGGAATATTTTTTTCAGTCGATTCGAGTACTTTAAGTTCTCGAACGATATTTGTGTTTTCTAATCTTCCCACACCCCTACTATTAAGATGTATCAACAGTTATTAAAAAGGACCTGTATGCTTTTTGTACGTCTTATTAGTCAATCGTGGTCAACATTAAAAATAATTTATAGACATATCGACAATGCGGCGTTAGTCCATGTAATGAAAACAAAATTTTATATACAGCGTCGTTCAGTACTCGCGTTATAAGAAGTAATATAATTATTTTATGGAATAATTTTTAAATATTTTTCTGTCCGTCCCTGACACTTAAATGGAGATGTATATTATTTGCCTTTACTTTACCCTTGCCGAATGAAAAATATCTACACGTCAGTGTCTTTAAATAAAGTATTTTTCACTAAAATGTGAATATTGAAAATAGAAAAATATTTGTCAATATTAATTCCAAACACTGTCAATGAAACGATGTCGTGCGTATCACACTTTTTTTTGTGAAAATTTTCAATAAAATATTTTTTGTGAATATTTTTTATCACAGTTATTAACTTTTACTAAAGATAGACTAGATGGAATCGCCGCTAACGTTCCGAATTTAATTCAGATTCAATTTTTTTGCTGCAATCAGTTCAGAAGACCGTACAGAATATGAAAACTAGGTTACCAGGCGGTAGCCTGCTGTGACATTGTTTAAATCATTTTTCATTTTTTTTTTATAACAAGAAAAAAACACTCGATAATAACAATTTTTGTTATATTTTTTAATAGATTTCCAATAAGAAATGTTCAAAACTTTTTGCTGCAAAGTTGAAATTTTTAATATTATTACTTTTTGAAATTTAAAAAACGTCAAATTCTTGTTTCTTGACGCTCTAAAAGTATAATAAAGAAATATTCTTTTTCAATCAATTTTTTTTAAATATTTTCAGACATTGTAAGTTATCTCCCAAAAAAGGGTCTCGTTCTAATTATATTTTATGTTTTTCGGAATAAGAAATAATTGTTAAAAAATAAAGTTAACATTTAAAATATAAACAATAGAAGATAAACCAATGGTTTAAATGAAATGTTCCTACGTCAGGGGAATTATTGGAAAATCAAAATAAAATATGAGAAATAAAAATAGGCAGTATTATTTTATACTCGGCTGCACCGCCAAATACAACAGAATATGAATAGAAATAAACCTCTATATTTTGTGTAAATGCTTCGATGCATGCTATAAGACAATAAAGAATATCTACACAATATACTGAATGTTCGTAATCTAATGGCTTGGCTTCACATTGAGGAAACATCATTTTAATATTATATGTACATTTATTTTGAACAGTCTCTTTAGTCCTGAGATAATAAAAAATCTATAAGTATATTTTTTAAGCCATAAGTAATTTAGTTACAACAATTTATGTTCAGGTAAGCTGGTAAAATAAGAACAAAAGTTTAAAAAAACTAAAAAACATGCTTTAATAGCAAACCGAACTAAAAAGTAAAAAATTATTTTTAATTATTAAGATTTTGTTTAACAACAATAGAAAGTTCACTCACTCAATCCAGTTTTGAAGTTTCTATCGCTATTAAACAAAATCTTAAAAATTAAAAATAACTTTTTAATTTTTAGTTTGGTTGTTATTAGAGTGTGTTTCTATTTTTTTAAAACTATTATTTATTTTTTTATTTTTTAGTCTTATTTTTTTATCCTAATGATTTTGGGTGAACATCAGGACAAAGTTATCAAATTATTGTATTGTCATAGGTCCTTAATACGTGTGCAATTTTTTTAATCAATCGAACGTCTTGAAGTCGGTGAAAATTACGTTGAAAGATTCCGTTACATTGATACATACCGGCGAAGCCAATTAAAGCGTGTTAAAGAAGAGGTGCGTCAGTTCGAGAACACGTCACGACGAAAACTATGTTCCTTACGTATTTTATATTAACGTTTAAAATGTACCTATCTATACTAAAAAAAAAATATATATAAAAAAGTCAGTTTTCATGTCATTAAAAAAAATGCGCAGTACCGTCTTTGAACATTCGACGGCCCGTAATTTAATGCTATTTGATTAAAAATGTCAAAAAAATACATCGTCTGTTTTTAGGTTAGGTTTTTGAAGTATCAAAATTGAAAGTATAACAATGTTTCTTTATGAAACATTTTAGATACTCAACTTTTAATTGTTTTATTGAGAACACTCAAAATCAAAATATTGGCATAATCTAACACAAACTGTTATTTTGGCGTTTCAGTCATACTATTGGGTTTTATGCGATAGAATTTCTTTATTTAAATCTCTATTTAAGTTACATGGTGATTCTTTCAGTTTGTCCTGATATACACAGTCTAATCGACGTCAAAAAAAAAACAGAAAAGTTTTTAAATTATCTTTCGAACAAATCACGTGGAGTTTTCCCTCTCGGTTCACTTAAGACGCATCTCGAGTTCGTGCGGCCAAAATTTAGCAAAAACAATTTGCCGTGTTAATCAAATGGAGGCTCTGCACAGCTCCGAACTTTTGACTTTGCCGGTCGAACCGCAAGATTGAGTTTCGCGATCGGATCGTTTCCTAACGAAAGTCGTCCAAAAACCGCATTTTCATGCGATTTTAGCCGTAGCACTCAACTTACAATGCGTTTTAATGGGGCCGAGGGCCTTCTGAAAAATTGCACCGGCCACGCCCCTAAACTGCAAGAATCGTTCATTCTCCTATAGGTACAATAGAGGACCTTAGGCTCTATCTTTTGTTTTTTTCCTGGATTTTTTTCTCCAAACACTCGGCAAATTCATCCTGTTAATTTTGATCATAGATCGTAAAAATTTAATCTCAACATTTTTTCATAACACACATATTTTTTCATGCACCCGTATTTTGCATTTTAAGTTTCGATCACTAAACTAGTGAGAATAATAGAAATAATTTTATCATACGGAAATATACTTGGTGACACACGATGTTATATTACACTGAAAATGAGTTTCTAAAACTGCGAGGTTCAAAGATATTTTATATTACACTTCTTTTGGCCCGTTAAGAGTAAAATTTTAGCATGCAACAGAAGTATGAAGTTGGCCTGCGCTAACGAAAATTAGAAAGTATGAAGTTGGCTATAAGAGACCCAGATTGACATGACATGATGAATTTTTTTTTAAGTATTATTCTTCAATTATTTAAAAATTTTATTTTAATAAATTGTTTGCAAGTACTTATATAAAAAATTAGTAGAAGTATAAATTGAAAGGCGTGTACATAGTACACGCACCCACTTTTTTGACTATTTTTTTTAACCACGTGCTTTTATCAAAGATAACCCACGTTCAGCGTATGTACCTATAATTACTATGACGTAACAAAATGACACACGTCAAGAATATATTGATAAAATAATATAGTTATCTATGTTTTAAATTATTTTTATAACTATAATTTTTAAGATATCTACTGTTTAGTGGTAATTGGTGATATTTTTTTTTAATTTTTTTTCTATAATTTCCAATTTTTGTCGAAATTTTATTTTATTTCATTTGCGGTCCAGTTGTGCATGATTTCGATAGCTACCAAACAAACAAAATCTGCTTATGTTACGTCTTAACTGAAGTTCACTGTAGGTGTCTGTCAGTCAGTCCGTAAGTACCAGGAAATCTCGAGAACTACTGAACGAATTTGAGATATTTATTGCTTATTTATTTCAATTAGGAATGTAATCCTACGAATCGATACGCTTAATGAAATTCCGTTTGTAAAAACGTTACTGGCACTTAGAAATCGTAATGCGTATTTTTGTATGTAAGTTTAAATTATGAAACAGTTCACGGGAATTTGGACAACAAAACATAATGATCAAACTGTCATTAAAAGATGCAACGTTTCGTTTCATTTAACACCGCATCTTTCAATGACAGTTTAGTCGTTGTGTTTTATTATCCAAATTCCCGTGAACTGCTTCATAATTGATAATATTGAACATGAGTATAATGCCTAATTTTTAATATTATTTTATCTTTTAATACTGTGCATTTATGATTTACGAAATTGATGTTCTCTACTTTGATGCAGTTTATTGCAGTAGACTCTCTGTCTTTACGACGAAAGATATTAAGGATGTATGCATGCATGCGACATATTAAAATTTTTAATAATACAAATCCAAATGTGAATGATATCACGTCGAAATATTAATTGTGTTTCTGATTGAAAAATTTTAGAAAAAAGATACATTTTATTTATAGCTTTGCGGCGTTTTCGTAAAATTAAATAAATAAAATAATAAAATAGCAATATCAATATTAGAATAAAATAAAAAGTCATAAATAGCACTTCCATCTAAAGTCAACATAAACAAGTCATGTTTTCGTCAGTTTGTTCAATTTCTTCTATAGCAATGTTTTTGTTTTCATTTTCTTCACCAGTTTAGTTTTCCTTGTGTAGGTATGTATATAAATGTCTTCAGTTGTGGAACGTTTTATGAAAGAAAATAATTATGCATTGTGTAGGTAATCGACATAAAAAACCGTAACATTGAAACGTTTTCTATTTGAAGGTATACTTCTTTTGGCTCGTTATGAAAAAATGATGAGAGTGAATTTTTACGATGCGCGCGCACACTTTAATACGAAAATTAACAGGATAAAGATGCTTGCAGAAAAAAGGCTGCCAACAGAATATATTGTACCAACAGATTAGAGGGTACCAATAATAGAGGTAGATCTATACTTGTAGTTGATTTTCGGTTCATTCAATGAGGAGAATAAAGTATGAATAGAAAAAATAATACATACATGCGCGTAGGATATATTAGCTGTATAAATGTTAATTTCACTTCAGTTCATTTATTATTTTGTTTCAGTTATTGCAAATTAAAAATTATTTTTTAGTGACGCCAAACAAGTTTAACTTCTGGCCCGCATACATAAGTACATCCATAAATTATTTTTTTGCGATATGAAAAAAGCCGTTACAAAGGAGTGACATTTAGATTTATTTTTCAAATAATATGTCAATATTTTCTTAGATGAAGTAGTAAAATTATCTACTGTGCATTTAAATGTCTTTGATAATCAGTTAAAATTGTTTAAACAGTTACGACCAAATATTTGAACGGAAGTGACAATGCTTTATGAAAAGCAAGTAGTAAATCGATCCATAGATAGAAATCGTAATGACAAAAGTAGATTGTAGGATTAACAGACCAAAAATAAATATTGTTCATTGAAATGACTGAGATTTTTCAAAGGATAATTGCATTTTATCTGCTATTTCTGTATCTTGTTTTGTTTGTCAAATTTAATGAGCAGTATTTTTAGATAATTAACGTAATGGCAAACGTTGTTATTTTACATAATGGTTACTTTTAAAGACCGCGCACACTTGTCAAGCATCAACTTTGCACCAACAGAACAGCACAAGCCTGCAACCTGCACGTTGTCACACACCAAATTCATAAATTACTATATCTCTGCTATGTAACATAATATGCAAGCAGAATTTAAACAGCCGCAGCGTTGGAAAGTGTTCACAAGCTATACGTGGATCGTAGTAAAACCGGTTGCCGGCCGGCCATCGGACATAATATATCCGGTGGCCGGCCGGCAGCCGGTTTACATTGATACATGCTTTATGTACACGCCAATACAGTGTTATTGTATTGGTGTATCCGGTCGATACCCGGCGGTCAGACGGCAATCAGAGCGAATCCGGTACGTGCGAAACTTGTTATCCCTTTACATGTCCTGCTATTTATCTAAAAACAGTTCGGAAATCTACCGGACGGACGGAAGCATCGCTATTGTTTTTATAGTTATCTTTTGTTTTATGCTCAGTGTGTACGGTAAACTTGAAAGTTTTGCTGCAGCCTATAAAGTATAGCGTGTAATTTTATGTAAAGGAGAAAGAAAGGTTTTGTTAAAAAGGTGAGGGTTATAGCTTTTTTTCTGAACAAGCGGCGATATGTTTCCATTTTTGTAAATATAGAACTATTGTTTGAGACCAAATAAAGAGGGTCAAGTATCAAACAATCTATCCAAATCAATTTAACAAAACCACAATAGGTATACGGCTTATGAAAATAAATTATATTTCAACATTTTTCTTTCTATCTGTATACTGACAATAATATAAACCTTTACATCGCCGTCAAGTTTATGTTCGTTTAGAGTTTATTTTTTCTTATATTTATCGAATATGTATGATTGTTAATGTTGGCCTAAGAAATGTATTTCGCCTTTCACTTAATAGAAATATGACTCATCTTTTCCATTAGTTTTGATTTTTCTTCATAAAGTTATCTTTAATTTTTGATATATGAAATATCAAATAGCGCACTTGGATGGGAGTGAATATGTTCAGATTACATGACGTGACGTCTCATTCGGGGAAGCTCGCGTTTCGTCGGCTCTTTCCGACTTGGTGCTCCCCTCTCAGTACCTGTATTCAAAGCGCTTTGCTCTCTACTATACTACTTACTCGCTACTTTACGTGTGTATTAGTATGATAATCTGTAATATGTTTCACTTCTGCCAGGTGTTCTATGACGGCTCACTTTTTATTTTAGTAATAATAATAATAATAATGCGTTTAACGTCAGTCTCTCGACTTTATGTCATAACAGACGCCATTCGCACCATTACTATTTTCCATTTACCACTTTCCCGTTATTTTCTACATTTCTAAAACTTCAACTTAATCAATAGCAATGGGCGAATGAAGGAATTATAGGAAATTAGGATAAGGTAGGCCATTTTTTGAACTAGGAGTTTGATAGGTAATCGGCCATGGCCTGAAATAAGGAACCATCTCGATATTTATCTGGAATTAATTGAGGGAAACCATGGAAAACCTCAATTAAGATGGCCGGTACAGGAATTACCGTTTCTCGGCGAGAGGCAGTAGGAAAAAGTCCCAGCCACATCTGTCCCCGCCGGGATTCGAACCCGTACCTCCCGAATGCGAGTCCAGTGCTGTCACCACTACTCCACCCAGCTCGGTTTTTATTTTAGTAGAAACAGTTTATATTTTAACTAGCTGTTCCATTCAGTGTTGACCATGAAACGTTTAGAACGCCAGTGTTTCTCATATTCTAAATAACTTCAGCGCTTTTAAGTTTAGATGCACACTCTGCGTTCTCCCATTCAGGTAGTCTTTTTTTTAAACAATCGAAGAAGCATTGCTTATTATTCTTTGTACGTCAAATCCCTTCATCAGTTTTAACCTTTCCAGCATAATAATATGTGTTTGGTTATTAATAAGCAACGTTGTTACTAAATTTTACATCTCTAAAATTACGAGTTTAAGAGATATAGCTCAACTTGAAAAACCCACCACCTCCTCGTCCATTCATTCGAATACCTTTCCCGAAAACTATTTGAGTGTGTTTTTATTTTTTAAAAACGGTATTTTTCAGTTTCAATGTCTACCTTGATTATTTCGAAAAATGTCTATTTTTCAATGTCTTATTTTACTTTTTTTTAGGAGTTAAATTAGCAAAAATTCGTTATTATTGCACGCCTGCGTTATAAGGGAAAACATCCCAAAAATTCCTATGTTCCTAAGTTCAGTGGTTTCGACTATATATTGATAACTCATTGACTAAACCTCATTTTATGTATATAGATTTTATTCTTTAGTTTTTTTTTCAGATCATATATCTTGCCGTATCGTTTTTATCATTCTGTCCTTTTTCCGTTCATCCAGTACGTGATAGTTATTTTTATAGAATTGACGGATGTCTGATTAAAAATAACTACCAGTATTATGGTTTGAGATATGTATCTATTATTTTGTTCATTTTCAACACACTGTTCCTAAAAGACAGCACACACTTGTTAAAGCACAAATTCAAGCATAATGACTCAAAAAAGGACATTACATTTGGTTGTAGATTTAGAAGGCGATGGTGCGAAGACATATTTTTTTTAATATCTAATTTTGATAGAAAAATTGACTTCAGATTGATAATTAACTGTTTTATTCTAAAAGTGACCATTTTCCATAGCAGTTTTTAGACATCTAGCAGCCCCTGTAGATTTGTATACTCAATCTCCGAACGCTCGTTTTAATCTAGTGTCACTGCTCGTCGATATTATACTTCATTAAACCCTAGATATAAAGGCTAATATTACAGTAGTCTGAGAAGTATCACAATTCACATACTGTGAGCATGACATGCATACCGATTGTAATATGTTTTAATACTGTTTTGAAACATCGCGTCTGATGCATTTAGTACTACTCAGAGTCACACGAATAATGAAAATTTATTAGTGTATTTGCCATATGGCAACATACACTATTGGCATCGGTCGGATGGCGGGACCTAGGGGTCGGACCAAAATTTTTCGACGTTTCATAACCTCCTAAACACTTTGGCACCATTTTTAAAAATGTTTATATATATATATATATGTGTGTGTGTGTGTGCGGGCAATAACTTTCGAAAGAGTTAATTGATTTTAACGAAATTTGGTTCACGTATATCCACCACCCCAAGAAGCTTATTTAAAATGGGCGTAATTGGGGCATTTTAAGGATAGTTTTTAGGGGTTGAAAAATG
Source organism: Venustoraphidia nigricollis (assembly GCA_034508555.1). Lineage (NCBI taxonomy): Eukaryota > Metazoa > Arthropoda > Insecta > Raphidioptera > Raphidiidae > Venustoraphidia > Venustoraphidia nigricollis. Next base: position 624,465 of record JAVRKA010000019.1, on the reverse strand, counting down.
TTTTTGGGCCCCAAAATACCGAAAAAATTCTCAGAATCGTTTCAAAATTGACATTTGACCCTTTAGTAGTAATTAAAATGTGTCCTTAAAATTTTAATAAAATCGGCCCGACAGGACCGGATTTACAAATTTTGTGAAAACACTATTTTGCAGATAGGGAATTTTTTACTGAAAGTTGTATATAATTTGGTATAGAGGTTCGATTGATAATATTATTGCAATTAAGAAAAAAAAATGTTATTTTAAGGGGTGTATTAAGGAGTCGATTTTTTTATTTTGCCCAAAAACCAACTTAAGTTTGCATAATAAAGCCACACTACCTGTCGGCAGGGTTTTGGCACTGCGACCCGGGTTTTTTTATTATTATCATCATCTCCGTGCCAGGAAATCGGAAAAATTAAAAACAAAGGGACCAAGAGTATCGAGTTGTTTAATGTCTTATTTTCTCATTTCTATTAACCTTTTTCTACAAGTAACAGTTTTAATTGAGAAAGTCTGATTTACAATCTACTCAAAATTCTATACCAGGAAAAGATCACATTAAACATAAAATATTGAAGATGGAGACAAATAGGAGTAATATTATTTCTATTATATGGCAGTCATTCCTCTTGAAGATGAATAGAAACATAGAGGAGTTTTCAAATAAAAGTGTTGATATTGATACACAAAATGAAAATACAAACAAGGAAACACGATATCATTTTATTGTACATTATTTTTCCGAACGGGAAACTATCAAAGTCGTATCGTTACTGCTCTGCAAGGGGAGAAAAATCGATTTGTATTTGTATGGATACAATGTTATCTTATATACAAGGTATACGTATACAAAGGGTGAACAGATATAATGCCTGTCACATTTTTAACTCCTTTCGATATTTATTAACGGTTAAGATTAGTTACGATCGTAAAGGTGCTATTATTTATAAGGCGTGTTCATTGACAATATATTGCACATCCATAGTTGTAGGGTTCTGCAGATCTGAAAAACTAGTAAATATGTCAATTGGATTTTCTATTTAAAGAGTGTTGCTAAGAATAATAATTGATTGAAACTATTAATCTGAAACAAATAAAATATTCAAAAAGCTAAAAGTAAGAGTCCTTGAAAATATTTTTCATAAAGGTTAAATAACTCCTGAGATTACCGACAAGAAGCAAACAAACAGGCATGCTAACTTTTCCTGACATAGAGATGGGAAAAACGGGTCTTTTTAGTGATCTGCATCTTTGCATCTGGATCCCGTATGTGAGCCGGCTCACTGAACCGGTTCAAAAAGAGCCGAGTTCTGAATATGTTACTGCAGTCTGCCACTGAGTTACCTAGTTCAGTCAATCATATCACGACCTGTATAGAATCAAGAATGCATAGCCAAACATGTGATGCATGAGTTATTTGAGCTGACAGATGCATCAAAGCAAGAACTGATACGTAAGTGTAAAATGTACTTTTGTGTGTTAAGTGTTTCACTGAGTTATGCGGATCCGTTGATCCGTCGGCTCAAAAAAAAAGTGAGTCGGCTCTCACGGATCTTCTGTCGCAGTCGGCTCTTTGAAGCGGTTCAGATCTGAGTTACCCAACTCTATCCTGGCACTACAGAATTTAGTTCATAATGGAGGAAGTACGGGACTATATGGTGGAAGTGACGGTTGTACACGTTTTCACCATTCCAATTGAGAAATTTAAGTCAAAATTCACATTTCAAAATATTACAATATTTCTTCGTTTTGGAAAGTCTCTTTGTTTTTTTGTGTGTGAGCACGATACAAGTTAAATGGCTGAGTGGATCGAAAGCAAAATTTGGTAAGATGTTTGACATATAAATCTGAAGAGCCCTGTTGTTTTCGAGTTAAATCGGCGCGTGCGCACAAGAGATATGGATTGTAAAATTGTTTTTTTCCTGATATAATGGTAAAATTTTCGTAACGGTTTATTATTCTATTTATTTTTCCAAGAAGGTTTTATAATTTTTTTTTAAACTTTATAATTTTGGATCAATATTTTTTAAGATGGACTGGTTGTGCCGCTGACTTGGCTGGAATTTTATTCTTTGATTATAATTACATTACATTTTTTATTTTTTATAATAACTATTAAAGTTTTCCTAGCCAACTTGACCTAGCCAGTTTCAGAGTTTCAGGGAAGGGATAGTCACGAATTAATTTTGATTTTACTGTAATATTATATTATGGTACTTTATTTATAACAGAAGAAAGGTAATAACACTTCTTAAAAATATTATGCATATTAACAACATGTTATTAATCAGTCAGTCCAGTCAGATTAGTTGAGGCGGTTAAATGAATTTTGAGTTTTCGTCATGAAACAAGTAGATGAATAATTTACTATCCTTTGTCTTCAGTTAACAGAATAAATATGCTATTGTATAGTTTGGGTACATGAAATATTGCGAAATTGTGACTGAAAGTGTTCGACAATTTTGATACCTACTTACTTAATCTTTTTATTCAACTCTTAAGGCAGTAAAAAGTGAACCTATAAGAATACTCTTTTTTCGATACTGCTTAAGTTATAAACCTGAAATATGATTCGAGTATCCCAAGGAATGAATACGAGGGTGGAAATCCTTATGAAGGTCATGCGGCAGTACATCTGAAATTCCTTAAGTTTAAAACATGAAACTCGGAAAAGTTCTCTTTTTAAAGTTATTGTAAACCGCTATACCCAAGAATATTAAGAAATCGCAGGCAAAAGCTATAGTATATCTATATATCAAATTTGCTTCCGGGCGATGCCTGACCATGCCGTTAGTGTCTTATAAGAATAATGATACGGAACATGGTTTTCAAATTTTTTTATGGAACAGGAATAGAACTGCTTTGACATATGACTGGATTCAATATCTGAAATTGTAGGATATATTCTCCTACTTTTGTTACATTGTTTCTTCGTTTCACCATAACAGACCGAAAATTTAAAATATAAACATACATTTTGTGCAATGAAACTTGACAAGCGTGAGTGAGCGTTCATTCTCCATTAGAGGTTAGAGAACGCAGCTGTATGAACATTGGTCGGTCTGAGGACAACCGCGACGTTCCCAGAGTCCCAGCGGTGGGGCGCAGGCATGTTGATTAGAGAGCTCAGATGTGTGAACGCTCGCAACAATTAACGATGTGTCCTGTTTTAAAAGTGTCACGTGACTCGTGAAACACTGTTATCTGAGAAACTAATCCGGTGATGAGAGCCAGTCGGTACAGCAGGGTCCCTTTAGTGTCGATTGCACAATGAGCTAACAAATCATCGTATAAATGTGATCTGTAATTTAGAAATATATATTCTTTTTCTTTTTTAATCTTTTCAGCACTAACGTACGCTTTAAAAATATTCAGGCAATAAAAATTTGTTTCCCATGTAACAATTTTGTTTATAAGGCAAATAAAACTTTTTTGAAATAAAAGTCTAATGTATAAACATTTTCGTTAATACAACATAGGCTTTTGTATCACTAAATTTATTATTATAAGTCCTCAAGTTACAAAATAATTTAATGGTGAAAGATTTTTTGACATATTGTTAATAACAGCTAAATGATGCAACTTTAAAATTTAATCTTTAATTAAGTTCAATTCCAGATATATGATATAATAGAAAACAATATCGTAGGTAATTGGAATAAAAATAAATCAATTTAAACACTCATTGATTGCAACGTTTCGTCTTTATTTAATTAAATAAAGACGAAACGTTGCAATCAATGAGTGTTTAAATTGATTTATTTTTATTCCAATTACCCACGATACTGTTTTCTATTTAAAATTTAAATTTGACTATCCTCAGTCACGCATCACAAGTGTCACATTTATAGTAACTAATAATATACTAAGTCATGAATGTAAAATAGTGGCATTAAAGCAACAGAGAATTAACAGTTGGATATATGTTACAATAATTAATGTAATGTCAATTAAGAAGTTTGACATATCTAAATATATCATGTAAAATCATTATATTTACTATATTATAACTTTTTACTGTGACTACTAATATGACATATTGTGTCACGTGACGTCATATTGGGCCAATCAGACGTTAGTCAGTCTCGTTTCCAGTTCCATTTACAAAGTATTGAATATCTGCGTTGATTTTAAAGATTAGAAATCGTTATTTCGCAAATTTCAAAGGTATCCTTATTGCAATAATGTGACACTATCATTATTACTATTTTTTCCAATAGTCTTTGAGAGACGTCTATAGGGGCAGTTTTACGACCCTCAATGCCTTTAGAAGTTTGATTTCACAAGCCTTAGTCTATATTTTTGAACAATAATATAAAGAAATATCTCGCGTCAAATTTCATATCTTATTATAAAGTGCACAATATTGCTATATTTTTTTACTTATCTGCCCTATTATTATTTAAACAATAATATCACTGATAGCTGAATGCTTTAAGGAAAGATGTTGTTAATTCATACTACTAAATAATATTTTATTATAAATATGTGAAAGTTTTAATATTAAGTTTTAACTTTAGGTGCAGCCCGTTTATAATATGAAACATTATATGTATAATTCATTATTTGTATAAAGTTTATCTTATAAGCTCACATTTTCAGAACTAAATTGAGAAAGAGATTTCACACACATACACATACGAGCACACTTATTATGTTAATTTATTAATTGAATTTGTCAGCTCGTTGTGTACCGTCTGGTGCTAGTACGAATATATATCACCAGGAGGCTGAGTGGGTGCTGTCAGCTGGCACATACGGTATGCAGGTCCGGACGGTTTAGACCGCAACCATCACAATATGATATATATAAGTAATAGATACAGGGTGTGTGCTATATTTTTGTCAAGAAAATTGCATAAAATTTAGTTTTTTTTTTAAACTACGCTGCAAAATAACTCGTGTTTTAAATAAATTCTGTTCGCTGTACTTCTTTACGATACTATGATACTAGTAGCCCAACCCGGCTTCGCTCGTGTAAGTTAAATTTTGCTATTTCAAGGCTTTCTTTAAATGAGTTCTTTAACTGCGGGGGAATCATTTACTTTGTTCGTTCAATAGAGTTAATACCTTACGAGCTTGCTTTGCTCGTTTAAATTTATAATTAATTATAACATTCGATATCCAATCTAATTTGCACTCGGGCGAATTCGGGCCTTTCCTCATGAAGTTAGATGTCGAATGGTAAAAAACGCATTATGATATAAAAATATATATAAATATATTATAATCAGCGTTGTCAAAATTAAATGTCCCGCGCGGGACAGGCTCAGTCCCGCTTTTCGGGGATAACTCGACCGTGCGTAAATAATTATTCTCTTATTGTAAGTTGCAATTTGTAACACTCACTCCTCAGACTATTGTTTCAAACGTCATATTTTTCTAATGAATAAAACTTTTTTGATTTTGATTTCTGTTTTTTTTTATTTTTTTTTTATTCAGAAGACGAATAAGACTCAACTATTTAACGATAGGGTAAATCTGACTTAAAATATCATATTTTTATTTAAATACATTTTCTATGGCTATTTTTGCTATCTATTGCCACGTAAACGTAACTTGAACTCAAATAAAAAGATAAATATTTAAAAACTTCTGATTATATACGTTTTACTATGTCCCGCTTTCGACGAAAGAATCCCGCTTTTTTCACTCAAAAAGTTCCAAAATCCCGACTTGGCAAAAAAAAATCTGGCAACGCTGATTATAATATAGGATATAAGGTGAATTCATCTGATTTTTCCAAAGTGAGTCGGGCCGAACAATGAATTATTATTATAGATCTAAATCTTTCTGAAGAAATAAAGATATAATGATCGGTTCAGTAAAAGTTGTAAAAGTTTGAAAAGTCAATTTTGATCTAAATTAACTATCATTTCCCACCTCTAGAGCTGGAATTGTAAAACTTCACGATATCCTCATTTATATGCAGTTAGTTTAAAACGTTGCGCTTTAATTTAATTTTAAAATGTATAACATTAATTTACATGAAGAAATAGTCCAAACTATTTTGTAAATAAATTCTATTTTTATGTACCAGGAACAATGATAAACATTTTCCTAGAAATACTGTAAATTTGCATATGTAGCAAAATAAGACAACCGTCATGTATAGTACGTGTGTATAATATATTTATATTCCTAATGTCATATTGGTGGTTCGCATCGCCTGAGATTTAATTTACTCTCTTTGCTCCCATTCTTCTCCATTTATATATTATGTAAGGTTTCAAAATATTTGGCAGTTACATCACGCTGATACTTCACAACCCCACTAATATTATAAATGTGAAAGCAAAAACGGCTGAACGGATTTGTATGAAATTTGGCACACGGATAGTTTGTTACCTGGAATAACACATACTTTTTATCCCGAAAAAATGTTCCTGCAGGATTATCAAAAAACGGACTATATTCTTTTGTTATGTTTAGTTTGATATCGGAATGTCTGTCTGTTACCTTTTCACGTCTAAACCGCAGTACAGATTTCCATAAAATTGTACAACTTAAAGGGGGTGAAATAGGGGATTAATGTCACTGACAAGTCGTCACGATATACAGACTTGAAATTTGACAGACATGTTTCTTTTGTTATATAGAGCTCCTAAAATTGTCTTCTAAGGAGTGGAATGAGGGGAAGTATAGGGACGCTAATAATTAACACGATTTTCTCATTTTTTAAATACAATTTATGTGGACTAGAAATTTAGCTGTTAGGTCTTGCAAAGGGTTCAGCTACTGTTGCCGCTCCCGTGTTTCATTATAATCGCGGGAGAAGCCGCGGGGAATGGCTAGTATAAAATAAATGACACAATTAGATTCATAGGGCATAACAACCATGTATAACAATTGTGAAGATTATATTGTAAAGTGTAAATGTGATGTCATCGTTAATTATTATTTGTAATCGTACTATAGCTTAACTTTAATAAATATAGAAACCAATGCTGTAAAAGATTTATATCTTCACCTGAATTTAAAATCACAAAACTATTTCTTTCAAAATATATTATAATTTTTGGATGTCTTCAAGTTAAATAATCAATAGCCATTATTTATTACACGTACAATATCATCCAGAAACAATTGAGTTATTGATTTAGAATTATAAATATCGTAGAAAATAAGACGTTCTTCGGATAAAATTATGACAGGCTATTACAACTTGCTTTATTTGGTCTATTTATAATTCGAATTAGAAGAATTTATTCTTTCGATGATCGGGTTGACTTGGTATGCGCGACAGATATGTTAGCAGCGGAAAAAAGAGAAATTCAAAATTTCAGCTGTACAAATCTAGATATTACGTAGATTATAGACGCTTAACATCTGAAGTCATCAGCGTCAGATATAACGTATGATTGCATGGTAACAATAACTATATATCTATTTTCGAATATTCTAGTTCCCTAGAGTCAAGGTTTAAAGATTAAAATAGAATGGGGTGGTCTCTTAGCCCAAATGCACCACATCCTGAAAGGAGTTTTGTGCTTCCCCTTTTACTAGATCTACTCAACAAATAATCTGGATCTTCTTATGAGCTCCAGAAGATTTGCTACTAGATTGTCCTGTTGAACTATTCCATTCTCATCGATGTAACCAAAGATGGTTGTTGTTAGTAGAGTACTATAGGTTGAGCGTAAGAGTCTATAAAAGTTGTAACGTCTGTAATTAGTAGAGTCGATTGCATTCGAAATCCTTGACTTGATTTTTTAATTATAATGAACGCTTGACAGTTGGGAAAAAGGTCTCGAGGCCTACTACCTCCGCCTTCTTTTCCGTCTCGCCACGTCACATCTTCGACAATGTTAGCGCCCAACATAGTATTCTACCAACCTTGCCCTAGTGTAACAACTAATATTAGTGTTTGAAACCTCACAAATTTTAGCAAGCAGGAATAGAACATGATTTATCTGTCATAATCTGATTTTCTCTGTAATATGCGAGCTGTCATTTGGTTGTTGAATATTTTTCCAGTCCGAGACGTCTCATTACCAAGTTGTTAATGTGTGACTATCCTTTCTGTAATAATTTAATAACGTAGACGTCATTTTCAATATTATAATATATTGAAAATAATGTAAATATGTACATAACGTTATTCATTTCATGTCTGCTACGTATAGCTCCTATTTGTCAAAAACAGACATTTGTTTGCTGTATAAGTGGTTTTGGTGACTGGAAGTAATATATGGAGGAACTAAGTAAATAACGGATTACATACGTCACGGCATATCGTCGACGTAATTCGCGAAGTGCTTAACTCCATTTTAGTAAATTTTACAGGAGAGCGTAAAAACGATTTTCTTTTTCATTTTGGTAATTTTTTAAACAAAATTGACTATACATGGGAAATAATATGTAATAGAAGTGATTTTTAAAGCTAAAATAGCTAAAACTTATAAGTTAAATAAAAAACAAAAAAAAAATGGAGTTAGGAATTTTTCGTTCATAATTTTTTATTTTTGTTGGAGATACGACATTTTCTATTAGTAATTTTATTATTGTAAACAGAAGTACAAAATTGATATAAATATTGTAAAAACTAAAAAATAACAAAAAATAACAAACTAAATTTAACACAAATTCACGTAAGTACCTACAAACAAACAATAGATAGGTACTTACACAAAGTAAAATAAAGTTACTCTCAGAAAACAAAAAAAAATATTTGAAAACAGATAAAAAAAATAGGTATTATTTTGAAATTCCTGTTTGTTAATACGTGTGCACATAATGAGTTGCTCTCCTAAATGGACTTTTTGGTATGTGTGAAGCACAAATAAATAAAAATAAAATAAAATTAATGGTGGGGCAAATTATCGTAAAATAAATGATAATCATGATCTAGACTTTTCTTTAATTGCTGAAGATGCTGGTATTTCTCATTTTTTATGGGGATCCGGTCTTTATACAAACATGGTAACGTGCCGAAATTTATACTTTTTAAATTTGAAGCTAATCGAAATGAGTATTGCTTCCATTCAGTTTCAGAATGTCGTAATTTATAACTAACACCTTCCTTTGTGTACTTTATTGCTTTTAAGTCAGTTACTTGAGGGTCTCCCACTTTTCTTCCGGGTCGAATTGATTTAAAGAAATTTAAATTATTTTCAACATTTTTAAAAAATGAATGTGTAAGATAATCGACTTCGTACGGACTTTTTTCGCAAGCTTTTTTACAAATAGTGACATAATCCGCCGGTACGTTTATATTTGTCTTCTGAATTTTTCTCTCTATCGTCGAATGCATACTATCAGCCTCCATTTGCGTGTGACCTTTTTGTAAAAACTTTTGAATAATACTAACATCTTGCTCTATTGCTAGGTTGAACAAAGCATTTGAAAGCACCGCATTTCTGTTTTGAGCGGCGCACCCGTCGCTGTACAATATAAACGAAACATCTTTAGAAGGACAAGCAATAATTTTCTTTTTTAAAAAATCTTCTACTAGTGTAGCAAATTCGTTTCCCGTAACTTTTCCCTCTGTCTCATTCCAGACATAACAATGACCTTTTTGCCGTTTTATGTCATAAATAGTAAAGTTGTGGACGATGAGCTTTGTCTTATAATATAGAGAGCTGACGTTAGATTTCGGGCAGAGGAGAACTGATTGTAGGTCCATCGTGAATACCTCGTTATCTGAGGCCTTATCTTTTGCTTTTTCGTCCCGAGCTTCAGTTTTAAGAAGAATGTGATGGTCGTACTCTTGCTGAGAGATATTCTTGGTTTCGTAAGCAACACAAACGTCACACTTATCCTTTTTGGGACGATACAATGATAAATTCTTCTTTTCAAATATATTGGAAAAAGTGGCTCGAGATAATGCTTCTAAATTGTTATCCTTACAAAAGTCTTCACAGTAAGCCTTATATAGTTGCGATTTTGAAATCCACGTCGTTTCCAAGTAAAGTTTTGATGTAGTTGCCCGACAATAATGGGATTCTAGTTTCGGTAAGGAGTCAAAAAATTCATGAAGTTTATCGACGCGCAGTTTGTTTCCTTTCTGCTTTACTTCTTCTTCTTGACAAATTCCTTTTACTGCTTGATTTTCTCGGGCCCATTTTTTAACCACAATTTCTCCTACTCCCAATGTATTAAGAAACATCTTCTTACAGACCCTCACATTTACAAAACCACGCTTTAAATAAAATTCGGTAGAAGTGGATCTCCTAGAAACCGCTTGCTCCCCTCTCTTCCTAGAGGTTGGTTTTACTGACAGCAGTCCATTTACAAATGCTCTTTTTTCTTCCCACGAGAGTTGCCAAAAGCTATTAAATATAACAATGCGATCTTCTTCTGATATAGAATAACATTTAATTTTGGTTTTATTTAGTTTACTGAGCTTACAATTACAACGCGATCTTAAATTTCGTCTAGGTTTTTTAATATTGTATGTCCATGTGTTTTCTTTTTTTTGCTTCCCGTAATAATCTAGCCCAATCTCCCTTCTTCGGGAGTTGATGTTCTTATTCCACGTCTTTTCTTTTGTTTCAAATCTTCTTGATCTTGAACGTTTCCTTGTTGAAACAGAAGCATCTTCTTCTTCAGATTCCTCTTGTTCATTATTTTCTATTGCACTGTGCTCTGCAACGTTTCTTTCCTCTTCATGGAACTCACTGTTTGGTGTGTCTGATTCATGTCCTTTAAATTCTTTACTGAAACTAAAATATTTTTTTGAATTATAACCTGCGTCGTTTTTGTCATCGACCGAATCTAATGGTGTACAAACTTGGTATAGTCTTACGTACATTTTTTTATAGAATTTTGTCTGTGCAACTACCGACATTTGTCTGCACTGCTATGTTGCACAGACGAAATTCTATAGAAATCTACGTAAAGTCTGTGCTAAGTCTGTAACCTGCGGACGCACCATAAGTTTGCATCAAGTTCAATTTCATGTCGCTCATTCTCGTCTTGATCACAATCCATGACATCTGTTACAACAGTAGAAGTGTTTTCTGTAACCACTGGGTTCTCATTATTAAGAATAATTAATTCCATATTGATAATGTCCTCGGCTGTTATTTTAAGAAAATTATTTATATTATCTTGTTCCCTTGCATCAGACTGAAGCTGGAGATTGTCATTGAGCAGTTCCTCAGTAACCGGTACCAAGTTGGATTCATTTATATCATAAATCATCACCGATGCTCCTCCAGCATTGCTTACAGGACGATCTTCCAAAGTTTCTTTCTCTTCTTTCTCTAATAGTTTAAAATCATATTTTTTTGTCTTGTCGCCATTTTTAATTTGAACGGAAGAGGAAGACGTTGATTTCTTCACTTCCACCGCTTTATTTAGAGCTAGATTCATTATTTTTTGAGTTCTAGTAGCCATTATCTCTATAAACAACACTCATACAATTTTAGTCATAATATTTATAATTACTTTGTTTACTATTATGTCAATCAAACTACGGATGTATTGCGAGAAATAACGGCATTAAGTACTAACAATGAAAATTATTAATAATCAATATTATGATTAGGTCACATTTATTCTCTTATGTAGCCTTTTAAAAAATATTAGGTACAGCGACAAAATCGTGTGATAATATATTATTCAGTTAATTCACTGATGTGGTAAATTTATTTGTGGCAAAGATTCATTTTATATACTAATAAAAAATCAAATCTATTTGAAATAATCAGATCTGGTTACTTTGGTTACTGATTTGTTGTAATTGTTACAACAATACAGTTTACAAAGTAATCAGATCTGGTGTTTTGAAATAGATTTGGTTTTTAGTATAATATTTATTAATTATTAATCACTTTCATAGCTACTATTATTCCTTTGCAGATTTCGTATCTCCAATATGAATAGCAGTTTGCATTTAGTGCAAACTGCGTATCTCCTAATTCATGTAACATGGATTAAATCAAATTTTATTTTGATATTTTTGTGTGGTAACGTTACTTACATGCAAAGTTTAATAATCAAACACTTACCTGGACTAGGGTAACTTTTGATAAAACACCAAAAACCATTAAAAATCAACTGATGAAACAATGACGTGACACGTCCTGCATTGGCACAGGAAACTGACTGGAGTTACGCATTTAGCTTAGCAACAATATTAAGCTTGGAGTTACGCACTTTTCTATTTTACTATTTGTTTAAAAACGGTTTAAGTTGTGGAGATAAGAACTATTTCATCGTACGCGTTGTGAAAAATTACACTAGATGGCAGAATAGGTCATTTTTTTAAAAAAATGGAGTTACGCACTTGGCGAATTACGCCGACGATATGAGACTTTGTGGAATACAGACTGTCCCACGGTATTTCAGACACAGACTTTTAATGGGATTAAGGTGTGTTAAAAGTTTTTTTAACATGCTTTTACTAGTTTCCCTTGTAACTATGTAAACAAATCTTGAAAGTCGAATTTAACCAACTTCTAATTGTCGTATCGACTTAAAACTTTGAAAATGTATGTAATATCGATGGCAATACAATAGTTTGATTCCTTTGAGCTGATCTGATGGTTGTCCGCTACTCGTGATAATAAAATGCGTACAAACAAAAGAAAGAAACTAAAACCGTTGGAGACAGCAACGCAAAGAAAGCGACGGTTAGAAAAGAAATTAAGACTAAAAAGTAAAAAATAAATTATATATAGTTTAAAAACACTATTAAAACACGCTTTTATGACGCAGTAAACATTATAAAATAATTCAAAAAGCGTGGGGCGCTTTTCTGGTTATGTGTACTTTTAATTAAATTAGACAAAGCGCTACACACTTTTTGAACTATTTTATAATTTTTAAAGTGTTATATAAGCGTGTTTTTTAGTTTTTTTCAAACTACAATAATTTATTGTTGTTTTTGAATTAACTGAGGCAATGGACGTAGATGAGACAGTCTAGCTATAGACTAAAAAAAAAAAACCAACCGAAAATTGAAATCGTCACGAGAAGGGGTCGTCACGTTAAATGTCAGTTGCCGATTAGAAATGAGAAATAACCGTCAACAAGATTGTCGCTTTGGGCAATTTTACGTCAAATATCATAACGGATGTACACGCGCCTTGAGTCATTGTAACATCGAACATGTGATTTATAATCAGCCAAAAGCACATAATCGCCGAAGTGAGAGTAGACAAACGAGCATTTAAAAGTTTTTCAACGTGAAACGCATGTCATATAGTGTATACTCAGAATAACATACCTATGTGGACGAGCGGTTACGTCCACCTGCATTGTTAGTACAAGATGGCTGGTTCGAACCCCGACAACGCCAGTATTTTTTTTAATTTCTTAATAAATAAAACATTCAATAATTTAGTTCTTTTATGTTTCTTTTTAAAAATTAAAAAATTTAAATGTAATAGTTTTTTTTTGTGCATATGAACATTTTAAACATTAATATAAAATACGTAAAGAGAATAAAGCTTCCATCGTATGTCCACGAATCGACGCACATCTTTTTTATGGACTGGTTTCAAACATGCTTAGAAATTATCTTGTTAACTTATTTTCCATAAATTCTCTTCAAAAAATTAAATAAAATCAATTTTGTTTAAAGGTTGTCAGTCAATAATAATCAGTAGCCGTGGTCGTTAGGTCGACTGCTTGCCAATTATTCTATAAATGTCAAACCTCTCAGATTCAATCAAAAATTATTAATCATATTTTAATTCTCTTTACTAAATATTTTGAAATTTCTAAGTCAAGAAAGTCGTTTTATTTACAAAAATAATGAATTATTTTACTTTATTATTGATTTTGCAAACAACTACGACGTAATGTTTTGTTTTTATATTATTAATAAAAAATTATAAAAATAGCTAGTTTTCATTTTTAAACATTTTTGCTTTGTTAAACATAATTTTATTTTTTACGTTGCATTAATGTAATTATTTTTTAGACTGCTTGAAGAAGTTCAAAAATAACGTTGCAACATTTGAAATCGTAACATCTGTTTATTCAACCTATCCACGTACCCGAGATGCTTAATCATTATTTAGTTTTTACTCCATAAAATATCAAAGAAAACCATTAGTAAAATTAATTTTTCTTAATTTGAGATTTAAACCAGAGAAGTTTGGCATTTCTAATAATCGTTAAACAGTCGACCCAACGACTATGGTTACCAACTGTTATTGGCTGATGGCCTTAAACATCTGAACAAAGTTCAGTTCTAATATTTTTTTTTCAAAATCGATTTAGTTGTTAGCTTTTGGACAAATTTTTTGGAACTACTAAGGATGTTTAAAACCAGCCCTTGAACATAAATTAACAAAAATTTTAAACGGGGATTAAATATTAACTAAATATCATAATCCTACGTTAAAATACTGTCTCAAATACCGTAAGATACCCTGTATATCTATAGATAGGAAGACGAATATCCGGATTATACAAATAATTATGCATAGAACATTAAGTCGGTAATTCTATTTGCTTCATACATACAAAGCGAAATGATGACATCTACATCTATATTTATATATAAAAGAAGAAGGATTGTATCTATGTTGCATTAAACCTCTAGAATCACTAAACTGATTTTTAAAAAATTATTTCACTCTTCAAAAGTGTCCACCTAGACGAGTAACTTATAGTTATATGTTATTTTGCTACGACTAGGAACGTGGGCAAGCAGTGAACCAGTTTGCATCCGGGAGACGGATAAAGCAGCTAGGATTCACAATCTAAATTGAAATCGATGTATTCAATATGCAAATATAGACAGTATTTATTCATAAGATTTAAGATATTCGAAATTTTGACTCCTAGACTGTTCGCAATTTTTCTTTTCAGGGTTGATTCAGATCGAATTACATTGTTTAAACAACTATGCTGCTATTAACGTTACAAAATAAAATATAAATGTAAAATGTATTTTTACGCATAAAATAGCTGCTTTTCGTGCCTGTATAACGGTCATAAAATGACCCATTTAAAGGTAGGGCGTAAATTTCAATGGTAATTCACTATTAGTAACTACGAAAACATATTGTGTCAGTTTCTTTCACAAATGAGATGCCAGAAATTTTTAAAATATACTGAAAATGTAGTTTATACCTCGTGTTTGATAGGTTTTATGTGCCAAAAACTGTTATATATATCTCTGAAGTAACAATAGTTTGTCTCGTATCACACTCGTTTCAAGATTAAGTCCCCTACTGAAAATTACTTTCAACCGATCGTAAATACATAAACTACTGTTTTGCATCTATCTCCTATAAAATAACTTTTTCTCGTGCGCATACTGGTATATATCGGTCGTAAACACTCTAGTGCTTGAAACAAAACAATCGTATTTGCGCGATATGCTGCAGATGCTGATGATTGCGCGCTAAAGACCTACTATTAAAAATGAAGCTTGCTAAAAAGTGAAATGTCCAAATGAAAATTATTAATTTACTGAAATTAAGAGAAAACCAGTTATTTTATAAGGGGCACGCGCAGAAATATAGTATTTATCTCTGATGGAATGATATACTGACTCGTGTTACTGTTAAATGTCGCTGACGTTCGTTTTTACAAACATTGTCACAGCTTATACATACATAAATTACGCTATTTCGTCCTAAATACATAAACTATCATTTCATTACTGTCTGTTACCTTATAATTATCTTGTCATCTCACAACTAATTGACAGTTTCTTGTGTTATTGAATATTGACATATTCACATATTGAGTAAAATAATTTAAATGTTTTTTCTACACTAGAATAGGTACGTAAACTTTAATCCGTTGTAAAGTTCCTTAATTTAATTCTAAGTTAATATAAAATTAGGAATGATAGACTAGTGCTGGGTTGCACAAAACATTGTCAAAAAATTGGATTTAATATAATAACAGTTTTCATACATGCAAAAGCAGTCTAATGTCGCGTATTGAAACTCCCAGTCATGTATAACATTAGACGGTATTCACACAAAAACAAAAGTTTAATCTATGCAGAGAAAGGTCGTTTTTCATGTCAAATTTTGATTAAAATGTGTAGAAAAATGTCGTTTTGAAATAAAAATTATGCAAAAAACTATGTTAAATACATGTACACACAGTTTAAAAAAATATCATCTCAATTCATCAATTATTTTTTTAACAAAATCGATTTAAAATTCTACAATGCTTTCCTTATGGAGAAATATGTATGTTCGCAATCTAAGGTCATTGTCAAATCAAACTATTTGACAATCCTTTCTGCAACCCAGCATAAGAGATGTTGAGAACGTTTTAAGTCGTGTCCAGTATTCGTTTTTAACAAATGGATTATATTGTTATGCTTTTTTAACTTACGTTATTAATTTTTATTTATGTAAGTGTGAATTGTTTATTGTAAATTTTAAATAAACGTTTAGCTTATGTTCAACTACAAAACAACTTAAAACTGTTTCGTATTTATTATCCTGTATTTTTGTCAATTATATTAAAATTCTACACCAATCTGATACAAGTAGTAAATACATTTTTTTGATTAGCTTGTTACACAACATAGCCATCAAAGTTTACTTAGAAAAACATTTTCGTATTCTGTTACAATTTAATTAAATTTATTAATAATATTGAAAGTTTTAATATTTTAGAAAGATGATTTATTTGTTTTTGTAATAAATTCCACTCCAGATCAAATATGTGTCAGGTGGTTGACTTACATACTTGTTGATATTGCGGTGTGGTTTCTGTTACATATACTTAGTAGAAGACGGCAGAAAGTTTTCGAGACACACAGACACCTCAGCTGCTGCCAACATACAGATATAACAAGTCTGCCAACTTAAAAGTACACAAAGCTTGTGTTGTTGAGTGATGTATTTCCGCGTATAATTACTTATGGCGTTTATTTGTTAATTTTAAGTGCCAAGATTTAAAGTCAGTTCTTTTAGTTTAAGCTTTACAGTGGTTACGTCGGTCATGTAGCACTTTCTATTCTTTCTCTGCAATAAACAAAGACAGCATTTTTAGAATTTATCACTTCACGTTTGCTTTAAGTATCATAGACGTAAAGTCCAATCAACAAACGTCGTTTAGGAATATACTCTAATTATTTCTGACAAAAAAATTGATGGCACGTCGAACAGCGTATTTCCTTTTGCGTAATCAGTAGGCGGGACCATTGCCTTCAAAGAAGGATAGTTTCGTAATGGAATATTAACACAAAAGCGTATTCAATAGAAGGAACCTATAGGCATTGTAACCTTACGTCAAACAATGGTTGTTTCCTAACAACTATAACTATCCACTTGTAATAATAATTTGATTTTACGAACTATACCGTAATAAACATTTAATAATTAATTGTAAGCTCATTGAACCTCAACAAATTGAGCGCACATATTATTTAAATAAAACACATACACTATTAAGCAGTCATTGGAAACAATAGCATGTCGATGACGGTAACGCGAACTCATAAGATTTTACCCAACCAAATTTAGGCACGTTGGGAAAACGTGTCTAAAGAAGTTTTCACTTTAAAAAAATTGGCCGCCAGTATGTTTTTTCGTATTTTGGAAAATTATTATATTCTAATAGAAAATGATTTGTCAGCAAAAAGGACTTTTTTAGTAAACACTTATTTGTTATTTATAGCTTTATAACTATTAAATGTTTTGGTCAAGTAGATATAAAAGTTAACATACACATGTAAATATAAATTTTAGTTAAACAATTGTTCATTAAAAAATTTGCCATAATTCCGTTTTTAAAAAATAATTTTACGGTTGATGTTCAAACTATTTTACTTTATTGACGGTTAGTAAATAAAGTAAAATAGTATGAACATCAACCGTAATAAAAATGTTTAAGAACGGAATTATTGCAAACTTTTTAATGAACAATTGTTTAACTAAAATTTATATTTACATGTGTATGTTAACTTTTATATCTACTTGACCAAAACATGAAGCTGCGAATGATATGTATTATATCAAGGTGTATATCAAGCCTCCTCACTCCCTCTTTCTCCCCTTTTCGCCCATTTTATTCACCAACCCCCGTATGTTACTGGTTCTTTGAGGGTTTTTGTGAATTTCTCGAAACTGTAATAATTTCACACCCTCTGGAATAAAATAGGGTATGATGGGTGATTGCCCTGGTTACGAATAAATAGTATTCTGAAATCAAATGTCAAATAAGTTTTCTAATAATAATGAATTGCCTAATTAAAGTAATAATCAGTTGCTTATATTATTATATTATATAATATATTATTGCCATACCGATTATTGAAAAGAAGCTGTGTGAATTTCTTTTATTTGGTCTGTAGTCTTCACTCTTATCTCATGGAAAAGGGGGTAGTTACTGACCACTTGCAGGGGTCGCGCGTAGCAGAGACGAACAAATTCGGTTTTTCCGACCCTTAATATGGCATGATAATTGGGTTTCAGGGCGTTCGGAAAAATTTCGCGAAATGGCTCTAAATTCACAAAGTTTACATGGACTGCTGTATTAAAAATCGCATTCTTTTTTCTCTTTAAGACAGGGCATACGCAATCTTTTGATCTCCATAGCATACTGTGCAACAGACAAAGAGAACCGAAACAAATTACGTAAAATCGAATTTATACAGTTTTTGTTCTGTTTTTATATGTAAAAAACTCTTTCGATGTATTCTGTTATACGAAATTTATGTAAAATTTCCTCCTCTTTCGTTCGAGACAGATCTCGAACCGATTTGTTTTAAATTGAGCGAATTATAAGATAAAACTCTTAATACTTGTACCTACAGATATAACAGAGATAAGTAACATTAAAATTCGGTGACGCGATGACGCGAACTCAAGATTTTATTCCCATCCATATAGTCATAAAAATTGTCCAACGCGCCTAAAAAAGTTTTCACTTAAAAATTTACTTTTGTTCTACACATCAGTAAAATAAGCGCCTCAAAATGAACACGGGACAATTCCGTACGCAATTCGGCAACTACTAGCGTTAATTCAACACGCTTTTGTAAATTAATGTTGCGTTACAAAATCGTGCTACCTAGTTTGCTGGCAGTATAAAGTTGTATTAATTAATTTTGAAGCATAATATAAAAAATATTAAAGAAGTCTTTAATAGAGTAGTTATTTCGTAATTAGTTTTAAAAAATGCTCGTACAAACAAGAGGTCGTAATATACAATATACATGAATAGAATAGAAACATATCTTTATTTTTAAAAATTTCAATGGAATATTCTGGTGTCATTACATTAAAATTTGCATGAAAGAAAAAAAAATAATATTTGAAGTTGGTTAACTGAATATAAACAACATGGTTGCAATTTTTTCTTTAGTTCAAACTTAAATTTTAAAAAATGGCGGTGCACTTACACGTGCTGATATTGTGTTGTGTATTCGTAACGCCAAAAATTCAGGAATATTGTAAAATGGCCTTCCATCCTTTATTTCTCAGAAATAATTCTCATGCGAAAATTTCTCAGTAATAATTTCTCAAGCCAAAATTTCTCAACCACAAAAATTTCTCATGGTAAAAATTTTTTTCAGATCAAAAATTGCTCATGGCAAAACATTTTCACACCAAAAATTCCACGAAACATTAATTACTCACACACACGCAGACACTAAAGGGGGGTTATTACACTGGATATGTATTTATTTACTGTACTATTTCAAAAGGGAAAGCAAGCATTATACGAGAAACAATAAATATCATTATTTAATTAATTAATTAAATAATGATATTTATTGTTTCTCGTATAATGCTTGCATTCCCTTTTGAAATAGTACAGTAAATAAATACATATACAGTGTAATATCTCCCCAACCCAACCGGGGCTTTGCCCCTGGACCCCGGAGAAGGTTTTGTTACCATGAGAAATTATAAATGTAAGAAATTTTGAGGCAAAAAATTATATTAGTAAGAAATTATAACTGTGAGAAATTATAATCCTAAGAAATTTTGACGCGAGAAATAACCGCTAAGAAATTCTGTCGCGACAAATTATTGCATGAGGAACGGTCGCCTGTAAAATAATAAGGCACACTTAGCTAATATGAATTTGTTGTTACGACGAGTTTGATAATGTTTAAGATACGAAGGAGACTATCTATTTTTTGTGTTTTTGTATGTAGCATAGATAAAAATAATTGGACGTTGAAGGAATAGGTAAAATATTATGTTTCGAAAAATACTCCTTACAAGTATCACGAAAGCCAAGAAAAATGTAATTTTATTGACTTTTTTCTGCAGCAAAAACATTCAATTCAACCCAGACTTACATAAATAAAATAAAATATATTATTGTTCACAGACATTCAAACAAATTCTCATCATAACATATTATTAGTGTATTTGCCATATGGCAACATACGCTATTGGCGTCGGTCGGATGGCGAGACCTAGGGGTCGGACCAAAATTTCTCGACGTTTCATAACCTCCTAAACACTTTGCCACCATTTTTAAAAATGTTTATATATATATGTATATGTATATATATATATATATATATATATATATATATATATATATTTATATATATATATATATATATAGGTATATATGTGTGCGGGCTATAACTTTCGAAGAAGTTAATTTATTTTAACGAAATTTGGCACACATGTTGGAATCCATCACCGCACGAAGCCTATTTAAAATGGGCCCAATCGGGTCATTTTAAGGGTAGTTTTTAGGGGTTGAAAATTGTTTTTGGGCCCCAAAACACCGAAAAAATCCTCCGAATCGTTTCAAAATTGAAATTTAACCCTCTGGTAGTAATTAAAATGTGTCTCTAGAATTTTAATAAAATCGGATGACAGGATCGGATTTACACATTTTATGAAAACACTATTTTGCAGATAGGGAATTTTTTACTGAAAGGTGTATATAATTTGGTATATAGGTTTGATTGATAATAATATTGCAATTAAGAAAAAAAAATGTTATTTTAGGGGTGTATTAAGGAGTAAAATTTTTTATTTTGCCCAAAAACCAACTTAAGTTCGCATAATAAAGCCACACTGGCTGTATCAGCAAATACACTATATTGTCGGCAGGGTTTTGGCACTGCGACCCGAGTTTTAGTATTTTATGTTAGTATGTTTTAACAGTTAGAAACCCCTCTTCAAAAAGAAAAAAAGTTAAGATCTTTTTTCTAAAATGTAAATCAAAATTTATTACTAAATAGATCTTCTGTCAGGCGAATTTAAAAATTCAGGAATAAGCAGCGATGTGTAAATAATAAATATGTATTGAAAATTAACCCATCATAATGTATTACATACATTTGGAGGTTAGCTGCCTAGAACATAAAAGGGAATTGTTTTGTTCTAGTTGCAAAACATTTTGTTTGAGAAGTAGTGTTAACCGATGAATGTTAATTTTAGCTCAGTGATTTGTATGCATATTTCAACATAGTACCTGATTTGTATTCACTATGGGAAACAGAGCTTCGCAATGCAGTGAAGGTTTCATGGAAAGAATGTAAATAGTTAGTAGTTGTTCCGAAAACCAGAACGCAGCATTCAGATGGTACATTGACAATGGTAATACAAGAGATTGCTTCCTCTTCTGTGACTTTTGCTTGGAAAAATCGGTTTTCTTATATTATTAGGCTGTAAAAACGTGTATTTTACCTTCATCTAACTATTTTTAGTGCGCAATGCGTTAATTTTTTTTCTATAAAACAGCTGCTTTTCATGCGTCTATAGCGATCGCGAAATGACACAATCAATACTAGTGATGCAAAGTGGCATCAAATAAAAGAAACATAGGTAGTCGTGCTATTGTTTACAGAGTAATACTCATGACGTACCAGTATGCAAATACAACTCAACCTACATTTTTGAAAATTATGTGAAAACTGAAAATCAAGTATTATATAGGATTAACGTGCAAAAAAACCCTATTCTCGTGGGTGATGACTATAGTATGTCAAAACTCACCAGTGCTCGTTTGAGTCATATTCGTCAAAATATTATTAATATTATAAAATATATATAAAATATTATTAGTTAGGTATATAACCCACTAGATTATGTTACCTACCATTTATGGGTGAGGCCCAATATTCCCTATTTTTTCTAAATTTAGACTCAATAATTTCGGAGATAAGGAGGCGCTCAATTTTCGTATATTTTCTTTAATATCATTTAAACTAGGTACGCATTTTAAAATTATAAAAAAAAATGTTTTTCTCATAATGAGCCATTTCAACTGATACTTTACATGATGCACTTAAAAATATATTTTTTTAATTTTCTAATTTCATCCCCGAAATCTTAATTCGTTATTTACGCTGTACGTCCGTGATTGAGTCATCTAACTCTATATCACAAGAGTGATCCTATAAGGGCTTCGTTTTTTCATCCGATGAAAAACGAAGCTCTTATAAGTTCAAAATTTAAGTTCCTTGTGAAATCAGATTTTCTGACCATGTGTTCTGCAATTCATTAAAAACGGTTTTTTTTTTAATTTTTTTAATTCAGTGAGTATTCGTATGTTGTGGCCATTTTTAAAAAACAATGTACGGAAAAAATATATATATTATATTTTAAATTTATTTTCTTCCTGGATTTTCGTACCTGTTTTTGAAATCCGTGTACAATATATTTTCAGTGAAGTGAGTAGATACTTGAAACAAAAAATCTTTTGTTTTAAAAGCTTTTAAAGGATATGACTGATACATTAATGGAAAATAAAATGCCAGAATTACTTCAAATAATGTTATGGTTCATTTTAAAAGAAAAAATAACAAGCCGCATAATTTAAAAGACAGTACCTCAAATGAACATTTTGTATATTTTATTTTGTGAAGCATTTAAAATAATGCCACTTTACTTCCTTTTGCACTTTAGATTTATATTCTTTCATCCTTCACCGATCTTTTGAATTTCTTATGTTTTCTCATTAATCGCTGATGTATTTTGTAAATGAAAAAATGAAGCTTTTCTCTATTTATAATAATAATAATAATAATAATAATAATGCGTTTAACATCCATTTCTCGACTTTATGTCATAACAGACGCCATTCGCATCATTACTATTTTTTCATCTACCACTTCCCGTTATTTTCTACATTTTTTACAACTTCAACTTATGTAATAGCAATGTGCGAATGAAGGAATTATAGGAAATTAGGATAAAGTAGGTAATTTTTGAACTAAGAGTTTGATAGGTAATCGGCCATGGCCTCAGATAAGGAACCGTCTCGATATTTATCTGGAATTAATTGAGGAAAACCATGAAAAACCTCAGTCAAGATGGCCGGTACAGGAATTACCGTTTCTCGGCGAGAGGCAGTAGGAAAAAGTCCTAGCCACATCTGCCCCCGCCGGGATTCGAACCCGGTACCTCCCGAATGCTGGTCTAGTGCTGTCACCACTACTCTACACAGCTCGGTTTCTCTATTTATAATAAACCACACAATACTGACGTAAAAAATGTTGACTATTTTTGGGAAAGTGTTTTAAATCGTGCATAAGTACCTAATATAACCACAAATATTTATTATTTTTATTTAAATACTACTGGTTTCACGTCCATAATTGTTAT
This sequence comes from Venustoraphidia nigricollis, assembly GCA_034508555.1. Taxonomy (NCBI): domain Eukaryota; kingdom Metazoa; phylum Arthropoda; class Insecta; order Raphidioptera; family Raphidiidae; genus Venustoraphidia; species Venustoraphidia nigricollis. The sequence continues at coordinate 601,021 of JAVRKA010000019.1, read as the reverse complement.
CCAAAAGTGATAGTGGGAAGGTGGACAGGTACACAAATCAAACACCTTATTACGCTGTGTATAACGTTTCGCTGGTGAATTCCAGCTTCTTCAGATACTAAAATGTAATTAGAAATAAAGCTTACAAACAATTTACAAATGAAAGTTTATAGGTTAGATTACCTTAGCTGTATGATGTTATTGTTGTTAAATATTCTATAACCTAACATTATTCATATACACAGCGTAATAAGGTGTTTGATTTGTGTACCTGTCCACCTTCCCACTATCACTTTTGGATTTAAATACTACTTAATTCCTTTTCAAATTTCGGTCTAAAACGCCAATACTTGCCATGTGGCTGCCGTGACGTCAGACGGTCTCAAAATAGGTAAATTGATGAGGTGATGAAAGGTTGTTTCGTAGTTATTGCTATAATGGTATGTAATTTGACGTTTCCTATAAACAAATAATAATAAATTACACACTAAATATTAACCAAACAATGAAGCCTTTTTACACCGTCTGATGCTGTTCACGACTCTCTGACGTCATGCACTCTGATTGGTTTTCTTTGTCACGTGACTTGAGAGTGATTTAGTTAGGTCTTATTTATTAAATATTAATTCAATTCCTTAAAAATATGGAACAATATTGTGTTTTTCAGTGTTTCTACCATAGAAACTACCAATTAACGTTAAAATTATGTTTTTATTTGAATACAGTCAACATCCCCATTAAAGACCAATAAACGTAATAAATTATTGCATTAAAATACTTATACTGGATTGCAGAAAGCATTGTCAAAAAATTGATTTGAGAATGACCTTACACTGTGGTCACTAATTATAGTTTTAACACATGAAGAGGTAGTCTAATGTCATATCCAGACTCCGCGTCATGTAGAACTTTAGATTGTACTCGCACAAAAACAAATTATTTATCTATATAGAAAAAGATCATTTAGATCCAAAAGCAAAGAAAAGTGTTGTTTCAAAGTGGAAATGTACTATTAACTATGTTCATTCAATTATTTTTTACGATGCATTTTTATGGAGAAATATGTATGTATGGTCGCCATCTAAGGTCAATGTATAAGATTTTTTGACAATCCTTTCTACAACCTAGCATTAAACTAGAATGTTAAATTAAATTATTTGTTTTGCTGCGTTCTAGGTTCACATTTAAATTATTAGGTGACATTATTTATTCACGAAAAAAGTCCTCTTCTCGTTTATGCCGTAATTGTAAGTTATACGGAAATAACTATTAAAGTCTATTTATCCTATATTATAAAAATCTGAAAAACATGTGAAAAACCATAGTTCCCGTATTCTTTCAATAGCATCTTTTATAAAACTATACGGAACAATTTACTTTGAGATTAAAGTGTATACTTAAATTTATCACGGATCTTTTTCTGGCTTAATCAAACCATTTTAAATAAACAGTAAATTTGTAATGTATGTCTTAAAGTTTTATTTTGGTTCAAATAAACTTTATTTGAGTGATGAATAGCAAAAAATGCATGCAAGATAAATGTTGAAATCACCTTACATTTATCATTGGGACATAACTCTAACGTTTTGTTTCGAATGAAGCGTTTTCTTGTATTTCCAGTACATATAAGGAGACTTTTTATATATAGGAGAAATCTCTCAATTTGTCGTTTTTATTGATAGCTACCTCGGTTTAAAAATTTTTGTTTTAGTCTGATTACTTTCAACGTTTTGTGAATACATAAATTGAAATTTAATTTTCTTCACAAACATTTCTAAAAGTGTCAGCTATTTTCTGAATTTGTTGGATCTCTCTATTTCTGTTTAGTTTGAAATATCTGGAACGATAATGACCTTAAATTATTGTCATAAAATTATAATTTCGATCTAAAAATTTATTGCCGAAATGTTAGGTATAATATTATATAACATTAATAATAATAAAAACCCGGGTCGCAGTGCCAAAACCCTGCCGACAATATAGTGTATTTGCTAATACAGGCAGTGTGGCTTATTATGCGAACTTAACTTGGTTTTTGGGCAAAATAAAAAATTTGACTCCTTAATACACCCCTTAAAATAACATTTTTTTTCTTAATTGCAATATTATTATCAATCGAGCTTCTATACCAAGTTATATACAACTTTCAGTAAATAATTCACTATCTGCAAACTAGTGTTTTCATAAAAATTTTAAACCCGGTCCTGTAAGGTCGATTTTATTAAAATTTTAGGGACATATTTTAATTACTGCCAGAGGGTTAAATTTCAATTTCGAAACGATTCGGAGAATTTTTTCGGTATTTTAGGGCCCAAAAACATTTTTCAACCCCTAAAAACTACCCTTAAAATGGCCTGATTAGGTCCATTTTAAATAGGCTTCTTGCGGCGATGGATTTCAACACGTGGGCCAAATTTAGTTGAAATCAATTAACTCTTTCGAAAGTTATTGCCCGCACACATATATATATATACGTATATATATATATACGTATAGATATATATATATATACGTATATATATATATATATATAAATATATATATACATATATATATATAAACATTTTTAAAAATGGTGCCAAAGTGTTTAGGATGTTATGAAACGTCGAGAAATTTTGGTCCGACCCCTAGGTCCCGCCATCCGACCGACGCCAATAGTGTATGTTGCCATATGGCAAATACACTAATAATAATAATAAAAACCCGGGTCGCAGTGCCAAAACCCTGCCAACAATATAGTGTATTTGCTTGTATAGAGCCGTGTGGTTTTATACTTTTATTATGTGAAATTAAGTTTGTTTTTGGGCAAAATAAAAAATTTAACCCCTTAATACACCACTTAAAATAACATTTTTTTTTCTTAATTGTAATATTATTATCAATCTAACGTCTACATTGAATTAAATACAGCCTTCAATAAATAAGTCACTATCTGCAAACTAGTGTTTTCATAAAATTTGTAAATCCAATCCTGTCGGGCCGATTTTATTAAAATTTTGGGGACACTTTTTAATTACTACCAGAGGGTTAAATTTCAATTTTGAAATGATTCGGAGAACTTTTTCGGTATTTTAGGGCCCAAAAACATTTTTCAACCCCTAAAAACTACCCTTAAAATAGCCCGATTAGGCCCATTTTAAATAGGCTTCTTGCGGTGATGGATTTCAACACGTGGACTAAATTTCGTTGAAATCAATTAACTCTTCCGAAAGTTATTGCCCGCACACATATATATATATACGTATATATATAAATATATATATATATACAGATATATATAAACATTTTCAAAAATGGTGCCAAAGTGTTTAGGAGGTTATGAAACGTCGAGAAATTTTGGTCCGACCCCTAGGTCCCGCCATCCGATCGATGCCAATAGTGTATGTTGCCATATGGCAAATACACTAAAAACCCGGGTCGCAGTGCCAAAACCCTGCCGACAATATAGTGTATTTGCTTATACAGGCAGGATGGCTTTATTATGCGAACTTAAGATGGTTTTTGGGCAAAATAAAAAATTTGACTCCTTAATACACCCCTTAAAATAACATTTATTTTCTTAATTGCAATATTATTATCAATCGAACTTCTATACCAAATTATATACAACTTTCAGTAAATAATTCACTATCTGCAAAGTAGTGTTTTCATAAAATTTGTAAGTCCGGTCCTGTCGGGCCGATTTTATTAAAATTTTAGGGACATTTTTTAATTACTACTGGAGGGTTAAATGTCAATTTTGAAACGATTCTGAGAATTTTTTGGTATTTTGGGGCCCAAAAACTTTTTTCAACCCCTAAAAACTACCCTTAAAATGACCCGATTACGCCCATTTTAAATAGGCTTCTTGCGGTGATGGATTTCAACACGTGGGCCAAATTTCGTTAAAATCAATTAACTCTTTCGAAAGTTATTGCCCGCACACATGTATATATATATATATATATATATATATATATTATAGAATGCTAATTCCCGTCGTAAAAGCGAGGTCTAGAGTACCCGGATCCATAGCGACAACTCCCGTAACTCTAGGACAACATTTGGCTTCAAAAATTGAAAAATAAAAATTTGAGCGTGTGTGACCCCCTTTAGTGTTTGAATTTCATTATAGATAAGAATGCAATACTGGATCTTTTTTGCTTTTCATGAAAATAAAAGAAACATTTATTGCGTATCAACAAAATTAAAGCAAACATCTTTTATTATAGTAAAAGTGAACGCACTATAAATATTATAGTATAAAAATTTGTGTATAATGACAGATAAGACGGCGTGTCTAAGAGTAATACGCGAAGGCCCGTCGACGAGCGGTTTCAATTGGCTCGATGTTGAAACAGCAGATCTTATGTTTTTGTATAGTGAGAGAGAACGGTGAGGATATGTACAGAATATTCTTGTCTAGTTACGTTTGGTTTAAGCCGCGTATTTTGTAGATAATTGTGAGAGGACAGTCGTCCAGCGGCCTATCTGCCGTTCGGATCGGCTATTAGCGTGTGATTTTTAACACAGCAAAATAAAATGAAATATTATTATCGCCAATAATCAATTATTTATCTCGCAAATTTCGATTGTTATTATCTGTCGCTAACCTGGAGGTGTATCGTTCTAGTTGCCGTTATTGACTCCAGTTTTATCGTACCTATCTAGAGATTCTATCCCGTTTATCGTAATTCCCGTATTTTCCTGGATTTCTGGATTTTTGTATAAATTCGATTGTTATTGATTGTTGTGATTGCTGTTAGGAAGTGTAGCTTTCCGTGTTGCCCATTATATACCTGGATTTAGGAGCGTTTTTCGAATAGGGAATATTTACCGTGTATTATTCATCAAGGATCTTTTAGATTGTCGTAATTGTGTGGATCTGGATTCTGGAATACAGGAATACATTCCACAGTTTTCTAAAACTGTGTTACAATTCTACTTTACTTCGAACATTCCTGTGCATCGGTTCCGTTTTGAATAAAATTTATTTGGCGATCTATTCCAGACTGTCCCGTCGGACATTGCATGGTTATTAATATTAACGCTTCCTGTGACGAAACGACGTTATATACAGGGTGTCCACAAAATTACGTTTTTACTTTTGCTGTGTTTTCGTTTATTTTCTTTGTGTCGTTTACGCATATCTCAATCAGGATCTATTCCTGTGACGTCAGAGATACTATATACAGGGTGTACGAAAATTTGCGGATTAATTATCGCCCTGTGAACTGTTTCTATTTATCGCAACCCAATCTTAAGTGTATCTTGACGCTAAGAATTTAATATACCGGGTGTCCGATAATTCCCGGATGAAGTATTTTGTAAGATATGTGTTTGCGTTCTAGTCAAAAGTTTTTAACGTGTTATTGATGTTGGTTCGTTTACTGTGTCTGGTGTCTTGCCCTTCCAGGGTTGTAGTTGAACCAATTGGGTCTAAGCCTCCTAGTCTAGACTATCTAGGTGTGGCTATTTACGATTCGTGTCTTGGCGCCCCGGTAACTCAGTCGGAGAATACGTAAATGTTTTTATGAATATCAGAACCGATTTTGGTCAGCTACGTGTTTTCGTGTCTTGTGATTGTTAGTTTTCCGAGTGGTAGGTGGTAGGATTTTTCTGGCCGTTTTATGGTCATTCCCGGTGGGATATTTTTTTGAGAACTCTTTATTTTGTGCTGTCCTTTGTGTCGTGTGGTAGGTGGTGGATTTTTAAGCGCCTTTTTAGGCATTTTGTTAAATATAGTGTATTCGCGTTTCGCATTGTGTTTGGATATTTTTTATGGATTATTTTCTAAAATTTTTTTAACTAACCCCCGGCCCAGCGCCAGCTGAAGCTAGCCGCGCAACCGATTAAATTCGGATTCAGTTTAAAATGGTTCTTCGGTGCTACAAATGAAAGATATTAACCCTACACCAAGTTTTATTGAACTTTGAAGAATTTCGAATAAATTCGAATATCTCCGAATACTTTCGAACAACGCCGAACGACGCCTATAATATATATATATATATATATATATACATATATATATAAACATTTTTAAAAATGGTGCCAAAGTGTTTAAGAGGTTATGAAACGTCGAGAAATTTTGGTCCGACCCCTAGGTCCCGCCATCCGACCGACGCCAATACTGTATGTTGCCATATGGCAAATACACTAATAACCATAGATAAAGAACAATTTATGATAGAAGCATACAAAAACGATCAGACCACCAAACTTTGACAAATGCTCAGAAAACAACTTTTATATGAGTGAAAATATGAACAACGTTTTTGTAAATTATATTTCAGACGTACTTTTTTAGCTTCAAATGTAGGTATGTATGTATGAACGCAACGGAATATTTCAATTCAATTTTCACCCGCTTCCGGACGTTTGATTAATTTAAAATTTTGCAGATATATTAAGAACCGATAACAATAAAATAATTTATTATCATGGGGTATAAATACAATTATTCTACTGTATTATAATATATTAAGATATATTGTAATTTATTATTAGCATGTGATGCTATGTTGCTTGGTCAAGGCTCAGAATTGCAATGTTACTATGAAGTGATTGTCGTGGGTACGGTTGCCCTGGGTTAAATAAATAGTTTATTGATTTTTCAAAAAACCTTATTTGAATAGTGTCGTTTCTGTATTCGGTTTAAGTTTGGTCTGCGTTCTTAATTTTACTATCTGTTTTTTGTTTCTGTTTGATTTTTTGTTATATTTAAATAAATACTGTTATAAAAATAAGCGGTGATTTATTCTACTTAATAACGTTACTGAATTCACTGAGTAGAGATCTCCTCAAAACAAAAAGGGCCCAGCAATCTCCATTTGCTCTACTCACTGTGTTAACTGGCATTGATTCACCTACTTCTCCTTACAACAGGTTCTGGAGCAAATGGGTATTTGACTTCACCGCCAATACCACTGCGCTCCATCAAATTATATAAATTAATAACCTTGAAAAAATACTGCAAGCAGACTAACATAGTCAATTGATGTATTATATCTAGTCTTATAATTAAAATTAGAGTTTAGAAAAACTAAATCACCGCGCTTTCATGAACTAAATAAAATATTAGTCAAAAAACTTTTTAAACACAAACTTTTATTGAATTGTACTAAAGAAGGAATTTTTTTTGAATAATTTAGGTTCATAATTATAAAAGCGTGCGCCGTGACTATCATAGAGCTTACAAGCGAGTTATGAACCTTAATTATTAAAAATCATTATTTATTTTTTAGTACAATTCAGTAAAAGCTTAAAAAGTTTTTTTAACTAATATTTTATCTTGTTCTATTTAGTCTTTCCAAATTTTTAATATTATAATATCAATTTATTCAAATTATTTGATTATTTAATTCTAATATTCTACTTGTCAAACCCTCCCACTTGATACCCATGTCAAGGGGATTATAAAGAAGTAGGTAATCTGCCCATTATGTGTCGACCGCTAAACTGGATTTAGAATGATGTCACATAACTTACTGTATTCTACTTGTTTTACAGAGAAAGGTAATCCACCATTTTGTTTTGGCCACCATATTGAATTTAAAATGACGGAATATAGCTTACTCTATTCTACTTCAAAATATTAATTTTTCTTCCCGTAATTTGAAATTTCGTGACGTGCTGTAGACAACTATTGACGAACATAACGATATTTGATTCAATTTTTAGGTCAGAAATATATGTTTTTTGAAATTTTTAAGCAGCCAAACAAATTTTGTGAAACTTAGTGCTTAATAACAACTAATAAAAACAGTAATAACATGTATATTGTGACCACAGTTAGAAATTTTCCGAGAGCACATTTTAAGATCTGAGGAATCTTAAAGAATTAATTATTATTTTATTATGCACCATTATAAAATAGGTACTTACAGTGTTTCATATGATTTATTTAACAAAATTACCCAATTATAAGTTAAATGCAAAATATAAATTGCTTTTTGTCAATTCTTTCGATGTAGCTGACAGGTCTGAAATCCTTAATAAAATAGATTAATTAAAATGTAGATTAATGTAAGAAATGTACGACACAATAAATATTTTATATTATAATGTATCTGCTTTAACTCTTCAATTCCGTGTCACTTGTAGGAGATTTTATTATTTAATTCCACTACCATTGTTGCAAAGCCAATAAGTAAAACTATTAATTATTTTTTTCTGACAACACTAGCCAAATGTCATCTGTTAAATATAATCAGATGTTTCGCGCGAAATTCGAGCAGTCTGTGTTTGTGTAATCTCTTGCGATAAAAAGTGAAATAAAAATGCCTAAACCGTAACTCTTGTTATTTTTTCTTATTGCGTGGAATAAATAAATAAATAAGCTATTGCACAAATTATTGGTAAAAATAACTTTGAATACGTTTTTTATGACGTTAGAAATATGCCGTGTCACCTAAGGGTGACACTGGGCATTATAATAACTGTTTACGCCGCAACGGAAGCTCACAAAAGGAATAATTTTTCCCGTTTTTGCAACATTTTTCATTGATGCTCCGTTCCTACTGTCCGTAGCTTAATATTATGTAGCCTATAGCCTTCCTCGATAAATGGACTATCCAACAAAAAAATAATTTTTCAATTCAAACCAGTGCTTCCTGGGAATACCACGCTCAAACAAACAAACAAACTCTTCAGCTTTCTGATATTAGAATAGATAAGTGTTTTGTTTCTTTCAGATAAACTATTTTTATTATAAAGAAACTGATATATCTAAATATAAATAAATATTATAAATTCTAACGTTTTATTCTTACCGTAACAATAAGAAACAATCTGTGTCTGCTTCAAAGTCTTAATTTCACAACGCCCAGTGTCACCTGCAGGTGACACCCCCATAAAAGAAAATTGGGGTAGTTTATTTTTTATTTACCTATATTTTTTCTTGTCATAACTAAATGGACATGGGAATTGACGGGTTAAAACATTGTTTGCATTAATTTCGTTTCGAAAGGCTTTGTTTTTAACACACACAGCCTCTTTAAGGTAGCCCTTTTATAATTCGTCTATATCTGAAAACGACGGGTGACAACGTCTTATTGAAAGATTAATTCTGTTTTGCTCCGACGCTAATACCCATCGTTGTGGTGGCAGTAATCTGCTCAAGAATGCTCGTCGACAGTTGTAAAAACATTAGAAGGTTAATACGACATTCGAGCCGGCGACACTTTCACGGTGAATCGCGCAAACAAACAGTTTGCTATAATTGAAACTCCTCTATAAATGTGTGTAAGTCGAATGAATTGCCGCGATGCAGCGGTGGTGATTAAGAAGTTAAGCAGAACTTAAAGCGATTGAGTACCAAACTAATAGTGCAATAATTTAGATTTCATCTTCGTAATTTCTTTTCATAAATCGATTTCGTGCCGACGTTCTAAGATTTTCAAGGTCAAAGATCAAAAAAATCGTATTTTGCAAATATTTCGTTTTCTATCAGTCGCAGATCAAATTGAGTTAACACAATGTTGGAGATATTGATACTCTCTACAAGAAAGATTGCATACATTTTTCACGTCTAACGAACTGTTTAGAAACTAATCACTACAAATTTTTACCTGACATTATGTCAATGACGTAAAACACGTTTGGGTCCGCAAGAACTCGAACCTGCGTGGTGTCATAATGTTTTAGTGTCTTAGAAAATTAATTTTTTATTAAATATAACTTTTTAATTAATAAGTGAGTTATAAAAATAACTTTGTTGGCAAACTTGTAATTGAACTTTCCATTAAAAAAAAACTATGCATTCAAAAATCCAATTGGGAGTCACGCTGTAAGTTGAGTAAATTGCCACTCGGTAGTGAAGTGAAGCTAAACAGCGATTGAGTGGAATGTTAATACCAACACATCCGGTGGCAATTTTACTGTGAATGGTGAATGAAACAGTTAGCTATAATGGAAAGTCTTAATGTGTAGGTTAAATGAATTGCCGTTGTACGACAGCATAATGAAACTAAACCGAACTAAAGCGATTGAGTCATACTTTAATACAACAGTTCATTATGTGATAGTCTCGAAGTTCAACAAGCGAACAATTATTTTGACATAGAAAGTATTTCTTTCGATTGTTGAAACTAAACCTAGGTACATAATATTCTGGAAATTAAATTTGACGAGTAGAACAAAATAGAAATTAATAATTTATTTGATAATATTAAATAGAAAGTTATTGTTAATGAAACACATCTGCAAATGAACCAGTTTGGCTAGCTTTTTCTACATTTTCATATTCTTTATGCTAATGTTTACATTTAGTAGTAATCATGACTATAGTAGAACAAATATTGTTGCAAGTAATAAGATGAGATTTATTTAAATATTTTCATAAGAATTTGCATTTATATTAAAAAAAAACCTTAAAAAATAAACCTACATAAATTTGATCCACTAATGTTTGGGTGAAAGTTAAAAAATATAAAGCTAGTGAAACAAATACAGCGTATGTAAAATTACAATTTCGTCACAAAGTGTCAGCGTAGATTAATGTTTTATTAAAGTGTCTGATCTCTCAGACTGTAAAATATTTTCTCAAGAAATTTTGAATTGTGATCGCAAAATTCATTTTATTACTAACAAAATAAAATTACTTGCAATACTGTTCAATTGGTTTTTATTTATTTAAAAGACGTTTCAACCAACAGTTCTGGTCTTTTTCAATTTTATTTGAAAATTGAAAAGGACCAAAACTGTTGGTTGAAACGTCTTTTATATAAATAAAAAAACAGTATTGCAAGTAATTTTATTTTGTTAATATGTCTATTACTGTTGGTAGAGTCAATATTATTAATCATTTTATTACTGTTTTTATTAGCATAACATATTAACGCATATTTTCCCTCAAAAAATTGAATCAAAAAACGTGATATTCGTCAATATTTGTTTACAGTATGTCACGAAATTTTTGAATTACGGGAAGGTAAATTAATATTTTGAATTTTTCTGTACAAATTCATGTTAAAAGTACTAAGAAATTTGGCTTATATAATAATTTTTGCAAAATCAATTTTTCCAGTAAAAATTAGGGTAAGACTAAAATTAATTTCCTCGCTTTCATCTGCTTTTAAATCGTTTAGTTACATCAAATAAACTATAACAATGTGGCTAAAAAATATATGGAAAGAATACGTTTAGTTTATTTTAAAGCATTAACATTAAAGATTGAATAAGATTTTCCGTAGAAATTAGAGATTTCCGAAAAATGAGTAAGTGCATTTTATATGCACACACACACACACATTCACTAGCTCGTATGACAGAGATGTGGGTGAAAAAGGAGCCATATTGAACAACTGATGAACAAGCACCTCAAGAGAAATGTTTAAAAAATACTGATAGAATCTTTTCCACCCATATTTTTAAAAAATACTACCAATCAATCAGAATTACATCACCGTTTATTCAGATAATCAGGCCTATTCTACGAACTATAACCATAGTGATTATCAAGTGCTTAGCAAAGTAAGCACTCTGGTTAACCACTTTTGCTTGTTTTTCATTCTACTAATCAAAGTGGCTACCTAAAAAGCACGCTAAATATTAGCGATTTCAAACAGTTCTCATAAATTTTGTAATCACTGTAGTTATGTAATAACAGTAATTAGAACACAAATTGTAGAATATGATTAATATCAATTCCTTCTTCAATATAGTCAAATAAAATTGTGGGTTAATTTCATTCTAATACATCAGTCAGCATAGTTGAATTTGGTTTAAAGTCATATCTGTAATTTCGTTTAAAAATATTGTTATCAGAAAGTCGATATCAGACGTGCAACTATGTAGATAAAATGGTTTATGTAGAAAACGTTTCAAGAGCGACTTTAATGGTATTTGACGAAATTTGCGTTTTGTAGTTAACAGTGGATTTTAATTAAAATGGCCAACTTGCAATGCACATAATCTGCGCAGCTGATATAGAACTCTAACTACATACAACATGATGTGACGTTCTCTAGTTCCGTTTCTTCGCGAACGATAATGTGGATCGCGCGTCGCGGTGTAATTATGGAAAGGTTTGTGCATTGAAATGTAGATCTAGTGACGTCACATCATTTGCAAAAAGGGCCAAGTGCGTCTTTTGAAGCTGTATTTTTAGATGGTTTTTGTGTGCGCGCAGTGACAGTTAAAATATTCAGCCTGTGGCCAAATAACGCAGCCCGCAGTGACGTCACTTCCAGCCTCGCAGCCAACACAGCAACAACCAGAAGTCCACCAGAAAATCCATGATAGATGAATAGACAAATAAATAATGACGTCATAACGATGTAGACAATACATGTGACGTAACAAAGATAAAAGTGAACACACCTTGTTGAAAGTTTCTTCTTAGGATGCTCTATCTCGGTTTCTTCACGAATAATAATGTCGCCTGTAGACTAAGGAACGATATTTGTAGCTGTAAGCACGGCTGCAGTCTGTAAAAATAATGAGCAAATTTAACGTCGACAGCCCTTTTCATTTGCATTAGAATATAAAACAGGTCTCTTTTAAATTACACATTCTACCGTTAAATTAAAAGTATTAACATTTTATTTGTTCTGCTTTAGCGTTACAGTCCCTATTAATTGGATAATATGAAAAATGTACACCCGTGTTTTTTCTCACTTTAATGGCAGCATTAAAATTCTTTATGACAAATTAATGTACCGCATGACTCTCTAATGACCCGTATTATCGATACACACTTTTATGGTAATTTTTTGCTCGTCTCTCCGATTTATCTTTTGTTTTTTGAAGCATATGTCATTTTTTGTCGTATTGATCGAAATATATATTTCAATTTTTAATTTTTAGGGTTTTTATGACCAATTAGCGAAATCAAATATTTAATTATTTTTCATGATAAACACTTCCTGAACATTACTGATTTTTTCAAATACTGAATATTACATTGTTCATATGAACACCGTCTGTATATTACTATTTTTTTAGCTGTATTTTTTGCGAATTAACGCCTAGACCATGAAGAAAGATATCAGGAAGCTAATTTGTTATACGAGAAAATATTAATAAAACAAATCTACATCCTTATTAATGTTAAGCATAGTAGTCATATTATTGGTACGTTGAATGTACGTCTGACACAAAAGAGGAAAAATAAATTTCCACAGTTGATACAAAAAGACTTCCGCAGCGTTAGCGAGGAGGTGGGGAGGAGGTTAAAAAGGAATGCTTGGCGATATAGGTGTGTCTTAGTACAAGTGAGTTTAGTAAAATTCGAGTTTTGTACAAAAGCAGTCGTCAAACATTTTTTTTTGTTACAAATATGTACCGTGTATCTCGCATTTTAAGCGATGCCTAGAAAATAAGCCATGCACAGTTTTTGAAGTTTCTGTGAATATAAGCCATACCTCGAAAATAAGACGTGCTAAGCACGACCAATTGGGTCCAATAATTTTATAAACAGTAAGATCTGATGAACTTCCCACTGGGAGTGATAATTCGAATATTAATGACGATGTTCCAGAAGAAGATGATATTAATGTTATATTTGAATACTTATTTATTATCATAATGTTGAAATATAAATTCAATAGATAACAATTATTAACTTTTCCTCAAAAAAATATAAGCCATCCCTTGAAAATAAGCCATGGTACGATTTTTAAGAAAAAAAATATAAGCCATGGCTTACAATGTGAAATACACGGTATTATGTTTTTATGTTAAATATACTTGATACGCAATCTTTCCCATATTTATTACTATCGATTGTCGTATCCATGTTGAATATCAAATTTTAATATCACGGGGAAATAAACTAGTTAAAATGAACCAAAAATTCTGTTTTTTAGCTTCCCGCTAAGAAAATTGAAAATTTTCAAAAATTGTTAAGTAATTGGTTTCACCCCGATTTTCGAAATTCGAGATTTCGTCAGATCTCGACGTTTTGAGATCCTAACAGCGGAGAACCTCACTTCCGATATGCATTTTGATGTATAGTTACTAGTCCTATAACGTTAGAGCTTTTGATTTTTATGAATTTGTTGGTCGGTAAGAGCTTTTTAAGAATATGACGAACAAACATAATGACAACTTAGTTTTTTTATGTTATTGCAAGAAAAAAATTTGGAGTTGCGAATAATTCAAGAATTACAAGGCGCGACATTAATAAGATATATTCAATTGTATGTTGACTAACAACGAAATTTTAGCGAGTCTTTGATTCACTCTTTTTTAAAACTAAGCAATTACAGACTAAGTTACGATTTGATCTATTTATATTGATTGAAATATTGAATTATATAGCTTCTGTACAATCAGTTTACTACAAAGGTCACACTAACATGGTTTCTTGCAATGTATGCTCTTGTAAATAGTTAAAGTATTTGATTCAAGAAAAAAATGATTTCAAACGCCTCACTAACATGATTTCTCACCAGTATGTGTGCGTTTGTAACTCTTTAAAGTATTTGATATGGAGAAATACTTATTACAAACGTCACACTGATCTGGTTTCTCACCAGTGTGCGTTTGTGCCTTCTTAAATTACTTGATGCGAAGAAACCGCATCTCAAAAAATCGAAAATAGCGGCAAATTCCAGAGATGAAGTTAACCGTTTTTCAAATTTTGTTTTTATTTAGCGCCATTTCGTCTTTGTTTAATACTTCTCGAGGGTTCTTACGAAAACAGAGTTTTGATTTTATTTCAACTACTTTAATTCCCCGTGATATTGAAATTTAACGCTCCCAATATTATATTTGATAATTTTTTTAATTGTTTGTGATCTGCGGTCCTTTTTATATTCACGAAAAATTAAAACTAGGGTGTATTTGGGTTAAACTTAAATTACTTCCTTATTAATACAAAAGTGTAAATATATGGTTCATGCTATATTTCTTTAGGAAACACGCCAAATGTCATGGTTACAACGTTTGTGAAGTGTACATGATTTTAATCTTTTTTTTTATTTTAGCTTTCTTTTTGATGATCTTTCACAGTATAAAATTGAAAAAGATTACAGAATAAACGATTGTAATTTCATTTTAAATCTTCTACAAGACAAATCTGTCATCCGCAGCGAGCAAGCCTTTGATATTAAAAAGAAAGTTTTCATCGTAAATCGACTCAATTCATATTTTCAGGTTTTGTTACAAGTCGCGTACTACAAACGTTACAATATTGTTTTTGACAAATTGTTATGTAGTTTAAGCAACTCAGTATTCTTTTCTATAGATTTGTAATTTATTTTAATGTCACAGGTTGTTCTGAGGGTCTTTCAAATAATGAATATGTATTTGAAAACACTGAATAAAAACATTAAAATTTCATTCCGTTTTCAATTTAAACTGAAACTGTAAACTCCTTTTTTTATATCGGTGATTAAAATTAAATATGGAACAACATTTATTTACTATATAACTTATTTTTCTTCATACTATGCCGAAAGTGCGTACTTTCTGATTCGATTTTAATGCCGAAAGTATAACATCTATGTATTGTTGTAGTCACAGGCTGGAATTACACGCATATCATCTGTATAGGCGGGTCTAAACAGTTTTGTCATGCGCACTGATGGCGTTTGTCATCACATGCTCGCCCATAGATGTATATTTGAACATTCTACAGACGGGAATGGAAACTGTTTTTTAATATGTCAGTGTGAATAATTTGACCAATTTGTCGATTAGCATTAGTTGGATACTTTTTGCGACATCTTGTAAACATCAATTTGTTTTATAGTATGTTGTCATGGCACGGAACTTTTAAAAATGAGCTATAAGAAACTATTTTTGTTTATTGCGTTACCGATGCACTGTTTAAAAATGAAAGTATGGAAGTTTGAAAACCTTTTTGTAAAGTATGAAGTATATATTATCGTGATTATCTTTATTGAAACCTTTTAGGTGTAATCTGATCTTACTTCTGCGAATAACATAAAAGACAAAATAATTTTGTAAATCATAAGATCATTGGGTGTATTATAGGTTTATATGACATTCAAATTTTTTGTTTATTGTGACAACAAATGTATTAATTTATTAAAGGACTATTCAAGTATTTAACAGAAACGTAATCATATTTCTATATTCAATTTATTTTAAAAGTTTTAGAGAAAATGATATATGTTCTACAAATTTAACGTTATAATGAAGTTGCTACTAATTAATGTAAGGCCAATGTTGTCTTCGATATACTTATTCAAAATACGTATTAAAATGTAGATGGCACTATACATTGAATCTCGAAAACACGTTTAAAGATAACACATTTTTCTCGATACTGCAAAAGCACCTTTGCACTGCACCACGAGTGGTTTATACAGTCGTGCATTTAGTATTTTGCTAACCACTGTTCTAACATCATTCTGGTGAAGATATCCATTCATTCGTAGCAACTGTTCTTCGTTTATATATTGCAGACCTGTTAAGTATTAAGTTGGCCGACTGTACAACAATTCGGGATGAGGAACGAATGAGACACATTCTGGTCGCCGATGGTTGCCGCTGGCTGCAGGCAACAGCTACCGACTCAATGCTTTTTATTCAATTTTATTTAATTCTCCATATTTTCACAAGGGCTAAAGCTTAATGACATTCTGTCATACCGACAGACCTACTGGTGCTACCGACCGACATGCTGCATACACTGTTAATAATGTCCACACACATGATACAGCACTGTCCCATGTCAAAACGTGTAAAATTGAAATTTGACGTTTAATGAAAGCTTCGATTCGCGTAATATAAAATCCAATAGCAGGTGACGATTTGCGTAGTGTTCACTAAGGATGTCGGAAGTGCCAAAAAGTATCGATATATATCGTATCGATATTTTTTTCAAGTATCGATATCGGTACCGATATATTTTTTTAAACAATATCGATATATCGGTCCAATTCGAAACAGAACATTGGCACTCGAAGACATTTAGTATACATATTGGCTAGCTTAATATAATCTCAAATAGCAATTAACGGTCATTATTTCTAATAAATCTAATTTATCTGAAATCAAAAACAACGATAAGAATTTTTTTTGTTTATTAATAAAATGTCTAATACATTTAGGAGCAGATAATTTTAGAGATTAATCGAACAATTAATAAAGCCAGGGATGGTAAACCTATGGGATGCGTGCCAGAGGTGACATTCGACAGAAAATTGTTGGTACAGCATGAATTGAGGTGTAAATCGAAATAATTAAAAATATTCTGGAAGTTGTAGAAATGAAATGAAATATTGCATGAATAGACATTTTGACTGTTTATTAAATATTCCAAAAATATCGAAAAATCCGGTGAAAAAGAAAAGTGTTTGATATGTGCTTTATTCACTGTTGTTGTTTTTAGAACGCACTTAAAAGTGTTCCAAAAACATACGTAAAACACATGTTTATTTTTCAGT
The DNA here is from genome assembly GCA_034508555.1 of Venustoraphidia nigricollis. Taxonomy (NCBI): domain Eukaryota; kingdom Metazoa; phylum Arthropoda; class Insecta; order Raphidioptera; family Raphidiidae; genus Venustoraphidia; species Venustoraphidia nigricollis. The sequence continues at coordinate 583,700 of JAVRKA010000019.1, read as the reverse complement.
GAAGTTTTCGATTTGTCGGAATAATTAAACGACCATAGTCAGTCGCGGTAGTACCTACAAAAATATCGATTTCGATACTTGGAATTTTATATCGATATATCGCCCAAAAATATCGCTATATTAAATAAAAAATATCGATATATCGATATTTTTTCGACATCCCTAGTGTTCACGCCTTAGTGAATTCTTAATTGAAACATTATATAGCCAACATGAAGTAATTAAATAATAAAATACTAATTAACTTGAAAAAAAGCTATTTTTTGTTATATATATATATATCACTTTTTGAAGCATATAACATTTAATTTGTATTGAAACTCTGTTACTTTATTATTAGTTATTGCTATTTTATTTTTTCTTTTAACGGAAACTCTATGTATTTAAGTTTGAGTTTAGCCAGGTAAAATACTACTAGATTGGGAATAATTTAACTATTTTAATTATCGAAAGGTTGCTTTTCGAATTATTCTTATAATCGAATGATTCATTAGAAATAATTCCTTCGCTTAATGTTTGATAAAAATAGGAGGTGGGTTGGTACTATATATGCGTGAATGAATGAATGTTTCGAGTCTCGAATTAATTTTGGTCTCAGTTTCGATGGTCAGTTTTAGATCATCTGCATACGCAGCATACAGTATTTCATATTACAGGCGCAGATAATAGACGTAAGTAATCGTATTCAATACTATTTTCGCCTGCTCTTTTACATGATTTTCTAATGGTAGGATTTGGTGGTTTGTGGAAATTACTATTGAATTGGTTAGATGGCTTATTTATGTTTTATTTACGCACTAGTGTTACATTGATTATTTTACGACTGTTACATATGCATGAAGAGCAGCTTTTTTTAAAGGAAAGTTGTAAACGAGTTTTGCTTTAATTGTGGTGACGCTTGGACATAGGCTAGATTGCAATACGTTTTATTACATTAGCATCGGCTTGGTTTTTATGTAACAATGGATGAAATACATATTACATAAATCACACTCTAACCTTAAATAAACTTGTTATTATGAGACTTGCTTTTGTACAACGAACCTCATTTATTATTTTCTTTCGTATTAAAATTTGTTCAAGCTCAGATAATTCAGTATCTTTGGATGTAACTAAATTAAATATTTTTATCGAAATAAAAAAGTAATGAACTATAGATATGTTATTTAATTAAAATTTAAATGAAATCTTTTTCAAAAAAAGTACATATTGTATGAAACAGTATTTTCTATAATTAGTTTAAACTTTATTTTGTAAATGGAAATAAATTTAGGTAAATAAAATAAAACAGTGAGTACGTGTATTTATTTATGTGCGCTTGAAGTTATACTTCTTTGACGTGATTAAAAACTATTTTATTATAAGTAAGTACATGCAAATAATTTTTTAAAATAAAATCTTCGCAAAGCTTAAGAAGTATACAAAAAACTAACTTCAAATATTTGAAAACGCTTTCCAAATTTTCTTTTGGTTTTTACTTTTTTCCGCTGGATGACATTAAAAACGACTATTGGATGTAATCAAAGATAACAGTCGTTTAGTATATTATGGTAGAAAGTGCATTGATTTCATACATCGATCATTTCAGTCTAGATCCCTTATAGCCAATTTCATACTGTCGAATTTTGGTTAGCACGGCCAACTTCATACTGTCAAGTTTTCGTCAGTTGTGTGTGCAGAACCTGCTTGCTAAAAATTTACTCTAAACGCGTTATCAATTTAAAAAAAATTGTTAATTTTGTCTTATTGCAATCGAAACATGACGTGACGTCTCATATAGGCAAGACTATCACTGTCTAATTGACTAATAATTGTTCTTGACATCATATTCTCTGGCTCTAACTTCATACTGTCAAATTCTCTGAGCGCGCAAACTTTCGTTTCCTCCTAAAAGTTGACTCTTAATGCGCCAAAAGAAGTAAAGTTTCAAAAAGAAATCTGTTCCGAGAGGCAAAAGTGAATCGTACTAATAATCTAAATTCCTATAATTTCACTTGCTTGTATTTTTTTTTTAATATCATCGAGTTTATACAATTTTGTCTGACCGTACTTCAACTGGATCAATAATAACGAAATTTTGATTGATAGCCTAACCTTAAAATTTCAAAATTTAACCCAGCTAAGGTAGCTCTTAATAAATGCAGATTAACCAGAGAAATAGTAATTAATTTATGTATTTGTTTTCCATATTTATGCCTCATTTTGATAATGTGTTGACATATTTTAGAATTTTAAATATGGGGAAGTAAAGATAAATATGCTTAATGTATTCGTTATCATTGAACTGAAAACACGTGTATTTATTGCAGAAAAGGTACACAAAATATCTGTTTGTGTTAACTTTTAATTAATTACGGTGGAAGTTCGTAAACTGGATGGTGGAGGTGGTGGGTATATCAACTGAATGTGAAAAATTGAATTAATTATTACAATGTACCTATAAGAATCTTTACAAATATTACAAAAATAAAAAATGTGGGCAGTTTCGATACACATGGCAGATGTGAACCATTACACATACAGAAACGAGTAAAATTCCGACACACTAACACATATTAATAAAACATATATGTTTAAAGAAAATAAATTAAATATATTATATATCAACTGAAATGTGGAATAGTTGTAAAAATGGTAAGAACTGTGCACTGGCGCTAACTGGGATCGAACTAGCTACTCTCTGCATTCATTGTAGGCGTTCTAACCCGCTCGTTTACGAAACTCACTTACAGAAGAAACTGTTGTGTTAGCATACGTTTTCACTCCCACCCTAGATTGTTTCACATCAAAAATTTTTAACAGGATCTTGTTTGTAATTTTGATTTTGTTGCGATTTTTTCATTTGATACATATAAACCAGTGAATGCGTGCTTCTCTAGGTTGAAACAATTTTAACAAAGCTCGGTGAACTATCACTTAATAAATAATTATAAAAACACTAGACAATTCTATAAAAAATATTTTTAAATTATTTCTCGATGATTGTTTCACACAAGTCCAGCCTCAGGAATATAAAACATATAATCATGTTCTACCAAGTGCCGACTGAAAAATCAGTGCAAATTATTTTAGTTAATATTTAAAACATAACGTAAATTTTACCCGCCTACATATGGGTTCAGATACTGCATTGTATTCGAAACGCACGCTGAATTATTCTTCTGAATAAGATCTTATGTAAATTGTAAATTTCCAACTTTAACACACGTTTCTTGGACTGCGAATAATATCGCAAAAATGCTGTTTTACAAAATAACTAAACTAGTTTGCGACTACCACCGAAGAACGCGTTTCATTGATGCGTTATTTATTTTGTCTTACTAAGGTTTCTCTCATATTTCCCCGCCATTGAACCATTTCCCCGTTAACGTTACAGAAAATTTCAAACAGGTACCCCTCTAATGAATTTTGCTTCAAAAATTCATACCTCATTTATGTTTTTATTACATTTAAGGGGGGTTTCTACCTTGTTGGCCCGAAAACCTGCTGTTTTTTCTGGAATTTTTTTCTCGAAAAGTATAATAGGTAAAAGGATGAAATTTTCGCACAGTTGTAGGAAAAAGTTTATTGAAGCTTTACAAATTTTTTCTCGGTGATCCAAGTAAAGGGGGGCAAGGGGGGTACCGAACAATGGCAGCAGGTCGGCAGCGACTCGTCCTCATGGTGGAAGTCCTAGCGTCCGTAAATGAAGTGTGAAACGCAAAATAAAAATATTTTCTTAATCTGTACACTTTTCCGCATCCGTGGTACTAGAACGAAGGAGAAGACATGAAAATTGCAGAAATTATGAGCTTTAAAAAAAAAAAAGATTTTTGGCTCTTTTTTTGTTACTAATTATTTTTTTAAATGAACAATTTTTGATATGTTTAGAAGATTCTAGTACCACGGATGCACAAACTCTTGATGAAAATGTATAAAAAATTTCATGGCGATTGCTCAATTTTTGCGCCCTGTAGGACTTCCACCAACTCGAAGAACGTGGTTTTGAGAAAAACGCGTTTGAAAATTTGAATTTTAACTGCAAAAATTTATGTTGAATTCCAGGGATCTCAATTTTTTTATGTTTCCATATTTCCATGTTTCATGTTTTTGGGGTCGCTGATTACGAATCTGCCATCAAATTTGCAAAATGAATTTGTTCAAACAATTTTTATAAGCAAATTTTTATAACAAATCACACATTTTGCAAGATGTACCGGTTTCGCGGCGGACCAGCGCGCTTGACATCGCTCCATACCAAACGACCAATAACTTTCATAATTTACCAGATTTCAACTTGAAAATTTAAGAGAGTATTCTTGAAACGTGTATCTGTCTGAAAATGCTAAAAAAAAAAATCGATTTTTTTGATCCCACAAGGTAGAAACCCCCCTTAATTCAAATATGGATACTGTTATGTGGGGAACCATGTATAATAGCAATTTTTTGAAAATATTTTAAATAACTTTCAGAAGAAAATATTTGAAACTATCTAGAAAGTTATTAAAAAATAAAAGCAATAGGGATGTCGACTATTTTTGGGAAAGTGTTTTAAATCGTGCATAAGTACCTAATATTGCCACAAATATGTATTATTTTTATTTAAATACAACTCAAGCCTTAAAAATCATGTATTTTAAATCCCGTTTCAAATTTCGGTCTAAAACGCCAATACTAGTCGCGTGACGTCACCTGTTCATACCAAAGGAGGCTCAAAAGTTTACACGGGAGCTACCATCCTATAGATGCGTATTCTGTGCTCATAAACGTTAGTAAACTGAGGTGATGAAAAGTTGTTTCGTAGTCGTTGCTATAGTTATATGTAATTTGACGTTTCCTATAAACAAATAATAATAAATTACACACTAAATATTAACCAAACAATGAAGTTTTTTGACAGCGGCTGAACGTATGACGTCATGCGCTCTGATTGGTGTCTGTTGTCACGTGACTTGAGAGTGATTTAATTACGTTTTACGTATTACGTATTAATTAAATTCTTTAAAAATAAGGAAAAATATAGTGTTTTTTTGTATTTCTATCGTAGAAACTACTACTTTTCGTTAAAATTATGTTCTTATTTGAATACAGTCAACATCCCTATTGTCAAATAAAGTCGGTGTGTATTTGTATTGGATGGTCCTGTTTTTTTTTTCTATTTTTATAAAATAAATACATTTACCTTTAAAAAATTGTTCATATATGGAGCACATGAAGTCAACAATTTTAAATTAAACCTGTAGAATGTCTGTGTATTTAGCATGTCGGGAGAATGTAAACAGTTTCAATACTCAAGAAACCTGTTCCTATGAAACCTTTTTATTATTTCGTTTTTAGTGACAGACTTAATAAATATGTAACTACGTTTAAATATCTAGTTTTCAGAGTAAATAGTAATTAATTTGTTCCCAACAATTAATGTCACCATATAATCATTATTCATTCCGTTCGTCGTATATTCATATCGATTTTACATACTTTTTTTAACGCGAAAAAAAACTGTTTGCCATGTGATGACATTTACACTAGGGAAATTTATTACTTCGTATTATCGCTACTATTGTTCAGAAGTACAATATAATAATACAATTATTCTCAATATTATTTACGTCCATCACAATTCCATACAATTATTATTATTATAAGAATTAGCTTGAGCTCAACAATGAAAATACACAGAAGAATAAATTAAAGATATAACTTTGTGTAATAATTTAATAATAGTCAACTCTCTAAGAAAAACGAAAGAATCGAAACTTTTTGTAAGTATTCAGCGAGATCAACTATAAATATTGCAACATCAGCTCTGAAAATTCACATTATCGTTTATAGTCTTCCATACACAACGGAACACTTACGGAGTAACTTCGAAACTACTTGACGTAAACAGTTGAAATTTGGCACAAATAAATATAAGTCAAGTATAAAAAGTTGAATGTTGATTCTGGGGACTAATTTCAAGGGATAAATTTAGAAATGGAAAAAAAGTGTTCCAGGGCATCCTATATATGGTGTCAAATGAAAACTTATTGACGCGCGATTTCAACAATATGTATTATGTATACGCCTATCACTGGTCGCTCAGAAATGTTTTAAAAAAGTCATGAATATGTAACTTGAACAAAAATTATCGGAATTGAAAAATTCCAAAGCGATTCAAGCGAGTTCAAACTGTAAAACAGCTTATAGCTGAACTTTGGCCTTTTGATTCTTAATCAATAAATTATTATTATTATATTATTAACAGTTAATAACAATTTAATTGACAAACATTGGATTGCATGCACGTCGAACTGGTATATATATACAGTAGAACCTTGATAAGCTAAACATCGATAAATTAAAAACCTCTGTAAGTTAAAATTTTTTGAAATTCCCTTCCCCTGAAAGTATAAAACCTCCATTACTTAAATCACAAAACTTTGGTAACTTAAACAAATATTCTGAACATCGCTCTCAATAACTTAAAATAATATTTTTGTGATCTCCATAAATATAAGTTAAAGTATTATCAGATAATCTTAAAGACGAATTTTTTTCTTCTTTACATAATATAGAAAACATAATTGATGTAGAAATCAAAATTGAATGAAACAAAAAAAAAATTACTGATTTCTTTGTTTAAATAAATAATTGATTTTAAATGAATAAATAAAAAATTTATGTCACCTCTATTGAACTAAATACATCCTCTATAAAATCCACAAACCTCGGTAAGATAAAAATTTTACTCTGACAACCTCTCTAACTTCAACTCTTGATAAGTAAAAAACTCTATAACTTAAATTTTTTAACATTTCCCTTGGATTTTAACTTATAGAGGTTCTACTGTAGTAATATCGAGTCTTACGTACAAACAACAGAGTGGCTTTGCGGTTCCTATACTTTATAATCTCAGAGTCGTGAATATAGCGATCGAAAATGATCAATTCAACACTAGTGCTGCAAAGTAAAACAAACAAATGCGCTCTAAACAATTCAACAGTAATTTACATAAGCGATCTATAGAGTACTAAGTAGGTACATCAAAAAAATGGGGAGACCAAAGTAGGCGTAATTTTCATAGACATCCAAATATACAAATAAAAATAAAGTTATTACAGTCTGTCAAAAATATTTTGAAGTTACGTACAAATTTCTTTTGTTTAAATCTCAGATGTGATGACATTTTGGCTCTCATGATTGTTAAACTCGCTGATGCTCATTTTTTCATAATGTCACTTACTCGTCGATAATAGCAAACACCATGTCCTAGACATATAAAGTACTATTACCGTCGTAAATAGTAGCTTATGTATCCAAGACGATGTTTGTTTTTATCAGCGAGTTAGTGACATTGAGGAAAAGCGAGGTCAGTAGTAGTAGTAGTGTATAATATAATAATAATAATTATAATAATAAGACATTATTGAAGACTGCATACGCACTATAAATAGCGTCATACATAAAAATATTTATGTCTAATTTCTTTTGGCAAATGATTACCTACGAGGATTGATCAATAAGTATTCGTGTTGACAACAGACGGCGTTGACGAGTGAAATCGACTTTATCATTGTATACTGCAGACTCTTAAACGACCTCGTGCTGAGTTGTAGACAGCCAGTTGTATCATTCGTGTTTTTGTATTTTTCGATATTTATCGATCCGTAATTCGTATTTTAAATAACATGCGAAGAAATAAGTCTGAAGTTGGATGCTGTCTACGGGAACCCTTCACCATCTATGACCACGGTGAGATATTTGTATAAAAAACTAATTACGGATCGATATTGCTTTTTTTCCATTTTTTCGAAAAATACAAAACACGAATGATACAACTGGCTGCCAAAACAAACCTAACCTATGAATTTATCTACAACTCAGCACGAGGTCGTTTAAAAGTCTGCAGTACACGATGATAAAGTCAGTGTCACTCATCAACGGCAAACACGGGCACTTACTGATCAACCTTTGTGGGGGGGGGGGTATTAACAGTTACACTACTTCCTCTACTTGTAAATATAAAGTTCTTATAGCGATAGACTATTGCATTTTGTTTATGATTAATTTTTGCCTGTTTGTAATATAAAACATTATGAAAATCAGAGAACGGTTCTAGAGTATAATAATGCGCAGTTAAGTTGTTTATATTATATTCTTCGTAATATCAGAAAACTTGAGCGACATCTGTATTACGTGCTGTCGTCTTGCTTTGTGACAGAGCTTAAATAAATCCTTTTCTTTTCACCGTTGACTTTGTAACGTTCTTGCACATATTTCTGTTGTGCTGTCCTGCCCGTTCTCTGTTAAAGTGAACCTCTGAACGCATTTCAATGGATTCATATTTCTTCAAGAACTGTCATAACATTTAGAATAAAATTACACTATTAAGAATCATTATATCTAGTCTGTGAGACTGAAATTGAAAACAATCTCTAGAGTTTTTAGCCAATAAAAAACTGTATGAGTAAAATAATTTTTAATTTTTTTAAATTTTAACTAGGTATATATCGAAAATTTTCTCGACACTGACGATTTTTAATTTGGTTCTATATTTAGTAATATTTAAAACAAAACCAAAGAATCATAAATATTATAGACACACAACTGAAATAGAAGGTACTGAATATGTCCGGACTTGCTTCACTAATAGAGTAAGATGGAATACACTTGTTGTATAATATCATCTCAAGGAATAGTGTGTTCTGTAATAATTATCTATAACCTAGGATTCAAAGAATACTGAGAATATCATATATCTTAAAAACCGATTGTACTTTAATAGTCTACGGTAGCTGAGTAGGTAGTGTCTTGCAAACAGAAGGTCGCTAGTTCGATTCCGGTTGGCGTCGATATTATTTTCGTAACATTGTAGTCTTTTTAATTTCCACGCAGCTGCATGCGTATTGAATTTTTACAACTATTTTTTTATGCTACGCCCATAGGTCGTAATCCGAGTTATTATAAATATCCAATTTAGGTAATCAGTGTTTTGATCACTTGTTATTAACACAATGTCACAACTCGTCATAAAATAATGCGTTGCAAACTACTATTTCATAATCAGCCATATGTCAGAAAACCGAAATAATTTTTAACTTCCTGCTATTTTTAAAAATTCGGACGTTATTGTCTTCACCTCGATTTTCGAAAATCGAGTTTTCATTAGATCTCGACGTTTTGAGATCGTAAGAAGTTTTTCTGACTATTTTTTACAATGGTGCCCTAATCTCTCTATCTCTCTCGCTCTGTGTGGGGGGGGGTGTATGTATGTATGTATGTGAACCTCTTGTAACTTTTGAACGCCTTGCGACATTCGAAAGGGTTTTCTATTAAACTTAAACTTTTTGAAAATTTGAATCGATTTAGTCTAGTAGATTTTGAGAAATCTCAAAAAGAAAATTTTCAAAAAAAATATTCCTTTGAAATAACTTTTAGATTACTATACCGATTAATTCCAAAATCTAATCAGCTCTTGTACTCAAGAAACAACGTCGAATGATCGGTTGATTCGTTTGAAAGATATCGTTTTCGAATAATTTGCAAAAAAAAATGTTTTTTGGAAATAACTTTGGAATTTCTTGTCGGATTAGTTTTTGGTACCGAGTCAACTTTTTGTGCTTGAAAAACTACGACGAATCCGTTGATCGGTTGATTCGTTCGAGAGGTATCGCAATTCTAAAGTTAAAAAAAATGTTTTTTTGAAATAACTTCTGGATTTTTCATCGGATAGAGTTTTTAACCAACCATATCACTTTTTGTGCTCAAAAAAAGACATCGAACGCCACATGCTGAATTGAAATCGAATGATTCGTTTAAAAAAGTCATTGTTGTAATAATTTTGAGATAATGTTTTTTTCAGAATTATTTCAAGTTTTTGAGCTCGAAAATATAAAGAATTTATACTTTCGAGTACGAAGAGCTCGAAAAAATATTGAAATCTACATTTTTGAGCTCGAAGGGCTCAATTACTTACGAATATGTATATTTTCGAGCGTTTTGAGTGGGAGGTTATAATTAATAATCACATAAATAGTTATAGTTTGCTATAATATTATGAAACACCCCATTAATAGAGTGACAAATTTCATTTCACTCTCGCTATAGTGAAGGTTCATGTCTAGTTCTATTATGATATAGAAAACAGTCACGATTGCGTTGCAATATGACAAAAGTTAATTTTTTAGGTATGTCACTGTAAAATAAATGATAATTCAGTCGCATAGCTAGTGAAAGATTCGGATTTGTCCCGACAAAGACATTGTTTGGTACATTTTTCTAATATTGAATTCTAACCATAATTTTATAATATTATAGCAGATTATAGCCATTTATTTGCGTAAAAATTTTATCTTTAATTTGATGTTTATAATTTAATGTCATTCAATCGAATCACAAGAACAAAATCTTTTTACATAAAATAATTTCCATGATTCTCCGTTAATAACATATTATACTTTCTTATAAAAACTTAAAATTCTTAGTGACTGTAAAAATGTTAGATTGATGAGCGGTACATTTTTAAATAGTGAGATCTTGAAATGTCGTTTTTATTTTGTGACACATTTTTGTTCTAACAAATTTATTTAACAAACGGAAATGTTTCTTTTGTTCTTTCCTGTCACGAACTGTGCCAACGTCACAGATCGACTTATGGTTTCTCATCTGTGCTGTCTTGGCGTCGGTGTTCATCGGCGATTCCCATCACGTCACAATAACGCCTTTAGATTCTAGCCTCAATCTAGATACCATAAAATATTTCACTTTTGCTTTCAACACATCATATTGACGAGGAGTAGCAAAACAACAACACATATGCATCTGACATCTACACATTATTTCTAAAACAATGCAATCTTTTCAGCTTATTTTTTCACTCTAATAAAATATGGCCATTATGTTTTCCACTTCTACTAATTAATTGAAAATTCAAGGAACCGTGTAGTTCCAGTTTGAGAAACATAGTGTTGAAATTTCCTTAAAATTAAATAAGTGCTTATTTGCCAAATGGCAAACACATCTGACGTCGGCCGGATATCGGGACCTAGGTGTCGGATCAAACTTTCTCGACGTTTCAAACAATGCATATGTTACGGTATATGTAGTTAACTGGTAATCATATATAATAACCGGCAAGTATACATAATCACCATTAATCTGATAAATATGAGTATAATAAATAAAAATTTATCAAATTAATTGGCTTATATTTACATAATTTCCTACTCGTAATGGCAAATGTAATAAATATCATGACTGATTGAGCCAGTAGAAAATATCCTGCAGTTTTTTTCGGGTAGTTACTAGTCAGAACGAATAACAATATTTCATAATTTACAAATAACGATAAATGCTACTACTACAAACTATTAAATATTTTTTCTTCATACCCTGTCAAAAGTACGTACTTTCGGCTTCCATTTTAAAGCAAAAAGCCTAACATTTAAGCATTGCTGGAATTACTCGCATGCCGTCTTTAACGGCGCGGCGGGTCGAAACAGTTTTCTCGTGCACAGTGATACAAAGGTACGTAATTTCGACCGGATATGAAGAAAAATAGCATACACCATACGGCCAGAAAGTTGAAATTCCTGCACGGCGCGACACGATGCCCTCAGCTTCGCCTTGGACATCATGTAACGCGCAGTGCAGAAATTTCAACTTTCTGTGTAATATACTGTAAATTTACTTATTTAGACCGTTATGAATTTACGATATTTAGAATTACAGTCTGCCAGATTTTGCCAGAATTTTGGTAAAATTATGGACTTTAACATTACGAGTTGGGAATTATGTGAACAAACCGGTTCATTTGATAAATTTTCATTTTTTAATTTTTTTTTTAATTTTATAATTTTTTAATTTTAGTGGTGATTATGTATAATAACTGCAATAACATCTTATCACCGGATTAACCATATTTACCATGACACATATAACATATGTATGTAGGTGTGTGCGTATGGGCAATTACTTTCGTAAGAGTTAAATCATTTTAACAAAATAGGACACATACATTGAAATATATCACCGTGCAATGCCTATTTAGAATGCACCCAGTCTGACCATTTTGAGGTTTGTTTTTAGGTGTTGAGAAGTTGTTTTAAAATCGAAATTCGACCCTCAAGTAAACATTAAAATGTGCTGTTAAAACTTCAATAAAATCGGCCCGACACTAGCTTACAGATACGACTTTACTTACTGCATGTATTCTGTCGACAATAAAACGTGTTGCAATGTAGAAAAATTTAATTTTTATTTTTTTTTGTTTTGTCCAAAAACAAACCTAAGTTCACATAATAATGCCACAATCCCTATATAAATAGGTACTCTATATTGTCCACAGGGTTTAGCACGATGACCTTTTTTTTTTGTTTTTCTCATTTAGAAAAGTAAATACTCACATTAGGTAAGTTGGTAGTTTTTATTTTATTTTATTTTCATCCACAATTTTAAACAAATTTCGGAATGATTATTATAGAATTATCTTATTTCAGTAGTGTACATTCTCAAGGAAAATTCAGTGAATTTTATTTCTAAAGGCCTTCTTTATTCTCTTGCAAATTGCTTCCTTAACTGTTTTAGTAGACTATATTATTGTGATACCGGTGAGTTTTATAAAGAATCAATTAATGAGACAAGATAGAGGATAACGGCCGAAGTCGTTATTTTGTATTCTAGGGAAAACACATTTGTTATTTCGTACAAAATATTAAAAAACATAACCATTCACAAAAGACGTTATCGTTATCTGATTCAGCTGTTCTACCTTACGTCACGAGATGTTTATTTGATTTGAACAATATGTACATAATAATATATTCCCAAGCAGATAAAAGAAGCGCAGTACCGGAAAAAATTTACATTTTAAGTTCTTATCTTAAGATTCCTATATTCTTCGGTAAAGGCAGCGCGCAAAGAAATACTAGAAATATTAAAAAAATATATATTAGAAAGAAATAGGAGTTTATGTATCTTGTTCGTAGTGAAAGGTATTATCACGAGTAGTGACAAAATGTTACATGAGCGATTTTGTGAGTGTTCACTGTCACTGGAGTGATAATATCATTACAAACAAGATACGACCCACATTTTTTGCACTGCAATTCAACCGTTAAGGAAATTTGAATTGCTAACGAAGAAAAAGCCTACGTTTCTTGTCTGTCGTTCATATAAATTTAAATGGAAACTGACAGAAATTTAGCTATTGAATTGGTAAAATCGCATTACTTTTGTTTTACTGTACGCACTAGTGTGAAAAATGTCATTCTACTACCGCTATACCATGAAAAGCAGTTTTTCATAATAAGAAGCTGAGCAAATAATATATTTAATTAGTGTAAACTACGCAAATTTTAATATAACCATACCATACACAATGAATTTTGGCATAGAACGAAAATATTAAAGTACACCTACATATTTTGACACATACAGCACCAAAGTTCTGCGCAATAGTATTAATATATAATGTTACATTATTTCACATTTATATTACGGTTTTTTTAAAATAAATTCTGTACTATTTTAGTATATGAAATTTAAAAAATGTCTTTAAGTGCTTTACTATTTACAGCAAACCATTCTAATGTATCTACTTTAAGAACGACCTTATTAAGTTTTATAATAGGTGAATAATTAAATTATACATATATTCTGTATAGCCCAGATACGTAACTAGGTGATTTTGTAGTCTATAATTATAATTTCGTCCAGTGATACGATAAATTCGATTGAAAGCTATAAAAAATATTAATTTTCCATTGACAACATATAACTACAAAGTTCGAATATTCACGTTTGTGCAATAAAAATAACATTTGTTAATTCATATACACACATCATGACAGCTTGTAATAAAACAGTTTCCTCGATTTAACGGATTTTTCGAAATCTGCCCGTAAACTGCCCGTAAAAGTTAATGCAAAATATATCTCTACATTACAAATACTTTTTGTCGAAAATCTCTTTATAACGAATTTTCAATCATTGCAGAATATAAATAGAGAGTATAATTTACCTCTATTTAACGATTTTTGTCAACTTATAATCTTAACAGAACGTATCCTACCAATTAATCACACACAATTCCACAATAACAACTAGAATTCATGTCGCGACAGGTTCAGACACGCTAAATTTATCGTAAAACAGTCGTTGTTTGATGTAAAGTAATGTAAACACTGCTGATGGTCACTGTTGTTAGTAACTTTAAAGTTGTAGTGGCTGAGAAACGAAAAATGTGTTCCTTAACCGGCGCAGAGTAACGAAAAATCATTAAGTATGTAGACAAGAATCGTACAAAGAAAAAATTAGATATCGCTATAGATTTCGAAATTCCCGCAAGTATATTGGCTACAATTTTAAAGTTTAAATTTTCCAGAAGAAAATGGGTTTCCCTACCTTATTAAAACGAATCTTAGACCAACCTAACCTCTATATAACAAACTTCGTTATAACAAATTACTTGGTATAACGGATATTTTCTAGTTCCCTTCAGGTTTAATACATCGAGGCTGTAGCTGTACTGTAATTATAAATTCAAACGAAATTGTATTGAGTCCATTTGAAAGAAACGCATAACATTTGCTGCGTGTCAAACTTGACAGTAATACGATGAAGTCGAAGACTCCACCACTGTTATCGGGGTACAACTCCGCGAGACAAAACTGTAATGAAGTCATAAGCTCAAAAATTGGAAGCGCAATTTCTTCCGAGAACAGTAGATTCTCCAATTTTAATATTATATGAGACTTAAAAATTACGTTTAATTAACAAAATTAAATTTCGGCAGAATAAAAGCTATATAAATTGTTACATCTCAATCGTGTGGGGAGCCGCGGGTAGCGATTAGTATCTAATGTTTTTTACCGGAATAATCGTGCATGTTCATTATATTAATAGCAAACGTGTTTTGTACAACAAACATCTGTAATAAATATGTTGTATTATTATTAAAAAATAATAATTTATTAAACTTTAGATCTAATACCAGTTCATATTCGAAATTTTTAGCAATAAATTGAAAATTTAATTCATACTTTTACAAGCTCTCCGGACTGGAAGCTAGTGGTTTGTAATAAACAGCGATTAACCTAAGAACCCGTGAAATGTGACTTAAACGTCATGTTACCTATAGTTAGTTCTAGTTGAGTATATCCGTACCTGTACAACGAGTGGTGGTATTATATTATGTAGCTCTTAAGCTCCAGTTCTTATATGCCTACACAACTGCCTATTGTTGCGGTGTTCTCGAGAACTAGCTAGAGCCAACAGTGTTGGCAACAAAGCGAGCAGTCGAGCGCAATGCACCTATTCCGATGTGTATCGCATCCGTCTGTATGTGACATAACCTGTTGTCCTGTGGAAGAACGAAGCAGGACCCGCACTGTACAAACCACATAAGAGCATCAACTCTTCTTCACAATATGCAGCTAACCATACATGTGTTGTCTAGCAATGTATATATACGAGTATGTGTTCCTTTTTATCTCAGTTTTCCGTTTATAATATCAGAAGCATGTATGTCATATTATCTTTATATTTTATGTGATATCTCATATATTTTATGATCGTATTGTTGGTCGTAAATAGCTTTTAGTTTGTATTTTGGAGAGAACTGGAATATCTATTGTTCGGTTTGAATCTATTCTATGCCGGAATTGTGCGATTGATATTTACGTTTTTATATATACAATTGAAGGTTTTCAAAAAATAAAATTAACACTGAAGTAGTGAACACATTTCAGTAGTTTGAAATGTAATGGCACTATACTTAATATCGTCTCCAACGCGATAACAATAACAAGAAAAAAACCCGGGTCGCAGTGCCAAAACCCTGCCGACAATATAGTGTATTTGCTAATACAGGTATTGTGGCTTTATTAAATGAAATTAAGTTTGTTTTTGGACAAAATAAAAAAAAATTGAACCCCTTAATATATACGTATATAAATATATATATATATATATATATATATATACATATATATATAAACATTTTTAAAAATGGTGCCAAAGTGTTTAGGAGGTTATGAAACGTCGAGAAATTTTGGTCCGACCCCTAGGTCCCGCCATCCGACCGACGCCAATAGTGTATGTTGCCATATGGCAAATACACTAAAAACCCGGGTCGCAGTGCCAAAACCCTGCCGACAATATAGTGTATTTGCTTATACAGGCAGTGTGGCTTTATTATGCGAACTTAAGTTGGTTTTTTGGCAAAATTAAAAATTTGACTCCTTAATACACCCCTTAAAATAACATTTTTTTTCTTATCTGCAATATTATTATCAATCTAACGTCTACACCGAATTAAATACACCCTTCAATAAATAAGTCACTATCTACAAATTAGTGTTTTCAAAAAATTTGTAAGTCCGGTCCTGTTGAGCCGATTTTATTAAAATTTTAGGGACACTTTTAATTGTTACTAACGTGTTAAATGTCAATTTTGAAACGATTCTGAGAATTTTTTCGGTATTTTGGGGCCCAAAAACATTTTTCAACCCCTAAAAACTACCCTTAAAATGGCCCGATTACGCCCATTTTAAATAGGCTTCTGGCGGAGATGGATTTCAATACGTGGCCCAAATTTCGTTAAAATCAATTAACTCTTTCGAAAGTTATTGCCCGTACACATATATATATATATATATACATATACATATATATATATATATATATATATATATATATATATATATATATTTATATATATATATATTTATATATATATATATATATATATATAAATATATATATATATATATATATATATATATATATATATATATATATATACATATATATATATAAACATTTTTAGAAATGGTGCCAAAGTGTTTAGGAGGTTATGAAACGTCGAGAAATTTTGGTTCGACCCCTAGGTCCCGCCATCCGACCGATGCCAATAGTGTATGTTGCCATATCGCAAATACACTAAAAAATTCGCAGGTATTGTTACTATTTTGAAGTACATAAAAAAGTCTATAAATATATAGACGCAATGTCGTACATAAAATAAATTTATCGTATATTTTTTGTCCATATATCTGCGAATTTATCTTATTGTTTTAATGGTCCTTCCATAGTTTAGTAATTATTTTTTTACTCTTTTTAGATGCACACATGTACAATATGCTATATTCTAAATATCATTCATAAAATCGTGGCTAACGTTATGTCAGCGTGCATTCATGAAGATTACTAAATTGCAACTGAAAACTAATTCATAATAGAGATAGAATATTTCGAATGAAAACTGTCTAACTATTTGACTATTAAAATGTCTCGAGATGTTATTCAAAATCATTCGAATGATTTTTATACATATGAGTTACGACTTATAATACAATCTTCACTGATAAATTAAAATACTATGGCTTTTCCTTCACTATCAAGTTACACTTTTAGGTTGCATTTCGAAGTATATCGTATAATATATGATTACTTAGTTTTTTATCTGCCACTGTTTTATGAAGCACTGCACGCAGGTGACTCTCTCAAGTTTCATAATCGAAAACTCCAAAGCTAAATTCATTCGTTATAATAATTAATCATATCGATTGCATAAACATATATAATGAATTGTGTTTTCACTCGTATAGTACCTAACTACTAGAAATATTAATGCATTGCACTGCACGGTACTGAATACCATTACAAACGTCTTTTATCTGCGTCTGTAGATGACTCGACACCACAGAACACATATCAAAATTCATTATTAAATTTTCAAGAAAGAAAATAATATACTAACCTGTGCCACGTCCACCTAACTGTCAAGCATTTCTTAGAGATTGTATAAAATACTTTCCGGTCAGATATATTTGCTTACTCCTAGATAACCTAAAAGAAATATTAAATAATATGCAATCCAACATCAACAAATTAATTACAAGAAACCGGACTTTCAATCGGCTCTAATCATCAAGTCGTTTTCACCTCAACAATCCTCCTCAACCTTACCGTCTAAAACAGCCCTATTTCCCAATGCTCTGAATCACCTAAAAAAAAAAACACAATACAAAATAGATAAATAAAATAATATATATAATTAACCTCCACTTGCGGCTTCGCACGTGATTGAGATGAAACGATGTTTTATAGCCCGCTCGTCACCGATAACAGTAGTGGAGTCTTCGGCTCCAGCGCATTACAGGCTTGCCTCGTGGCGGCAATAACAGTAGTGGCGCAAACAAACAATAATTTAATAAGAATTAGACTTTATTTTCTGGCTCTGAAACCTTTGTAGGCGAATGCAACAACTCGTCTAAGTTTCATCGTAATCGGATGAATAGATGATAAGCGCATAGAAGATGAACAGATGAATTATACAAACAAATATTAATTTTATAAACAAGTTAATATAACTCTTGAAACCTACCTATTGTCAAATATTACCTATGTCTACTTCTTTTAATTATAGGACTTACCTTCTGTGATTATACGAATTCCGCAGTAAAGGACTGTTTATCAGTTGTTTTTTTTTATAGAATACTATCAGAATTGAAATTTGTTCAGAAGTAAACTGTTAAAAATTATAAACTATATAGGGCGTCGCATAAAAAAATAACCCAAGAACACGATGAAAAATATTATTTTGTTCCTTTCTTTTCCTAATTGAAGTCGTAAAAAAGTTAGCAATGGTGCTGGCTTAACTTTGAACATATTTAAACATGAAATGAAAAAAGTGTCAACTATCAATAAACCACTAAACATCAATATGTAGGGTGGATGTACAAATTGAATGGTGGGAGTACGCGTATTAACTATTAGAAATACAAAAACGTTTTTGTTTTATTTACTGCAGAAGCATAAATTATGATTTTTTAATCTGGCGTTTTTTTTTTTACTCAGAGGGAAGCCTAGTTGACCAGGGAAACATTATTGCTTATATTATTTCGAGAGTAGACTTTAATTTATGATAACAAAAACATAGTTTTATACCGTGGTAATATTGTTGAAAGAATACGTTTTGTTTCTATTTATAGCAATAAAATTTTATGTCAGTTCTTTTCTTTAACATCTAATATTACATATTATCGAAATAAAAACATGAAATAAAATAGAGGGCCGAACATTGACTTACGACAAAATATGTATGCCAAACATATCATAAGGTCATTTCAGGCCGTCGTTTTCGTACAGAAACTATATGTGTATAATAATCTTGACTTAATTATCATATAGGCCGGTTCGCATTATAGGTCAGCCAAGTTAATAACTAAACTTGTTTATTTATGTCAGAAAAATACTATTCGTATGCGCAGTCAAAATTATACGTCATGTGGATTACATATTTTCAGAAATTACTCTGTCAGTTTTCATTCCAAATGATCTTTGAAAAGTCTATTTTATTTTGTGTTACTTCATTGTTATTTTATATAGATTAGGAGTTATGCGACAAAAACGTGAAAAAATACTATTTTAATATTTTATTCTTAGAATACAGTACACGACTGATTGACTCCAAAATCTAATCAGATTTAAGTCTCAATAAATCCTATCGAATGCCGTAAATCCGATCTCAGTTGATTCGTTCTAAAAATACCGTATAACAAAAATTTCTTCACACACACCCGTTTTGACGCCCATCCAAAAATAGTCAAAAAACGTTCGAAAATCGAAACTAATAACTTCCTTTTTTTGAAAATGTTTAATAACGTGAGTTTAAAAGGATCGACGATATTTGAAGGTTGTGCGAATATATAGAAAATCTTTACTACAGCGTTTAATTCCGAATTTTGGATAAAGCGTAATATAAAAAACCCGGGTCGCAGTGCCAAAACCCTGCCGACAATATAGTGTATCTGCTTGTATAGGGCCGTGTGGTTTTATACTTTTATTATGTGAAATTAAGTTTGTTTTTGGGCAAAATAAAAAATTTAACCCCTTAATACACCCCTTAAAATAACATTGTTTTCTTAATTGTAATATTATTATCAATCTAACGTCTACACCGAATTAAATACACCCTTCAATAAATAAGTCACTATCTGCAAACTAGTGTTTTCATAAAATTTGTAAATCCGGTCCTGTCGGGCCGATTTTATTAAAATTGTGGGGACACTTTTTAATCACTACCAAAGGGTTAAATTTCAATTTTGGAACGATTCGGAGAATTTTTTCGGTATTTTGGGGCCCAAAAACCGTTTTCAACCCCTAAAAACTACCCTTAAAATAGCCCGATTAGGCCCATTTTAAATAGGCGTCTTGCGGTGATGGGTTTCAACACGTGGTCCAAATTTCGTTGAAATCAATTAACTCTTTCGAAAGTTATCGCGCGTACACATATATATATATATAAATATATATATATATATATAAATATATATATACATATATATATATAAACATTTTTAAAAATGGTGCCAAAGTGTTTAGGAGGTTATGAAACGTCGAGAAATTTTGGTCCGACCCCTAGGTCCCGCCATCCGACCGACGCCAATAGTGTATGTTGCCATATGGCAAACACACTAAAAAGGAATAGCAGCGTGTTCCATCTAGGTACCCTTTTCAAATATCTGCGGTGCCGTACACACTTGATGAGTGAACAAACAACATGGCTGTTAGTTTCGATTAGCGCTTCAAGTTTATTAGCTGCCCTACATTCACACACGAACATACGTGTAGGCGAACTGGGCAATTTAACTCAACGGAAAGTGTGCGAAGTTAGCCCCCCCTTTCATGCAAATAAGGATGTTGACTGTATTAAAATAAAAACATAATTTTAACGTTAAGTGGTAGTTTCTATGATAGAAATACTAAATGACACTATATTTTTCCTTATTTTTGAAGAATTTAATTAATATTTGATAAATTAAACATAACTAAACCACCCTCAGGAACAACGTGCACCAATCAGAGTGCATGACGTCACTAAGTCATAAACATGATCAGACACTGTCAAAAGGCTTAATTGTTTGATAATATTTAGTGTGTAATTTCCTATTATTTATATATAGGAAACGTCAAATAACATATAACTATAGCATAAACTACGAATCACCTCATCAGTTTACCAGAGTTTATATAAAGTCACGACAGTCACGTGACAAGTATTAGCGTTTTAGAGCAAAATTTGAAACGGAATTTAAAATATATTATTTTTAAAGTTTGAGTCGTATTTAAATAAAAATAATAAATATTTGTAACTATATTAGATACTTATGCATGATTTAAAACATCTTTCCAAAAATAGTCAACATCCCTATGGCTTCGTAACAATTTGTAACCTTATTATCTTATTTTATGTTACCTTAGCGTATACAAATGAGGGCTGATCTCTTAATGATAGCCTAACTATACGGTAGGCCCCTTTCGTCATCTCTAACGTTTCGACCAAATTTTATTCGATTCCATTAGATTTGTCACCATTTGTAACCGGCATTTTAGAATTTGTAGTTAACCCGTTCCTACGATATAAACTTTAGACGGGGACAGCCTCCCCCCCAAGACAACAAAATTATTCGAAAAGTTATGTACTAAATAAAATCCTAGTAGAAACCTGTTCGGATGATTTTGTTGATTTGGTGATACTGGCCTCCCCGCCGAGAAAAAGCTTATTCTCGGGAACGGTTTAGTTACAAATTCTAAAAAGCTGGTTATAAATAGTTACAAATAAAATGAAACCGAATAAAATTTGTTATAAATAGTGTCGGTTTATGGACTTGTGTGCCCCTAGGCAATGAGTTTTTTCCTCTCGTTTATACAATTTGTTTAAAAGTATATATAAAATACATATTTTTGTTATATTTTATTGAAAAATATTGGACAAACAAAGAAAAAGACGGAAAAAAAGTATTCCAGGAAAATTATAAAACTTAAAAGACTTATAAATCTCGGTATTATTATTCTTTGTTTGGGGGGTTACCTGCGGTGCCTCTTAAAGCATTGGTGTCCCTCGGCACGTACCTGGAGTATCCAATGGGTAAACCGCCACTGGTTCAGAACGAATCGGATGAACTGGGGAGACTACCATGGAGCTGGCTCCTCATTGAGAATCCAGCCTTCATTGATATACGATTAGGTTAGAAATTCCAAAAAGCTGGTTACAAATAATTACATCTTAAAATATTAAGTTCATAAATTGTTTGGAAGCATTATTGTTTGGGTAGGGGGCTAACTTCACACACGTCTAAACGTGATATCGTAAAACTCATTTACGATAAACTTGATTATGTATACTTGCGTAAATACCTCAAAAACAGTTTGACACTCGATTGTTGAGAGATAAAAAAATATTTTTGAAGCGAAGGCTATAGTCTTGCTGCGCTCTCGACTGCAGAGGAGTAAATCAAGGAAAAACATCCCCGTCGCTACTAAGAGTGCGTAGAAGCTTCGCTTCTGTCGGGCACCCCCCGAAGTCTATTTAAAAGTGTTTTCATATAATTTTGTATGTTCAATTTTATTTAACAAAGAAAATGTTAAATTTAAGCAATTGGACTTTATCTAGTACTCGTATATATTAATGAAAGAAAATTTTACATCAACGCTTGTGACGGGGTAACAGTGTTGCTGTGATCGAAATAAATGCGATTAGTTACTCGATACGAGTAAAACTGATATGAATATCATTTTTTTTCGACTTAAGTATCTTACAGATGTGGTCATATCAGCTCATATGAGTATTTGTAAACCGAGCATTCGGTGGGTATAGCGCTGCCAGGCGTCCGAGTAAAACCAAACAAGACTAGGCCTTATAAATACTCGTCCGATCAAATTCGGCGGTGTTCGGCCTGTTCGGTTTTTTAAATTTTTATTTTTGAGTCTCAAATCGAGATAACTGTGTTTTTATTAATTAGTTAAAGAAGTTTAAAGATACGGGTGGATGGAAAATATAAAAATGGCATCAGGATAGATGAGCTCGACGGCTCCTATGGAAGGTAACAAAACCGCCTTAACAGGGAGTTATATTTTTTGTTTATCTCAAAAATGCACTTAAGTTCACATAATAAAACCACACTGCCTGTATTAGCAAATACACTATTTTGTCGGCACGGCTTTGGCACTGCGACCCGGGTTTTTTTAAATTATAGTTAATAAATCTGTTTCTGACCTTATCACATACTTGTAAATGTCCGGTTAAACCGACTGGTAATTCCGGGTTTTTGATTTTTACTCCTGGTAACCCTAGGTGAGTAACGATTTGTTGATTGTGACAGATTGAGGAAGTCTACATTTATATAATTTTAACCGCTTTAACTATTTGATCACTTGAATCTAGAGTTGGGTAACTCAGATCTGAACCGGTTCAAAGAGCCGACTCCGACAGAAGATCCGTGAGAGCCGACTCACTTTTTTTTGAGCCGACGGATCAACGGATCCGCATAACTCAGTGAAACACTTAACACACAGAAGCACATTTTACACTTACGTATCAGTTCTTGCTTTGATGCATCTGTCAGCTCAAATGACTCATGCATCACATGTTGGGCTATGCATTCTTGATAGGTAACTCAGTGGCAGACTGCAGTAACATATTCAGAACTCGGCTCTTTTTGAACCGGTTCAGTGAGCCGGCTCACATACGGGATCCAGATGCAAAGATGCAGATCACTAAAAAGACCCGTTTTTCCCATCTCTACTTGAATCTCATAAATATTTTTACACCTTACCTACACACATTCGATTAATCACATATGGCATTGCTGGTGACTTAGTTTAGTGTATAGTGAGGGATTGCAGATTATAGACGCTCAACATCTGATGCCATTTAATAATAATAATAATGCGTTTAACGTCCGTTTCTCGACTTTATGTCATAATAGACGCCATTCGCACCATTACTATTTTTTCATCTACCACTTCCCGTTATTTTCTACATTTTTTACAACTTCAACTTATATCATAGCAATGGGCGAATGAAGGAATTGTAGGAAATTAGGATAAGGTAGGTAATTTTTGAACTAGGAATTTGATAGATAATCGGCCATGGCCTCAAATAAGGAACCATCTCGATATTTATCTGGAATTAATTGAGGGAAACCATGGAAAACCTCAATCAAGATGGCCGTTACAGGAATTACCGTTTCTCGGCGAGAGGCAGTAGGAAAAAGTCCCAGTCACATCTGTCCCCGCTGGGATTCGAACCCGGACCTCCCGAATGCGAGTCTAGTGCTGTACCACTACTCTACCCAGCTCGGTGCTGACAATTTGGTGGTACCATCGCGTCCTCTTTTCTTCGTATAAACGTAGGTATCTGATGCCATTTGCTCGATTGGTGTGCGTGTATGTGATCGAGAAGGAAACCATGTGAAAGCTCCTAAACTTTTTGTCAGGTATTTACGATATAACACGGTTCATGTATTTCTCGTAATATGGTACAACGCTACAGCGGCCGTGTTCTGTCCGATGTTGTGGAGTACAGACAGACGCAAAGGAACACACGCCGTTCGTGTCACAGCCAATTGAACACTTGTCTGACACACTCTCACCCTTCTGTACACTCAGCGAACGTAAGTTTGTTTGTGTATGCAGTATCGGAATCAGTGACGAGTGCTATGGGATTGCTGCTAACGCGGCATGAAATGAATAAAAAATATTGTATATATTGCTTTATGACGAACAGAATAAGCTACAAATCTTCTTGGTTTCCCGATTTGTAGGCTGTGGTACATTGGTATTTCTACCTGACGTTTCGTCTAAAACTGCGGTAAAAATTATAAAGGGACGGTGTGGCAGCGTGCGAAGTTTTTGAAGTTTAGCTTCTTTAGCGATGTATCTGTTTGAAAAATGTAAGAAATCTAGGGGAAGTAGAATAAACAAATAAAGGGTAAGTTAGTTTGTCCCCTAAATTACATGAAACAAATTAAGGATTACCGACACTATAAATGCCCATCTAACAACGATAAGAGAAGAATGGAATAACCTCTGGAGTAATATAGCGAATAACAAACTGAGGAGAATAAAAGCAGACACCAAAAATGGAACACCTCTACACAAGCTCAACGAAAAAATGAGGTTTTACTAACCAGAATAAGAATAGGACACACAGCACTAACGCATTCATATTTATTAAAAGGCGAACGCCCTCAAATTTGTCAAAAATGCGACCAACAGATAACGATAAAACATATACTAACAGAATGCCAGAATTTCCTGAATGAAAGAAAAGCAGCAAACTTACCCAATTCAATGGAAGAAATACTGCAAGAAATAAAATTGTGTTTCTCGGTTATAAAATGTTTAGTTAACTCTTATTAGAAACAAGACTTTTATATAAATTATATTATATAATGTAAGACTTGACTTGTCTCTTAAAGAATAAAGCCAATCAATTATGTAGGTAACGTTTTCTTTTTTACTTTTTTTAAAGTAAGATCTCAAAAAAGAAATGTTATTGATGGTGTTATTCCCCACCCTACTTCTTAAAGAACTACAAGTGTACCCGAATGCGGAAAGGGCTCTCTCTACCTCTACGCTGGTTGGTTTGAGAGTCATCAAATAATCATGGATTAAAGTAAGGTTTTCACCTCTTACTCCCTCACTTTCATAAAGTGCCATTTCTTTCTTCAATATCTTATCATAATCCTACTCAGACCCAGTTAATTACTTGTTTTTAGCTGATTACGGGTCCGCACGGCTAGATCCAGTGCCAGTTGCTGGACCCAGCTGGATAGCAGGATCCAGCATTGCAATCCCTAAGTGTGACGATCTATCCATGTGAGAATTTTCACAAGACATAAACATCAAAGTGCCCTTTTAAAACGTGTAATAATTTCGCCGTTATTAGTGTATTTGCCATATGGCAACATACACTATTGGCGTCGGTCGGATGGCGGGACCTAGGGGTCGGACCAAAATTTCTCGACGTTTCATAACCTCCTAAACACTTTGGCACCATTTTTAAAAATGTTTATATATATATGTATATATATATATATATATATATATATATATATATATATATATATATATATATATATATATATATGTGTGTGTGCGGGCAATAACTTTCGAAAGAGTTAATTGATTTCAACTAAATTTGGCACACGCGTTGAAATCCATCACCGCAAGAAGCCTATGTAAAATGGACCTCATCGGGCCACTTTAAGGGTAGTTTTTAGGGGTTGAAAAATGTTTTTGGGCTCTAAAATACCGAAAAAATTCTTCAAATCGTTTCAAAATTGAAATTTAACCCTCTAGTAGTAATTAAAATGTATCCCTAAAATTTTAATAAAATCGGCCTGACAGGACCGGAGTTACAAATTTTATGAAAACACTAGTTTGCAGATAGTGAATTATTTACTGAAAGTTGTATATAATTTGGTAAAAAGGTTCGATTGATAATAATATTGCAATTAAGAAAAAAATTGTTATTTTAAGGGGTGTATTAAGGAGTAAAATTTTTTATTTTGCCCAAAAACCAACTTAAGTTTGCATAATAAAGCCACACTGCCTGTATAAGCAAATACACTATATTGTCGGCAGGGTTTTGGCACTGCGACCCGGGTTTTTTATAATATTAAAAACTAAAGAAGTTAATCTTCTTATGTGAGCTTATGAAGATGAGGCTCATTATAATTTTTTCTAGGCGGCTCACAGAAGGGCGAACTACGACCGAGCATGGAACATAACAAGCCGAGCATAAAAGAAGGTAGTGCGCCAGTCGTTGAGACGCTTACCTGTAAGTCGCATAAAAGGATACTTTGCTTTTTGCCACATCGTCTTTGATAATGTCTACCGCAGTTAAAGACGAAACGTCAGATAGAAATACAAACCACGACCTACAAATTTGTAACAACGGCGGCCATGAAGCCTACATATTTGGAGATTAAATTACGTTTGGCAAAAAAATAAAACTTTCGGAAAAATGACAATATCATAGGAAATAGACAATCAAAATTTAAACTCTTATGACTTCTAATATATTGATCGTATCGATCTAGTTCTGATTAGCGTGTAAATTACATAGTAAACAATAATCCACTTACTTAGATAGCTAATTTATTGGGATACAGACCTGAGGAATCAAATCTGGAACACCTTGTGTTGCTATTCGTTACTAGCTTTGCACTGACAATCAAATATTAATTGCAATTAGTCGTACACAAAGCCAGTTATTATTAACATACCTATTTTACAAATAAACACCTTGATGTCATTTATAAGTTAATTAATTGATGCTTAATTAGTGACTTTTTATAGCTATTCAGCATTTAATAATTATTGCATTGAAATTAACAACAAGTTATTTACTGAAAAAACTATGAATATAATTAATACATTGCTTCATTAGTCCATAAAGGCTCTGTATGCGAATGATTAAGATATTTTGATTCATTAAAATAGTATGTTACACCATTACACCGTAAGAGCAGAAAGTTTAAATTCCTGCACTGCGCATAACATAATTTCCGAAGCGAAGTCGAGTGTATCACGTGTCGCGCAGTGCAGAAATTTCAACTTTCTGGCCGTATGATGTATATTGTTTTTCTTCATACCATGCCGGAAGTACATACTTTCGTATCAGTGTGCATGAAAAAAATGTTTCGGCCCGCCGGTACGGACGGTATGCAGTGCATAAATGTTAGACTTTCTGCTTCGAAATCAAAGCCGAAAGTACGTACTTTCGGCATGGTATGAAGAAAATATTTTTTTGTACACACACCCCCTATAAAAGCTTTACATGCTTGTATAACTAACTAGTACCAACTACCAACTTACAATCCCACTAATCGAACAATAATTTCCAATAGCAATGCGTTACCGTTTAATTTTATAAAATGAACAGAGATAGATTGTAACACAAAACAGGCGTAGTTTTTGAAAACAATCTAAATGAAGTGCAGTATGGCCGTACACACAGAATATGACAGCTGTAAGAAATATTATTATAAAGTCAAAAAACAGCGGTTTTATAAGAGATACGCGCAAAAAATATAATAAGTATTTTGAATGTAATGATAAAGGCTCTTGTGACTGCTAAAAGGCTGTTTGTTTTTCCATAATATATATATAAAATATTGCATTACAATGTAGATACATACACTACTATTAAATGAGCGTCCTTAGAGTATTACTGACTATCCATGTAATATAAAATAATAAATGTTATATAAAGTTCAATTAGTTTGACACGACATTTGACAGGCAAGGAAGACAAACGATGTGTGCTCTCTTTCTATGTATGTGTCTGCACATAATATATGTTCAAACAACTGGTTACATTGGATACAATGCAGGCCTTTCTCTATTTTCATTTTTTTTGTATGGAAAATTGTTTTTTTAACGAAACTAATATTGTATAGGTGTGTTTGGTATCGTGCTTCAGGATAAAAAAATGCTGACACTTTTAACACAATTGCGTTTGCCATCGAAAAATGTAATCATGGATTATCAATATAAATTTTGCTGCGTTTTCTAAACTACACAAATATACCTAGAACGTAATAAAAGTTATTATGTCATGAGTTTTGATATTATGTTAATAGCGGTGCAAACGTGTTTCAACGCAGTCACTCGAGTTACAATATCACTACGTTCGAGATATATACTACCTATATTTTTCGCACGTACCCCCTAAAAATAGCTTAGTTTTACTTCATTTTCGCTAAATTTTTGATATTTGAGTTTTCAATAAAGCGCACTTATAAATGTAGACTGCGTTGTAGTTGCATGCAGTTGCACACGTCATGATTATAATTTACTATGGAAATTGTAGCACGACTACGTGCAGTCTTTGACTTTTCGCAACTAGTGTTGAGAGTACTATTTTACAACCACTATAAAGGTACGAAAACTAGTAAGGGTATTGTGCAAAAAGTACAGTACATATTTAGGTTGGAGTGATATCACTAGAGATGGGAAAAACGGGTCTTTTTAGTGATCTGCATCTTTGCATCTGGATCCCGTATGTGAGCCGGCTCACTGAACCGGTTCAAAAAGAGCCGAGTTCTGAATATGTTACTGCAGTCTGCCACTGAGTTACCTAGTTCAGTCAATCATATCACGACCTGTATAGAATCAAGAATGCATAGCCAAACATGTGATGCATGAGTCATTTGAGCTGACAGATGCATCAAAGCAAGAACTGAAGTGTTTCACTGAGCTATGCAGATCCGTTGATCCGTATCGGCTCAAAAAAAAGTGAGTCGGCTCTCACAGATCTTCTGTCGGAGTCGGCTCTTTGAAGAGGTTCAGATCTGAGTTACCCAACTCTAATATATCCTCACACGTGCGACTTTTAAAACTTGCTGGTGTTCATTTTTAACATAATGTAACATATTCGTGTAATATAATTGAATTCAGTCTAGATTTATATATGCTACTATTTCAGGAATTAATTCAAGAGATAATATGAATGTATATTTATAAATTAATTCTCATTAACCTCTCATTATCCTTAGAGTGTATAATAATAGTAGGTACCTGTAATAATCAGATTTATTTATAGATATCTTACAACAGCGATTCTTAAACTAGCAACAATAAACCTACATTATAATACAAGAGAATTTAATGTTACATTTGCTTTAAAAAAATAACTTTTTCTAATTTAGCAATGTAACAATGAATGTTTACAACAATAAACTTACATTCTCAGTTTAAAATCTGGTTGTATTAATTCTTAATTACCTATAGAAAATATTTTGATTTTACAGAAATTTTATATAAAAATAATGTACTGGACCAACCACGCCCGATATTTAATTTTTATTTTTAAAGTTCACCAAACATTTTTTAACTTATTTACGTACTTATTCATATTTTCAATTTATTTTAATAACGGCAGTCCTACAATAATTGGCTATTTTTAAGCATACATTTAGCCCCTGGAGAATGTTTAGTAAAAGCAAACAAATTGATAATAACGAATATTATCTGGCGAAACTATATTTTTAGTTTTATATGTTTTTCTTAGAATTATTTTAATTTACTCAAAAAAGATCAATTATCTGAATGTTTTAGAAACAATAACTTTTGGAAGCACTCAAGCGCAACATATAATTTCAATGAATCGCTCCGTATCCAATAGAATCACGAACGTGAAAGCTATCACCGCTCAGTGTTCTTACATGCACCTAAAAAGGATGCGCAGCTAAGGAGACTTGACAGTAATCTGTCAAACTGAAACAGGAGTATAATGTGTATAATGCGGACAGAAAGGTGAGAATCACATTAAAGCGATGTTGACACTTACACGTGTTTGTTTCTCTTCTATATATAAAAAATAACATTGTCTGTATTCTTGAAACTGTCCGAATATAACTTGGGCATATAAATGTCACAGTCGCAACTGAAAAGAAGATGGTTCCAAATGCGTTCATCTTCTAGATTAACACACAAGATGATAACAAAATAACTTTAGCCAAACATACTCTATAATAGAAAACAAGATCACGGATAATTGGAATAATGAAAATAAATTAATTGAAACACTCATTGATTGCAACGTTTCGTCTTTTTTTATTAAGACTTTTTCAAGCTCTAAACAATTTTCAATAATTAACATTCATATAATAAAAATATTAAACATTATGGATTAAATAATTTACTAAAAAGAAGCAATAGTGTGACTAGCATCAATATGCTTAAACGATAGTTAAACTATGATGTAATATACAATTTGGCGTTACAAAAACAATTATTAAAAATTGAAAAATTGTAGAAAATAGTCATCTTTAAAGTTCAATTCCAAAATATATATATATATATATAATAGTATGTTCTTTTTTATTTTTTTTTTATTATTTTCACACTCAACTAAAAATTATAGTATGACACTTGCTTAGTTTAACTAGCGGAGAATTAGTTAAACTAAGCAACTGTCATACTATATAATATGGGATTTAAAGCAGTCGTCAAAAATAAAAAAATGGATGGCTGTGCCGAAAACTTTAAATATGAAAACATACTTTATCCCTAGTAAGAATCTTTAAAACTGTTGAAATTCTTTTCAGTAGAACTGACGTAACAACATTCAGAATCACGTTGAGTAGCACAAACTCAATATTTTTACAATTTAGCGAGTTGCGCTAAATGAACGTAACAAATGTATTTGCAGATCAAATATACAATAGGTACCATATAAAAAGAAATTTTAGGCTTGAGTTAGGGCTAGCGCTAGACTCCACTTAAGTGACATTACTGTAAAAAAAAGAAACTACGTATACTCTACTTCCAAAATTGCCCTGAAGTGCTCACTGTACATACAAAATTATAATCCTTGAATATAAGAATCATAATAAAATTACAGTTCATATGACCCTACATGGTTCAGTTTTTTCACTCAATAATATTTTTGTCTTAAAAAATGCATGCGTGTGTCACTTTTGGTCAAAATTCCATAGCTACTATCTTAGCAACTAACACAAACAATTAAAGGATAAAAAAAAAATCCAAAATTTTAGCGATTTTTCAAATGATCGTATCGGAGTAAAAAAAACAATTTAAAACATGAAATCTCTAGTTTTGAGATCTTTTAAGGAAGAAATGTTTCTAACTACAGGTATTATGCAATCCTAAGAGATGCTACTACAAAAAAAAAATTCGAAATTTTTTTGGTTCTTTTTTTGGGTCCACGGACTTGGAAAAACATTTCCCGACTAAGCCATTGCATGGACTGGATAACTCGTTCAGGCAGTTTCAATTTTCTTTTTTTTTACCTTGATACGACTACTACTCGCTGAGATATCGGACTTTGAATGAATAAGAACCGTTTTTTCTTTGATCATCGATATCTCAGCGAAAACTTGAATAAATTCTCTACAAGAATTGGACAGCGTTTTTTTGAAAAAAAAATATTTTCATTCGTGACATCAATTTGAAAAAGCGAGAAAAAAAGGACTTTTGGTGGTTTTTTTGAAAATCACGCGTTAAATTAAAAATATTGATGCGTTTTACAACTCAATATACCCACAAAAACCCTATAAAGTTTCAATTTGATCCATCCAGCCGTTCTTTTGTTTCATTTAATTGAATGTAAAAATGCTTTCAGCTTTTTCGACATTTTTCTCTCAAACAACAATTAATGTCGCCGTTCAACTAACCACCAACACCCAGTGTTATTGAGGATTGATTACTTTAACTTTAAAAAAGTTTAGGGGAACGGGGCCTCCTAATCCTCGGGATCCTCCAGTGCGTTTGGCGCCATTCTTGTGTCTATGAACTAAGTACTATCCACTTAAAGCTAGAGACTAAACGTTTTAGTCATTGAAAATGTACAATGACAATGAGGTTTATTTAATCTTTTATTCCGACCTCGAAAAGACAATTTTGACAGGAATTTAACGAGTGTAGTTAACTGCGCATAAAAAAATCAGTGTATGATGTTCCTCACTTATTCTCTCCGTTTTTAATTTATTCACGCTTTTGTATATTTTTGCTGGTCTGTTCTCAGCCAGCCTAGCATAGTGGCGTGCTCTTGCAATGCTATCTTGTCACTCTTAACCCAGAATCTTCAGACAACATGACATGTGCTATTTGAAACATATCTCAAGATTCTTCTTGTGCTGTCTTTCTCACAGCTAGACAAGGCACTTTTTACGTGTTATAGTCCACTATACGTGATAATTATTTGATTTAAATTTATTTTTTACCATATATGAAGCATGAAGTTTTCTCCTTGTGATTATTAGTGTATTTGCCATATGGAAACATACACTATTGGCATCGGTCGGATGGCGGGACCTAGGGGTCGGACCAAAATTTCTCGACGTTTCATAACCTCCTAAACACTTTGGCATCGTTTTTGAAAATGTTTATATATATATATGTATATATATATATATATATATATATATATGAGTGTGTGTGTGTGTGTGCGAGCAATAACTTTCGAAAGAGATAATTGATTTTAACTAAATTTGGCCCGCATGTTGGAATCCACCACCGCACGAACCCTATTTAAAATGGGCCCAATCGGGCCATTTTAAGGGTAGTTTTTAGGGGTTGAAAAATGTTTTTGGGCCCCAAAATACCGAAAAAATTCTCCGAATCGTTTCAAAATTGAAATTTAACCCTCTGGTAATAATTAAAAAGTGTCCCTAAAATTTTAATAAAATTGGCCCGACAGGACCGGATTTACAAATTTTATGAAAAAACTAGTTTGCAGATAGTGAATTATTTACTGAAGTGTGTATATAATTTAGTATAGAGCTTCTATTGACAATAATATTGCAATTAAAAAAAATGTTATTTTAAGGAGTGTATTAAGGAGTCAAAATTTGTATTTAGCCCAAAAACCAACTTAAGTTCGCGTAATAAAGCCACACTTCCTGTATAAGCAAATACACTATATTGTCGGCAGGGTTTTGGCACTGCGACCCGGGTTTTTGTTATTTTATATTCCTTTTAAATGATATAAGATAAATATTAGATTGTGTATCATGTCGTAATAGGTTATGTTAGGGTGTGTGTTTGGTATCGTAAACCAATTTAGAAAGTGTTAACACTTTTTACACTATTGCGTTCGTTATACAAAGGAGTAAGACACGCTGATCGGTTTGGAATCTCAGTGTCATACTAAAAGATAAACACTAACACTCCCGACTCTTGAGAAGGAGTAAAAAGAGTAAAGTAGATCACGTGACATATGTCTGAATTTGACAATTGTTAAACGAGGTACAAGTTTCATTATTAGTTTTTTAAATTTTTTTTGTGTCTTATAGAATGTTTCAATATAAAAACAATATAAAAAATATAATATAAAAACAGCATGTTTTTCTGTTTTATTCTAACTCTAACCTAAATCTCACCTTGTTGTGAAATCTGATATTAGGTTTGTTATAAGTGTATTCGTGTGGTAAACCTAACGTACACTTTTCAGAGTAATTTTCATTGAGTTATCTACTCTGCTCAAATATTTCAAATACTCCTATTATGCATAAAATGAGTGCCAACGATAGTTTTCACACAGTAGTTACTTTTTTATAACATAAAACATACACACGTCCAAAGTAAACACTTGCGACCTTCTTAGGTTTTTTTTTTGAAGTTTAACTTCTTTAGCGACGTATCTGTTTGAAAAAAGCAAAAAATAGAGGGAAAATAGAATAGACCCCTAAAGGAAAAGTTAGTTTGTTTCCTAAATTACATGAAACTGACAAGGACAGAAGTTTATAGTGTGTAAATATTATTAATTAGTTTGACATAACAAAAAATTAACTTGGGAATAATATTAAACACTAAAGAAGTTAAACTTCTTATGAAAGCTTATGAGGGTGAGTCCTATTACAATTTTTTTTGTTTTTGCTAGGCGTCTTTTTTCACGTTTTGGTGGAATTTGCTTTTCCTCGAGGAACATTCCGTTTTGCGTATTTTTGTTACATGTAACTAAAAAAAACTAGGTACAGATTTTTATTTTTGAAGTTATACTTCTTTTGGTGCATTGAGAGTAAAATCTTAGCAGCCAACGCAAATTGCTGGTGCACAGCTAACGAAAATTCAACGATATGGTGTTGGCCATAAGATCCAGACTGAAATAACAGATGGACACAATCAAAGCACTTTCTTCAATCTGAGCACGCACTGACTTTTTTATTTTGTTTGCATTCAATAATTAGAAACATATTAATAAAATATTAAAACATTACCTTTGCGATTAGTATGCTCATAAATATACTATTAATAAAGAAAAAAACCCGGGTCGCAGTGCCAAAACCCTGCCGACAATATAGTGTATTCGCTAATACAGGCAGTGTGGCTTTATTATGCAAACAACTTGGTTTTTGGGCAAAATAAAAAATTTGACTCCTTAATACACCCCTTAAAATAACATTTTTTTTCTTAATGGCAATACTATTATCAATCGAACCTCTATACCAAATTATATACAACTTTCAGTAAATAATTCACTATCTGAAAACTAGTGTTTTCATAAAATTTGTAAGTCCGGTCCTGTCGGGTCGATTTTATTAAAATTTTAGGTACATTTTTTAAATACTACTAAAGGGTTAAATGTCAATTTTGAAACGATTCTGAGAATTTTTTCGGTATTTTAGGGCCCAAAAACATTTTTCAACCCCTAAAAACTACCCTTAAAATAGCCCGATTACGCCCATTTTAAATAGGCTTCTTGCGGTGATGGCCCGCACACACACACACATACACACACACATATATATATATATATATATATATATATATATATACATATAATATATATATAAAAATTTTCAAAAATGATGCCAAGTTGCTTAGAATGATATGAAACGTCGAGAAATTTTGGTCCGACCCCTAGGTCCCGCCATCCGACCGATGCCAATAGTGTATGTTGCCATATGGCAAATACACTAAAAAGTATTGCTGGTGACGTGATATGTGACGATATAAAATCAGTCGACTGTACAATTCTTGAGTATGTAAATATATATATACATAAATTTCCTGTATCAAGTACATAATGTATATGTATATACGTAGATAGGCACAAACTGTGATAACGCTGTATATTCAGAGATTTAGTAAAGCTGTGTCATGCAGTGGTAGTCAACATTATTTTGATATTTGTCAAGTGTGTAAAGATACGGTTAGGGCCTTTATTTTACTCTGGTGTGTAAATAGTTTTCATAACCGTAACTCACACTATTCTTTGCCATATACTTTTATGTCACTTGATTTTTTCAGGCTACCCTTGTCCCAAATATTTTTTCCTAATAAATTATTGTGTTTCATTTCAATGTCAGGATTTTCAATTTAAACATTCCATTAAGTGAGATAGAAATAATATGTCAAAGCAATAATGTCAAAACAATAATAAAATATTAACAAAAAAAGATTAAAGGCAAACTTTTATTGAAATGTACTGAAAAGGAAAAAACAATTTTTAATAATTTAGGTTGTTAATTATAAAAGCGTGGGTTGTAACTCTGTGATAGTTTATTAGTCACAACTCACGCTTTTATAATTATGAACCTAAATTTTTAAAATTTATTTTTTCCTTTTTACTACATTAAATAGCAACCAGGAAAATGCGGTGGAAGTCGCGGTGTTGATGGTGGGAGGACGTGTCATTGATCATTTTAAAAACTTTTTTCATTGATGAACTTAAAATTTAGAATAAAATAGGTTTTTTTTATGAAAAAAAACGTTTCACAAAATTAATGTAGATATACTAGCTATTTCTATTCTTCTGGAATTTATTACGACATAATACTTGTGTCTTATAACTTACAACGTTACTACATTTTATATATGATTTATTACTATTTTTTTTTTCATTTATGTTTACGACCGCCAACAACTTTTAGTTGCGTTGACACTGGTCAGGTGACACGATCAGGTCACTTGAATTCTTGTTACTTGAAAGTTATACCTATAGGTGTCTACCCACAAACTATTATTTTTCATTCACGTAAATATTCAATATAGCGTTTGAAGAAAAGAAATAGCCTCTATTTTACAAGATAAAATCGGAATTTTTTTTCTTAAACAATAAATAGGGAAAAACGAGTATGAGTCAAAAAATCATCCATTGTTAGCTTTATATCGTATTGACGTAGCATTTCGTCACAAACTGACTTATAAGCTTCTAATCAAACATTTCGATTTTTATATTCTATTAAACTTAAAGACACGGATATTGTTTAAAATGTTTGACTAATTTACAGGAATTGCCTTCTGACCATCGTATTTTACTTTCCGCCATTTTGAATCGGTCTGACGAATGAAAAGTTAAAACCAGTTCAACTCACGATCATGTCATATGAAACAGCCATTTGCACGGTCGTGTGGCTGCCTAGGTGACATGATCAGGCATTCGAAATCATGACCAGTGATAACGTAGCATAAGTGTATATTTTATTCTTGTTTCATAATATCACTAATAATCGTTATGAACAAAAATTGTATTTTATCAATACTCGGTATCTTCGCTAAACCAAATGCGACGTTTATAAGTTCCGTTAAGTTACCACATGCGGAGAGTGACCGAGGTTTGACATCTCTGAACTTAAGTTATGTAAATGTTTTGAAATATCTCGTTGTGCATCATACTTTTCCAGCGGTTTATTTTTTATGCCTATTATTATTTTAATAAGAATTTGTAGCGCACTGATATTCATTGTTAAACGAGGAAATTTAATTCTGACTGAAAAAAGTCAAAACGCAATGTTGTGTTTATTCCGTTAAGAATCTTACATAACTGATTGATCCTGTGTTTATTTTCATTGTACTAATGCTTCTGCTGTTACTACGAACGTAAAAAGTTATCTCTGAAGCGCTAATAATTCTGCTTGAAATAAAATGTTAAACAGATATTTCACTCACGTTGTATCGTTATTAAAAAAACATACATCAAAGGGTTGCAAATTATCAGAAAGCAGTTGTTTAGTGATAACTCGAAGACACGCTTCAGGGAAGAAATGTGAGCCTGCTAGATGTGAAATATATTAATTTATTTATATTAAATATTTCTTTTTGTTTGAATGAAGTGAAAATGAAAGTATAACAAATATTCAGACAGTTGTCATTCATTTTTTTTAACACTTTTAAGCTGCAACGACACTTTGTTTCTTTATATTCGTTCCAATACACAGATACTCAGAAGTATAGTACTGATACATACGTACACGTAATGTAGTATGTGTGTGTGTAGTGTAGTAGAGAAGGAGGTGCTGGTTAACCGAACGATTTCCAGCTCGCAACGTTTCATCTAAACAATACAAGCGCGCCATGAGATATTTCACATCAAAAAAGACAGTCAGTCGGGAAGCTATAATGACATTTATAACAAACTGGGGATCGCCTCGAAGTCCAAAATAGAAAATAGTGATATTATTTTATCGTTAGAACGAAATCATGACCTAATACAAACACACGTCTGGCAAAAACACGTTTTTACACCGCCAGGATGTCAAAAAACGAAAACATCGAGTTTGTGAACAGTTATTTTTTCACTTAGATTAATATCATTCCCCATTTTCAGTATAAGTAGTGTATAATTTTAACTTTATAAATACTTGAGACGTAATTAAAATAATTTTTCAACTTGTGGAATAGTAAACTTTTACATAATAATCGGTAACAGCAGTTTGTCTAAAATATCTCCAATGTCAATTTTTAACTTTTAAAAACAATATTAAAGGACTGTTAAATCAGTTTAACTACTGCAGCTTAGAAGAATTTTTTAAAACTGATTTTAAATTTGTTTTAATACGTATGTATTTTATAATGACTCATTCCACACTGTACTGCAGTATTTTCTTCATGAAATGAAGATTATTATTATTATTATTATTATTATTATTATTATTATTATTATTATTATTATTATTATTATTATTGCAGCTTAATTTATAAGAAAATACTAAAATGCTTCAATGGTTTACAATAAAGCTTAATAAGTTATTTGTGATATGAGTTATATACTCGTATATATATCATGAAATAGTATATTAATAAAAAAAAGACGGAAATCAGCAGATCTTAAAAAGTTATTCGTGTTTTATAAAAATAAATTTTTGACACTAAAATAACAAAGACCGAACATAAGTTTTTGCAGTTGGTTTTGTAGGTTACCTAGTTGAACTCATATTACCCCACCCAATTGCATGTGTCTTATTTAAGATAAAAAGTAGTCCACTTTATCTCTGGGACCGCCTTGTGCGTTCCCAAATCTGCTCATTTGTCTAGCCGAGCTCCTCTCACGTGGAACACTTGGAACACGCTCACTTATTTCAATATACGCTATTGTTCAAACTACCTGAACAATATTTTACGCTCAAATAGTGTCTCCACATTTCTCTCTTTTTTTGCTACTGTGATATTTTGTTAGAATTTACTCTAAGCTATATTTGGTGAATAGATTTGTCAAAACGAAAAAAAAAAATGTCTGTACAGTCTGTTTGAAACATTAAGATTATATTGGAAATTGTTGCGTCCATATTTTTTTTTCAAACATATACAATTAAGTTAGCAGGAAAGTGGACAATTGATGTAAATCAATAAACCAATTATTAATTTAGCGACGTTTCGGTCATTTATTTGAGCTTCATCAGGCATCTATAAAGTACAGCACATGTTAAAATTAAGTACACAACCAAATATACAAAAGTTTACAAACACAGCATATTTACCTTAATACACGGTATATAATAAACATCATATAAATAGCAACATGGATCTTATTT
Source organism: Venustoraphidia nigricollis (assembly GCA_034508555.1). NCBI lineage: Eukaryota > Metazoa > Arthropoda > Insecta > Raphidioptera > Raphidiidae > Venustoraphidia > Venustoraphidia nigricollis. Next base: position 544,662 of record JAVRKA010000019.1, on the reverse strand, counting down.
TTACTTATAAACATTACAAAATTAATAAATCTGGCAGAAATTATTAATTAATAAGAATAAAGCATTAATTAATCATTTCTGCCAGATTTATTAATTTTGTAATGTTTATAAGTAAAAATAAGATCCATGTTGCTATTTATATGATGTTTATTATATACCGTGTATTAAGGTAAATATGCTGTGTTTGTAAACTTTTGTATATTTGGTTGTGTACTTAATTTTAACATGTGCTGTACTTTATAGATGCCTGATGAAGCTCAAATAAATGACCGAAACGTCGCTAAATTAATAATTGGTTTATTGATTTACATCAATTTGCCCACTTTCCTGCTAACTTAATTGTATATTAAGATTATAAATAAGAGAACTATTACGATACGATAAGTTCATCAAAAAATATTTTTCATATCACCTGTATTATTTAAAGTGACTGTTTACCAGCTGTTCAAAATGGATCCTTTTCCACTTGCATAGCTCTAACTCGTAAACAGGTGCATGTCTCTGTGAGCATGTAAAATGCGCTTACGATTTGGAAATTTCTAATTTCAATGAAAAGATTTATTCAAACTTTGAAGTTAATTCTTGAAAATAAACTAGAAATATGTACCATTCCTCCCATATGATATTTAGCCAAGTTTTTACAATTTATTTTATCTAAATAAACGATTTAAAATCAGATAAAACCAGAAAATTAGCGTAAGTTTTACACAAATTTTTGCATAGAAAAAATTTAATTTGAAGCAAACCAGATTTTCTAGGACTTTTAACATAAATTGTAAGGAAAAAACTCCAAATTGTTAATTTTTCTTCCCGCAATTTGAATTCTTATAACAAGCTGTAAAGAAATATTGACGAATATCGCGTTTTTTGATTCGATTTTTAAAGAAAAAATATATGTTTACGTACAAGTTAATATTTATTTAAATAATATCGTTTCTCGTTTGGAATTCCAACATTCCAACATCTGAAATGCTAAACTTGCATTGCACATATAAAAGTCATTTATTAAACATCATGCTAAAAAATCACTTTTCCCCACTGTTTCCTAGTTCTTAGAGATCTTTTAGTATAAAAAAAGTTTTAGATCATTTCTCGTGTACAACTCCGATGAATATCTTCATTAAAATAACTAAAAACACAACTGCATTTTTTTATTACCCAACATATAACATCAATGCTGTTTAAACAGCAAGCGTGCTAATGAAATAAAAATAAACATACTCTTAATGAATTGTTATACTTGACGTAACATTTTTAAAGTTTCGTATTCATAAATAAAGAGAAAAAGGTTTACCTAATATAGTGAGCTGGTTGACCTGTAAACTTTTATCTGCAGTCATCATTTGTATACTACCAAAAGTTTTTTTTTGTGTGTGGCAGTTTTGCAAAGCCATTTGCATGAGTGGTCTTGTATACCTACAGGCTGTTCCATCTAAAGTGGACCGGCGAACTTCTTTGTTTTAACAGAATGGCCAAAAATGGTGGACGTTATCCACCTGTAAACAAATTTGCATTATCATTGAATAATTGAATTTAATTCCGGTCATCGTATTTCACTTAATATCCGATTTATTTCGTTCATTTGTTGGAGATAACAATTCGCTGTTATGAAACGGTTATTTTTTTTGTTAAATTTATTTGTTTGAAGGCTACAGCATTATGTAACAAATTTTAATATATAGAGAGATAGTTAATTTATTTGTGAACATATATGTTTTAACTACGTCAAAATAAAAAAAACATTAAAATAATAATAACAATGCGTTCAACTGTTTTCTCCTCACGTTCTGTCGAAATTTTAATATTTGTCGTTGTACAAAACATGTGTAATATATTCAGCTATAAAAATATATAGTTCTAGACACATCCAACCAAAAACAAAGTGGGTGCTCTTTTGAAGTTATACTTCTTTGGCGTGATTAAAAAATAATTTTAAATATACATGCAAATAATTTTTTGAAATAAGATCATCATAAAGCTTTAGAATAATACTTACAAAAATTAGTCTCAAATATTTGAAAACTTTCAAAATATTATTTTGGTCTTTACTTTTATAATAATCAATCCATTGAGTTTTCAAAAATTCATATTTCACAGGATGACATTTCAAGCGACTATTGCTTGTAATCAAATGTTATAGTCGCCGAGTATATTATATAGTTCCCAGATGACAGAAAGTGCATTGATTTCGTCTATCTGTCATTTCAGTATGAGTCTTTTATGGCCAACTTCATACTGTTGAATTTTAGTAAACGCGACCAACTTCACACAGAAGAATTTTCATTAGCTGTATGCGCGCAAATTCCATTGCCTGCTAAAATTTTATTCTCGACGCGCCAAAAGATAAAAAAATACCTAAACCTTTCAACGAAAAAACATTTATAAAGACCATTGAATTTTTTTAAATACATGAAAGTAAGTTGAATATATGCGTTGTTTTTAAGCTAATATCTCGAAGCAAATAAAACTTTTTGTATACTAAAAATGTTTTTAAAACAGTATAATTATAATTAGGTGCCAAATAAAATAACCGTGGGCAATATTCCGTTGATGCGATGCGATACAAGTTACGAAAGATAATTAAAAAACATTTTCAACATTGTTTATGAAACTTTTAGAAATTAAGAATTCAATGAAGCACAATTTAAATGTTTGAAATAATTAATTAGAAATAATTAAAACGTTTCGCATAAAATAAAGCAAAACTTTTAAAAGGAATACATTCTTGAAATGCTAATTAAATTTGTATTTTAAATTGTTCAGTGTTTTTGCAAAAGAATAAAAAAAATCATAGTCTATAAATTAATGTCAAACACTAATACAGGATGTTCCTCGACTCAAACGACATGCCTTAAAGGTGTATTTCGTAGGCAAATTCAATTCGTAAATTATCGACAATAATAAATGGTTTCTTAAGATAATGGTACCGGCTGCATTCAAATTGCTTCTCATAACTGAAAATTCACATCCGAATTGGTTCCCGATATTTTATATGACACAGATCCGAATTGATTCCTAATTATTTTTGTTTTGTTTAATAGTAATTTTTATTCTGCAAATCCAAACATCCTTCAATTTATTTTAAATAAAAAGAAATACCATTATTGAAACATATGTTAAATTAAGAAGTACTAAAAAAGATCAGCATCCAAAATCAACGATAAAACAAACACATATAAGAAAATTGGAAAAATTAAACACTAATGAAATTTCTAGATTTGAATTTATATCTATCATATGTTATAAAATTTTACCATAATAGAAAATACACCTATAATCACGCAAAACTATTTTATTTTATTTATTAATATTTTTTACATTTTTCAATCATCATTTTAAAATATATGTAGACAGTTCTAAGTCTGTAAAAAATGGGACGGAAAATTGAAATTGCTTTTAAAATAATCTGAGAACCATTTCGAATATATTCCATAAACGTTAAACAGTGACATCCATTTGTTTCTATGTACACGTTTTTTGTGACGTCCATCCTTGTCATATTACGTCCGCTATCTTACGAAACCTTAATATATTATTGTTAATTTTCGACTTGCCTAAGGAATACATCCTTAAAACTATATCACTCAAGTCGCAGAATCCTCTGTATAAGAATAGATTTTATTTTTTTATAATTAGAGGTTAAACTTTTGTAGTTTGTTTATTGTGCATCAAAAGTAATAATAATACAATAACTGTTTGCTTTTTATTTTATTTGTTTTCTGAGGTTAGTTTGAATTTCATAAAAACTTTCTACTTTAATTTAAACTATAATTTGTTTAAAAGTAAAACTGGTCATTGTTTTTTTTAAGTAAATAATTTAAAACATAAATTTAGTATTAATGACTGCCTAACCTTTTAACCGGTTGGTAATAATTATCATTCATGATCGATGATTATTGGTTTGAATATGGGAAAATATTTGAACTATTTAAATAAGGACTGTAAATTTTGTCAGAACTTGTAAATTAACAAACGTTATTATATTTATTATTATGAAAACGTGATAAATATACTTAAGAATAATAATAAAATAGCTATAGCACATTTGTTTGTCCTGTAAATAATATATTCGCTTTTAAACTACGAATTCATTAACTCGTCAAATTCTAAATGATTTACGCGGAAACAGTCTCAGTAAATAAATAAATCTAAAAAACGCTGATGTATAGAAAGTCAGTTCAAGATTTTCACTCAGTAGAATTACAAATAAAATGCTAAGAAAGTTTGCGTGTTTTTTAAAACTTGATACGAGAAAAAAGTTTTGTATCTTTGAATTACCAAAGGAAACTTAGACGCTAATATGTACTTTATACACATAGGATACATTTTCAGTATGCATATCATGTTGACTGGGCTTAAAACTATACTATACCCAAAATTGAATGTACATTAAAATTAGAGTTGAAAAATCAGAATAAATATTTAATAAGCACGCGTAATAAAATAACGTTAATCACTACTAGTTATACATACCTAAATAAAATGACAATTAATAAAGTAAAGAATATTTAAATGGTTAAAAATAATATTATAAACATAATTAAGAATCGAAAAACAGCGTCCCAAATAACATCACTTTTACTGCGCCATATTCATTTATCCTGGGGGAACAGAAATTCCTTCATTAATATTGATGTTAATAACAGATAAGTAAGTGAAAATAAAATTTTTGACAAAAAGAGACACACTACAGAAGTAAAACTGATATGATTGTATAAAAAAGCACAAAACAAGTTATAAAGGCACCGACTGCCAGGATCGAATCTACGGCGTTGAAGTTACGAAGCAAGTAATCTACCTCGCCGCCAACTTAGCTCAATATTCTAAAACCCATTTTATAGCATACGGTATACGTACATTGCGACACCTTCGTTACATTTTCAATCTTAGGAATCAATTTCACCCTACCGTACTTCAATAACAATATCAAATAGGTATCTGTATAAGATGTAGCGTCAAGAGCATCTGGTTGTTAGTTGTTATTTACAAATTCGCATGTTTTGTAAAATACATTTAATAGTAAATATTTACTATATTTCATTTTTAAAAGCTTTTTTATTCCAACTTCTACTTTATTATAATATATTCGAATCATGGCATTGCAGACATCCTTTTGAAATACCTTCAAACGTGCACTGTCCAATCTAAAATGAATGTTGCAAATCTAGTATTTGTGATATATAGTTTTAAAAATTCTCAAAGTTTAAAAACAGTGTACTTTTATATGCGCGTTTAAAGTTATACTTCTTAGGCATGATTAAAAACTAATGTTTAATGTAATGCAAATAATTTATTGAAAAAAAAAACTTGAGAAGATTGTAGAATAATACTTGCAAAAAATTAATCTAAAATATTTGAACACTTTCAATTTTTTTTTTGTAATCAATCCATTGAGTAATCAAAAATACTGGATGATATGTAAAACGACTATTGGTTGTAAACAAAGGTTAAAGTCGTCTAGTATTATTGGTTCCAGATGACAGAAAGTATATTGATTTCGTCCACCTGTCATTTCAATCTAAGTCTGTTATGGCCAATTTCATACTGTCGAATTTTTGTTAGCTCGGTCAACTGACGAAGTTTCAATCGCTATTCGGACGCAATTTCCGTTGTCTGCTAAAATTTTACTCTCAATGCGCCAAAAAAATATAACTCTTGAGTCTTGACTGTAGTATAATCACCTATTGCAACTGTTAAAGGACGTTACCCATTTTACTAGGGGATTCGGTCCAAAGTTGCCCACCAGTGAATTTTTTACTGCAGTACTTTAAAATTTCAGTCTAAAACGTTTTTTTTATACGTTGACTTATGCGGAATTTTTGATAGTTCGTTTTAAAGTTAAGCCAGGAATAGTTTGCGTATCTAACCAAAAAATAACTAAATATAATAGTTACTCAATATTGTTCACGTCCATTATTGGACAATTTCCCGTGATTAAATAAAAAACTTATAATAGTTACTTTCAACTATACCTACTTCAAACCTTCCTCTGCATCTGCAGTAAACAGAAATCATATCTTCTGGCATATTTGTCTTCAAACGCCACATTTCATTAATGCAGTTTGAAATTCGTGCAGTTCAATAGCGCGCAAGCAATAGATCGTATAAGTAGGTTTACACCCACCCTCTGTGTTCAATTAGAAATTTCTATTCAAGTCTTGGAATCCTTTTTCCTTTGCGACCGTATCACGGAATCTGTATCACCAATTCTATTACTGCCGCCACTGTCAATTATTGGAACCGATTGAAAGAAAGCACAGCGATCTTATTAAATTCCTCGTACGTTTAATTTCCTGATTCTGTTCAAAATGTAAATACACGCAGGTATATTCTATACTATATACACTCTGTGTGTTTACATTTATGTACACATTGCGATAAAGATATATCACGAGAATATACCGTACGATCTATGAGGGAAGAAAAATTCAAATGAACCAAATAGTGTTAAATAACAGATTTGTTTCATAGACTTTTTTGATCGTTTATTAGTCGACTGCGGCAAAACTAAAAAGGAAGGGTTATAAATTTAGCAGGCTTTTGAGGATGTCCTTAGATTGTGATCGTATATTGTATATTCTTTATGCATACAAGAGCAGACGTTGTGAACGTACTGTCATGTGAAAAATTAGATTGTACTCACACAGAAACAAGTGACTGGTCTATCTAGAAAGAGATCACTTTCGGAGCTAAATTTTGACCAAAATGCATAGAAAAATGTTATTTCGAAATGGGAAACTATTACATACATCAACACATCGTTAAAAAAATATCGTTTCAATTCACCAATTATTTTTCGAGCAGGTTTGATTTAAAATTCTACAATGCCTTCCCCAGGGAGATATATTATGTGTTGTAACAATCTAAGGTTTATTAGAGATACACATTAAACTTACCTTATAATTAAGACTCGTGCGCATAGCCCTAGTTGCTTCGCACGTTGATAAAATTAAAAAAAAAGAACAATCTAAGTGCATTGTCAGATCAGATTTTCTGACGGTGCTTTCTGCAACCCAGTAAAAAACTTATAAATAATATCATCAGCTATGAATTTAATAGAACGTTATTATAAGTACGATATTAACTTTGGTCGACTTGTAATTTTAAAGTATCTATTAACTGACAATAATTGAAGATTAATTTGTTGGGTTTCGCATTGTGCAGAATATATAATAACTTATGTGAAAAGTGCTGTAAAATCAAATATAAAAAATGAATTATAACCACAGTTATCGTGCTTTTATTATCAACAATTTCTTTCTAGACTTATTTCTACTTTTATCGAAAGTAAAGAATCCCCGTTCATTTGACATACTTTAATGTATTTCTCTGGCGTCTAAAAGGCAATATTTTGTTGCAATATAACTGTTTCTTAAGTTGTATGCATACGCTTTGTACTGTAACATTCAGGTAAAATAAATACTGCAAGAACGTACGTGCAGTTTATTTTCTTTTGTTTATATCTCGTCTTATAATGATTATCAACGGTTAAAAAGTTAAAGTACAGCGCAGTTAGTAATTTATTCTATGTACATACTTGATAATAATGCTAAGCTCATAATAGATATAAAAAAATTGTAGTTTGTGTATATAGACTATAATGTACTATCATGGTGCACGAGGTGCGCTGGCCAAGTTCTCGCAAAACACTGTGCAATATATTTACACGAACCATTTCGTGTCCTTTTCCCTTTTCGACCGCGCCCTATCTCCAAGGCTAATTATGTTACAGAAATGATTTCTCCCGAGAAGTTAAGGTTACCATAAAGAAGCAGTATCCAAAATTCCATACGGATAGGTGGAATATTTTCCAAGATATTAGTGTTCAAAAATCATGATTTTGAGCATTCAATGAACTAACTGATAAATCACATAATTCATAAGCGGTCTGATGCTGAGAGCATTGACCCGAATGCTTCAACCGGCCACCAAAAATTACTGACGTCTAGTCGGTGTGATATAATGAAGTATGGTGTATACTGTATACCTGTACTATTATTAAATGAGAATATATAACTTCACAAAAAGTATGAAAATACCACCAAAAACATAAATGTCAAAAAAGTTCGATACGAAAAATCAGTGCATCTACTAGTTTTGCTGAAGAAAAGAAGTGAAATTTACGTTTTATATGATAAATAAATGACTCGTGTATGTAAATTTGCCAAGCGAAATTTGGCAGTTCTTTTTTCGGCACAACCGGCAAGCCCGTTTGTTCTTTGTATCGAACTTTACCCTTTTTTCATATTTATATTATTGATGAGATTTTATGAATAGTCACACGAATCATAACACAATTACATTCGAGATACACACTACATTTGTTGCACGTACCTCCAATTAAATAGCTGTTTTTCACTTCATAATAAGTATATATTTATACAGGGTGTCCCATAAGTCGACGTCCAAACGAAGTGAGGTGATGGGGGAGGTCATTTCCTATCAAAATAACCATAAATGTGGTTATCCAATTGTTTACGGTTCGAAAGTTATTTCAATTTTTGTATTTTTCTCTGAAATCGTGTAGTGCTAACACTAAAAAATTAATTTAAAAAAATCTATGAGTAGTTTGGTTGATTTTTTTTTTTTTAATAGGATCCTGAAGGGTCTGCCTTTCCAAAAAAAATAATTTTCATGAGCTCTGTTATCATCTGTCAAATAAAAAAAATGGTTTTGTAAACACTTTTCGGTGGCAAGAAAAATATATTTGATTTTAAATTCACGTTGACAGAAAAAAAGTGTTATAAAAAAAATTGACCAATTATCAGAAAAACTTGTCCATTTAATAGAGATTCTAACGCGGTATAGTACAACTCGTTATTCATGACAGTTTTTTTTTATAACAATTTTTTTACATGCAAGTCGTGTTTGTTAAAAAATACATTTTCGAAAATTTCAAAATCTAAGTTGGCTGGAACGACTTAAACAAATTAATACGTTCCTCTTTCATTCACTACTTCTAATGTATGCTCGCTATTCGTTTTATTACTAGTAAACCTCCGACTTGACTTTTCATTTTGTACTTTGTTATTTGGACCTGCGCTTGGTAATTTGAACTTCGATCCTGTTTGTGATTTGGACTCTCTTCAAGTTGGACGCATCAAAATGGTTTATTCCCATCGGGAGTATGCAGAAATGCACTATGTCTACGGGTTTTGTGACGAGAATGCTCGGGCTGCTGCAAGAGAATATCGGGCACGATATCCCAACCAAGAACACTATCCTGACCACAGGGTGTTCCAAAGTATACATCGGCGGTACATAGAAGGTGAAATCCCTGGGAATGAGCAAAGAGCTGGAAGACCTAGACTTGACATCGACGAAGATGAAATAATTGGAATGGTGACTGAGGACCCATCTACAAGTGTTCGTCGTTTGTCAAGACGTTCGGGAGTTTCGAAGTCCACAGTGCACCGTATTTTAAAAAGGGATCAGTTACATCCATACCATGTGCAACGTGTGCAAGCACTTTTACCCGCTGATTATAACAAAAGGGTGCAATTATGCCGAGAAATGCTACGTCGGAACAGGGAAGATCCTCAGTTTTTTTATAACATTTTGTGGGGTGGCGAATCGAACTTTCCAAGGACGGGAGTATTCAACATCCATAATTTTCACTCTTGGGATTATGTAAACTCTAGAGCTATAAGAAACGACCATTTTCAACATCAGTTTGGGGTCAACATGCGGGCGGGAATTGTTGAAGGTAAAATGATTGGGTCCCTTGAGCTACCCAGAAGGATCGGGGGCGATGAATATCTTTATTTTTTGCAAAATGATTTGGGCGGCTTACTGGAACACGTGTCGCTAGAAACACGCCGAAACATGTGGTTGCAGCACGATGGGGCTCCTTGTCACTATGCTCTAGTAGTGAGACGATACCTCAACACCGAATACACAAATCGCTGGATTGGAAGGGAAGGAACCATCCAGTGGCCACCGCGGTCACCTGACCTAAACCCCCTAGACTTCTTTTTATGGGGTTATTTCAAAGAACTGGTCTACGCGACAGAAAACCAAAACGAACATCAGCTGCGGCAAAAAATAAGAATTGCGACCAATACAATACAAAATAACGAACGGGCGTTTCGACTAATTTCGAACATTTGTTGTAACTTTAAATAAAATTTGGGTCATTTGTGTTAGACCAGCCAACTTAGATTTTGAAATTTTCGAAAATGTATTTTTTAACAAACACGACTTGCATGTAAAAAAACTGTTATAAAAAAAAACTGTCATGAATAACGAGTTGTACTATACCGCGTTAGAATCTCTATTAAATGGACAAGTTTTTCTGATAATTGGTCAATTTTTTTTATAACACTTTTTTTCTGTCAACGTGAATTTAAAATCAAATATATTTTTCTTGCCACCGAAAAGTGTTTACAAAACCATTTTTTTTATTTGACAGATGATAACAGAGCTCATGAAAATTATTTTTTTTTGGAAAGGCAGACCCTTCAGGATCCTATTAAAAAAAAAATCAACCAAACAACTCATAGATTTTTTTAAATTAATTTTTTAGTATAAGCACTACACGATTTCAGAGAAAAATACAAAAATTGAAATAACTTTCGAACCGTAAACAATTGGATAACCACATTTATGGTTATTTTGATAGGAAATGACCTCCCCCATCACCTCACTTCGTTTGGACGTCGACTTATGGGACACCCTGTATATCTGACAGTTGAGTGTTCGACCATATTGGAATCTATTTGGATTGTTTACGAAGACAACGCCTAATGCACCTACACTCACTGAAAATTACTTCGAAAAATGCTTAGAAGCTTCGCTTCTGTCGGGCGTCCTTCGACACCTTTTTTGTTACTATAGCATTTTATTTTTATGAAGAATTTGACTTTTTTACGCAAATTATCTACGAGTTCTTGGCCTGTCTTATAAAAAATAGTTAAAGTTTAATTAATATAAGGTTTGTGTAGGTACACATATTTTAAAAATCAGAACAATATTTTAAACGTATTTTACGTTATATTCGTGTAATGGGATTCTTTTTTTCAATTTCCAATATTTACATATTAATTTGAATAATGTCTTGAAGCAACAAAATGTTCAGATATTTGACTTAATATAAGTTGAGCTAAGCAAGAGCAAAGGAATCAAATGTACATGTGTTTGGTAGGAAGTCAGTTCAGGAGTCAGAACCTAGTCGATCTTTAAACGACAATTGCTCGGAATGTAAAACAGGGCACTGCGACAATGCGGCGTATTCGATTACAACTAAACTGTCTCTGTATATTACTTACCCTCTGCTGAATGTCGGTTGGATGCAAGGGTTGGACAAATGTTTAATCACTTTAAATACTCATCCTTGCGATCTCAGTTCTCAGACTCAAATTTGAGAGCTAGTAATCAATTACTTATAAACATGTAGTGCGTGCAACCTTTACGAGTTAAAGTAAAACTTGTTTGACGTAAACGTAGATATTAATTTAAAAATAAGTTTTTTTTTTACTTGATATAAAGTATTTATCAATAAAATAATTATTATTAGTATTGAACTACATAGAAATATAATAAAAAGTCTGCGTAAAAGGACTGATATGTCAAAATAAAATAAATACGTACAATAAATGTTTTTTTAGTTCTACTAATAAATGATCGATGGCAAGAAAAATTTAAATGTTGATGATGAATTTTACCACTATGAATTTTTTTGATTCCACTAATAATTTGTATATCGCAGTACGACTATTAATTTTACTGAACGATGTAATTTCCGCCCGAATGACTTCCGTTTGAAACAGTCTGAGTTACCCTTAGGCTGCACTTAAAGAAATCTTCCTTCGATAATAACTAATTAGAAATATTAATAATCACTAAGCTCAGAGAATACTGGAAATTGGTTGACCTTTATTAAAAAACTAATCATTATCTTGATTTTCACTTAACGATAAAGAAAGAAATGTGTTTTTAGAGTTTAAAGAAAAATGATACAACGTATATTTTTCTACGTTTAAAAAAAAGGAAATTTGATTTTTAAAGTATTTCGAGCATATTCTAAATAATTGTAATTTTTTATATTTACTACGGTACATACTATTGTAAAAATAGTTAAGTTTTTACTGAAATAATCGCATAGTATTTTTATTATGAAAATAAAAAGGTGAATATACGAGAGTGACAGGGTACAAGAAATGCGGTGGTCAGTGCTGATCTGAACAAGAAGAATGTAGTCATATAAGAGAGCTTTAAAGTAAGAACGTAACTGAAATATTTATTCAACGAAAAATACAATAATTTCAGTATAATATATAGTGGGGTAACAAAAAAAGCAAAATATTATACATGATCCTTTGCGTATTTTTTTAAATATTTTTGTATAATAATAATCGCAAAAACATGTAGTTTGAGTACTTAATTTGTCTTCTCTTTAATTCTTACATGAACATTTTTAAGTGTTAACTATTGGAAAATTTGTGGGCTAATACGATGTAATACTTTGCCAAATTTCAAGTTCCTACGCCATATAGTTTCTGAGAACGAAAACAGCAACCGATTGTATTTGACTGATGTACTTAAAACAGCTATACAACATACAGTTACAATTTTATTTTTTAAAACTAATGCTGGGTTGCAGAAAGGATTGTCAAATAATTTGATTTGAGAATGACCTTAGATTGTGAACACGCATATTTCTCCTTAAGAAAAGCATTGTAGAATTTTAATTCGATTCTGTTCGAAAAATAATTGATTGATGGAATTTATATTTTTTTAAACTATGTATATTTGTATTTAACATAGTTTTTTGCATAATTTTTACTTCGAAACGACTTTTTTCTACGCATTTTAATCAAAATTTGACTTGAGAAACGACCTTTTCTGTGTATATCAAGTATTTGTTTTTGTGTGAATACAATCTAATGTTGAACATGACAGGAAGTTTGAATACGACACTAGACTGTTCTAGCATTTATGAAAACTGTAATTATATTATCACAATCTAAGGTCATTGTTATGTACAATTTTTTGACAACGTTGTGTGCAACCCAGCATTAGTTTCAAGGAGAATTTCTTTGAAAATAAAATCACAAAAATACTACTAAAGATGTGTGGAATCAATCCACGAAAAATTACCAAAAATCTAGTTGCTATTAACAAAATTACCCCATGTTTAATCTCTTATGTTCTAAATAAAGTTGGATGTCAGTCATACATATCATTACGCCGCTAGATATATAATCTACTATTGCCGCATTAGTTTGGTTAAATTAATTACCAACCAAAAAACATAATTCAAAACTGCTTTTTGAACGCAAATATGGCAAAAAATACATTTGAAGTTATTTAGTCGTAAACAGACAATAGTGCGTCATTAATCTTTGCCCATCCCCGAACAATATTGTGTATACACAGTAAGTACGAGGTGAACCTTCGCGTACGTCACGTCTCGAACAAGTTGAGCGTATAACTCGACGTATAAAACAAGTGACTGAGTCCAATATGGACCTATACATGAGAGATACCATTCGCAGGGGCGGATTTACATAGGGACTAATCGTGCTCAAACCCTAGGTTCCACATGAAAGAATCATTATTATACATTTTTTCATTAACAATAATAAAATATCATTAAAAATAAAAATTATCATTATCATTTATGAATTTCGATAGTTTTTTTTGGTTAATTTTGACCATTTTTTTATTGAATTTTGCCAATTATTGAATGAATTTTTGAAATTTTTTTTGATGAATTTTGATAATATTTTGGGGGGACTTCATCAATTTTTTGCATGAATTTTAACAAATTTTTTGGCTAAATTTTGTCAAATTTTAGGAGTGAATTTATACTATGATTTCCTAGTCAGGTCATCGAGTTTCAACCCTGATTTTGATGTTATTAAAAATAAATTTTAAATCTTCATCTAACAAAAAATGGGATCCCATCAATAAAAGCCCTAGGCTCCGAAAAACCTAGATCCGCCCCTGAATATACATGTGCCTGTGTAGACGTGTTTTTCTTAAAATAAACCTCGATTTCAAATATATTGTACTATGAAAAGACGTGAAAATACCAGCAGGCAAAGCGAGTGCTTGAGAGAAAAAAAATTGCTCGATCTTGCAAACGTATATAAATTGGTAGTTTTTATTTTGTCAATCGCACATAACAGTTGAAGTTTAATTTCGTCAAGCTGAACATTCTTTATTATTCTTTGTCGCACAAACGAAACTTTGTGAAGATAATTTGATGGATTCAGTTTGTAATTTTCATAGTCTAATTTGTATAAACTGGATTCAAACTAATTCGAAATAAAATTCATACATATTTTTTTTTTATTTTCCTTTTCTTTATATTAGTGAATAATATGAACAAAAAAGTACAATGTATGTTATACATATATATTTAAAATTATTAATATGAATTCCGAAGAATGAAATTAATGCATGCTCATATTTATAATATATTTTTCTTCACACCATGCCGAAAGTGCGTACTTTCTACTTCGATTTTAATGTCGAAAATCTAATATTTATGCACTGCTGGAATTTCTCGCATGCCGTCTGTAATTGCGGGCCGAAACTGTTTTCTCATGCATACTGACACGAAAGAACGTACTTTCGGCATAGTATGAAGAAAAATAGTATTCACTATACGGCCAGAAAGTTGAAATTTCTGCACTGCATGACACATGATTCCCTTGGCTTCGCCTCAGACATCAGGTTACGCGCAGTGCAGGAATATCAACTTTCCACCCTTACGGTGTAATATGCTACATTAAAATACATGAGACGATTCAAGACACTAAATATGTCTGAGTTTGAAGCAAAACCCCTCAATTATTTGTTGTATTAGTAAATTATATACGCTTAAAACAGTTTATTAAATGCTGGAAGTTAGCAATAGTAACATTTATTATCAAACTATGTGAAGATTTTTTTAAGACTCACTAAATTAACCTACGTTTCTTTTAAACTAGTGAACATTTTTTACTCATTTACCGGTTCGGAGCAGTGAATTCTAAATATAGCTACCTAAAATGCATCATACTGTCATCATTCGGCTTTAATGGAGGAATATACGTAGACAATTAATTGGTAAATGCTAACTTTGACAAGTGCAACCATATTCGCGTGGAGAGGGTTCCGTACCATTACTTTTTCTGTGAATACTTTAAGACTTAAGATTTTCATTTAAGTGTTCTTGTAAACTGTGTGTGAAGTCCTATACTCCCTATTTTTTCCAAAATTTTAGGCTGAATAGTTTCGATTTATATATATTTTTTTATAGTTTTTAAACTACTTTTGCATTTTAAAATCATAAATATATATATATATATATATATATATATATATATATATATATATATATATATATTTCTACTTCTTATAACGAGTCCTTTCATTTGATATGTCACAAATGCACTATAAAATGATTGTTTTCAGTATTTTAATTTGCCCCCCAAAATTTACTCCCAAAATCGAAATTGCGAAATTCCGTAATTGGACTCTATATATGTACCAAATTTCAATTTTTTTTATCGAGTGGGTATAGACAAAATAAGCTGTGAGGGATGGACACGAGAGTGATTCTATTAGGGTTCCGTTTTTTCAACGGGTGTGTGTAACCGTCATGATATTACCAAAGATATAAAAATTGTTTTGTTTATTTCCGAAAATTGAAACTTAGCAGCACTAGTTTTTAATCTATCGCAAAAAAGGTTGAACAGGAGACTAGTAACTTACGTTTTAAATCAATATGATAGTTTTGCAAGGTTGCAGAAAGTTAGCCTAGAGCTGAGCTATTAATCTCTTTACTTAATCTTGAATCTCGCCTATCGATAAACGAGACTTTAATAAATCATCGAATTACAGTTTGAAAACAGTCAACTTTTCCATTTTACGAAGCTGGTTAGTTTTTTGTCGCCGGTGACTTCCATATTTACCCAGCAGATTGTTAGAGAAAGTATTTCAAAGTCAAAAATATTCCATTGTTTTAATTTAAGTAGATTTAATAGATTAAAATAATGTACGCGTATTCGCAAACCATATTATTAACAGTAGTTTAGACCGCGCACATTTACAGAATACGACCAGCACAGCACAGTTCGCGAAGTTACCCATGTTATTTAACGGAGTAGCGCACATTAGACCAGTACCTGCGTCGGCAACGACCATCAGTTGGTCGCCTGCAATTTCTGTCTAGCCGTGCTGGACCGATCTAGTGTGCTGATAATGTGTCGTTTTCATTAATTGATTTGCATTGATAAAACTACTTGAAAACTGCAAAGTGTCTACTGCACATCACGATTCACGAAACCTGCACTAAAGTTTGCTCATTTATGATGAATCATCGTGCATGCTACAAGTTTGACTGTGTTGGTCGTGCAGGTTTATGCTTGACAAGTGTGCGCAGTCCTTAAGAATTTCGGTTTTTCAGTCTTTTTAGGGTTTCGTACATCCGATGAAAAAACTATTATAGGATCACTTTCGTGGCTCTCTGTCCTTCTGTCACAGCTTATTTTCTTCTAATCTATTGAACGAAAAAAGTTGAAATTTGGTACATATCTAGGGTTAAATGATCCAATCACGGACGTATGGCGTAAATAAACGAATTTAGATTTTGGGAGACAAATTAGAAAATTAAAAAAAATATATAATTTTCAAGTGCATCATGTGCCGTATCAAATAAAAGGACCAGTTATGAAAAATACAAATTCATTTCTTTTATAATTTTTTGCTAATAACTATCAATTTCGTTGATATAAAAACGCACTCTGTATTTTTCAAGCTACGTCACTGCTGTGTGGTAACTTATTTGAACTATTTTAACAGTGTTCATTTTGACACAATCACGGTGATCCGATAACTAAAATACAAATAACTACACAACATTGCGATGATCTCAGTAGGGTGATAGTGCTGTACGTACATTACACACACAAACACACGACGTACTTATGAATGTGTATGGAATCCTAAAACGGCGATTCGCAAACTGAGGTTCGTATGTCTGAAGGAGTCTATGGACTCATCTCTGGTGTAAGTGGGCAAATTTATATAGTTCGGTGATCGAACAACAAATCTTCTTGGTTTTCGGGCTTGTAGACTATGGTTCATTGGTATTTCTACGTAACGTTTCATCTGCAACTGTGGTAGACATTATCAAAGACGATGTGGCAGCAAGCGAAATTTTCTTCTAGGCGGCTCACAGACAATTGCATCGATGAACGGTTTTCTCCCTTCATTTATGCTCATCGTGTTAGTATTCTCTGCTCGGTCGTAATTCTTTTCGACCGTTCCGCTTAGTGCTGGTGCTCAGGTTTTACTTGGATTGAAGCCTTCATCCTTTCGGTTGAAATTTTGCGCGTTTTTGTGTATTTCCATGGCCACACTGTAGAGAGTGTCCCAAATTGCTTGAGTTTGGCAGTTTTCCGTATTTCCAGACCAGATAGAGAAAAACTGCCCTACGAGTCTAGAGCTTGATTTTTATGAAACGTCGACTGGAGAAAACCGCATTTCGATATCTCTATCCGTTTCTGAGATATCGGCAAAAATTGACAATTGACCGATTTCGAAAAAATGTCATAACTTATTTATTTGAGGATATTTTTTCAAACGGTAAAAACTTTCTACAGGCACTTTTCGACGTAGAACAAGATACATTTGTCAAAAAAAAATATCGCTTACCAATTGTTTGATATCAAGGTCAACTTTGTTATTTCAGATAGGAACCATAGTTGGCTTTGACTTCAGAAAATCGGAAAAAATAGGCTTTCCGAAAATACGTATGTCAAGTCATGTCTTGTTATCTTTGCAGTCAATATAACACATTTCTCTTTAAAAATGGCATTTTGGTAACATTTTAACAAAGTCGGCAAAGCAACTTGATATTATATATATATATATATATATATATATATATATATATATATATATATATATATATATATATAATATCAAGTTGCTTTGCCGACTTTGTTAAAATGTTACCAAAATGCCATTTTTAAAGGGAAAACTGCCAAAATCAAGCAATTTGGGACACCCTGTACATATGCAGATAGTAACTCGATGTTCTATTAGTAACTTGGTTTTTTTCGAAGAGGATTTTGTGCCTTTGATAACGTCTACCGCAGCTGTAGAAATAGCAATGGACCACGATCTACAAACCCGAAAACCAAAAAGATTTGAATAAACGCTAGCCCTGACTTATATGAACGCTGCTCTGCAAATAGTTATGTGTTGTTTACACTACACACTACAGAAGTGAAACTTATTTACGTAAAATTTAAATTGTATAAATTGACATTTACGCTTCAAAAAAATTAAATAAATAAATTACTCTTGATATATTAGTGTATGTCCGCGACAGATTTGCTAATGTCAAAGGGTTCCGTAGGCGAAAATGTTTAGGAAACGCTACGCTAGAGCATGGGTGTGTTTATCAACGTCTCTCTGTAGTAGCGGTACTGCACAAGCATTCTCTCTCTACCTAATTTCCCTAGTGTAATATAATTCGTGGACCAACTGGCAACAACGTTCTATGTTGTCAGCATCGTTTCAAAATAAATCCTTCCATTGTATTTATACATCGTGTTTTACACTAACATCTGTTTTAGTTACATTTATCCTTACATTCTACATATTATTATGCCGATGTGTGGCTAAGAATTGCTTTGTACAGTAGAAGTCCGTTATAATGACATGTTCGGAAAAAAATTTGAAGTAAAAGTTCTTTACCCACTTTTACCCATTTTTACGCTGAAGTTAAACTATTATAAAATCACATTTAACCAGATACAGGTGAAGGTATCGTGCACCCATTTTTTAAATGATTGCAAAAAAATATTTAAAAAACTAACAAGTCTGCTCGTACTTAAAATGTGTAAACATGTTAATAGTTCTCTGAAAATAAATTGAAGTGTGCTAGGGATTTGGTTTATCCATTTCAGTAAAATACGAATTATTTATTTATTTTAGTTAATAATTTGTTTTTATTTATTTATTAAAAAAATGTTAACACTCGCTAAATCGCTCGTATTAACATTATGTCACACCTCAAGATATTACCTTTCAATACAAACGAGATACAATTTTTTAATTGTTTTTTTTAACTTAGATATATGTCATTCTTTTAAATTTCCGAATAATTTCAAAGCTTGACTCATTTGTTTCATTTATTATACATGCATTAATTCAGTCAAATAAATTATAATTTATTATAAATCAATTTTAACCAAAAATTTATCGGTTAAATTCTATAAATAGATTATGACATTCTTTTTACCTAAATATACAATTGGAAATTTAAAACTCCAAAATTTACACTATTACGTGCGTACGCGTAAGAAGGATGGAGATCGGTAGGAGTGAGTAGGAAGAGAGTAACTTCACTTATAACAGAATGTCGTGAGCTGGGAAGATAACGCAGTTGTTAAGCTACCCCCTATCAACAGCTCTGAGCTCAGCGTGATGCACTATCCCCTCTGTGCTGAAACAATGACAATAAATTTCAGTTAAAGTAGTTATAATTGACTCCGAACAGGCAGATCTGTAAAAAACAACAGTTAATTTATTGTAGAGGAGCAGCTGTAACTTGTACATGCATCTGTCGACATTAGTCATTTACTTGATCCTCTTTTGTTATTTAATTGAAATTTGTAGTCAGCTGTTATATCCCGTAAAACATTTCATAAATACTATTTCTTTAAACTCAAAAATATGTTTTTATTAGAAACTAGTATGAGTGTTTTTATATATATAACGACACAAAGTAGCACGCAATTACAAATTCACTTAAAGTCGCAAAGTATTATAACATTCACATCGAAAAGTTATTTGGGAAATTTTTAGTTTGCCATATGGCGAGACCTGGGAGTCGGACAAAGTTTCACATCATTCTAAGCTGCGCTTGGCGTCATTTTTGGTTATATATAAGTACTTATACGAGGGTAATTATTTTTGAAAGTGTTAATTGATTTTAATGAAATTTGATACACCTGTTTGAATCCATTACCGTACAAAGTCTATTTAAAGGGTAGTGTTTAAGGGTTGAAAAATGTTTTTAGGCCTAAAAATACTCAAAACTGTTCCTGAAGCTGCGAGACCAAGAAATAGATATTTACATTAAGTATTAAATATATAATTATGTGATAGTGGGAAGACCCATTCCAAAAGTACTTTTGGAATGGGTCTTCCCACTATCACATAATTATGGATTTCCAAAACTTCTCGCCATACCTACCTAACAATTAAATATATAACCTTTTGGCCGATTTTAGATCTATGTTGCCGGTGTCTTTACTGACAGCTTTTCATAACCGTAATTTTTATTTCCATATAAGTACAGAGTATACGAAAGTAATTTTAAAATGAACAATTAACATGAATATAAGAGAAATCTGGATCTTTCACAGGTAACGTAGTATATCTTAATTAACCGTTTCTTATTTTACAATATAATTGTGTAAATTATGTAATTTTACGCTCTAGGTTAACGTGATGATGATTTATGAAATGAAAGTCGCGAAGGATTTTCGTAATTTTGTGTACCGTGTTCCCGCTGTCGGATCAGTTTCTTGCTGGGTTGCCTAGGGAAGTGATTGAAGTCTCTATACTTTGCTGAAAATTTCATCCTCTATAAAATAACACACGGGACCAATCTGAAGAAAAACAATTAAAAACAAGTTAGCGAAGAAAATGTGAGATTGTAATTAACTTATTGAAAGAAAAAATTCAATGACAAAATGGCGTACTATTAATTTAAAAGAATAAAAAAACCCCGGGTCGCAGTGCCAAAACCCTGCCGACAATATAGTGTATTTGCTTGTATAGGGCCGTGTGGTTTTATACTTTTATTATGTGAAATTAAGTTTGTTTTTGGGCAAAATAAAAAAATTAACCCCTTAATACACCCCTTAAAATAACATTTTTTTTCTTAATTGTAATATTATTATCCATCTAACGTCTACACCGAATTAAATACACCCTTCAATAAATAAATCACTATCTGCAAACTAGTTTATTTTAAGAATTTAAGAATTAGATTTGAGTTTATTTTCATAAAATTTGTAAATCCGGTCCTGTCGGGCCGATTTTATTGAAATTTTGGGGACACTTTTTAATTACTACCAGAGGGTTAAATTTCAATTTTGAAACGATTCGGAGAATTTTTTCGGTATTTTGGGGCCCAAAAACATTTTTCCACCCCTAAAAACTACCCTTAAAATAGCCCGATTAGGCCCATTTTAAATAGGCTTCTTGCGGTGATGGATTTCAACACTTGGACCAAATTTAGTTGAAATCAATTAACTCTTTCGAAAGTTATTGCCCGCACACATATATATATATATATATATATATACGTATATATATATATATATATATATATATATATATATATATATATATATATATATATAAATATATATATACATATATATATAAACATTTTTAAAAATGGTGCCAAAGTGTTTAGGAGGTTATGAAACGTCGAGAAATTTTGGTCCGACCCCTAGGTCCCGCCATCCGACCGACGCCAATAGTGTATGTTGCCATATGGCAAATACACTAATAACATAATTTAAAAATGAAATTTAATTTGTTAATGTTTGATTCACATTTGCCTGAACGTCGCAATATTATTAGTAAAGATAGACAGATTGCAATTCCTTCCTTTTGTTACTAAAAGATCTCTATCTAATAATTTATACCGATTTCTTTACTAAAGCAAAATAAATGAATTGTATTTCAAACATAGGAAACTGCCATTGATGACGCATATAGTTTTTATCACACGACACATCATCATCAATTGGAATTTTCTGCTAAAGCGTTTCGTTGTTCTATATTTTGAGATCATCCCCATTTCATTATAATTACTTTTATATCCTATTTAAAAAGAAATAAAAATATTTTTAATTACAAATTCTTTTCCATAGTATATGGCATTCCTTTACCATTTTTCATTGTGCTCGTTAAATCGGAAATGATTAATGTTAAACAGTGTTTTAATTTGTATGTTCGTATAGTTGCAAATAAAACAGTGAATCAAAGACCTCCCAGGAGGTTCATAATTTTTACACATCGTCACACATTATAAATGTCAAGAGTCACAACAATCCAATGTGTACAATATATACTCATTAACCATTTATCACACATGTAATTACTACATAAATTACCATCCGATCATCTTTCACCCAATGAAATTATACTATTGTAATATTAGATGTGTTTGGTATATGAGAGTAAGGTAGATAACTCAGCGAAATTTACTTCGAACAGTGTACGTTAGGTTTACCACATGGGTACACTTATAACAAACGGACTAGTGACAGATTTCACAACAAGGTTTAGATTTAGATTAGAGTTAGAACAGAAAGACGAGTTGTTATTATATTTTAAATTTTTTATGTTGCTTTTATATTGAAACTGATTCATTTTGAGACACTAAAAATGTAAGAAACAGATAATGAAAAATGTGATTCGTTTAACAATTGTCACATTCAGATATGTCACCTGATTTACTATACTCTATGTCAAGGACCTTTTTTTCAGGAACGAATAGAGATATCAAATTGAAATTAATAGTCAACAGAAATTCCAAATAAAAATATAAAAACATTTTTTTCCTACTTATTATAAAATAATGACTTAAGCCATGTCACATTAGGTTACCGCCTGGTAACATGGTTTCCATGAAACGATTCCGTAAAGTGAACTGAATTCGATTGAATTCGAATCGGCAGCGCTGATTCCAACTAGTATAGCTGTATAGTAGGAAATGTCTTAAGCAATACTGGAATCCAGCCAACGTCATACTTAACCACATGTAAATTTCGTGAATCTGGGAATAACCTATTATGTCTTTGATCGCCGAATTCTTTTACCGCAATCTGGTGTTGAGTTTCATAATATTCCCAGAAGAGGTAGAGTGTCACGTGACTCTTTTTCTCGCTATCTGTATCAGATAATGTGTAATTCATGTAGCGGATACTAACGCTGTTTTTTTAGTGATTTACCTCAATCACTAAGTACGAAGGTAGTCCTTGCTCAAGGTGACGGCTGTCAACCGTATTTCCGATACGTGTTTCCGAGGTCCTACGGCTTTATAATACTTTTGCATTTTTAAAAGCTGAATATTTCGTTTATCACCATAGCGACAGTGGTATCTAAATATCAGAGGAAAAATATCAAACAATATTTATTTCAAACTCATTTGAAAGCTTAAAAAGTAACATTGTCTGTCATTGTAATGGTATAACAAAAAAGGACGAATTTTTAAAAATATTTGATACTAAAAATAGAAACTCCGTTTTTCAGTCAAACTAATTATACAGAAACAGTAATGCAAATATATTTTTTTGATCATAATTCTCACAAAAATATTTAATATTTTTGTGTGATAAAGTTCATATAACAAATAATTTGCTTTTTAATATAAAATAAATCTTTCCCCTTTCAGATAATTAATAAGATATTTTTTTAAATACCACCAGTTTAAAGACCCCTTTGAAATATGGGTCTTTCAACAAGGACGGGTCGATGTTGAAATTGAATAAAACAAGCTGTGTGTGAGATATTAACGAAATTATTTTTTTATTTGAAAGACCCATTTATGCCATAATGTATGGAATATGACATCGTTCAAATGTTCGCCGCGGATCCGAGAGGTCCAATTTTCAATGACTTTACTGCATAGATCCGGCTGAATCTGAGCGATGGCTTGCGTTATATTCTCGGCCAATCTGGCGATCCTTTGACGTAAGGGTGTTGATCGGTTGTTTACCGAACCGGTCGTCTGGAATTTGGCCACCAAACGTTGGAGAGTCGACTTTGAAGGGCCACCGCGTCTGCCGTAAAATGGACGCAATGCGCGCAACGTTTGCGCTAACGAACGCTCATTTTGATAATAAAGTTTTATCATTTGAACATGCTGCTCAGTCGTGTAGCTTGCCACTGACTGAATAAGAAAAAACAGATTTGACAGATGCCACCAAAACAACATGGCCGCCACAAATTGTCAACATCGACCCGTCCTTGTTGGAAGACCTGTTACCCTTAATGACGGCTTCGCGGTTGTAAAATGACCGTTTTGCACTGGTGCGTAAATTAAAATGAAAGAAATGCGATTTACAAACAAAAAACATAAAATACTATTTTCTCCAAAAACATCCTTAAAGATTTAAATGCAATAATATGTTCCTGTTGATAACTTATAATGAAATTTGTTTCTACTTGTTGGAATGTATGATTAAAACTAATAAGTTTTAAGTAATTGAAGATGACTGCTGTATGCAGTCGATATCAATCACGGAGAGCAATAATCCAAAAAAAACGTACATTAGCAAATTTAATGACTATGAATATATAACTCTTCACATAAAAAAACTGTTTATGACTAAATGCAGTATTGAGCAAATATTGTACTAAAAAGTAGGTAAGTAATACATTTATTTCTCCTCTATAACATTTTAAAGTGTGGAACATCACCTATGTTATATTTAATTAATCGAGTGTCCCACGGTTTTAAAAGCTTTAGAACGGAAAGATATTCATTTTCTACTTTTTATTATTAGCTTTTAATTTTTCTACACATATGTACATATATTTTATATTAATTGCTGATTCCTACAAACGGAGATTTCATTTTTATTGATTAATATTAACCATACTTGAACACGCTGTACCACTCGTATTCACGGAGATGTACACATTCTGTGTTGTATGTATATTGATAGAAATGCATGGAATATGATTGCAATGTTTACCGTATTCTGATTGCTTGTGACATGAACGGCTTCAGGAACGTACGTATGCTTTCTGGAAATTTGTAACGGAACAACTACATATTATATACTACATGTGTAACCGTAATGCCAACTAAGCGAAACAAAAACACTGTTCCAATCTATGAATGAACGATAACGAAACCGTAACGAAACTCTTCGTAACGGTTGCGTGCGCATGCGTTGACTTTACACTGTTTTGTGACGATACAAACGTTAACTTCAGAAAGAGAAGCAGAGATTGAATCAATATCTGAGGCTAACAGCATCTACTCATATATTGCACATCAAATATCAGTTGTTAAACTCGAATGCCGATTCCTTGTTCCAGAATTATAACCAATGATAAGAGTTGATAACCTTATTTTTTGAAGAAAAACTTCTTATGTGATACTTTGATGATTTAAGGGATAGACAAGATCGCGACGGTATCTGATATCAACGTTCTCTCTCTCGCTAATACACTCGCCCCCCATACACTAAGAAAATTTGTTGAAAAACCAGTGCTACTAACTATTTATTATGTATATATACAGTCAAATATTCAATATGGAATATTTTTTTATGGTAACTCATGCCATACAAAAAGTTTACTTCTGCTTCAAAAAAGAGCTCTAAGAGCAATATGTAACATGGCTCCGACTTCATCATGTAGACCATTGTTTAAGGCGTTGAAAATTTTGACTGTGTATGACCTATACATACTAGAATGTGCAATATTTGTCAAAAAATTTCCAAACTTATTTGCAAATAATATCCACACACATAATTATACCACCCGAAATAAAAACAAGCTAGTACCAAAAGCAACTAGTCTGTCAACGATAAATAAAGGACCGCTAAATTCATTAATAAAAATTTATAATAAATTACCGAATGAATTAAAATCTCTGCCTATAAATAATTTAAAAAAAAGAATTAAATCACTATTATTAAATTACAGTTTTTATTCTATTGAAGAATTTTATTCAACTATAGTTTAATGTTTTTTTATGACATATTCTATATATTTCTGGACATATTTGTGTGTATTTCTAATACGGATGGAATAAAGTGTATATTATTATTATTATTATTCATACTCTGTCAGCTACCACGTCCGTTTTTCTCTCAGTCCGTATATATAACACACAGTGTACCAACGTTGCCGCAAAATAATAAGACTGATAGTACGACTATCAGACAAATATAATGTGCCACGTTATAGTATAAAATAATTCTATAAATATTTTTCACAAATTAGTTTTTATTAGACAAACGTGATATAATAGGCAAAATATATCAAGTTTATCTAATTAATTGTCTAAAACAAGTAAAATGTTTGCTTCTAACATCAAAGTAGCTTGAAGCCGGTTCTGTTTGTCATACATACATAGCGAGGTACAAAACTAAGAGTACGTTGCAGATTAAGCCTTCATCTGCATGACCTGTTAAAACTGCATAACGTGATTTCAACGGATTCGAATTTCTGTATAGTTTGCAAGAGTCGGATTTCTGAACATTTTTGACAAAAAACAAAAAACACAAATATTTTGAATATCACTACAGCATACTGCCATTATAGTAGTCATAATTTTTATTAGTGTATTTGCCATATGGCAACATACACTATTGGCGTCGGTCGGATGGCGGGACCTAGGGGTCGGACCAAAATTTCTCGACGTTTCATACCATCCTAAACACTTTGGCACCATTTTTAAAAATGTTTATATATATATGTATATATATATATATATATATATATATATATATATATATATTTATATACGTATATAAATATATATATGTGTACGCGCGATAACTTTCGAAAGAGTCAATTGATTTCAACGAAATTTGGGCCACGTGTTGAAACCCATCACCGCAAGAAGCCTATTTAAAATGGGCCTAATCGGGCTATTTTAAGGGTAGTTTTTAGGGGTTGAAAACTGTTTTTGGGCCCCAAAATACCGAAAAAATTCTCCGAATCGTTTCAAAATTGAAATTTAACCCTCTGGTAGTGATTAAAAAGTGTCCCCACAATTTTAATAAAATCGACCCGACAGGACCGGATTTACAAATTTTATGAAAACACTAGTTTACAAATAGTGAATTATTTACTGAAAGTTGTATATAATTTGGTATAGAAGTTCGATTGATAATAATATTGCAATTAAGAAAAAAAAATGTTATTTTAAGGGGTGTATTAAGTACTCAATTTTTTTATTTTGCTCAAAAACCAACTTAAGTTCGCATAATAAAGCCACACTGCCTGTATTAGTAAATACACTATATTGTCGGCAGGGTTTTGGCACTGCGACCCGGGTTTTATCTATTGCAGTGTTTTCCACACTTATTCTATCGGGAAACTATAGGATTTACAAAAAAATTAAGAACCCAAATTATATTTATATTTTACAAACGGTTTAATATAAGATAAATTAAACCAAAAACTATCTTGGCGAAAAATGTTTTAAGAAATAACAGGAAAAAATATTACTTTTTAGTTAAATAACGTTGAACATTTTTGAACAATCTTTATATGTATGTCTGGTATAAAATTTCTAAAAATGCACCCAGTGCAAATTACAGGTTCTAAACCCAACAGAGACTGGTAGCAACTCGAAGGAAAATACCGTTACCGAAAAGAATTATTGTTTCCCTAATATCCCGTCATTTTTTGGCGATTGCATTTACACGAGTGAATTTTCAATGTAGTTTAATTACATAGGGTTAAATATTTTTTTCAAATTGGTCTTTTTATACAAACGATTGCCGGCTTGATTTTTTCCAATGCTATAAAGTAGCGAGCTATTATATTTAGGAATTTGTTAAAGTGAATATTTATCAACTTTTTAATTTGTCCCTTTTTTTCACCCACATAGCTTTATTTTATGGACGTATGTGTGTGCATATTAAATGCAATTTCTCACGTTTCGGAAATAACTAATTTCTATGAAAAATCTCAATCTTTGATGACAATCCTTTACAATAAATTAGAAATATGTATCATTCTTCCCTACGACTTTTAGTCAAGTGTTTAAACAGTTTATTCGATCTAAATAAACGATTTAGCATTACATAAAAACTAGAAAATTAGTGCAAGTTTTGCACAAGTTTTTGTGCAGAAAAAAATAAATTTGAAAAAATTATTTAGGAAGCCAATTTTGTCAGTATTTTTAACATAGCTTGGAAACAAAAAACTTCAAAATGTTAATTTTTCTT
Source organism: Venustoraphidia nigricollis (assembly GCA_034508555.1). NCBI lineage: Eukaryota > Metazoa > Arthropoda > Insecta > Raphidioptera > Raphidiidae > Venustoraphidia > Venustoraphidia nigricollis. The sequence continues at coordinate 516,712 of JAVRKA010000019.1, read as the reverse complement.
CCCGTGATTCAAAATCTAGTGACGTGCTGTAAAGAAATTTTTCGATTAAATTTTTAGGGCAAAAAATGCTTTTTGAAATTTTTAAGCAGCACGCCAAATTTTGTGAAGCTAAATGCTTAATAAAAACAGAAATAATATCAATTTTGCGACCAAAACTCGAAGTCTATTATAATTATTGTTCAGTAGAAATTATCATTCACCACGTTAAGTAGTTTGCTAATTGTTAAAACTTCCCAAATAACATGCTTCACTATAACGAAGGTAGTTCAAAGTTTGTTTCAAAAGTTTATCACAGCGTGAAATAAATTTTAAAAAATCTTGTGTTAAGTAGATCTTGCACTTCAAAATACAATCAACAATAATATTATAAGCTAACTAATAAAACTATAACATAGCTTAGCTCTAACTTTTCGTTAACAACAATAGTAACTATTTTCGCCCATTAGAAACCACTAAATTAAATATGAACTTTAAAGTGTCATAACTTCAAAAACTATTCATGCTACGATATAATCAAACACTTCCTTCATAAATAATATTTTTAAAGAGATTGTCTGGCAAAAAACATCATTATCTACTGTCACAACTATAAAAAAAATAAAACCGCAACACATCACAGATTTGTCAAGGAACGAGTAACATGTGTAACTTACAATGCGTTTTTTTTTTTAACTAAGTCAGCTTAAATAGTATATTACACCACAAGAGCGGAAAGTTGAATTTCCTGCACTGCGCCACATGATGCCCGAGGCTAAGTCGAGGGCATCATAATATGTCGCGCAGTGCAGGACTTTCAGTTTTCTGCTCGTGTGGTGTATACTGTTTTTCTTCATACTATGCCGAAAGTATGCACTTTCACCAATATATAGAAAAACTATAGAAATGTTGAGTTTATACACGTAATGACACATGCAAACTAATGTCAGTATAACACCCAACGGTGTTGGTGGATAAAAAACAATTTTTTCTAATTTAAATGGAAATTTACCTCATTCATTCATAGCTCTCGCTACTGAGATGATTCATGTCTTTAAAAAATCAACTCTCGCATGTAGTGAATTTGATGTTGCAATTTGCTTTATTATGATGAATTGATTGTTTAGATATCGCATGTAGGGTGATTGATAACTCATTCCGCCGCGAAAGTGGAAAGATTCGGGTTTAAGTCCCGACGGTGTTGGTGGATAAAAAATAAATTCTTCTAATTTAGCATTTAACAATGAATGTTTAAACAACCAGATGCTACTTACAGGCGTACATCTATGGGCCAACATGTCGCCAGTTTCAGCGTCTCTCGTATCAGTGCGCATAACAAAATAGACGATATGAATGTAATTGCAGCTTGTCATAACAACAAATCAGAAAGTACGTACTTCCGGCATAGTATGAAGAAAAAACTTTTTTAAATTAAACTAAAAATCGTGAACTGTTTAGTCCAAAAAAAAAAACATTAACCGACGCATGCTACTCTGGATGCGTTGCTAGGAATTTTAAAGTTCTTATCAGTTTAAAAATATATTATGTCGTGAGTTATAAACGTAAACAAAAAATTCCCGATAACTGTTTTACGATTTTTGTATGATTTTTTTTCTACTCTCCCGTTTTCTTTGTTTTTATTTTCTACTAAAAATTTACGAAAGAAATTATAAAATTATCAATATCTAATAGGACTTTCTTATTGAAGTTATTTTGTTCCAATATCATAATTTAACTTTATTTAATATATTTGGGTCAACATGGTTTAGCGCTGTCAATAAAGATTGTACAAAAGTTTAAGGTGACTTTTTCATCCGCATAACTCCACCTTAGGAACGGTTGGATGTGTGTGTGTGTGTGTGTGTGTGTGTGTATGAAAATGCATTTATGTTTCGGAAATCTCTAATTTCTAGAAAAATTCGTGTTCAATATTTGATATTAATGCTTCAAAATAGACTAGAAATATGTATCATTCTTCTTATATGATTTTTAGTCTTTTTACAATTTATTTGCCTTAAACAAATGATTTAAAATCGGATAAAAATGAGTAAATTGGCACAAGTTTTACACAAATTTGTATAGGCACAGAAAAAATTAAATTTTAAAAAAATCAATTTGACAGCATTTCTTAACCCCCGACGCAAAAACAGGGGTGTTATAAGTTTGACCGCTATGTGCGCGTGTGTGTGTATCTGTCTGTGGCACCGTAGCTCTTAAACGAGTGAACCGATTTGGATGCGATTTTTTTTTACTTGAAAGCAGATTTCCTTGCAGTGGTTCTTAGACATAACTTATCAAAATCGGTTCAGCCGTTTCAAGGTCATCAGCTCTTTTCTTAGCTGCGGTAGAGATCTTAGACGCATAACGGGTATTTTGTAACTAGGTTTTTAATTTTAAAATAAAATTTAAATTAAAAATTTAAAAAACCCCAAACACAAAAAACCTATAAAAAGTTGAAAAATAAAATTTCTGGGGCTGGTCCTTTAACTTCAATATTTAAATATTTTTTAGAATAGAATAGGCTTTATTTGTGAATCACATTAATTATTTAATTAGTAATATTTTGTGATTCAAGCGTCGTCGCGTCGAGGGACCGCTAAATAAATAAAATAAAAAACAGAATACAAATAATGATACAAAGAAATATGCAATTTAGGTAAATATAAGTGGGTACTCTATCTAGGTCCCCCGACGCGACGACGCTTGAATCACAAAATATTACTAAGTTAAAGGATTAGGCCCAGAATTTTATTTTTTAACTTTTGTAGGTTTTTTTGTGTCGGGGGTTTTCTAAATTTTCAATTTAATTTTTTAACATAAGTTTGTAAAGGGAAACTTCAAAATGTTAATTTTCCTTCCCGCGATTCGAAATCTCGTAACATGCTGTGTTATAGTGTGTTATATATAGTGTGTTATATTCGCGAATATCACGTTTTTTTATTCACTTTTTAAGGCAAAAGTATATATTTTTTGAAATCTTAAAGTAGCAGGTCAATTTTGTGAAGTTTGGTGCTTAATCACAGCTAATAAAAACAGTTACAAAATGAATTTTGCGACTACAGTTCGAAATTTCCCCAGAGCATATTTTATGATCTGATCTTAAACACAAAGTTAAATATTCAGATATTTCAGAAATGCATTTCTGTGAACAATGTCGATCACAAAAAATGTTAAATTGTTTCCATCTACAATGAGTTTATGGTACAAATGTGTGAAGTATAAGTTTTGACCTAAAAGTTTCCGATGCACTTTAGTTCAACGTATATTGTAAGCGCATACGTACCGCTGGCTATGTATTATCTATGGCCACAAATCCTACACTCTGCATAATATAATGTTAATTTCATGCGAAGCTAGGCAAAGTTCTAAGATCTGTTTAATGCACATTGTTCAACAATGTTGAGAATCACTTCTCACAGCTTTAGAAATATTAAGTTTAAAAAAACCCGGGTCGCAGTGCCAAAATCCTGCCGACAATATAGTGTATTTGCTTATACAGACTGCGTGGCTTTATTATGCGAACTTAAGTTGGTTTTTGGGCAAAATAAAATAATTTGACTCCTTAATACACCTCTTAAAATAACATGTTTTTTCTTAATTGCAATATTATTATCAATCGAACCTCTATACCAAATTATATACAACTTTCAGTAAATAATTTACTATCTGCAAACTAGTGTTTTCATAAAATTTGTAAGTCCGGTCCTGTCGGGCCGGATTTATTAAAATTTTAGAGACACTTTTTAATTATTACTAAAGGGTTAAATGTCAATTTTGAAACGATTCTGATAATTTTTTCGGTATTTTGGGGCCTAAAAAATTTTTCAACCACTAAAAACTACCCTTAAAATGGCCCGATTACTTCCATTTTAAATAGGCTTCTAGCGATGATGGATTTCAACACGTGGGCCAAATTTCGTTAAAATCAATTAACTCTTTCGAAAGTTATTGCCCGCACACGTATATATATATATATATATCTATATATATACACGTATATAATACACTAATAACTGAGGGGTTAAGCGTGGATTGCTTTTGTGCTTTTTAAGAAGTTGATGAGTTCAGCTTACACAACACACAGGATAGAAAATCACTACAGTTTTGAACTAAATAATATTAAAACTATACTTCTTTTGAGTGTTGAGTTTAGCAGACAACGAAAGTTGCGCACGCACAGCTAACGAAAATTCGACAGTATGTTCAATAGTATGAAGTTAACCATAAGAAGCTCAGACTGAAATTACAGATGGATGAAATCAATGCACTTTCTGTCATCTGGAAACTATATAATATACTAGACGTCTATAACCTCTGATTACAACTAGTCATTTTAAGTGTCATCCAGCGAAATTTATAATAGGTATCGTGTTTTTGATTACTCAATGTTAATGTTAAAACATTGCACATTCTATCGTTGTCCATGTTTATAAAATGCGTTTCTCGACACGTGGTAACTTAAACACGATTTTCATAACTAGACTCGGAGGTACATTATAATACATATTATGTAAACATTTGATGTCACAGAGCAAACCAATCACTCATCCATCATCGCTGATTTGTGTACGATCTTACACTGCAGTACGTATTACACACACAGAACACATGCTAAATGGCACATTTTCATACATACGAAGTGATAAGTATCATACGACAACGCTTATTATTTTAGAATCAATACTATTTCCATGGTGGGATCAGAAAATCCAACCCGTGTCAAAGGTTTCAACTTTTCGACAAGCCTCTAGTGAGTCTGGCCTCACATTCGTCGAAGTTGTTTTAATAAATAGATATATGTCATCTTTAAACAACCAAATTTGGTATAATATATAATATAATCACTTATATAAATACGCAAAACAACATACATTATAATAAAAAAAGTATTTTACGTCGAAACACATATTTGGAGAACACGTATTTTACATTTAGTGTTCAAATACTAACCTAACTAGAAAATTTGTAATTTGTTATTGAAATAGAACAACAACAAGTTATTTGCTTTTTTAAACGGTTTTAATAAATTTCACAGTCCGTATATTTATTTGTAATTAATTTTAATCAAAATTTCCATGGTATGATGAAATGATAATTGAAAAGTTTTAATAAATTATCGTGTTGATACCTATTGCAAAATAATTGAGCGGGAAAGTGCTCTGGTAGCATATTTTCGTCAAAGCACACTGAGTAGGAGATAAACATTGGAAGCAAATATTTATTAGGACAGGCTTGCCATATCTATGGCCCTGGTTAAAATTAATTATATATGTGTTAAACATTCATTGTTACAATGCTAAATCAGAAAAATTTATTTTTATCCACCAACACCGTCTGGACTCAAACCAGAATCTTTCCACTTTCGCGGCGGAATGAGTTGTCAGTTACTCTACGGTGCGATATCTAAACAACCAATTCTTCATAATAAAGCGATTGTAACATAAAATCCACTACATGCGAGAGCTGATTATTTTCTCTCTCGCATGTAGTGGATTTTATGTTACAATCGCTTTATTATGAAGAATTGATTGTTTTAATATCGCACCGTAGAGTAAGTGACGATTCATTCCGCCGCGAAAGTGGAAAGATTCTGGTTTGAGTCCAGACGGTGTTGGTGGATAAAAATAAATTTTTCTGATTTAGCATTGTAACAATGAATGTTTAACAATTAAATAGCAAACGTTCTGCAGCTTGTAGAAATTAAAACATCTTAAATTATATATGTGTTTCGTAGAAAAAACAGCCACAGAAAATTAATCTGTAACGTATAACCAATCTCAAAACTCTGTCAAATTAAGAATAATTTGCATTATTTTGAAATTTGCTTCTGTTTTTTTTCTATAATCACAAGTGGATGGGATCACCGGCATACCAAGAAAATTCCCGGTGGGCCGCTCATGAATTTTTAAGGGGCTGGCGGAGCCGAAGGTCACTTCACTATTTTTAAACTATTTTTGAAACGATATGTGTGTGTGTGTGGGTGTGCGTAGTACGTAAGTCGGCCTCCATATCATATGAGACGTCGATCTACTTTATCCCGATACTATTTTATATAATCCATCCGCCCCTGTCAATAATATTAGTGAAATTTTAAATTTCGTTGGCAAAGATAGTAAATATTTTTGCACAGTAAAGAAATAAATTATTGAAATCGCAGACTTTGCCAGCGCATGACACTATAAATTATTAATATGAAGAATTTCGCGTTACTAGTTATTAGTGTATTTGCCATATGGCAACATACACTATTGACGTCGGTCGGATGGCGGGACCTAGGGGTCGGACCAAAATTTCTCGACGTTTCATAACCTCCTAAACACTTTGGCACCATTTTTAAAAATGTTTATATATATATATGTATATATATATATATATATATATACAGGGTGTCTCACCGAACGTTGGCTAACATGGGTAACTTTGTTATTAGTGGAGATAGAAAGTCGGTTAAATGGGCAAAGTAGTGCAGAAAATTGGGCTCATTAACATCCCGTCGAAAAAACAATTGAATTTTGACACCCTATGAATTTATTCAGAAAATAGTGAAAATTGCCATTTATGAAAACTGGCCATAACTTTTTTATTTATGAAGATATTTGAAAATTTCATTAACCATTTTTGTGATAACTTTTTAAGGTCTTTTCAGTGGCGTAGGTTTAATTTTTTTATTTTCACTACATAATGAGATATTGACATGAACTTTGGTTTTTCTTATGGACGGCATTTTTGATTTTCCGATATTCGAATTCTACTTATTTTTTTGAATAATTTGACATAGCATATCCTATATCTAAACCAATCAGAAGCTACAAAAATGACAAAAATAGCTTTTTGGCGTTATCAAAGTGTGCCGTGTAAAACGAAATTTGTTGAAACAAATACATATCGACAGGTTAACAATCTGTCGAGCGATCGCTACACTTTTGCTAATTCATTTTGTTTGATTTACTCTCTAAGATGGCTCAAGCATTCTCAAATTTGGAGAAACAGGCTATTTTTGCGCATACATTCAGCGTAACAAAAATACCACGTGGGCTCAAGCAGAATACTTGAACCTTTATCCAGAAAGGCGACAGCCATATTCAATAACTTTTAGGAACTTTTCTCCATTAATTTCAACGTTTGCTAAACCTAATTCTTGTTCACAGTGTTGAATGTTTTTTTTCTTTGTAAATAAACCGTATACTTTTAAATTTCGATTTAAGTTCCTAAAAGTTATTGAATAGGGCTATCGCCTTTCTGGATAAAGGTTCAAGTATTCTGCTTGAGCCCACGTGGTATTTTTGTTACGCTGAATGTATGCGCAAAAATAGCCTGTTTCTCCAAATTTGAGAATGCTTGAGCCATCTTAGAGAGTAAATCAAACAAAATGAATTAGCAAAAGTGTAGCGATCGCTCGACAGATTGTTAACCTGTCGATATGTATTTGTTTCAACAAATTTCGTTTTACACGGCACACTTTGATAACGCCAAAAAACTATTTTGGTCATTTTTGTAGCTTCTGATTAGTTTAGATATAGGATATGCTATGTCAAATTATTCAGAAGAATAAGTAGAATTCGAATATCGGAAAATCAAAAATGCCGTCCATAAGAAAAACCGAAGTTCATGTCAATATCTCATTATGTAGTGGAAATAAGAAAATTAAACCTACGCCACTGAAAAGACCTTAAAAAGTTATCAAAAAATGGTTAATGAAATTTTCAAATATCTTCATAAATAAAAAAGTTATGGCCAGTTTTCATAAATGGCAATTTTCACTATTTTCTGAATAAATTCATAGGGTGTCAAAATTCAATTGTTTTTTCGACGGAATGTTAATGAGCCCAATTTTCTGCACTACTTTGCCCATTTAACCGACTTTCTATCTCCACTAATAACGAAGTTACCCATGTTAGCCAACGTTCGGTGAGACACCCTGTATATATATATTTATATATATATATATTTATATACGTATATATATATATATATATATATATATATATATATAATATATATATATATATATTTATATGTGCGGGCAATAACTTTCGAAGGAGTTAATTCATTTTAACGAAATTTGGCATACATGTTGGAATCCATCACCGCACGAAGCCTATTTAAAATGGGCCCAATCGGGTCATTTTAAGGGTAGTTTTTAGGGGTTGAAAAAAGTTTTTGGGCCCAAAAATACCGAAAAAATTCTCAGAATAATTTCAAAATTGAAATTTAACCCTTTAGTCGCAATTAAAAAGTGCTCCTAAAATTATATGCAAATTGGCCGGACAGGACCGGACTTACAAATTTTATGAAAACACTAGTTTACGTATACGAATTTACTTACTGAAGGTCGTATTTAATTTGGTGCAGATGTTGGATTGATAACAATATTTCAACTAATGAAATTATTATTGTAAGTAGTCTTGGGCGATTATGAATGATATAATCGAAATATTTCGATTATGGCCAAATAATCGATCATTCGATTATGTTAACCGAGATATCATTCGTTTGAAACGATTATTGTTAGCGAGATATCATTCGCTTCAATCGATTGTGAGATATGAAATGTATGTGAATTAATCCCGACATATATCATATTATATCATTCGGTTTCTGCATTTGCGTGCACTGAAGAGTGGGGGTACTTTCGTTTGTTCTGTGTTGTATTCACAGAACTGGTTGTACTGTTTTGGCATTCCAGTCTCCCAGACTCCAGTAGACCAGTCATTGACTGCATTACTTAAAGTTAGAGCGGCGGCGTATCTTTTGAGATTACGTGTATACGGTACATACATTTCTCATAGTGACCGGTTATTAACTTATTACTTATTATTCACTGTCACTATATTACTACAAAAGCCGTTGCAATCATAAAACAATATTTGTCAATGCCCGATATATCTCGCTCTTCCAATCCCCTTATTTTTTGATCAGAAAACAAAAATTTGTTTCCTGAATTATACGAGCTTCATAAAAAATCTCTCTGTGCGCCAGCTACCTCCGTGCCTCCCGAAAGGTTATTTTCAAAAACTGGTGTCATTACTAATGCAAGGAGGAACAGACTCTCACCCAAAAATTTAGATTATATTGTTTTTTTAAATACAAATCTATGAGTTATAATTAATTTATAATAATAAAGAATTCGTTTTATTTTTGTATTGAATCATACCAGCGATTCCATTATTAATGTGTTTTGTATTAACTATTAATCCCGACACAGTACTATGTCGATTGTCGATTATGAATTATCATACATCATTCGATTATGGCAACCGAGATATCATCATATCATTCGATTATGCTTAGCGAGATATCATTCATATGATTCGATTATGCTTAGCGAGATATCATTCGATTATGCTTAGCGAGATATTCACATGATTCGATTATGGTTAGCGAGATATGAAATGTATGTATGTCGATTGTCGATTATGAATGATATATCATTCGGTTCTGCATCTGCACACATTGGGAAGTCTGTTGCACTGGAGGTGGGGGTGCTTTCGTTTGTTTAAACCAGGGGCTCCCAAAGTTTTTCGTAGGCGGGCCAATTTGATATTCCCGATTTTTTTGGCGGGCCAAAAAAAAAGAACGTAATAAAATCAAAACCAATGCGTAATAACTAGACTAGACATACTACAATAATTTTTTAAATATAAAGTAAACAATATTTTATTCATACAAACGCGTATGGTTAAAGTTCTGTAAGAATTTTTTAAAAATATTAAAATATTTTATTGTATCTTATTTGTAATATGTATTATTTATTTTACTATTTACTTATTTATTTTTTAATAAAAATATAATATATCTTATCGATATCGCGGGCCGAATTCACAGGTTTTGCGGGCCGCATTCATAATCGATAATTCAAATCATTCATAATCGATAATTCGAATGATCATTCGATTATAAAAACCGATTATTTCGATTCATTCGATTATTGAAATGTATCGATTATGCCCAACACTAATTGTAAGGGGTGTATTAAGGGGTTCAATTTTTTTTTATTTTGTGCAAAAACAAACTTAATTTCATTTAATAAAACCACAATACCTGTATTAGCAAATACACTATATTGTCGGCAGGGTTTTGGCACTGCGACCCGGGTTTTTAGTTTTCTAATTAAAACATACTCTGGAGAATTTGTTTTGATCTAAATTTTTGAAAAAAAAAATGGTTGTGTTGACACTAATTCATGAATAACATTTTATAGCTGTAACGTTATCGAGCTTGTAAAGTATATTACATCGGTTTGCGCACATAAACATGACTGTTTTGTGCAGTCAGGCATGCACCACTACATGTGTACCCAACATATGCGGTACGTGTGAACTACGATATGTGCTGTTACAGTAATTATTACCTACCACAATAATTCATGCAATACATGGATCACTAAACATTATGAATATTGATATGGGTATGTATAAAATAGATTAACGTTAATTTTGCAATGTGAATTAAGGTTTAAGTAAAGCCAGAATTGTTTCAACAGCTCTCATATTCAACACAGTATTATAATTATTATCAGAAACTGGACAACGATGCATTTTCAAATCGTACGCTTTTGCACAGTATGGTTATTCAGAACACAAATATATAAGTTGTGCGCCATAAATTGTCTAATTTTAAGGTTTTCAGTGTATTTGCCATATGGCAACATACACTATTGGCGTTGGTCGGATGGCGGGACCTAGGGGTCGGACCAAAATTTCTCGACGTTTCATAACCTCCTAAACACTTTGGCACCATTTTTGAAAATGTTTATATATATATGTATATATATATATATATATATATATATATATATATATATATATATATATATATATATATATATATATATATATGTGTGTGTGTGTGTGTGTGTGTGTGTGTGCGGGCAATAACTTTCGAAAGAGTTAATTGATTTTAACGAAATTTAGCCCACGTGTTGAAATCTATCACCGCAAGAAGCCTATTTAAAATGGGCGTAATCGGGGCATTTTAAGGGTAGTTTTCAGGGGTTGAAAAAAGTTTTTGAGCCCCAAAATACCGAAAAAATTCTCAGAATCGTTTCAAAATTGACATTTAACCCTTTAGTAGTAATTAAAAAGTGTCCCTAAAAGTTTAATAAAATCGGCCCGACAGGACCGGACTTACAAATTCGGTGTAGACGTTAGATTGATAATAATATTACAATTAAGAAAAAAAATGTTAATATAAGGGGTGTATTAATAGGGGTTAAATTTTTTATTTTGCCCAAAAACAAACTTAATTTCACATAATAAAAGTATAAAACCACACTGCCCTATACAAAGAAATACACTATATTGTCGGCAGGGTTTTGGCACTGCGACCCGGGTTTTTATTTTATATATTAATATTGCTGAAACATCAACAAATTTAATATCTTTAAATTATATTTTTGTAATACTTTGAATTTATTTTACTTACTTTTATTGTGAATCTACCTTTATCATGATATCTTATTCAACTATGTATTTATTATTTAATAATGGACATAGGACAAATTTTAAAATATTGCAATTTATAAATTCATTCAACTTAAAAACTATAAACAAATAATTTACGAACTATTCAGTGTTCAACTAAAAACTATAAACATATCATTCGCAAATAATTCATTCAATATTCAACTTATAGTGGAATGCCGTTAGACGTAAAAATTGTAAAACCTCGGAATCCAGGGCCAGTCAATGAATCTTCATAAAAACTTTTGGACTGCATTGTTAAAATCTCAAATAAAAAGTTAAAAAAAAAAATTGCCGTTCTCGATTGCGGGGTGGATGCCACCCCTTCTCGGGGATGAAAAATGTTTCGTTGAACATAAGCACGGAAATGGATAGGTCGACCAATTCTAAGTTACTTTTGTTTTATAAAGTTTTTTCCGAAAGTCCATACTTTTCAACTGATTCGCGAGTGTAAGTGTCAATTTTTCAACCAATAAATCCACGTTTTAAGATGGTTTTTCCTGAATAACTGAAAAAGTAAGTATTTTATCGAAAAAACCATTCTTAGTAAAAATGTAGCTTATAAAAAAACAAAAATAACGGTGGATATAGTGTCTGTAGACCCAATACAAACGGGATACTACCTTGTTGAAGGATGGTTCTTATTCGTCAAAAGCCAAAATTGAAAGTTTCAACGTGAAGTTACCAAAATACAATGCATTTTTCGGGGCAAACTCATGGAACATTTTTTGAATTTGTATGAAAGAACCTTTATTTTTATTTTTTATAAAAGTCCCTAGCATCAAAGCTAACTGAGTTCTGACGAAAGTTATTGTTGGTCCCTATTTTTTTCGGCGTCAAAAAATGTGCTTATTTTCAACGAAACATTTTTCACCCCCGAGAAGGGGTGGCATCCTCCCCACAATCGAGAGCGGCAAATTTTTTTTTTTAACTTTTTTATTGGAGCTTAACAACGCAGTCCAACAGTTTTTATGAAGATTCATTGACTGGCCCTGGATTCCGAGGTATAAACCTTACGGCACTCCACTCTTAGAAAACTGTGACCTTCAGTCATAAACTTTTTGTCAAAATCATGTAAATCGTTAATTATAGAGTCTTTTGATAGGCGCCGAGACAGATACGTCCAAATTATAAGAGAAATCCCGAAATTTAATTGTAAGAGCTGGTTATCTATGTAATGAATAAAATAGAAATAGACATAAATTTAAAGTCGTTGATTTTGTACGCTTTGAATCTGACACATTTGCTGAAACTTCACATTGTTTGAGGTTAAGATATTGTAAAGTACATATTCATATTAAAAATGTTTTTCTGTAGATTATAGTATGCAGATAAAACTATGGTATAAATGTGATGATCTGTCCATGTGAGTATTTTCACTTTACATAAACATCAAAGTGCCCTCTCAAAATGTGTAATAATTACGCCGTAATTATGATCGTCAATCTAAGTAAAAGCAATTTTATTATTTTTGATAGACAAAATTGTTATATTTCCAACATTGATATCTCTTATTACAATAATGAGATATTAAAGTTGCTCCGTTCGAAATTTTTAGGGATTTACATATTGTACAGAAAATAAATAGAATTTGTTAAGTATGCATAAATATTATTCATTAGAAAATTCACATAAAAAAACTTGAGAATAATATAAAAATGAATTATAAATATTTTAGAGGAATTAGGATCAAAGAAATAAAAGACAAATTATTATTTCACAACGTTTCGTATTAATATTAATACTTCATCAGGTGATCTAAAATAAAATAACAAGACAATTTAACAATCAATAATAAAACAAATAAATAAATATTAAACATACCTTAATTAATTGTCTCAATAACTAAATTTAATTCAATTATCTTGTTATATTATTTTAAATTATCATAACAAATCAAAATTTAAGATATTACAATTCATACAGAATGACAATTTGTTTTATAATAAATAAACAAATAAACAGTTTATATTAATCACAATAGTTACGTAGTAACTAATTATTATATAAAATTTCATTACTATAATTTTATATATGCGTCAATCTCAGTCATTATATTAAACTTTATATTTTCAAATATCAATTTAATTTCATTATTAATAACATAAATAATAACTTAAGTTATTAGTGTCAGTTTTTAAATTTATTGAATCGTTCAGATAAATCCAGATCATTTCACTTATGTTCCTTTTGAATTGATTAGACTCTATATCTAATATTTTAACTTTATCAAATTTAAAAGTATGTCCTGTACTAAAATGATGTTTTGCCAAGGCAGTATGTTCCATTTTCAACATGTTTACGTTTTTGCAATCTATTTGATGTTGATATAATCTATTTTTTAACCATTGTTTAGTTTGTCCAATGTATACTTTATTGCATTCGCATGGAACACAATAAATTAATTCAGAATTACGGCCTTGGTCATCTTTATCTTTCAATTTTGAATATATTGATCCTATAGTTTTAAAATTATAAAAAGTTGGTCTCCAATCAGTGTTAAAGAAAATTCTGGATATATCACCTGATAGTCCTTTAATATATGGAAATTTAAAATAATATTTATTATGTTTCAATTTGACTATTTTTTGATTACGTTTGAACTTATCAATACATAAATTAATAAATTTAGGAGGATAATTATTTTTGTCTAGTATATGTTTTACTTTTAAGATATTATCATTATGATAAATTTCATGACTGAGATTGATTGCGCGGTGGAGAAGACCAATTGCTACTGAAATTTTCTGTGATATTTGATGGTTTGATGTAAAATTCAATAGTCTCCCTGAACTTGTAGGTTTGGAGAACCAATTTGTTCTCAGACTACCATCCTCTTGTCTGATAACCATGACATCTAAAAATGGTAATTTGCCATCTACTTCTATTTCTATAGTGAACTGGATCCTTTTTTCCACTTTATTAAAATAACTTAGTAATTTGTCTTTTATTTCTTTGATCCTAATTCCTCTAAAATATTTATAATTTATTAACATCAAAAGGATCTGATTATACATTTTTCAAAATATAAAAATGATTTGTCGGGAAAAAAAAACTTTTTAAGTAAACACTTATTTGTTATTTATAGCGACATTTCTATTATTATAACTATTAAATGTTTTGATCAGGTAGATATAAAAGTTAAATTTAACTTTTATATCTACTTGATCAAAACATTTAATAGTTATAAAGCTTGAAAAAGTCCCAAGCAAGGGACGAAACGTCGCTATAAATAACAAATAAGTGTTTACTTAAAAAAAGTCCTTTTTCCCGACAATTTATTTTTATATTAATTACCAAGGATAAAAAAGAAAAAAAAAATCAACTTGAGAATAATATTCAAAACTAAAGAAGTTAAACTTCTTATGTGAGCTTATGAGGGTGAGGCTCAATATTGTTTTTTTTTTAAATTGGTTATGCCGTTTGAGCCGTACGCGTGATACAACAAAGCATGGCAGACTCACGGATTCACAGACAAAGCGAGCATATAGGCGCTTCCGGTTATTGCTAAGTCGCACTTAAAAAATGTTCGATCACGGGTACCACCTATTACAAAGTTATGTTACAATCATATTAAATAGTGAATTAACATGAAGATTATTTGACGTATAATAATTTTGTTTACAAGCTAACTCATCTGTTACAGAAATTAAATTGATTGTGCAACATTTGATACAAAATTTGCAGCACAGGCTGGTAACATTGTTCATTGTCATTAATGAAATACGTTGTAATTAGTACATTCTGCTCGCTGAACGATAATAATGCTCACAAATCTAATGAAATCACGACTGATAATTGATATGTGATATATGAACACTGCTAAACACGAATATTGACAATAAGATGTAAAACATATTTGAAAAGATAAGCTTGGGAAATAATATAATCCAAATATATTTTTCAAGCGGAAAAAGAACTAGAGAATTTCTTAACCATATAAATTAATTGTACAATACACATTGTACAATATTTAGTAATGAAAATTTAAATAGTATGATACAGAGTAAACGTTTATGTTATGCTGCACAGCGCAGTTTCAGAAAATTTATATTGGCTATAATTTATTAGGAAGTTTTCACTTGATGAAGATCTTAATAAAAATAGTGTTACACCACGATAGTAGAAATAACTTTAAAAATGCTGAAAAAATATTTCGGAATAAAATTTGTATCGACGTCGGGTTGGAATGACGTTTTGCAGCACGAAGTGTCATACTAGTAGTTAGAAGAGTTAATAATTAATAATGTACAGTAGAACCTCGGTAAGTTGAAAACCTCTCTAAAAACTCGATAGCTTAAATTTTCTAACGTTTCGCTTGGATTTTAACTTATCGAGGCTCTACTGTAGTATACTTATCATTAATGGAAGGTAGGTATATTTAGATACGCCAAAATTGACAATACATTAATTTGTACATTTATTGTACTGTTAATTCTGTATAATTGCTATAATATGAGTTACTAAACATATGACACTTGTGCCGCATGACGTCAACCGCATTGAGAACGACGTAGCACAGAGAATTGTCAAATTTTGGCTTTGAAGTATCATAATACTTGCTTGTGAGCAGCCGAGAAGGACCCTTCGTCCGCTACCACATCGCCTATTATCTACCGCAGTTGTAGACGAAACGTCAGGTAGAAATACCAATGGACCACGGCGTACAAGCCCGGAAACCAAGAAGCTTTGTATCATAACTTTATTTTTAAAAATATTACAAAAATTCTTTTGCTATTAATTTAGTTATTTTTAGAACTATGATTAAGAGCAAACAATATTGATAATATAAAAATGATTTGTCGGGAAAAAGGACTTTTTAAGTAAACACTTATATATATATATAAGTGTTTACTTAAAAAGTCCTTTTTATATTAATTACCAAGGACAAAAAAGAAAAAAAAAGTCAATAATGGTAATGTTCTGACATTATCAAATTGTTATCAAATATTTCAGGGCTTTCTTGAGTCACCTTAAATAGGGGATACCTATCCATAATATGCAATTCGCTTAATTTTGATTGTGAAAAGACATCGCTATTTTCAACTTTAAGATACTGACACATTAGAACTTTTATATTCAGAATTTTGTTCTATAATAATGCAAAAATATATACGGATGCTAAATTTAAAATAAAGTTAATTTTGCGAATAACTTAGAAACTCATTGCTCGATTGCATTTTTATTTTCATCGTCGTAATTTACGTAAAAAAAACAATGATGCTTATTTAACTGACGTCGCAGCTCCAACAGTGAAAACTTAAATTTGGCTAGACAGAAATTGCAGGGGATCGACTGACGGTTATTGCTGGCTGCTGATTACAGGCGCTGGTCTTATGTACGCTACTCCAGGATATTCTGGTTCTTGCCATGCTGGTCCGTTCTAGTATAGTGTGCGCGCTGTTTAAGAAATTTATCTTCAAAAGAATGAGCGTTATTTCAACATGCTGTTTGCTTCAAACCGTTTTTTTTTTAATTACAGGTCGGATGGATGAAAGCTGAAGATCAGACTATACTCACGCTCCACACGCGAGTCGTGACGCATAATTCACGCATCAGTGTCACGCACGACAATCTTCGTACCTGGCAACTGCGCATTAGACAACTGAAGGAATCAGACCGCGGATGCTACATGTGTCAAATCAACACCAGCACGATGAAAAAACAGTTAGGTTGCGTCGATGTGCATGGTAAGTTTTTTTAGTTTCATTTCTGTATGTTATGTTTTTAATAAAAAAATCATAATTCATAAGAATGTAAAATACATTTAGAAAGAAATGCGTCGTAAAGTATGCGGAATCTTTATAATATGTATAAATGAAAAGCAGTGCAATTCAAAACGATATTGCGTTTTTGCAAATTTTATAATGTTTTATGTACATAGTCATTCCAACATCAAAGTTGCAATCTTCTCTGTCATTTACCCATTATTAATAGGATCCAAGTGTCAAGTTTTAGTTGAGTGTTGATTAGCTGACGCGTGAATTTCACACATAACTATGCACGCATATTATAATAGTTAAAATAGTTCAAACTTTGACATTGGTTTGATGTGCAAGAAGGATGACGAAACAAAATGGTGACAGTGGGATTTGTAGAACTTGATTTGTGTAAGGCAGCGTTTCGTAAACTTTTTCATCTACGAGCCCCTTCTGGAATACTGGTCGAACGGATGGCACCATGTATTTTTTTTTTATACAATCACGCCTAAATAATTACTACAACTCTGTAGTGTAAGCTTAGCTGTTTCTATTTAAAAACGTCGTACACTTGTCAATCATAGACCAACACGACCAGCACAGTACCGAGCAGAAAAGCCTGTTCGTGAAGGTATCTGTTATTTATTGGAATAGTGCACATTGGTCCAGCATCTGCAACCAGCACACAGCAGCGACCTGCAATGTCTGTCTAGCTGTACTGAACCGATCTAGTGTGATAGTGATGTGTCGTTTGTGAATTCGCACAAAAAGCTGCTGGTTTGTGTTAATCCAGTGTGCGACAGCGTGTAGATAGATAGATAGATAGATAGATAGATAGATAGATATTTTTTTTATTTACATAGCCGGTAATTCGGATGCAGTACGTCAAAAATACAGATATTTAAAAATACAATTAATTTAAAGATAAGTAGCTAAAAGTTTATAACATAAAATTACAGTCATATGGACACCTGTTCAATAATAATAGTCTAACCTTTTTTTTTAAAGTAACCATGCTCTGTATATTTTTGATCTCAGTAGGCAATTTGTAATAATAATCTGCACCTCGGCAGATAGGACTATTGCTAAATCTTGTAGTTTTGTAACGTTCTATATATGTGTGTTGTGCTGGTCGTACAGGTTTATACCTATGAAGTGTGCGCGGACTTTTAGACTACTGTTACTGTGTGACTTTCGATTGATAGAAGAAATATTTTGAAAAGCTATATTTATAAACAAATGCGCTTATATTTCCCCAATTAGATACATATTATGTAAATATTAAAAAAGTCGCAAAAACGTTTATATAACGTGTCATTGAAAACTTTTTTAATTTTTAGTGTATTTGCCATATGGCAACATACACTATTGGCATCGGTCGGATGGTGGGACCTAGGGGTCGGACCAAAATTTCTCGACGTTTCATAACCTCCTAAACACTTTGGCACCATTTTTAAAAATGTTTATATATATATGTATATATATATATATATATATATATATATATATTTATATATATATATATATATATATATAAATATATATATATATATATATAAATATATATATATATATATATATGTATATATATATATATATATATTTATATATATATATATATATATATATATATATATATATATATATATATAGGTATATATGTGTGCGGGCTATAACTTTCGAAGAAGTTAATTTATTTTAACGAAATTTGGCACACATGTTGGAATCCATCACCGCACGAAGCCTATTTAAAATGGGCCCAATCGGGCCATTTTAAGGGTAGTTTTTAGGGGTTGAAAAATGTTTTTGGGCCCCAAAATACCGAAAAAATTCTCCGAATCGTTTCAAAATTGAAATTTAACCCTCCGATAGTAATTAAAAAGTGTCCCTAACATTTTTATAAAATCGGCCCGATAGGACCGAACTTACACATTTTTTGAAAACACTAATTTGTAGATAGTGACTTATTTATTGAAGGGTGTATTTAATTCGGTGTAGACGTTAGATTGATAATAATATTGCAGTTAAGAAAAAAAATGTTATTTTAAGGGGTGCATTAAGGAGTCAAATTTTTAATTTTGCCCAAAAACCAAGTTAAGTTCGCGTAATAAAGCCACCCTGCCTGTATAAGCAAATACACTATATTGTCGGCAGGGTTTTGGCACTGCGACCCGGGTTTTTTTTATCGTTGTCGGCGAGCATATAGAAAACGGTCGGCGGACGTCATAGAGGTTAACAAAATTGTCACGGACCTCCAATAACGTAAAGCAAGTATAATTTCTTTTATGTGATATTTCTTTACTACGGTGGGGTGGATGAAATATTATATAATATATAAACATTTCCAAAAATGGTGCAAAATTATTCAGTAGGATTTGAAGCGTCGATAAATTTTGGTCTGACTTTTGCCATCCGACCGACGCCAATAGCGGCCATAATTTGGCCAATATACTAAAAATTATTTAATTTATCTCAAATGATATTGTTAGATATTATATCTTACCGGTAGATTGCAGACTTAATGCTAAGGCATATACATAGTTTCAACTACTAAATATGTTTTGATGTATTATTGAAATTTTGTGAAACGGCAAAGACGTTTATAAAACTTATTAATTTCAACAATCAATTTCTTCGATAGTGCTTTATCTTTTGTTGTGATTATAATCAGACCCTTTCAGCATGTAAATTAACTAACAATCCACCTTAATCTGTTCAGCAAACTTCGATTACTTGACAAGCTTTACTAAGTCTAAACAAATCCGAGCGTACATATTCTCTACTAACTTTTGTTTACACAAAATATCAACTTTGTTATGTAAACTGGGAATATCGAACTCTGTAATTAAAATTATGCAAGACTCTTTTTCTTCACTCGTCAATCACTGTTCAGTTTCACCATCTTCTTTTATATTGTTTTTAATCGACTTTAAAACAAGATGTTCTCAATTCATTAAAACTATATATTATGTAATATCGCTAGAAACGCATAACATTTTAATAATTATGTTAATCTGTGTGAGCTTCCTAACAAATATCCGATATGTATGTAAGTATGTATGATTGTTTGACACCGTGTATTCTAAAACTATTTCTCGTACTTTGACGGGTTTTTTTGCATCTAGCTAGACGCATATGGGATCAGTAGTTTTTCACTTAGATCATAGTGAAAGAAATATCAAAATCGATTCAGAAGTTGTTTTTAACCTATAGTAAAGCCACTAAAAAGAAGAAAATAAAACCTTTATTAGGAAACAGAACCGCCTTAATTAACTCCACTAAAAAACAAATAACTAAATGAAAATATAAAAAAAAACCCGGGTCGCAGTGCCAAAACCCTGCCGACAATATAGTGTATTTACTAATATAGGCAGTGTGGCTTTATTATGCGAACTTAAGTTGTTTTTTTGGGCAAAATAAAAAATTTGACTCCTTAATACACCCCTTAAAAGAACATTTTTTTCTCAGTTGCAATATTATTATCAATCCAACCTCTAAACTAAATTATATACACCTTTCAGCAAAGAATTCACTATCTGAAAACTAGTGTTTTCATAAAATTTGTAAATCCGGTTCTGTCGGGCCGATTTTATTGAAATTTTAGGAGCACTTCTTAATTGCTATTAAAGGGTTAAATTTCAATTTTGAAACGATTCTGAGAATTTTTTATGCATTTTTGGGCCCAAAAACTTTTTTCAACCCCTAAAAACTACCCTTAAAATGGTCCGATTGGGCCTATTTTAAATAGGGTTCTTGCGGTGGTGGATTCCAACATGTGGGCAAAATTTCGTAAAAATCAATTAACTCTTTCGAAAGTTATAGCGCACACACACACACACACACACACACACATATATATATATATATATATATATATATATATATATATATATATATATAAACATTTTTAAAAATGGTGCCAAAGTGTTTAGAAGGTTATGAAACGTCGAGAAATTTTAGTCCGACCCCTAGGTCCCACCATCCGACCAACGCCAATAGTGTATGTTGCCTATGGCAAATACACTAAAAATTGGTAAGTTAGTTTTTTCTTTTCTTAGTGGATTTTTTGAAGCGATAATCGCACAAATATGGTTTTACGGCTTCAAGAAATTGAAGGTAGGTATGTTTTTTCATAACGCAAAAACTCCTTATATCAGGCTTTTTGTGGCAAATCAACATCTTAAAAAAATTTGGGGCTATAGATGTAACCAAGTTACACTTTTTCGATACGAGTATCTTTTATTAGATACCAAATTAAAAAGATTCATAGCAAATTAAATGCTCTAAGCGATGTTTTTTTGTTCTTCTGTGTATACACTGGATTAAAATAATTATTATTTTTACCAAAAATTCTAATAATTCTTGCACCATTGAATCAATGACTGCTAGACATAATTGTTTTCTTGCCAGACACGTTAGAAAATATAGAAAATTGATGGGATCAGTTCTATATTTAGTTTATGTTATCACCAAGGAAAGGCGCAGCTGTTGAAACCGTCGTAATATGCCTATCTACCTATAATGTATTTAAAAAGTCGATCAAGTGCGAGTCGAACTCGCGAGAAGAAGATTCTGTACTATTCCGTTTTCTGTGAGTACTTTAAGACTTAAGATTTTCATTTAGGTTTTCTTGTAAGCTATCGCTGAGACCCGACATTTCCTATTTTTTTTCAAAATTTTAGGCTCAGTAGTTTTGGAGATAAGGGGGGAATTTCAACTAATTTATTAAAAAAAACTATTTATTTTAAAATTATAAAAAAAATATATTTGAGACTCTTACCTACTAGAATTGTTTAAAATTATAATTGTAACAACCGAATAATCATTATGTTTACAACCCAATGTAATGTCATATGCATGTAAGCTATACTGTTTTTTGTTTTATGTGTAATGAAACACGTTCATTTATGTTTATGAATTCGCTACTGCCACAGGACTACCTTAAGTAGCGTTAATAAATTTATGTATTTATGTAATATTAATAAAATTTATTCTATTCTATTATTCTATTCTATTATTCTATTCTATTATTCTATTCTATTATTCTATTCTATTATTCTATTCTATTATTCTATTCTATTATTCTATTCTATTATTCTATTCTATTCTATTATTCTATAAGTACTTTCATTTGATATGTCACATGGTATAGTTTTCAAAACTTTTTTTTTTTTAATTTCCTAATTTGCCCTCCAAAATCGACTCCCATGTTCCAAATCATTTATGTACGTTACACGTCCATTTTTGGGTTACTGCCTTACATTTGTTTACCAAATGTCAACTCAATCGGTCCAGTAGTCTCAGAGCAAATTGACCATGACAAACGGACGGACAGAAACGCGAGTTATCCTATAAGGGTTCTGTTTTTTTCTTTTGAGGTACGAAATCTTACAAAAGGTTGTATACAAGAATTTGCTCGATTTTAGAGCACCAGAACAGCTAGTTATTCGTAATGTAACCAATTTGTTTTGGTGCAAAATGATTATTTAGAGCACATAACATAATTTTTAACAAATAGATTCAATTAAAACAAAACACAAAACAGTTTGGGTCGACATAAAAAGCATTCATTTTCTTTTATCGAGTGGAATATTTGTACGACAGTATTTTTTAATTACTCATAAATATTAGCGAGAACGATTATTTGATGTCCCAAAAGTTGGCGGTCGAGACGGCGGCGCTGCTCAGGTTTGTGGCGGTGCGCAGACAGTCTGTTTGCTCCATATTCATAAAGTTTTGTGGCTGTAGAGATAGTTTGTGGCAAGGAAAGAGATAGTATCAGTTCAATGATGTGCTTCGCAGATATTGCCACCGTCAACTGTGTGATCTGCGGCATACGAAGATATGCATACAGAACAGAGTGCCTTCTGCAAATTCTGTAACCTCTATGTGTCCTCTGATTGGAAATTTGGACCATTTTGTTTTGTGTTCGAACTTTTTTAACTGTTGCTGAAATTATAAAATTCACCATTTTTGAACTATAACGGAAAATTGAATTTCTCCGATTGGAGTATTTCGCCATAACTGTTTTAACTGAATTTCGTATCGTAGTCAATCTTTCATATTCGTGATAATTTCGGATGTACAACAAACTATTTTGAAGTAAAACTTCGTTAGGCATGTTTTGTGAATTTTGCGGAGATGCAACTCGATTTTAGAAAAACCTTAAAACAAACGGTTTTTGTAAAAACTGATAAACACCGGTTTTTGTTTACGAAAACCGATTACTTTTGAACTCACTTGTGTTTCATTATTCGTGTAATCCGACCAATATGTGCTGTCATCCAGAAGAGCAGGTTGCAAGCGAACGCTGTCGATCATCTGTTTTCTTAATCAAAATTACGACTTATGCGATTAGTAATTTTTAGGTACAAATTGTTTTGATTTTAATTAAGTAAACATAAAAATGCTTTAAGTTTTGTTCTTTCTCTAAAAAAGTAACAAAGAACCTAATAATAAATAAGAAATAAGCTTGTAATTGTACAGTCTTAAATATTCCTATATTGCGAATTTTAAGTTTTTATTATTTTTTACCTGTTTATTTATTTCGGGTTTGTAGGTACAGTGACATATGTCTGATATTTACTTTAAAATGTGATTGCTTAGGTTCATAATCATGTGGACATTTATTTATATTTCATTTGCTTTAAAATTCTAATAATTGGTGTTTTTTTGTACAAAAAAAATATAAAATATTAAAAAAAATATGTTTTTAATAGTGGAGTGCCGTAAGGTTTATACCTCGGAATCCAGGGCCAGTCAATGAATCTTCATAAAAACTGTTAGACTGCATTGCTAAAAGCTCAAATAAAAAGTTAAAAAAAAAAATTGCCGCTCTCGATTTCGGGGCGGTTGCCACCCCTTCTCGGGGGTGAAAAATGTTTCGTTCAAAATAAGCATGGAAATGGATAGGTCGACTAATTCTAAGCAGCTTTTGTTCTATAAAGTTTTTTCTGAAAGTCCATACTTTTCGACTTATTCGCGAGTTTGTCAATTTTTCAACCAATAAACCTACGTTTTCAGATGGTTTTTCCCGAATAACTGAAAAAGTAAGTATTTCATCGAAAAAATCATTCTTAGTAAAAATGTAGCTTATAAAAAAACAAAAATAACGGTGAGTTTATAGTGTCTGTAGATCCAATATAAACGGGATACTACCTTGTTGAAGGTTGGTTCTTATTCGTCAAAAGTCCAAATTGAAAGTTTCAACGTGAAGTTACCAAAATACAATGCATTTTTCGGGTGAAACTCATGGAACATTTTTTGAAGTGTTTGAAAGAACCTTTATTTTTATTCTTTATAAAAGTCCCTAGCATCAAAACTAACTGAGTTCTGACGAAAATAATGTTGGTCCCTATTTTTTTCGGCGTTAAAAAATGTGAAAGTCACCCCTTTATTACCACCCAAATTAAAAATCATCGTTTCCACTTCACAATTCACTTTATTTATGTACTTGTAACATGCTCTAGAAGTTTGACCGGTTTAAAGTGCTTAGTTTTAAAAAAAAATTGAGTTTGAAGTGAAAAGAGCAGTTTTGTATTTTTGCAAAAAAAAACACTCGCGAATAAGTCGAAAAGTATGGACTTTCAGAAAAAACTTTATAGAACAAAAGTTGCTTAGAATTAGTCGACCTATCCATTTCCGTGCTTATTTTCAACGAAACATTTTTCACCCCCGAGAAGGGGTGGCATCCACCCCGCAATCGAGAGCGGCAAATTTTTTTTTTGTTTTTTTATTTGAGCTTTTAATAATGCAGTCCAACAGTTTTAAGAAGATTCATTGACTGACCCTGGATTCCGAGGTTTTACAATTTTTACATCTAACGGCACTCCACTATAATTCGATTTTCAAAATTCCCATTCTCATTAATTTCAAAATATTTTCGAAGCTACAAAGTTTATAAAAAAATATTTTACTAAACTTGCTTGAAACAATAAATAAAATACCTAGTAAACAGAAAAATGTGAATGTTCATATGTCTTTTGCGCATGTGTCGACAATCCCCAAAAATATTTACATTCCAAACATCTTACCGAAATTTGGTCTCGATTCACTCAGCCTTTTGACCTGTATTACAGACAAACAGATTAACAGACGAATAGACTTTTTCCAGTAATGTTTTTGGACGTGGGGGACCTTAAAACAAAAAAATATTGTCAGATTTTAAAAAGTTAATTTTAACCTTAATTTGTATCAGCAGATCTGTCTGTCACTGTTATCGGAGTTAGCGAATCACACACAGATGACACGCATCATTCCAGAACACATATGTATGTACGCAGTAGCAACGCGTATAGATAGAGTGTGCCATGACTATGAGCGAGCAAAACAAAAGAGCTTCCACATCAAACATAAGGCTATGCGCGGCTTATCGTCACACATTTGGCTTGCATGTATCAGGACCTCTTCGTCTCTCCCTGTGCGATAATTTTAGAGAAAAAGGCACACGCTTGCACATACGATGTGTATATTTTACAATTTCGTCGCCACGTACTCGATTAGAGTTTCGGAATTGGGAGAA
This sequence comes from Venustoraphidia nigricollis, assembly GCA_034508555.1. Lineage (NCBI taxonomy): Eukaryota > Metazoa > Arthropoda > Insecta > Raphidioptera > Raphidiidae > Venustoraphidia > Venustoraphidia nigricollis. The sequence goes on along the minus strand of JAVRKA010000019.1, from coordinate 491,054 downwards.
TGTCACTCCCGATTTAAGCCTCAGTTCCTAACAATATTCGTTGCATTTCTTTCTCTATTCTCGAGTTTTTTTTTGCAAGTCTCGGTAATATAAAAAAAATGCTTTATGCGTTTCTTGACTTTACAAAGATCAGTTTTATCAGTGGACTTTTATCTTCAAAAATAGTAAAGTCTTTTTCTACATTGTATCACTTCTTTAAATAATATTTTTTATTTAATTACTATTTACTTTTTCAAAATTAATTCCTTTTCCCTGTCAAAATGAAAAGTATCCAAAAAATATGGCGAAAGTTGTGGCATACTCACAAAAAAATTTGAACTTGTCATCTAATTCACTTTTTTTTAAGTATAAGACCAAAAACAACTGAAGGTTTTGCCAACAAAACTACAAAATTTTGAAAAAAAAACCTTCTACAAATTTTCGTAAATGTTTGGAACAATCGCTAAAACACGCCGTTGTAATTGGAAAGACGCAAAACAAAGTTATTTTTCTAAAAACAACAGGAACTTCCGAATGTCAAATATGCCACAAAATTTGGTTATCGTCTACTTAGTTGTGTGACTAGAATATTTTTCAAAAACACGTTACTTGCACTCCATGAACCTTAGACAATGAAAATATTATGATATTGCGAGAATGGATTTTAACCTGATAGGTACCATTTCTTTTAATTGTGTAATTATTTATTATTATTATTATTATTAAAAAGCTCTTTATGGCTTGTATGTACAATTTTTAGAATTGTAATATAATAGGGGTATGTTTGGGCGCAAAAAACATGTTATAAATTAATAATATTTATAAAATTGACCTGAACATACTATTTTCAAATGTATTCGATATTACTTTTTATGAAACGGATAGGTATTAAAATTTATTTATTTTATTTTGCCAATATATGGTGGAAAGGCGGGTATATATGGTGGAAAGGCGGGTATATATGGTGGACGTATGGGTATAATGAAAATAGTTGACAGTTTTACACTCATTCTATAGAATGTAGAACTTTATCAATTACTTTTTTACCTTTCAATTTTCTCACCATATGGTCAAAAGGATAATTTTGGTCCGACTCATAGGTCTCGTTAGCCGATAACTTTAAGAGTGTACCTATGTTCCATATGGTGAGAAAATTGAAAGGTAAAAAAGTAATTGATAAATTAATGAATAAATTTTCTTGGGCACTTGGACTTTAAAAATAAGATTTAACTTCTTAAAATTGCAACGTTTCGTTGGTTTTCTTTTAATGATTTCCAACTTCTTCCGGCCAACTAAAATTGTTAAAAATACATACATAAAACAAGATTATTACCTATCCATACATGTAAGGTTAAATTAAGTGATAAAGTTATTTACTTTTAAAGTTAAATACACGTTAAAGTTATTTGTTTCATGAAATTGACACTAATAAAACAATTTTTTTATAAAAATGAACACACATGGTACACGTAGCTGTTGTCAAATTAGATTTCATTTTTCTTTCAATATGGTTGGTATTGCATATGAATTTAAGTTGTCTATATTGTCGAACTTATTTCTGTAAGTTGAGCGCGAAATCCAAATAAGTAAATGAGATAAAATTATTCAGATCCCACTAAAGAATGTTTAACTACATTTATCAAGTCACTGTAGATATTACTTAGGTTTTGTGTGTCTGATCTAAAATTCACACAATTCAATGCTTTAATAAAAATCATTTCACTCAAATTTCTCTTCGAATAATTCTTCTCTAAGTCTAAAATTTCTACATCTTCAAAGCGAAAGTTGTGACCATTCTCTTCAAAATGATGTTCTGTTAATGCTGTTTTAGTGTTTTTTATGTAATTTTCAGGTCTACAGTCCAGTTTATGTTGATTTATCGTATTTTTTAACTTTTGTCTTGTCTGTCCAACATATGTTTTATCAACATATGTGTGAATTTTAGATCAGACACACAAAACCTAAGTAATATCTACAGTGACTTGATAAATGTAGTTAAACATTCTTTAGTGGGATCTGAATAATTTTATCTCATTTACTTATTTGGATTTCGCGCTCTACTTACAGAAATAAGTTCGACAATATAGACAACTTAAATTCATATGCAATACCAACCATATTGAAAGAAAAATGAAATCTAATTTGACAACAGCTACGTGTACCATGTGTGTTCATTTTTATAAAAAAATTGTTTTATTAGTGTCAATTTCATGAAACAAATAACTTTAACGTGTATTTAACTTTAAAAGTAAATAACTTTATCACTTAATTTAACCTTACATGTATGGATAGGTAATAATCTTGTTTTATGCATGTATTTTTAACAATTTTAGTTGGCCTGAAGAAGTTGGAAATCATTAAAAGAAAACCAACGAAACGTTGCAATTTTAAGAACTTAAATCTTATTTTTAAAGTCCAAGTGCCCAAGAAAATTTATTCATTAATTTCACAACATGGATGAGAACCAAGATTTAAAAAGTAATTGATAAAGTTCTACATTCTATAGAATGAGTAAACTGTCAACTATTTTCATTATACCCATACTTCCACCATATATACCCGCCTTTCCACCATATATTGGCAAATTTGTTACTTTCGAAAGACGTCGTTGGATCCTACCGAAATTTAGTATACACATTGGAATCCATTGCCGCACGAAGATTATTTAAAGTGGATACAATTAGATCATTCTAAAGGTGTTTTTTAGGGATTTAAAAATATTTTTAAGCCCAAAAATACCCAAAAAATTATTGAAAACTTTAAAATTAAAATTTAACTCTTCGTTGTTAAAATTTTTATAAAATCGACCCGACAGGACCGGACTTATAAATTTTATGGAAACAATTGTTTGCGGATAAAGGTTTACTTACTGAATGGTGTATTTAATTTGGTGCAGATGTTAATAATATTGCAATTACGAAAAAAATTATTTTAAAGGATGTATTACGGGGCTGAATTTTGTAATGTGTTGAAAAATAAACTTAACATAATAAAGCCAAAATGTATGTATTTGAAAATACACTCTAGTGGCAAAGTTTGGCACTGCGACCCGAGTTTTTATTTTGTAATGTATAGATAAGAAAATATGTAAATATATTTCTCTTAACTATAAATTAATTTATACTAGGTATGCTTACACTATTCTAAAACGTAGAAAGTCACTGAATTGTAAAAATGCACGACCTATGCTAACCAATTGTGTTTACGCGACAGACTGTATGCGTGGGCTACATGTATGTGAAATAACCCTTATGTGAATATGCTTATCGCTAAAAGGGTCAGTTCCGTATAATATAAAGTGATGCCTTCTAAAATGGTTTTTACTTTGTTTTATGTAAGCATAAAGTCGTGATAAAAGTGTAATTATTATGTGCTTTGCGGAAACTAAATTGTTAATGGATTTACGATATGATATTTTCATTTGTTGTATCAAATTAATTTGATGGTAATAATAATAAATCTGATGGTGTACCGACTTGCGCCATTGTTATTTTTAGTTCTCATTTTTGACTTTTTTAGTGTATTTGCCATATGGCAACATCCACTATTTGCGTCGGTCGGATGGCAAGACATAGGGGTCGAACCAAAATTTCTCGACGTTTCATAACCTCCTAAACACTTTGGCACCATTTTTGAAAATGTTATTTTAAGGGATGTATTAAGGGGTTAAATTTTTTATTTTGCCCAAAAACAAACTTAATTTCACATAATAAAAGTATAAAAGCACACGGCCCTATACAAGCAAATACTATATTGTCGGCAGGGTTTTGGCACTGCGACCCGGGTTTTTTTACTTTTGTTATTAGTGAATAGTGAACAGAAAAAAGGACGAATTGGCCGTAGTTTAACCTAATCATTTAACTAAAAAGTATAATAAAATAGAAATTCATATTTGTTCTGTGCGAATTTGTTTTCTCTTACTCTCAATTTCAAGAAGTAGTTACATCATATCTAACTGGTATGTGTGGTTTTTATAATACAGGACTAGTCAAAAAAATGTTATTACTCATTTGAACGTTTTATATTTTTAGCGTGAATAAAAATGTTACCGCTTATTTTGATTTTGTGTAGTCAAAAAACTCGTTAAATGCCACGAAACTTTCCAGCATTGATTATTATTTTAACAGAAACATAACAACAGTTATGCGTTCTGTACCTATAGAAATGTGTCGACAATTTACGGATTCTATGACAAACAAGCTGCAAACCTGCATTCAGGACCGAGAAGCACAATTGAAAGGATTGTATTTGTTTCGGTAATAAGTGGTAACATCTTTACTCAGATTAAAAAAAACATTCTAATTCTACATTAAGTCGCTAACATCCTTTTGAGTATTTGTATACATATAATATTATACCAAAGGCCATAATTATCACCATAATAGATCATGAAACGGGTCCTATAACATGTGTATTGTCCGTCACATTATTTATAATTTATTTTATTTTTTTATCAATAAAAGATAAATTATTGGTCTCACTCTACCCCCGGACGAATTTAATTATGCAATAACAAATTATTATAGTTACACAATTTTCAATGAGATTCTACATTTTTAAGAAATTCAAATTCAAAATGTTTAATAAAACAGTCTGGTTTTAATTTTAATAGTGTCAAGTCGGTCTCGACCAATTGACTTTTAGTTTAACTTTCAGTTAATAATTCAAAACTCTAAAGTCTAAACTAAAGAATTCCGTCGACCGACACATACTGTAATAAACCAGTTTTACATTTTACGATTTAAAATTTACAATTACAATTAATAAAAACGTTTTAAAATTCATATAATTGTAACATCTATATTATTGGTAACAAATATTAATAAATATTCTTAATTAGTTATTTATAATTATCTTAAACAATAAAACCTGCACCCTCCTTCCACTGCAAAAGGGGTCAGGTTATAATCAGTATGATATGATTTTATTTCATTAAACTTTACAATGTACACTTTATTTTGTATATCTTTATATAATTTGGTATAATTTTTATAACATGCTTATAGTCTATGATACCAGAGTATGTCATTAAAAACTACAATATTGTTGTAACAAAACTCAAATTAAGTAATAATAAAAACAAATAAAATAGTACCTGTGTAGGTTTTAAAATTTCAAAATAAAACATACAATTTAAAAAAATAAAAATATATAACAATTTCAAAACAAATACATTCTAAAGTGTTAAGCTTTTTTTTTATTTTCTTCATATTTCTGATACATTTCTTGTTTAATTTAAATCTATGCACTAAAAAAATGCTGTTACAGTCCAAATTAAATACAGCATAAAATACACGAAGAGTGATTTATGTTTCTATTTGTGGATCTGGACTAAACTGAATTAAAATAACGAGATATGTAACCACGGATCCAACCATCTGAAACGAAATAGAAACCTTTTTTCAGTCCCTAAATGTACTCGTATATATACGGTAATTCCTGTACCGGCCATCTTGATTGAGGTTTCCCATGGTTTCCCTCAATTAATTCCAGATAAATATCGAGGTGGTTCCTTATTTGAGGCCATGGCCGATTACCTATCAAACTCCTGGTTCAAAAATTACCTACCTTATCCTAATTTCCTGTAATTCCTTCATTCGCCTATTGCTATTACATAAGTTGAAGTTTAAGAAATGTAGAAAAAAACGGGAAGTGGTAAAATGAAAAATAGTAATGGTGCGAATGGCGTCTGTTAAGACATAAAGTCGAGAAACGGACGTTAAACGCATTATTATTATTATATTTTGTATCGCATTGTTCACATGTATACGACAAGAATCGTGCACTCGGTTAGTGTGAACGAGCTCTTACATTCGATATAAATACTACATTTTTTGCACGCGTTTACTATAAAATAGCTGGTTGTCACTTAATTTTCGAATATTTTTGATAGATATAATCAAGATGGTTATTTATGAAGATTACGCCTATTTTTGATCATCATATACTTTCAATTGTAACTGATAGGTCGTTTATAGAAATTATTTTTAAATTGATTAGATCGTGTTGATTCACGCGCTAAATGGGATATTTTATAGTATATATTTTATAGAAGGGTGTGCAAAAACAACTTTTCGTATCCAAAAATCGGTATAACCGTTTTTTTCCATGGTTACAACATTTTATTACAGAAAAATACTAATGTAAGCTTACCGACTGAAGGAAGCCATTATTTAATTGAAAGAAGCCGTTTGCCGTGAATTGTCCTCTCTGCTGATTTAGTTGCAATAAGAACATCCGAATCTATAAAAAAATTAGATAGAAAAAAGTATTAATATCGAATTAATAATATACGGAAAATCAATTATGTATCCATTTTTGTAAATTAATGTGATACTGGGTTTTTTGAGTTCTTGTATTATCATTTGATATTAGCCAATACTATAGAATTTCAAATATACACAACTCTGGTCTAAAATTAGCCACAAGCAGCACTGGCACCTCACGTCGCTTGGATTGCTAAAAAAGTTTTAGGATATTATCAAATACTAAGAGTTGCACGTATTTACTTGTATGCATAGAATTTGATATTAGTATTTTCCTTAATTTCTTACTGTAGATGCTAGATTCCAAAACAGTTAATTTCATAGGTATATGCATCTATATATCTTGTCAGAAATTATTTTTTCCAGAAACAAACATTTACGAAAAAATTAAAAAAAAAAATTGTGAAGAAAAGTTGTTGACAAACAATTTTCGGCATTCAAATTTCATATTGTAAGTAATAATATTAATAGTAATTATAATAATAAAAGTGGTAAATTACAGTAAATATTTTTTTTTATGTAACAATTTTTTTTTGTTAAGTTTCAAGTGATGCAGAATGATAGTAAGGGTCAATAATGACCGTTTTAAAAACATTTTCGAAAAAAAATTTGTTTTGCCTTACCTATCCTGCACTCTTTTTTTGGAGTAGATTATTTTTGTTTTGAGCATTTTTTTTAAATAGTTTGTAGCACCAGTGTTTATTTTATCTCATTAGGTTAGTTTTGCGGAATGTAAACATATTCTGTCTAATTATTTTCTACCCCATTCAGTAGTGATTATTAAATAATATACTAATATAGTCCACGCGACAGGGAGATTTTCCCTATGGTATTGTGATAAAATCACCTACTTTACAGATTTTTTGCATACGGTTCGAGCCCCCTCAGTGTTACTGCGCCACTCCCAAATCGAAAATACTTAAATTTACAACAAAACCCATGAGAAAAAATGTTGTGGTGCTTCATGCGCCCTCTACGCTGGTGTCGTCGCTTTTGACGAAAATTTATTGAGAGTCGAGAAAATAGGAAAACAATTTTTGTGCCTGTATAGCAAAGTGTGCATGTTTGACCAAAAGGATGAACTTAAACCGCATGCAAAAAATCAGCGAGGTAGGTGATCTTGGCACCTGGACTAATATAAAAAATTCACATTATAATGTTAGGATCACTTACAGCATCAAAGCTTTCGTCGCCTTTATCACAGTATTTTAGTTTGTTTACTAGTACAGAGGTGCGTTTTATCTGAAAATATTAATTTGTATAATTCTTGTCAAAAAATAACATCTTCCACTATACTTATTTCAACGAAAGTTAAATAGTCTAAATAATGCATTTTGAAAGACAAAAAATTCAGTTAGTTTTGGACAGTGTCTTAGACTGTTTATGTAGTGGTAAAGGTCCACCTGAATTTGTATTTCCTTAATTAAAATAATCTGAGACGGTATTATTTATTATTATTATTATTAATTCCAATTTTGGAATTCCTTGCGACATGGCTAGCTGTCATGAGTTGTTTTAGCGTGACATCACTATTATAGTAAACAAACTTAAGCAAATTTTTAAAAAACCATTTAAAACGATGAATTATTTTTCAAGCAGGAACGATTTAATTATTGTATAAGTAATGTTTTTCTTATGGAGTATGTATGTGTGATCACGTCACCACACTCAGGTCATTGTCAAAACATATTTTATGACAATGTTTTCTGTAACTCAGTATAGGAGTTTCAAAACAAGTTTTTTACCCACTTAAATATATTTCTACGTGTGTTAATTTTTTAAAAGAATTTTTCAAGATTCCCAATTCCCTTCTAGCATTTTGTGTAAATAGAATATAATTTATCTATGTTGAAAATAATAAATTTTTTTTATTTTTTTCATACTTTTGAGATTTCGAATATTTTTTGAATGCCTATAAAGATAATTTAGGTTTTTCTACGCTTTCATATCAGTATTATTGTTTTCGTGAATACATATTAATCACTAATTATATATATATATATATATATATATATATATATATATATATATATATATATATATATATATAATCACAGAAATTATAACAATTTGACTTACCTCCATTTCAACTGACGAAATATGTTGAATAGAGATAATGAGTTCAGCTATCATGCAAATAACCCAACCGAAATAGCCCGTAACAGGCTTATTTTTGGATACACAATTCCAAATTTCAGTTTGGCATGAAAACAAAAGCGTGTACATTAAATACAAAGAGTGTACTGACGTTACGAATACTATCGCAACTTTCACTAAAACAGGATACCCAAAAATGAGGCTGAAGCTGTCAATGGCGTCACTCATTTCATTATGAATTTCAGCAATGCTATTAATACACCTCGTTTTAATAAAGTCTGGCACAGTGCTGATCACTAAGCGACTACTCCGTCCTTTAACTGTTTTCAAATCTTCCAAATATTTATTTAATAATTGAAATCTGTATTTGATCAATACGACGTAACAATTGATACGTAAAAAAATTACCGTTGGTTCCATTCCTAAATAAGTTAGCCAAAAAGCTAGGTATAGAGTGTACATTTGTGAATTTATATTCAAAACACCTATCAATATCATTATTATATATAGCAATATGTAAGAACATGAAAATTGTATAATAAGTTTTACTTGTTTGTTCGGAGCAATAATCACGTTTAATTGTTGAAACAAGTCATCGACATATTTTATTTTTTTCAATATATTCAGCAGCTTATATTGTTGAAATAAAGTAACCGTCACGAGTATCAAAGAATATGAAAGTATCAATATTAATAGAATGCGTTCCAAACTTTCATGAATGTTTTCACTTGAATGAATCGTCTGCAGTACACACACACTTAGAAAAATTTCAACTGATATTTTGAATAGTATCCAAGATATTTGCCATTTAGTTGCGCTGTAACCGCCTTTTTTTGTTAAAAAGTAACTAGTCAAGCAAAAAAATCTTTCTGCATAATTCAAATATGACACTAGTTCGTAAATGTTATTTGTTTCCACAAACCAATTTCGTTTTAAGAATCGCATATCCATAAATTATTTCTCGATAAAATGCAATTTTCTAAAAAATATTTAAGTATTACACATTTGTTCATTAAAATGGAAAAAATATGTATCTAGGGCGCAATAACGTACATTTTTGACGATGCACCCAAGATATATACTGTATTTTTTGTTGTACACCCTATAAAATATCGGCTTTTGTCTTCATTTCCAGAATTTTCAACACTCTGACATTTATTTGCTAATTTCTCATGACTATTTAATATTTCACTTGTGCAGTAAAGTTAACATCAATTAATGTATGCTAGTGTGAAATCATCACAGTGAACAATGTTACTCTATACATGTTTGAAAGTTATTTTACTTTTACATATTATTACAAATAATAAATTAAAAAAAATGACTTTAGGTCACCGGTCTGAAGTTCGAGAAGCAAAAAAAAACATCGTTTCTTTTTATTTGCTCCCCTCTGGGACCAAAATTCAAAAATTGAATGACGTTAGGAGCAAATAGATCCCGAAAGAAATCGAACAAAAAATTTTTCTTCTAAATATGGTCCTGCATGCTGGAGACAAAAAAGCGTGACAAATTCACAGACATACAAACAAAGCAAGTGCATGCTAATAGTCTAATGCTCAGGTCGCGCCTAAAATGCATATTTTATGTGGTGCAATAAAGCGTATTACCCTGCAATAATTTAAATTTATGCTAAAATAGTCAATGTATTAGTAGATATAAATGCAGACTTCAAAAATTACTAACTAATTTTTCAAATATATAATTTTTCATACATCTTATTAATTAATTTTAACTTCACAACAATGTTTTTATAACTAGAAACACGAGAATACTGACAAAATGTAATAACAGAATGTTCTGCGTATTTCATGACATTACCTAATAATTTAATATGCACTTAGACGAGTCCATTTTGTAATGATAATTAATTTCGATGTTTACAAAAGCTGCCTCTTAATTTCAATAATTCATAGTAATAACAAAATAATGATAGCTTTCAAGTTACTATTTATCGTTTTAATGGAATTCTTAAAGAGCTTCTTCATGTAGGTAATTAATATATGAATTGCTTAAATATACTATATGGTACAATTGTTGGCGTCAGACCATAAAATCTCGATTTTTTACATAATTTTGAAAAATTTAACACTATTTTTTTAATTTTTGTTTCATAAGATGAAAAATAAATTCATTTTAATTAGATCGAATTGTCGTTATTTATAATTGCTCAGTCATATCGAACGTTAAATTCACAAACTAATAGCTAGTTCTGATTTTTTAATATGTTGTTACGACCATTACCAGTATCGTATATCCAAGTTTGCAGCTTCGAAAGACCTGTGCTAATTTTCAGAATTCGAAAAACCGCGAAATTTTCGCACTTTTTTTGGTATTCTCAATAAGCTATGCGTTGTTTATAAAATATTTTCTTTGCGTTTTTAAAGTAGACTAAATTTGCTACAATTTGAGACCAGAACTAGCTCTGTAAGTTTAATACTTACTTTTGAATATATTTCTTGTGGACTAAACACAGCAAATTCGAGAAAAATGCAGTTTTTTCATTTTTTTGGTTTTTTAAGATTTGTGAGTAAACTATATGGCCTACAGACGTTGTTCTTCGCTTAAATTAAAGCTAGTTACATTTGCTATAACATCTCTTCCTATGATTTTACGCGTAAAGAAGTATTTTCTCTGATATTGACCAAATCTTAAAAATTCATTTTTTTGGAAAAAATTATCAGTTTTTGGAAAGCTGAATCTCGGTAAGTATGGAACCTACAGAGCTGGTTCTGCTCCGAAATTGTAGCAATTTTAGTGTACTTTAAAAATGTATAGAAAATATTTTTAAAAAAACCGCAAAGCTTAGGACTTATATCGAGAATACCAAAAAAAGTGCGAAAATTTTGCGGTTTTTCGAATGCTGCAAAGTTAACACAGGTCTTTCGAAGCTGGATACTTGGATATACGCCACTGGTAGTGGTTCTAACAACATATTAAAAATAGTTTGTGATTTTAGCGATTTTTAGTGTTAGATATGACTGGCCTATAAGTTATAACAGAAAAAATAAAAACAGTTTTATTCAAGAGCACTCTGAAATTAAAAAAAAACTCGGGTCGCAGTGCCAAAACCCTGCCGACAATATAGTGTATTTGCTTGTATAGGGCCGTGTGGTTTTATACTTTTATTATGTGAAATTAAGTTTGTTTTTGGGCAAAATAAAAAATTTAACTCCTTAAAATAACATTTTTTTTTCTTAATTGTAATATTATTATCAATCTAACGTCTGCACTGAATTAAATACACCCTTCAATAAATAAGTCACTGTCTGCAAATTAGTGTTTTCAAAAAATTTTTAAGTCCGGTCCTGTTGAGCCGATTTTATTAAAATTTTAGGGGCACTTTTTGATTACTACTAACGGGTTAAATGTCAATTTTGAAACGATTCTGAGAATTTTTTCGGTATTTTGGGGCCCAAAAACATTTTTCAACCCCTAAAAACTACCCTTTAGATGGCTTGATTATGACCATTTTAAATAGGCTTCTTGCGGTGATGGATTTCAACACGTGGGCCAAATTTCGTTAAAATCAATTAACTCTTTCGAAAGTTATTGCCCGCACACACACACACACACACACACACACACACACACACATATATATATATATATATATATATATATATATATATATATATATATATATATATATATATATATATATATATATACGTATATAAATATATATATAAACATTTTTAAAAATGGTGCCAAAGTGTTTAGGAGGTTATGAAACGTCGAGAAATTTTGGTCCGACCCCTAGGTCCCGCCATCCGACCGACGCCAATAGTGTATGTTGCCATATGGCAAATACACTAAAAAATATGTATATAATTTTATTTTTTAAAATAATTTTTCAATTAATTAAAAATGCCCATTTTATTTGTATTGTCAGAACACTACTGCTTATAAAAAATAATTATAGAAACCAAAACACAACATTGAGAAGAAATAAATAATTTTAAAAGCATATTAAGGGGTTATACTTTTATTTTGCCCAAAAACAATATTCTTATAGTAATACCAAAATAATAATAATAATTCTTTATTATTCTAAAGACAAAAAATTGCATAGAAGTCATTTACGAAACTTTGGATGATACAGTTACAAATGTAGACAGAATCTATATAATACGATATATTATATTTATATTGATCAAGCCAAACAAAACTGTTATAAGGTAAAGGGCCCAGTTTCTGACCTTTTTAGAGTAATGAAAAAATAATAATTTTATCTATTAGTTTAGGACTTTTAAAATAAAGTAATGTGCATAAAATAATTATTTGAATTTAATTTATATTTTAAATTGACGTTTTAAAAATTGACATTCAGTGATCCAGTTTCTGACCCTCAGAAATTCTCCGTGTCGCAGTTTCTGATCCTGAGAGTAGCCCAATTTCTGACCTTCAAATTCAATCATGATTAGGTTATGAAGTGCTTAAGTTTAAATAAACTGAAATTATTATTAAGATAAATAAATTAAAAAAAATATTTATTCTAAAAAAATACAGTTTTTTTAAAATTTAACGTATAAATAATTCAAGTCATGTAATAAAATAGGACGCAAACGAAAAAATTAAAATCAATTATTTAAATTACTTGGACGTTTTTTTACTTTCAGAACTTTTTGTTTCTTTTTTTCTTCAAATTTTTCTTTTTTAATCATTTTTTCTGACTCCTTGGTGGCTTTATTTTTGGACCTTTCAGCTTTTAATCAATTCTTTTTCTTCTTCTAATTTTCGTTTCTTTGCTTCTTTGCCGTCATGATATTTTAACCACGAATCAGATGTATAAACTGTCGGTACCTTTTCCTTAGCTTTTCGTTTCTTCAAAGCTTTATCTTTCAATAAATATTACTATCTTTACATTTTATGAACAAGTGACAAAAAACATGTGATAAAACCTAGCTTGTAGTAGGTTAGAATTGCAGGGTCAACAACTGCGACATACATTTAAAATTGAGCCTAGTTATTGACCCTCACATTTCAGTAATAAAACTCATTTTAATATGTTTTATAAATATTTTAAAATAAATTTGAATTAATTATTATTGACCTATTCATATATTTTTAATTAAGTTTTCATACTTACATGATAATTAGTGCACAAACTCAATTGTCGTACCTCCTAACGTAAACTGTTTAGACTAAAGCTAAAAAATGGCTCTCACAGTCACTTTTGGTTTAAAAAATTTTCTTTATTAAGTTAATATTTTTTATATTTTTTTTATTGACATTAATTAGACACAGAATAAATTAATTTAAATTGAGAAAAAAATTATTTTCACATTAAATGTATAGTTTTTTAATTAATTCAGAAAAAAGTTGAAAAGGTCAGAAACTGGGCCAGGGTCAATAACTGGGTCTTTTACCTTAGTTGCTCCAGACAAAAATGGCAGATTTATCCATGTAGACGCACTTAATATTTGAAAAAACGGTCAAGTACAAACCGAACTCGCGTGGAGAAGGTTTTGTATACTATTCCGTTTTCCGCGAGAACTTTAAGACAGGATTTTTGTATAGATTTTTCTATAAACTATGAACGAATCTCTATATTCCCTCTTTTTTTCAAAATTTTAAGTTCGGTAGTTTCGGAGATAATGGGGGAAAATGTTGGATTTACGTATAATTTTTCGTTGTAATCTTTTAGACTCTACATTTTAAAATTTTAAATAATATATTGTATTTCTCATAACGAACCCTCTCATAATTTGATGTTGCATGATACGCTTAATTTGATTTAATATTCTAATTTTGCCTCCAAAATTGACCCCCAAAAATCAGAATTGTTTGAGTCATTTAGTTTTATATACAGGATAATTCATTTTAAACTCACCAGAGAAATATTTCGAAACGGTGGTGTTGAAAAAATAGTTTCACACAAAAGCTGTTCAGTTTGAAGGGGGACATCGTTTGGAGACAAATATCACACCTCATCCCCAACCCCTGCGCAGGGATGAAGGTGACTTTAACATTTTTAATAGGAACACCTATTTTTTATTACAAATTATGATTTTTTGATAAAAAATATCCAACTATTGTCTGAAATTTTTTTTTATCCAATACCTCCCTCAACTCGTAAAATGCATGACCAAAATCGGTTTCCCGAAACTCCATTAAATTTTTAAGCCTAAACAACGACCGTGCGCAGAAAATTACAAGAGGTAAAAGTTGTTTGGTTTGGGAAGAGTTATCGATTAAACATAAAAAGAACCCCCACCACCATCGAGGCATCGAAAAAAAATGTTTCATATGTTGCATATTTTTTATAGGAAAATCAGAATTTGTCATAAAAAATAGGTGTTCCTATTAAAAATGTCAAATTCACCCTTATCTGTGCGCAGGGATTGCGGATGAGGGGTGGTATTTGTCTCCAAACGATGTCCCCTTCAAACTGAACAACTTTTGTCTGAAACTTTTTTTCAACATCACCGTTTCGAAATATTTCCCTGGTGAGAGAAAAATGGATGTACCAAATTTCAACTTTCTCATCCAGTAGTTTCGAAAAAAATAAGTTGGGACAGACGAACAGACAAACAGGCACGAGAGTGTTTTTATAGAGGTTTCGTTTTTTCATTGGATGTACGGAACCCTAATATTTTTAAGGCCTTCTTCTGTAATAATAATAATAATAAATTTTATTTCTTTCCGGGACAAAATACATTTTGCATATGGGAAAGTTGTCAAGGTTACAATAAAATTACATTCTACAAAAATCGTTTATCGAATAAGGACATGCATTGTTTAAATATATTTTAAATTTTTTCTTAAATACTGTATTCGCTGCTATTTCTGTTAATGAATTGGGTAGATAGTTAAAAACTTTAACGCTACTATAAAACGGGCTTTTCGTGTAGAGCATCAAATTAGGCTTTGGTAGTAAGATGTCATTTTTTTTCTTGTTGAATATTGATGTGAGTTGCTACTGTATCTATTAAAGTTTTCCCGAGCGTTCATTACCGCGTGAAATATATACAGAGCAGGTAAAGTGAGGATGTTATTGTTCATAAAGATGTTTCTACATGATTCTCGGTATTTAAGCTTGAAAATAATGCGCAAAGCTTTCTTCTGCAGTATGAAAACACGTTGTGCTTCAGTAGAGTTTCCCCACAACAGGATGCCATAATTGATATGAGGGAATATGAATGCATAATATAATGAAAGCATAGTCTCCAAATTCACTGTTCCCGACATACGGCGTAATATATATAAACATTTGGATATTTTTGCACAACAGAGATCAATATGAGAGCGCCAAGATAAATGTTCCTCAATTATAACACCCAGATAGTTAAAAATGTCACAGTTTTCAATGATTTCAGTGTCGATAACAGCCGTCGGTAAAATAAAAAGATTAGGATATATACATTCAATCAAAATATGTAGAATTGTCCTACACACGTGGTCCATACTAGAAAATACACTATTTTGTCGGCAGAGTTTCTACACCGGGATTAAAGTTTATACTATTTTTGAACCGTCAGTATGCAATTACGGACCTGTCTGATTGTGTACGTTTGGATGATTTAATGTTGTACCACCGCAAGCCAACCAAACCACGTGTACATCACAGTCGATTGGTGATGTCTGGGGTACAGTTTACAAATACATATGAACTTTGGTATTATGGTATAGTGCATGTCCTCATGCATGTTACATTGCGCAGCATTGCACCTAGTCAAGCATTAGACTGCAGCGTATTCTAAACTTTCCCGTCTAAGGATCCTTAAGAAATTAGCAAAATCGCCGCAAACGCTTATTAATATAAATAAGGCGTTTAATTATATAGTTTTTAACTTCCCGCTATTGAAAATTTTCAAAACAATGGGAAAGTTAGTGATTTCAGTTCGATTTTCTAAAATCGAGTTTTCATCAGATCTCGACGTTTTGGGGTTCTTAGAAGCTATTCTGACCAATGTCGAATGGACGTCCGTATGTGTGTTTGTGTGTATTATAAACACAATAGTGATAATTTGCTGTAATGTATTTAACACACAGCGGGCATGTTTAGGGTTTGATCACATTTTTTAAAGTGTAAATGTCAATTTACAACATGTAGACATAGATTTTGTGTAAGTTCCACTTCTGTTGTATGTAGTGTAAACAATTAATTGTTGTTCATACAGTTCGGTCGTCGACGGCCAAACTGTATAGCTTTACTAACATATACTAGAAAGTTCGTTGCATTAAAATATAGTGTAAAACAGAAACAATTTAATTAGCGCTAATTAAAATCTTACAAAATAACTAGGTTTTACTCTGGTTTCACACGAGTGAATATTTATTTTGTTACTTATTTAATGTGTATACTCTATAGTCTATATGTAAGTATATATATATACATATATATATAAACATTTTTAAAAATGGTGCCAAAGTGTTTAGGAGGTTATCAATAATTCATAAGGTAAAACTTTCATAAAAATTTATCCAGAGGTTTTCAAGTGAAGCCAATACAAATAGACCAAAATGCTAGAAATTGTAGAATATATTCTAGAAAACAGAAAAAAGCAGACAAAGTTTCAGTAATAAACTCAAATTTTACCGAGCTTATTTTGAGTCATAATAAATTTCCATAGTTTTCATGCGAGTCAGGTACTCCCCGTTTAACTATTTAGGATTTTTTTTCATCAAGCATATATTTATTTAATTTTCTCTCTGCGTCAGTCTTCCACTCAGTTTCACCCTTTAAAATGTGTGTTTTTCCAGTAACCTCCTTACTAACAAAACACACATTTCAAATCTTAACAAATTTTACACCTCTAGCTTAACGGGTTTGAAAAGTATATATAGTTCAGTTTGAAAAAACCTCTCAAAAAATAAAGTAAAAAAATTATAATGAGCCTCACCCTCATAAGCTCACATAAGAAGTTTAACATTTTTAGTTTTTAATATTATAATTACGGCAAAATTATTACACATTTTAAGAGGGAACTTTGATGTTTATGTCATGTGAAAAATCTCACATCGACAATTCGTCACATTCATACCATAGTTTTATTTAGATACTACAGAAAAACATTTTTAATATGAATTGTCTGTAGTATATCAAAATCATAACCTCACATTATGTGACGTTTTAGCATAATATACTTGTATTTAAAAAATGTTTAGTACAAAAATTTACATGACATTGTATATTATGAGTTCCTACCGTTTGTACATCAAATTACAGAAACTATTTTGTACTTCAAATGTACGTAATTTTAAATGTCAGATTCAAGCCGTTCATCCTTGTCTTACTATTTTGCGAATCAAAATGCAGCACACTATAAACTTCTGTCCTTGTCAGTTTCATGTAATTTAGGGAACAAACTAACTTCCCCTTTATTTGTTTCAAACCTTTTTATTTGTTTCCCCTCGATTTCTTACATTTTTCAAACAGATACGTCGCTAAAGAAATTAAACTTCAAAAATAATAGCTAAATATTTTTAGTATAAGTATTTTTAAATACGGAGAAAATTACTTTATAAAGTCTAGGTGCAACACATGTATCAATAAATTGAGCAACTTTAAATTCTCTTCTACTAGAATGGGATATAGACTAGTTACTACACAGTAATATATAGTAATTTTATTTTCAAGTGGATGGTATTATATAGGTACTGCACTCTTATGGGACTGTGATTCCCTACTCTCATTGGAATATCGTTGTAGACTTCTATATGGAAGTGAATTGAAGTAAACGCAAATGAGAGAAGAATGGGATCCCCGGTGTGTGAAGTTAAAGGAGAGGAAGTTATTTGATAAGAGAACGCTTTAATAAAATGATAAGCGAGCTGTATACGCATGGAAGGAACAAACTGCTGTGTAATAGTTAATTTGCCGCAATATAGTTTACGTCTTCAGGTGTACCTATGTTATTACAGTACGTTGACAGTAGACATTTGACAATGAAAACAGAGCTGTATTTCTCATGCTTTCACTTTTGAAGTTATACTTCTTTTGACGCATTGAGAATAAAATTTTAGTGCGCAACGAAAGTTGCTAGTGCACAGGTAACGAAAATTTTGTTGGCCATAAACCCAGACTGAAATAACACATTGACAAAATCAAAGCACTCTCTGCCATCTGAGCACGCGCTTACTTTTTTTATTAGTGTATTTGCCATATGGCAACATACACTATTGGCGTCGGTCGGATGGCGGGACCTAGGGGTCGGACCAAAATTTCTAGACGTTTCATAACCTTCTGAACACATATTGGCACCATTTTTAAAAATGTTTATATATATATATATATATATAATATATACGTGCGGGCAATAACTTTCGAAAGAGTTAATTGATTTCAACTAAATTTGACCCACGCGTTGAAATCCATCACCGCAAGAAGCCTATTGAGCACAATCGGGCCATTTTAAGGGTAGTTTTTAGGGGTTGAAAAAAGGTTTTTGGGCCCCAAAATACCGAAAAATTTCACCGAATCGTTTCAAAATTTGAAATTTAATCCTCTGGTAATAATTGAAAAGTGTCCCTAAAATTTTAATAAAATCGGCCCGACAGGACCGGATTTACAAATATTTTGAAAACACTAGTTTGCAGATAGTGAATTATTTACTGACAGGTGTATATAATTTGGTATAGAGGCTCGATTGATAATAATATTGTAATTGAGAAAAAAAATGTTTTAAGGGGTGTATTAAGGAGTCAAATTTTTTATTTTGCCCAAAAACTATTTTAAGTTCGCGTAATAAAGCCACTCTGCCTATATTAGCAAATACACTATATTGTCGGCAGGGTTTTGGCACTGCGACCTGGGTTGTTTTGTTTGCATTCATTAATTAGAAACATATTAATAAAGTCTTGAGCACAAAACTAACGAAAATTCGACAGTATGAAGTTGGCCGCGCTAACTAGAGTTCGACATTATGCAGTTGGCCATCAAAGGCTCAGACTGAAATGACAGGCGGACGAAATCAATGCACTTTCTGTCATCTGGAAACTATAATATACTATAGACGATGACCTCTGATTACAATTAGTCTGTTGAAGTGTCATCCAACTGAATTTAAAATATCGTATTTTTGATTACTCAATGGATTGATTATAAAAGTGAGAACCAACATAAAATTTTGAAAATGTTTTCAAATATAGGAGGCTAAGTTAACCTTTTTTTCGAAGATTATATTTCAATAAATCGATTGCTTATATTAAAAATTAGTTTTTTATCACACCAAAATAATATAACTTCGAACGTGCGTACATAAATACACGCACCCACTTTTTTATTGTCATGCTAGAGATTAAGCGGTCGATACCTGACAGTATGAACAAAATAATACTGATGCTAAACTACATTAATTTTTCATTAGTATTTAGAAAAAACTATATATATTTCCAAAGTTTCAAAAAAGTAAACACGTAGGTGAATTTTTTGACCCAGGTCGCCTCAGTTTAGTACCAGTCATGACTGACCTAACAACAGCTTGGGAGGCAGTAAGGGGACCGCTGAATAGAATCATGAAAAATAAGGAGAAGGATGAGGGATGGAAAAAAGGCAGTAAGTAGTTAGTCTTCTTCCGGCGAATCAATGACCAGTCGTCCACCTGATTGCAAGCCTAAAGGCGATTCCAGCGTGACAATACGGATGAGACAGAGGGGATTTTAGTGGGTAGGGGACATTGGTCCGAGTCCCACACTAAGTTCGTAGAAAGAATTCCCCCCTCTCAAAAAAAAATCGCCTCAGTTTGACCAAATTCAGCAAAATAATAAATCAGTTAATTTGAAAAATAAAACTATAGAAAAAACAACTGTATTTTTTAAACTTTCAAGAGCATTTTAATTAGGTACATTTTAATATTATATAAAAGAAACCTTCCTTCTA
Organism: Venustoraphidia nigricollis; assembly: GCA_034508555.1. NCBI lineage: Eukaryota > Metazoa > Arthropoda > Insecta > Raphidioptera > Raphidiidae > Venustoraphidia > Venustoraphidia nigricollis. The sequence continues at coordinate 470,888 of JAVRKA010000019.1, read as the reverse complement.
TAGCTGTGACTTTCGTACTTCGCGTGATATAGGTGTTACTTTACCGTAATATCAACAAAATCATCTAAAATAAATAAATAACTCATTATTTAAAAGCACCACAACGTTAAAAAACAAATAAATAAAATGTTACAATATTGAATTCAAGCTGCATTGTGTTAGAATAACAATTTTTTTTAACCTCACATGATCAAAAATACACATACAACAAAATATCAATTGAAAGTGGAGGATATCATTATCATTTGTAGCTCCGGGGTTCCCAAGCCTGTAGTTACGGTCCTGATATTGAATGGTTCTGTGTATATGTAGTAAATTATACATATGCACTATGCAGTGTACAACAAGCCAAAATGAAACAATAGTTACATCGCATATACTGTACAGGTGTGTGAAATGATTCACAAAATGACAGAATGTTTATTTGTTTAGTATTAGGTTGCAATAATACTATCTGTTATTATAGACCTCATTTTTGCTAAAATAATTAGCCGCTACCTGCGGCTCTGCGCTCGATTGAGTGAAACACGGCAGTGACAACAGTATCGGATCCACCGTATTTGCTGAGTTACAAAAAAAAACAACACGAAATCCATGAAAAGGTACATATATGTGCATACCTTCATCGTGATCGTTATATCATTATGTAAGATGTTTAGAGCTAGTCTAAGCGCATACACTGAAAAAACCTTTGTTGGAAATTCATATCAAGAAGTAAAAAACGCTTCCGAAATGGAAGCGCAATTTATACTTTTATAATAACATATAAATAACAACACTTGAAAATTCTACAAAAATTTATTATTAAATCTTTTCTCGACGATCGTTTCGAACAATAAATCCATCCTCAGGAATATAAAATATATGCTAAATTAGATATTTACAATGTATCTACTTTCTATATGGAAAGTTGACTTGAAATGATTTAGGTCAACCATAGACCTACTTGTAAACTAATTGTAGGAGAGGTCATAAGTTAAAATATAGTTAGTCATTTGTTATATTTTTATTTTTTCTAATAGCTTTTAAGATCTTAGCATTTTCTAGTAGAGTAGTAGCACAAGTTTTTTGCTTTTATTACAAATGTGTAGAGATTTACAATTGTCCTGATTAAAATCAAAAGCAGATGTTCTATGAAATTTTTAAGCAGCAAGTTAAATTATGTGAAGCTTAGTGCTTAATCGCCGCCAATAAAAATAGTAATAGAAATTTCCCGAAAGCATATGTTACAATCTGAAGGACCAGTACCCTTGAATACATTAAAGCTTGAATATACCTCTGTTTTTATTTGATGTTATATGCGCAGATAAATCAGACAATATAAATTAGTGATAACTTTAAAATATGTGTGGAGGTGAATAATTTGCATAGTTAGCTCCAAACCAACTTTTACAATAACCAATTTTTGTTGTAATGACAAAGATATTAGAGAATTTTTATTTTAAGATCCAGTAATATAACATTCGTTTGAAAAGTCCCTCTTTAGATAGTTCATGCTCTATGGTCTAAATATTATCCCATGAGTGTACATATTCTCTGAGAATTTAATCACATTATACAAGTGTGTTGGGGCCGTCACTGTATGTCATAGCTTATTGACAACATTAGCATCTCTCGCTTCAATATAGACACGATGTGTCGTATTACACACGCATGTCAGGTCTTCAGTATGCTTTCTCGTCGTCATCATTATCACCATCGTTTTTCAATATTCTCTATCACATGATTGGCATATTTGATGTTATATAAAAGTAAAAATTAAAGTACTATCTTAGACATAAGCATAACATTAAATACCATGTCACCCGAGATCGTTCATTTCTTTAGCTTCACCTGTTTATTTGTATGTTTGGAATCTTTGAACGTGAAATTCACTTACTTCAAAACGTCTGATTAAACTGAAACCTTGTACACTTATCAAGGACCGAAGGCAATACATTAATTTTATAAGTTTGTCTAATTATCCTGACCAGGACCTACAGGATAAAACAACGTACCTATTTCAAAACGTCATATTAAACTGAAACTTTGCACACTTATCGACGACAGTAATAAGTTGGTCCCATTATCCTGACCAGGACCTTCAGGATGAAAAAACTTGAAAAATTACAACAAGCAAGCTAACATGATATATAGTGACGTACGTTGAGTTGCTTACGTCATAGTTCAATGCAATTTGTTTTTTAGTCTTATAATTAAATTCATCTTTAAAGTTCAATTCCAGATATATATTATAATAGAAAACAGTAATATAATTGTTTTTTGTAATACCAAATTGCGTATTATATCATAGTTTTACTATCATTTAAGCAAATTGAGAGCTTCAAAAAGTCTTAATTAAAGAAAAGACGAAACGTTGCAATCAATGACTGTTTAAATTGATTTATTTTCATTATTCCAATTACCCGTGATACTGTTTTCTCTTATAATTAAAATTAGAATTTAAAAAAACCTAAAACAATGCACTTTTAAAAAATGCAAGATAATTTGTCAACAAAATTAGCTTTACTGTAAAAAGCATAAAATGCATTTACTTAAATTTTCATAATAGCTCTACGTTTACAATTAGCTAGTAAACGAAAAATTTATTACCGATATTAAGCATTCCACGCTTTTTACAGTAAAGCTAATGTTGTCAAATTATTATTTGTTGTTTAAGTTTTCTTAAACTCTAATTTTTGTTTAAAGAAAATGGTTAGTTCGTTTGCTACAAACATTTTTAAATTTTATAGTAATTTGGTACCATATGATCAGTCACAAGATATATTTGATATAAGCAAACTTTTCGCAAGAAGAGTTTATTATATCTGCACAAACTTTTAAATGGTGTCACAGACGATAGCTCCATCTCAAAAATATGTTTTTATGAACCGACTTTTAACAGTCGCAGCTCAGCACTGTTCAAACTTTCTCGATTTAGAACAGTACACAGAGCGTCGTCATCTTTATTTCGTGTGATAACAGTATCCTCCGACTTGAATATGTTTTGTATGAGCATATTATCTAGATTTGAAGGTCAATTCTTTATAAGATGTTTTAATTTCTACAAGCTGCAGAACGTTTGCTATTTAATTGTTAAACATTCATTGTTACAATGCTAAATCAGAAAAATTTATTTTTATCCACCAACACCGTCTGGACTCAAACCAGAATCTTTCCACTTTCGCGACTGTAAATAATATGACGTACCGTAAACCGAGGCTACTTTGTGACTGCAGGGGTAACTTTGTGACACCAGGTCTTAAGCAACAAAATCTGGATCCGGGTACAATACCATCAACCAAACATAGTTTTGAGAAGTTACTATTTGTAGAAGGGTCTGTGGGGCCACTTATGAAGAGAATGCAGTATCTAAATATGATTGCAAGTCTATGTGTACTGGGCGTCATTTTTGATTAAAAAACAGGTGTTTTCAGTTTGTCTGTATAATTTCTAGTGTGAGATTAAAACCAAAAATCAACTAAGTACAAGTTGTCTTATTATTATTATTAACGACCATTTTGAACTACAGAGTTAAATTTTTGAATTTTTAATTTCGATGTAGTTATTAGTTTAATTAAAAATCAAAGATTTCAAGGTTCACTTTGTGACATTAAAAAACCTCTCAAAAGTAACCCTCGCAATGTTAAGCAGATAAAATTCTATAAGTAATTATTTTATTGGGATTTTAACTGAAATTTTAGACTAATAATGCAAATTTTTCAGATCTAAAATACCACGGACATATAAAAAGACGCTTGGTAGTAGAAATTACAAAAATTACACTAATGAAAAAAAACTCTCAAAGATATAAGACAAAATGGGCTCTCCCTCCGTGTTGCTTCAGAAAAATAGGGCATACTTAATTTTTGTTGACGTTATTAATGTCAGCAATCTACTCAATAGTATTTTCATAGTAAAAAATGGCTGTCACAAAGTAACCCCAACATACGGGGTTACTTTGTGACACTTTATTTAATTAATATCTCTTTTTCTATACATAATATTGCAACCTACCACTGTGCATTCAAAAGAGTAAGGTTCAAGCTTCATATTCACGTAAAATTTATTGTATTCAGTGTAATAACAAATTCAATTTAAGCAAAAAACATAAATAATTGTCACAAAGTAGCCCCGGTTTACCGGTACCTATATTTTGTTCGGTTCGTTGTCTATTTTATCGTTTTAACTTAATAACTTCACGGTATATTATCAAGTCTTAGTAATGAGTCCAGAAAATTTTTAACAAATTGTTGTTTCAAGGTTACTACACTATTTTTGAGAAGAACAATATGAGTGCGTGTGTGTTTGTGCGTACGTGGTTATTTCTTTCTAGCTTGAAATATCTCTTAAAAATGATATCAACGTCGTTAGGACGCCAATCGAAGCGTATTAACGTTAGTATGATCTGAAAGAACAAAAATTTCGAAAACGGTCTTTAGTTAAACAAAAATACTGCAAGAAGTGGAATTGGTACAAAATCTCATGAATAAAAAAAAATATAGGTATCGACTTTGTTACGGTTGCGATGCTAGTAGAAAAATATTAACATCAATATGATAGGAAAGAAATATTATCAGAATTGGTTCAGCAATTTTTCGTTTAAACGAAAAACTGCAAAAAAGTGACTTTTAGAAAATGATTAATTGCGTTTAATTTTTATTCTCTAAGCATTCGATCCTTTTAAATGTCAGATATTTTTAGAGAGATTAATGATAATAATAACAACAACAATATTAATACAATTTCATCTAAATTATTTATATAAGCCAATGTTATTAGTCAAATATTACATATATGTAATATTCAATATTGATCATACTGGGAAGTTGGTCATGTGGACTTCAACGGTCCCAATTAACGACCCACCACATGGCATAACATGCCGTCTCTATAATTTGAGTTTAGCTCTCTTGATTAGTAACTAAATAAAGTTGAAGTAATTAAAGTAAGCTGTGATTTTTCATTTATTTTGAACGAAAGTTATTGTTTATATGGCGGAACACTTCTTTTATATAATAAATATAACAAATTAATTAATCGAACATGCATTTAAGAACAACCTATCTCAATTAATTTCAAAAAATTCTTGAAAATTAAAAAAGCATTTCTCAGTTAATACATCTTTTATTTTTTATTTTTATAAACAGGATTTGGAAGCTTCTTTGCTCGATCCGGTAATTGATAAAAACATTATATGGGCCAATAGTTTGCCCCATTTCTTTGCTTTTTTAATTTATTTAATGGTGTTGCTAATAATATGACTGTAAAAATCGGAAATATGTATGAATGTGGGCCTAAAAAAATAATTTCAGGATACAAAAAAAATAAATAATACATTTATTGTGTATTATTATTATTGTATTATAACATGCCACCTCTAATCGTGTGTTGTTCTCTAACTGTGCAGTAAATGTAGGGAATTCACTGTAATGTATACTTGTCATGCTATGTTGGCAACATCAACATCACCCCAACGCTGGGAGACACCGCTAAATTAAATTTTGATAATGTCAAACACAAGTACAAATATTTAAGTTGGTATAATGTATATCCTATACGTGTACGCCGTCAGATTAAGTTTGTCATTATTACTACATACATCTAAGTTGATACATCATGTGAACATTGAATAGACAAGATAGTATTAATTGTGTCTACCATGCCTTACGAAACAATTCTTGTGCTAATTAAAGATCTTTTGTTCTTAAACTATATGGAGAAAAGTGGGATTAATTGAAATATTCATTGATCTAATCGAATCTGTTTCGCTATATTACTTTAAAACAAGTTTCACATTAAGCATATATAGTCTTTTGTAAATTGTAAATACAACCTGTATAACTGACAGTTTTAATTAATTTTAAAAATGAAAAAATTTTGTTCAATTTATATCCTGTCGAAAGTACGTACTTTCGGCTTCAATGTTAAGGCTGAAAGCCTAACATTTATGCACTGCTGGAATTATTCGCTTCATGTGTCGCGTATGATGCCATCAGCTTCGCCTCGGACATCATGTTACGCGCAGTGCAGGAATTTTAACTTTCTGGCCGTATGTTGTATACTATTTTTTCACATCCCTTACGGTGTAATATACTATTGTTATTATGGTGAAACGAGCTAATTTGTTGACTTTATTTAACTCGCGACCTACTTGACATACACATAGCGAAGATTTTTCTCATATAAATGAAATAGTATACAGATTTTCGCATGACCGTTCTAAAAGAAACCTAAATTTTAGTATTCTTTTTAGGATTCCGTACCGTAGGGTCTAACGGAACCCTTGTGATTTGGCAATGTCCGTAAGTCCGTTCGTTTGTCAGAGGCTTCCAACATCTATACGAAATGAGATACAGACATAAAATTCACACATAATATGTAAATCTTTAGCCCAAGGACAAAATTGTATTTTCGGTTTAAAAATCTTTATTGGAAAAGGACGCCACACATGCAAACAAAGAAAAAAAATTAATTCTACTTATGCTTGTGAAGTATAGTTGGAAAGAGTTTTGCTAGCAAGGGGCAAATATATATTTTATATATATATTTGACAAGTTAATACTTTGGGGAGGGGTCAATAAAATCATGGTTTTTAGACAAATTTTGTTACCACGTCTATTACAAAACCTTGGTTATGTACAATATTATTTCTATCCGCTATTTAAAAAGAGTTTATTATAGAATAGAAAAAAATGGAATTTTTTAGCGAACGAAAAAATTTAACAAGCGTCTAGACTGATGGGACATGTTGTCATATTATTATTAAGTCTTTACAGAAATTAAAACAAATAATTCAAAGGATATTTTATGGAGCGGATAAATTAGTTAACTAATATATCTGCTCCATAAAATATCCTTTGAATTATTTGTTTTAATTATTAAGTCTAATACTACTCCAGAATAATAGACGTAAAGTAAGGGGGTTCGATGATCGAGGGGTAAGAGCGTTTATGCATTCATAAAACAAATTGAAAAAAAATTGGGTTATAAATATTTATTTTATAAATCAATCAAAATTCAGATCCACGCCCACTGAATCGAATCGGATCGATTCGACACGGCAGTGTATGTTGCCGAGTCGATCCGAGCCGACTAGTGCGTGGAAAATCCTTTAACTTCATGTATTCCTAAATTGTCGATCATGCCGAGCCGACCCGATTCGATGGGTGTGGACCTTTATAGCTTTCTATACAAACAATTGTAATAAAGACGGATAAAGCGCCTAGATTTTTACACTGATAAAGGAAGATGTTCCTGGACTACTTGTATTGGGTTACAATGGTTAAACATTGTTACGATGTACACTTGATTGTATGTATTTGTATAACAACGGAAGTTACCCCAGCGGTTGTAATATAGCTTTGACCTCCTTTAGTGGTAGCTCGACCACAATTAAGATTTAGTTACATTTGTAGTACCTTGGAGTTAAACTGGGTAACACAATATATTATGCAACAAGCTTGTATGAATGCCGGTGTATTTTAATTATGCTTTAATAAACTAAATAATAACAAATTTGATATTTATATATTCAGCGCTGTGTGTACGTTGTTGTAATTTATTTAGTCAGTTAATAATAAATTTAGCTAGTTAACCGTCAAATAAAGTATTATTTCTTCTAGATGGTAAAACAATAAAAGTTTAAAAATACTTAAGTTGCATTTAAAATATTTGGTGACCTTAAACCTACGTCCAAAAAATATTAGTGCGTCTTGAAAAATGGGACATAAACTAATAACTTTTTGTGTAATTAATTCGTAAATATGAACTTTCTTATTAATAACAATTTCGATATTTACAATTTACTTGTTTATACAGTTTTATGTCTACCGTCAGTATTATCTAACACACATTTTCTGCTATGTTTATTTTTATCCGATCTCAAACAAGACTTAAAAACTGAGAGTTTGTAATAAAACGCCACGAAAAGTCATCTCAGAGAACTCGGATCTCATATTCCCTTTAGTAATTACTGGCAACTCTGTCAATAAGGCAGTTCTGAACATAACAAAAATTAATTACCTTGCTTTAAAAACATTCTTAAACAAATATAAGATCATTATCTTTTCCTGTAATATGAAATTATTTTATTTTTAAAAGGTCTGTAAAGCAAAGTAAAGTAAAATTATATTTGTATTGCTACATACAGGATACAAATCGTCAATCTACAAAAATATATCAAAAACAATCAAAGATACTGTCAGGTAAAAGCTTTATTCCGTAATTTTATAATTATTCAGACAGTTTGTTCAATATTTCGTGGTCCATGTAGATGCGGTTATTTTTTGAAATAATGAGATATTATGTTTAGTACACAAAAAAAAATTTAGTTTGCTATTATATCATATTATGAAACATCCATTGTTTACGTTATAATGCAATATATGCAATATGTCGTCCTTTGTCAAGTGATCCTTTCCAAATAGACAGTAATTCATATTGGAAACAAATAACGCGTAATACATATTTTGTAAACTACGGTAGTCATAAAACTTTTTTAGTTGTTTTATTTTACAGTAACTATGTTACGATAAAAAATGATTACTCCAATGATTATATATAGTTGCCGATTATTATACATAATCACCACTAAGTTTGGTGAATATGATACATAAATCAACATATTTATCAAATTAGCCGGTTTGCTTGCAAACTTCCCAACTCGTATTTGCATATTTGATAAAAGTCCATAAGAATATCTGATTAATTTGTTTTTTATAATAACTGTTTTGTATATCTACGTTCAAAATAAATTTATGTCTTTCATTTGACAATATTTGTCAATATTCAAATTTCGCTCATTCTACAGTCTTGTGACTGTTTTTTTAATTGTGAGTTATGAAATATTGTTATTCGAGGCCTCTCACGCCATAGTGTTCAACGAAAAAATATCTTTGTGACTAAGTAACTACTCAAAAAATTTCACGGTATTACGCTGGCTTAATCAGTCATGATATTTGTTATATTTGCGGAAAAAAAACGCCTGAACCTATTTTGCCACCATTTTTTGAGGTTAATACACTGCTATTAGCACTTTAGCAAAGTCGATATCATTGTTTATTCGCGAGATTTAGTGAAAAAAACATTTTTTTGCAGTTTTTGTGTTTAAACAAAAACAATGACTGAAGCGATTTTGTTAAAATTTCTTTCGGATCGAAATGGCGTTAACGCGCTTTGACTGACTAAGTCGAAATAATTTTTTACTTGCGAAATTTTGTGTAAAATCTACTTTTTTGGAGTCTTTTTGGAAAAAAAATCTTTCAGATCATATTTACGTTAAACACACGTAAAGAGAGAAAGAGAAACATCTTTTCAAAAATAGGTAAAATATTGTATGTTGACCTTGAAACACATTTTTTTTTATTTGATTTTGTTTTTGGCCCCATTACAATAACTCCCTAATGTACTGGGAAGTTATAAACAAAACAAAATTATCAATTCCATCTATGTTGTTCTGTAATTAGTTTATTTGCCATATGGCAACATACACTATTGACATCAGTCGGATGGCGGGACCTAGGGGTCGGACCAAAATTTCTCGACGTTACATAACCTCCTAAACACTTTGGAACCATTTTTAAAAATGTTTATATATATATATATATGTGTACGGGCAATAACTCTCGTAAGTGTTAATTGATTTTAACGAAATTTAACCCACGTATTGAAATCCATCACCGCCAGAAGCCTATTTAAAATGGGCGTAATCGGGCCATTTTAAGGGTAGTTTTTAGGGGTTGAAAAATGTTTTTGGGCCCCAAAATACCGAAATTAAAATTAAAAAGTGTCCCTAAAATTTTAATAAAATCAGCCCAACAGGACCGGACTTACAAATTTTTTGAAAACACTAATTTGTAGATAGTGACTTATTTATTGAAGGGTGTATTTAATTCGGTGTAGACGTTAGATTGATAATAATATTGCAGTTCAGAAAAAAAATGTCATTTTAAGGGGTGTATTAAGGAGTCAAATTTTTAATTTTGCCCAAAAACCAACTCAGGTTCGCGTAATAAAGCACACTGCCTGTATAAGCAAATACACTATATTGTCGGCAGGGTTTTGGCACTGCGACCCGGTTTTTTTTTTATTTAAACATAAATTATAAATTTCCCATAATCAGTTTGCGTTCAAATATAATCAAATCTCAAAAAAAGGGAACGAGTAAAAACTCCTAAAATCCAATTTACACATATGAGATAAGTAGAGCGTGGTAGTAAATTGGAGTAAATTAAGCATGCACAATTAGTACATAAGCCGATTATAAAATTAAACAGTGTTTAATTAGCCAGCATTTTGTTTGAAGGTTTCGTACATACACCAAACATCAATGAGATTTAGTGCACTATAGGTTGGTAGGCCTGTTATACATCGTCGTAAATACAGATTAGCTTTACTAGAATAACATTTGTAACAGTCAACATAGGATAATATGAATAAGTGTACCGATAATAATGTTAGGCATTTATGTGTGCGTCGGATCGTATACAGAGTGGATTAAAAAGTCATTGGCAAACTTATAGGATGTTAAAAAAGTGTGTCTTAAGATCCACGCTCACTGAATAGGATCGGATCGGCCCGGCACAATCGGCAATTTAAGGATACATTAGGTTAAATGAGTTACTACGCACTAGTTGTAGTGCGAGATTCGGCATTACAAATATATATACTCCCATCTGTTATTTAACCTTCAAGCGGTCGCGCGGCGTCGAATCGACCGCACTCGGTATATTTTCGTTCTTAACATCGTTATTTCTGGTTGTACGCATTTGCCATTCCTAGTAGCCTGTCATTGTTTCACCGTTCACGAAATACAAATATTATCTCCGTTTCCCGCGCCCCCCAGAGCCCATAGATCGCATTTGTTTAAGTCGCGGCATAGGCGTCGAAAGCAAGCTACGCCTCTGTCGTCGAAAATTTTGAAATATCAACAAATACTCTCGAATTATGCTTGCAAGTGTTTTTTTTTTGTGTGTTAAAATCACACGTCGACCGCTAACTGGTCGCCGGCAATGAAACGAGCAATAGTTCCAGTTTTCCAGTTTTTTCTGAGTTTAAGTTTCTATTTTTTCCAAAAGTTGAGTCCTAGCAGAATGATAATGTATCTGTACACAAAAAAATAAATAATTATTAATTAATTGGTGTTTAAAATCCCTGAAATATCCCATCGGTCTTTTAGGTTACGCGCGACCGCTGCCGTTACAAATTACCGCGCGCCCGCTTGAAGGTTAATTTTTTTTTAAATACAAGGTCATTTTATTACCCATCTAACGGTACTAGGGTGTCTAAACAAAAGTGGGTCTATGTGTAGTTTTTAGGGGTTGAAAAATGTTTTTGCGCCCCAAAATACCGGAAGCTTTTCCGAATCGTTTCAAAATTTAAATTTGACCCGCTGGTAGCAATTAAAAAGTGCTCCTAAAATTTTAATAAAATCGTCCCAACAGGATCGGACTTACAGATTTTTTTAAAACACTAGTTTGCAGATAGTGACTTATTTACTGAAGGGTGTGTTTAATTCGGTGTAGACGTTAGATTGATAATAATATTGCAGTTAAGAAAAAAAAAACATTTTTTGTGGGGTGTGATTCAGTGGAGCTCGCATATGATCGGAAAAAAATTTCTTTCAGAAAACAACATCTAAAATCTAGGCAACCATGGATGGGACCCACTTTTGTTTAGACAGTCTAGTACAGTTGGATAGGTAATAAAATAACCTTTCATTAAAAAAAAATAATCAAATAACAGATGGGGGTAATTTGTAATGCTGGACCTTAGACTATCGGCTCGGATCTATTATGTAGGCAACCTATCAGAGTTCGTATACACAGCCGTGCCGTGCCGATCCGATCCGATTCAATGGATATAGACCTTAATTCTTATTTTTTTTGTATTTGGGTTTTTATAATTTTTTTTAATAGTAGATTATGTTTCTTGTGCGTGATTACACAATATGGGGAATATGACATTATTATTTTGATAAATATATCTCCTACGTTTATAGCACGTAAGATCTCTACATAAGGTGTAGATGCCTAATGATTATTGTTAGAAAACATTCATTGTTACAATGCTAAATTAGAATTTTTTTTAATTTTTATCCACTGTCACCGTCGGGACTCAAACCCGAATCTTTCCACTTTCGCGGCGGAATGAGTTATTAGGATGAATTAACTGTTAAGCTAGCGCACCATAGAGTAATTGATAACTCATTCCGCCGTGAAAGTGGAAAGATTCGGGTTTGAGTCCCGACGGTTAAAGTGGATAAAAATGAAAAAAAAAAATTCTAATTTAGCATTGTAAAAATGAATGTTTTCTAACAATTATCATTAGGCATCTACACCTTATGTAGAGATCTTACGTACTATAAACGTAGGAAATATATTTATCAAAATATTGATGTCAATAAGAGGCACTGGATTAGAAATTTTCCATATGATATACATAGGAGTGGTAAATCATTTGCCCCCCTGTATTCGCCTACGAATTACAAGTAACTTGTACTTAGGTTGTATTAATAACAAGATTGGAAAATTTCACATGTTTCATTCAAACTCTCACTACTGAGAGGATTCGTGTCTTCCGTTACCTAGCTAAAAAAAATCAACTCCCGCATGTAGTGAATTTAATGTTACAATTGCTTTATTAGGGTGAATTATCTGTTAAGCTAGCACGCCGTTGAGTAATTGATAACTCATTCCGCCGCGAAAGTGGAAAGATTCGGGTTTGAATCCCGACGGTGGTTGGTGGACAGTGGATAAAAATTTAAAAAAATTCTAATTTAGCATTGTAACAAAGAATGTTTTCTAACAATATGACATTATGTTAAACATGAGTTTTACCAGCCACATTGGTTCTATTATCATCACGCACGAGGTATATACATTTTTTGCACGGCCTATAAAATGGTTGATTTTCACATAATTAAAAAAAATTTTGACAGTCAAATTTTGGGCAGGTTCACTTCTAATTTGTAGACTACGTTGGATTTTCTACTTTTACTCTGGACAGCAGTATATTTACTCAACGGCAAACAAGGCACGTGTCTAGGGGCTGCAACTCGAAGAGGGCTCTCGCTCAAGGAGGACCCCAGGCCTGAATTGAGAAAAAATCAGAACGAACTTTTTGTTTTTTCTAAGTTTCATAGTTATGGAAATATTTTGAAAAAAAAATCTTATGTTCTTTTGTTCTGGAAGACCTGTCAAAAATAAATTAGGTAGCTAATAAGCACGCTTTGGTTAATTTGTACATGTAAAACCCTATTATGTAACCATGAAAATGAATAGCATATTTCATAATATTTATTACTAGCTGCTACCCGCGCCACCGCACGCTTTAGTAGAAATTTTTATTTTTGATGCCAATATTTATGAAGTTAGAATGGCCTTGTCGCCCAATTATTTGGAATTTTTCTTACTACTCAGAAGTTCTTAACTATTTTTATAACCTGTATTATAACGGTGTCTAATCACAATTAAGCAAATACGAGTTGAAATCAGTATGGGCATTTTTTCTTTATTTTTGCACATGTTATACACTAATAGTATATTGCCAAAATTAAATTCCCCGACATCTATTCTCACAAGCCACGTGTGAAGTTGGAAATTAACTATAAAAAGTTTAATAATACGAAATTGCCTATTAAATTTCATAATTGGGTAATTTTTCAGTTCATAATAATGTGAGCAAGTGAAACAGATAATGCGTTTCGCTCCACTGGGCGCATGACGTCGGACTGCCAATTTTAGAAAACGCAAAAGCTTCTGGCACGTGCATCGTTTCATTAATAGATACTATTGCCTAGGGCAAATACTACATTTGGTAGATTTATTCTTTTCAAATTTTAACTTTGTAGTACTGTTTCTATAGACTTTTATAAAATGTATCCCACCAAAAACATTAATGTAAAAAACTATGATGATATTTCAATTTCAAACACTGTAGCAAATAAACTACGTATAAATCGTTTTATCTAATTGCAAATTTGATTCAGAATATCTGTGTCAATACAGGATAATCATTGAGACCGTTTTTAAAAAATTTTTAGTTTTACCTGTTTACATTTTTATTATAGAATAGAATAGAATAATTATTTATTTTCAAACATACACGAAGTGTATGACAATTAAATTGTATCTTATTTTTTAAACAAAATGTACAGTACTTCAGCAGAAGAAACATCCCCTATAATAAAAAGGATTGTCGGGAAAAAGTCCTTTTTCCCGACAAATCTTTTTTATATTAGTTACCAAGGACAAAAAAGAAAAAAAGTCAATATCCCCTATAATGTTCGTGTTAACAGAAATATTGCACACAAAAATTGCAATTTAACAGTACCTACTTAATAATAAATACCTACAACAAAATAGTCCAAATTTGCAATAGGCTACCTCCGGCTATTGTGGAAATGAATATTAAAAACGTACTAAACGAAATATTTAGGTACTACTGAAGTACTATATTTTATTGATGAATATTATAATATTAATTTTAATGTATATTGTGATATAACAATTATATAACAATTCTGTATTTCTTATACCAATTAAACACGTTACAAAACACTTAATTAAATTGTCTAAATATATTAAATAATTTTGTTAGGGGCCACCTGTAGAAAATTTGTAAGGTCTGGTTACAACTTTTATTTTCAGTGGAGTCTTGGTTCTTAGAATTTTAATAGTTTCTGTGTAATTTTGTATTTGACGCATTCAATACTGCTCAGTAGTCACACTGATAAAGAACATTTATTATTATTATTACTTTGTGGGCCCTTGATATTTGGGGACACAAGACTCAAGTCCAATTAGTCCCTTTGTAGATCCGCCCCTGCCTACATTATCAAATTTCAAAAAGTTCAAATATAGTAAGCTCGTCAAGAAACGAATCTGACACCTTGATCAATTTTAAGCAGAAGCACTGTGGAAACTTTGCTTGAATTTAGGAACGGTTAGAGACACCAACAGATTATTCTGAGCTGACGTCTAGTTTGGGATATGAGACCACAACAGAGAATTCTAGTGCTTACGTCGAGACTTCTATATTTAGTCAATATTGTAGGGTAACTGCTATAGTTTTCGATTTTGTAATATGGTCCTTTACCAACAGTTTTATATAATTTGATCCACCACTTTCAGTATCCGTTTTGATGTAGTTCCTATAGTCACTTAGAGCCAGAGCTTTTAATTTTTATGAATTTATTGGTTAGTGAAAGCTTTTTAGGAATATATATGATTGCCGTCTAAGTTTTTTTATGTAATCATCTTGAATCAGATTCTCGCAGGGGTGCCTAGGCAGTAACTGAAGTCACTATATGTACTGTCTTTTCTGAAAGTTTCGTCCTCTATAAAATCGGAACCATTTTTTACGTCCGCCATTTGAACTATTATGTAATACCAAAACTATGCTTACAATATTCTCATTTTGACCAATTAATAAATACACTGTTTTGTTGGCGGTGTTTTGCACTGCGCTATAGTGTTTTTTATTTTCGTGATAAAGTTATGAAATGTTTTTATACTCCTATACCAATAATTTTTTATAATGCATTTTTAATAGATGTTTTTCTAACCATATTTTATTACATGACTAGGTCTGTTCATATAATTGATGAACCATCTAGAGTAAACGTATAATATTACAATATTCGGTTTTGCAGTGTTGAAAGTAATACCACAGCAAATTAGCCTCCAGCGTTTATCGGTCCTGTCCTATATTGTTTATACCACAAGTATTGTTTTAGAGGGTAGTTGTTACAATGTTCCTTTTCGTGACTACCAAGCAATGTTTCTTCAAAAGAATGTTTATCTTGTTATGGAATTTGTCACCATATAGTTAATTATAACGAAAATAGAGGCAAGATTTTTTTTATAAGCGAAATATATCTGTATATATAAAAAGCGATGTATGTTATTTATGGACTCTATAACGGCTGGAGCGATTTTGATGAATTTTTCAGGCAGTCGTTAGATTAGCCCAGCGAGTGATCCCGTAAAGTTTGGCAGCGATCGGATTAACAGATTTTTTAAATGTTTTTTTGGCAATTTTGAATTCGCAAAAATTCAACACACTTATGTAATTGTCCAATATTAATTTTCTAAGTGCGTTGCATATCAATTGTAGTACCTATATTTTCATTTGATTTATGAAGCATATTTAAATCAACACCGGTTATTCTCCTTAAAGCCAATTCAGACTAGCCGCTCTCGGTTACGATTCACCGGTCCGGTTGGGAGCTCGACCAATCAGGGCGCAGTCGTTCCCGATTGCGATTCGGTTCGAGCGTTTAGGTTCAGCTCTAATTTCAACCGTACCGTTCGCAACCGTAGCCAATGAGAACGTTTGCTGGAGTCACGTGACTAGCCAGCTGTTTTTGTTGCCGTTTAACTACACATCAAACGTCAAATCATATTTCGAAATTGCGCATGCGCACCGAGAATAATCGCAGAACCGAATCGGGATAGTGTGAGCAGCCTATATTAATCGAAAACCGAACCGGACCGGTGAATCGTAACCGTGAACGGCTAGTCTGAATTGGCTTTTAAGCCGCTCGTTATACCCCGCGTGTTTGCCAGCCATTTCATTCATTCATTCATTGATGCAACTTGCTAATCTGAAGATGTTATTCGGCCGAATGTTTTATTCAGATATGTTAATAAATTCGACAAAAGTCAAATATAATTGACCAATAAATATTGAACATATAGTAATCTTGACCACCACCATTGAGCTTTCTAATATATTAACAGTTCGGCGTACCTGGCTGCATATGAAACATAAAGGTGGCAAAACAGGTCGAAAAGGGTGCTCCACGTGTATGTGTGCAGCCTTTAGTGCTCCCTTAAGGGTTGTTCAATGGTTAAAGGGCCGTGAAATGATAAAATATATATATGCATGTATCTGCTTGAAGCTTATAGCGTATTCATGAGGCATAAGCGTATACACATAGACCTATATATTATACTGTAATAATATTCGTACTACAATTGAGATCTCGGATATTTTACGAAAGATGATTAAGACAAAAAAAAAGTTTACGTTTCGCTAACAAAACCAATTCCGTTTTAATTTTTTCTCCCAATTCTTGCAAATATCTCGAGGGCAGCTTAAGATTGTATATTGAACGAGACAAAAAGCGCTCACTCTATAGGCAAAACACTTTTAAAATGCGTCACTCAAGATGGTCACTAAATAAATTCTATAAACTATTTTTAGAGTACCAAATTTTTGTTCCATGCAGTGTAACTTGTTCCCATAAAGTTGCTGTCGTAGAACAAACACGAATTTTTAATTTTCATTAACTTCAAGGTTACTTATTAGACTATTTCATTTCTAAAACCGAGTAGTGACAGCACTAGACTCGCATTCGGGAGGTCTGGGTTCGAATCCCGGCGGGGACAGATGTGGCTGGGACTTTTTCCTACTGCCTCTCGCCGAGAAACGGTAATTCCTGTACCGGCCATCTTGATTGAGGTTTTCCATGATTTCCCTCAATTAATTCCAGATAAATATTGAGATGGTGCCTTATTTGAGGCCATAGCCGATTATCTATCAAACTCCTAGTTCAAAAATTACCTACCTTATCCTAATTTCCTATAATTCCTTCATTCGCCCATTACTATTACATAGATTGAAGTTTTAAAAATGTAGAAAAATAACGGGAAGTGTAGTAGATGGAAAATAGTAATGGTGCGAATGGCATCTGTTATGACATAAACTCGAGAAACAGACGTTAAACGCATTATTATTATTATTTCATTTCTAAAAGTTAATCCAAATCAAAAGACTTAAAATATTGAAAGTAAGGATTAGATTACTGTAGATTATTGACGTCCGACAAATTCAAGGTAAACGTTAAAGCCTAAAAATAACTGACGCTGTTTTAACAGTTGAAAACAAAAATTAATACACCAAATACGTTTTTAGGAGTATAAGGGACAAAATTTAAAATTTGCTTGTCAAAAAACGGTATTTTTAGGGCAGTTAAAACATTATAATAGTTTCCGTGATTCCGATGGTGGCTGGAGTAAAACAGTCCACCCTGTATATATTGTTATGCATAGGAAGTTGAAGAAATTTTGTTATTTCAGAGATTGCCATGATGAAATTGAAATGTTTGTTGTGGATGGTATTCTCATTTCCTCTCCACATAATATTTGCTTAATATTTCTATCTCGTTTCGCTTATAACTGAAATCGTTGAAAATGTTATTAGAGATAACCTAACGATAATCAATAAGAAACAGGCTAATATAAACTCACATTTCAATTTATAATAAATATATTATAAATATAAATGTAAGAAAGTTAATGCACTTCTGCATTTGCCATTTTGTATTCAATTTTATTGATATTAGCGTAGTGAAATTATATGCATAAGTAGTTTTACTATTAGATGACTGTTTGCAACCTGTTCAATATGCCCCCTTAAAAATAGAATAAAATGTTTCATATAAAATGTGTGTGACAGCTGCTAGTATTGTGTACGCGCATGGCAGTAGCTGGGCTCGCCTGTGCTGTCCACATGACGCGAATAGCTGCCCAGTTTCATGCGAGTTGCAGCCATTTTGAATTCGATAAACGCGCGAAGGCGCAGGACGCAAAGCATACAGGTACCGCTCGCAATCGCCTAGCGACACTGGCGAGCTACTGCCGAACGCGTCCGAACGATGCGAGAGATGTGCGAGCTGCTGTCAGGCGAGCAGGCGAGTGAAAACAAAAAATGTTGAAGTAACTCGGATGCGAGCTACTGTTCAACTCGCACTGCGAGTAACTCGTACGATACGTCTACACAGTGCGAGTTGCTGCACTGCAGCTACTGCGTAGGCCGACTCGCACGCTAGCTCGCAATGTGTAAACCAGCCATAATGTTGATACTTCTAGTTTATTTTGAAGTATCAACATTAAAGATATAGAATAAATTTTTTCCCAGGTTACTGTGAGCCAAGTTTTTACAGTTTATTTGGTCAGACGATTTAAAGTCAGATAAAAACGAGAAATTTAGCATAATTTTTACACAAAGTTTTGTACAGAAAAATTTGAATTAAAAAAAATGTAAGCAATCAAAATTTTGTCATTTTGTGAAGAAAAAATATTAGTTTGCCTTTCCGTAATTCCATGATGTGCTGTGAAGAAATATTGACGTATATTATGTTTCTTTATTCAATTTATAGAGTAAAAATATGTTTTTTTTTTTAATTTTTAAGCAGCGAGCCAAATTTTGTGAATGCTTAATCACAGCTAATAAAAACATTAATAAAATGAATTTTGCGATCTCAGTCCGAAAATTCTCGAGAGCATACTTTAAAATTTGAGGGATCAAACTCCTTAAGATTTTCAGTAATTTTTAGATGATTTATTTTAAGTTTCAACGCAATATGTTATTTTAAATGATTGATTTTAAAATGTATTTATGAAATTGCTTTTAGAAGTGAAACATTATCATGTTTGAATGCGTTCGACAGCGTACTAGAGTATGCAATAAATCCTGTGAGTGGTTTTATCAAGTTACGAAGTAGCTATTTGTAATAATTGCATTTATGTGCTTCACAATACTGACTTCATATTCCGTATGTATGTTTTCGATCAACACCCAGTTGATTTTCTGTTGAATGAACACTCTTAAATGGGTATTGAATACAGATATGTAAATAATATATTGCTTGATATAGAACTATGCTTTCTGTTCCAAATTCTGCATTATAATTAGACTGATATTTTGCTAGAAAACGTGTTTATAATTTAATTTTGTCATAAAATTTTGTTGTAATATTATAATATTGAAAATATCGTTATGATGTGCAAATCAGCTATTTTATAGGTGATACGTGCAAAAAAATTTGTGTGTATCTTGTACGTAACAATATAATGACTCAGATGACTGTTAAAACTCGCTATAACATAAAATCTGTGTCTTGTCAAAATAACTTCATTTACGTACAAGTTATTACTATTATTATAAACTACCTCTTATGAAACAGTTGCTTTTCAAGGGTGTATAGCGGTCGTACAATGACCCATTTAACAGTAATGCATAAAGTAAAACAAACGTAGGTACGCTATACCAATCCAGTAGTAAAATATGTGTTATGAGGGGTAAATAAATCGTTAGACTAGTTACTATTAGAAGTGAAGCTACTAAAAAGTGAAATGTAAAAGATTTAAAAAAAAATGAAATGACAACCAGCTATTTTAAAACGGATACGTGAAAAAATATAGTATATATTTCGGGCGGAATGTTTCTATAACTCGCGTGACTGTTAAAAATCTCTAGTATTCGTTTTCACATACCTATTGTCACTACTCATCGATGATGTTACAACCTGTGGCAAAAATTCTATTTATATGAGTAGTGCAATGCCGTACCGAACATGCGATATGAAGGGAAATATGCGAAACATCCAAATACATAACAGGGGATCCCCTTATGTCGCGTCATATACTTGTCATGACAGGTAATATTAGGGGTAGATATATCAGTAATTGGCACCTTGTTAAGATTACATTGGAGGGTCGTACCTAAATAACCTTACTTATTTATTCTAAGGGTAATTACTGTTTGCAGGGCTAATTATTTTGAAAATTGAAAAATTAATCTAGCGACAAGTCGTTGCCGTGAATTACTAGCTGACGCCCGGACACCTTATCTAGCTACAGGAAATTATTTTCCCGCCACCGCGCCTGTCAACGTAATATTGTTAGCAAGAAATTATTTTACGACTGGAAAATTATTGCAGACTAACTGAAGTTGTACTAAATATGAATCATATTTGACAGATATACAGTAAGGTCCAGAAAGTGTGCATCATATGCTAAAATCAAAAATTTGATTTCTCCAGTCGATCTTAAGATTAATAGAGTTATAGTATAGGTTAGTCCTAAAGACTATAAAAGTGGTCACGTCTGTGATTGGTTGAATTCGAAACCCTTGGCTTGATTTTTCTATTATGAGCGGTGGATAGTTGTAAAAAGTGCCTGAAAGCCTATATAATAATAATAATAATAATACTACCAGACAACTCTTAGCCACAAAGCCTGACATAGTTCTCCTTGATTAACCTGCGCGAACTATGTATGTTATCGAGTTTTCAGCCCCTGCTGAAACGAACATAGCCGCAAAGGAGACTGAGAAGCGGACAAAATATCAAGATCTTCTTTTTGAGCTCAGAAAGCAGTACCCAGAGTGTACTGTTAAATTAATTGTCCTTATAATTGGTGTTCTTGGAGGGGCAAAACCGTCACTGTTAGCAAATATGAAAACTATTCCGGCATGTCAGCGTATTGCTGAGTCACTAATTTGCCATATGCAAAAGGCCGTGCTTATTGGGTCGCTCCGTGTACTTCGTTCGCATGACCCAAATTCACTGTAATCGCCCATTTCATGGTTTGAGACGCGGTTATAGTTACAACTTGCTCCACAAGTATCCCTAGTATGACGGTGACGAACCCGAAGTTTGGGTGCTTGTGGATGCAAAATTTTTTAAGGAATATTTCCTTCATAATAATAATAATAATAATGCGTTTAACGTCCGTTTCTCGACTTTATGTCATAACAGACGCCATTCGCACCATTACTATTTTCCATTTACCACACTTCCCGTTATTTTTCTACAATGAAGGAATTATAGGAAATTAGGATAAGGTAGGCAATTTTTGAACTAGAAGTTTGATAGGTAATCGGCCAGGGCCTCAAATAAGGAACCATCTCGATATTTATCTGGAATTAATTGAGGGAAACCATGGAAAACCTCAATCAAGATGACCGGTACAGGAATTACCGTTTCTCGGCGAGAGGCAGTAGGACAAAGTCCCGGACAAATCCTATATAACCCCTGCTCTGTCTCCCGTCTCGCCTTGTCACACTTTCAACAACGTTAATGCCCAACCTATAGTATTCTACTAACGTTGAATCGATCCTGCTTCACAAAAAATCCTAAAAACGAAAACTAGACAAATTTTATTATTTTCAATTTGACAAGAACTTTTGTTTTCTTGATTTGTTTTTTAAACGTGATTACTTGTGAACATTTTGAAAAAAGTTACAAAGAAAAGGTGTTCAGAATTTAATTATTAGTGTGCGTACAATATGTTGAGCCACCTTACCAACACATACCCTAATATTACAATATTCACCGAGCTGGGTAGACTAGTGGTGACAGCACTGGACTCGCATTCGGGAGGTCCGGGTTCGAGTCCCGGCGGGGGTTGATGTGGCCTAGGCCTTTTTTTTACTGCCTCTCGCCGAGAAACGGTAATTGAGGTTTTCCATAGTTTCCCTCAATTAATTCCAGATAAATATCGAGATGGTTCCTTATTTGAGGCCATGGCCGATTACCTATCAAACTCCTAGTTCAAAAATTACCTACCTTATCCTAATTTCCTATAATTCCTTCATTCGCCCAATGCTATTACATAAGTTGAAGTTTTAAAAATGTAGAAAAATAACGGGAAGTGTGGTAGATGGAAAATAGTAATGGTACGAATGGCGTCTGTTATGACATAAAGTCGAGAAACGGACGTTAAACGCATTATTATTATTATTACAATATTCAAAAATGTTTAACTACATAATTTAACTTTTTTATTTATTTACGAGACAATTTGTAACTTGTACATTCCATATAATATGAAAAGTGGCTGACTTCACCATCTTTAACTTTATTAGTTAGAGCAGTATCCCTGTCGCATCTGTAGATACTACAAACTTTAGTTTCAACTATTTCAATCTTCAATCTCCTTATTTAGTAAGTTTCCGAAATTGCAATCACATCATATTCATTGTCAATTGAAAGCAAATAGAAATATTTCAACTTGATTTTCATACCTCTAACATTCTGATAATATAAACTCAGCACGAACATAATAATATTAAACTAAAACAGAAAATGTAAATAATATAACTAAGTTTGAAAGAACTGTCAAACTTGGTATTGCGATGAATTAGTATGTTCAGTCATTACACTATATCTAGGGGTGGATCTACTAGGTGACTAATAGTCTTTAAGCCCTAAGCCCGCAAGGTCAGGAACTCACAAAATTATATTTTTAATACTTTTTCATTAACAATGACACCGAGCGTATAGTAAAATTTGTAAATATTATTTATTAAATATAATCATGGATAAATTTTGACAATTTTTTGGGTTAACTTTGTCAATTTTTTTAATACATTTTGACACTTTTTTCGGTAGTTTTTGATAATTTTTTGGTGTTGAAATTTCACAATTTACAGTATTGTTATCAGGTCACCAAGTTTCAATTCTGATTTTGATGTTCTTAAAGCTGAAATTAAAGATTCATACTTAAACATATTTAGATTTCAATAAGTCTTAGACTCCGAAAAACTTAGATCCGTCCCTGATTATATCTACTTTTGATTGTTGAATTAATTTTAAAACTATCTCTAGGCCTATAATTCTAACAGATCGTTTAGAAATGTATTTTGTGTACAAAATAAAAAAAAAACTGGAAATATAAGCACATGTAAATACAATATAGAAAACAAAATATATTATATATCTGTTAAAATATATCCCACCAAAAATATAAATCTGGAAAAAGGACCAAAGCTCGATACAAAGAACAGGTGGGTTTGTCGACTTTGTCGAAAAAAAAGAAGTTCATGAAATCTAAGAAGGTGCCAAATTTTCACTCGGCAAGTTTACATACACAGATAATTTATTAATAATATAAAACAAGAACACTTGCCAAGTGAAAGTATTTTGCGAATCAAACATTTTGTTTTCAAATTGCAATTTTCTTTTATTCTTGTCACTATCTGGCATAATCTAAGATATGTGTACCTCACCTTTGCACATCTGCGCTTAACTTTACCGTGAAAAAAAGGGAGATTCGATTAATATTACAGTAGATGTAAAAGGCAACCGCTAACAAATATTATAGAGATATTTTTAACACTTGATTTTAATTATTTTCTCGAAACAAATAAGGAGTCTACGGAGACATAACAACAGTAGTTCACAGTGCACACATTAAAATATTAACTACATTTCGAAGTTTTATTGGTCAAAGCTCATCCCAAGCAAAAATACATTTTATTTTTTTAGCTCCCACATAATGTGAAAAAACATTTACAAATATGCTTTAAATATGAAAAAGATTGGCTGTTGATATGTCACTGTTGAGTAACTCATTTGACCGCGATAGCAAAAGGATTCGGATTTGAGTCCCGATGGTAACAGTGTTTGAAAATATTACCATTCCAACCCACTAGGGGAATGGTACTAATTTAGGTAAAAATTGACTTTTCAAAATTTTACAATATTTTTTCGTTTTGAGGTCTCCTGAATCCAAAAAACATATTTTTAGTAAAATTCTGTGCGTCTGTTAGTCTGTGAGCACGATACAGGTCAAACGGATGTTTGGTATGCAAATTTGAAGAGCCCTATTGTTTTTGGGGAAAATCGGCACGTGCTTTAACGTTGTTTGTTCTCATATAATGATATACTTTTCTATAATCATTTTTGTTTTACGTATTTTTCTAAGAATGTTTTGTAAAAAAAAATTCTAACTATAGTTTCGGAAATATTTAAAAAAAAATCTCTTTTGTTCTAAAGATCTATCGAAAAGAAATTATTTAGGTAGCAGACAAGCATACTTTGATTAATTTTTACATGTTAAACCATATTATGTAACCATGGAAACAAATTGCAAATATACATTTTTGTTGCTAGTCGTTACTCGCGTCACTGCGCGCGTTAACAGAAAATTTACATTATTTGTTATAATTTGTCAAATGTGAATATTTTTAATGTTGGAATGGTCCCGGCGTCAAAACTGGCAGGATTTTTTTTTCTAATATAGAATTATACTCGTAATGATGGATGTGTCTTAACAGCATGTCGCAAATTGTAGCTATTCTACTGTTAAAGATTTGTTTATTTATTTCTATTCGAGAATTTTTAAAGTCTCTGTCGGTACCGATGTTAATAAAAGAATACAAAGTGTAACGGAGATTGATTTAAAATTCGTTGGGTTAACTGAAATCAATAAAATGGATGATGAGTGATGAGTAACGCGCTGATGTCAATTACATATATTCCCGCTCGCTGAATGTAGTTACTTATATTTTTATCATTCCCGCCAAAATGATTTCCCTCCTTTTGACACATTCGTGAATATACAGGAAGGAAGTGTGGGGATGTTTTAAAATGTGGAGGGTTGTACGACATGTCACTGACAACCCTGCAATTTAATATCTTCAAATTGCTCATTCAAAAAATTGTGGCGTAGGTACAAATTTTGCAATAATAAATATATATATCTGTAGATTAGTTGTTGCTTATTTATTTACACACTTTTTTATATAATAATTTATTGGCTAATTTTAATAATTTAGTTAGGAATAATATGCTGAGTAACTTTATTTTTATATTATATAAATTTCATGTAATTGTTAAAAAGAGAACTGAAAATATAAGACACTATAGTAATCATATACAATTAGTAATTTTTATTGACTTATTATTGATAATGTGTTGGAAATTTAATTATCTAATAGTGGGTGTTGAACCGCGTTCGATCACTTGCCTCTCGAATAAAAAAAATCTTGCGAGAGTGAAGCGAGAATTGTTATCAATTTGAATAATAATATTCTTTGCGTTAAATATAATTAAATTCATGCACTTCACTAACCTACTCGAAATTAAATTTATACTCCTCCAACACATATTACAAGCCACCTTCTGGAAGAAAACAGTAACTGAAAAAAACTGTACAATTAAGAGAAGAAATCCTTCGAAAAGCAATACGAAGTCTCATCTAACTTTCAATGATAAAAGCTGCAAGTTAATTTTTGGTTCTAAATAAAAACTTTTCATAAAAATAGTATGGTTCAAGTTTTGATATAATTTGATACTCCAAAGCTGATAAAATATTTCTGAAACGTCACTAGAATAAATTGATTTGTTTTGATCGCATGTTAGAAGTAAAATGATGAAACCATGATAAATAAACAAGAAGTCAGTTATTAAATAAAATGTATTTCAATTCAGCAATACAATCGATATGAGCTCTATCTTGTCTCAACATAGAATTTACAATCTTTACAATATCAGTATACGCAGTTTACATAATATAAAGAATTACACAATTCATAGAACACTATAGCACGCTAATTATAATTTGTTTCAATATTGTAGGTTAAACATTTTCTTACACCTATGCTTCGAGGATTTTCTGCTACTGATTGTAATACATTTATAATAAGGTTTGTCACATCTGAGAACAAAAATACTACATAAAATAGACAGTATCTACAGTGAATTAGAAACGTAATGTTCGAACTGGTTTGTGGATACATATTATGTTATATAGGTTTCCGAAGACTTTTTTACTTCTGGAAGTTATCGCAATAAAAAACTAAATTCATAATCTACAAAAAAAAAAGAAAGAAACAGCAAATTTAACAACATACAAGTAAAGTAAAAGCAAACAATATTTTTACAAAACAGATATAAGCGTAAGTAAGAACAGTAGAACGTATCAACAATTCATAATGATGAGAAAATAGTTGGTTTCATTGATCATTTATATCTGCGTCTGCATATATAAGATCATTGGTTTGAATTTGAAGGTGTAGTTAAAAAATGCGTTTAATAGTTAAAGTGTTCTACGTGTTCTTTGTGCATAGAAATATCAAAATTTAATCCATTGTGACCGCTAATCGTAAGCCATGACTGAATGAATGAGAACATTTTTCTATATTTCAGCGTGAACTCAAACAAGATATGTTCATATTACACTTGTTGAGTGATGTAAATTTCTAAATTATTGCGAAGAACGAGCTGTGGAGTGTTGAACCTTTAATAATTTCTACGTTCACAGCTTAATTTGTATTGAGTCGTAAGGACCTCTGAGTGACATCATGAACAGATTTTAATTTCACTCTTATAATATGTAATTGCCTATACATAATATAGCTGCATAGCACGTACACACTGTCGTCAGCCACATGACCGACCAATTCAATGATTTCTTATTCAAATTGTTTATTCGGTGCCTTTTAGAAGTTTTTGCTCAATTAACATTTTGACTCGTAAAATATACTTGCTTTTGCCTTCTTCTATTATCCAACTGATGAGCGAAGTATCTTGTAATTTGGCATTTTATATCCAACTGTGCCAAACAAAGAAACATTGTTATACGTGACCAGTAAGCATAGGGTTGCCAACTGTAAAAAATGATTTTACGGAATTTCTTAAATGTATAAGCGGGACATAGTCATGTATGCAAAAATATTTATGAAAAGATATTTTAATACACTTCCAGAGCTGGGCAATGCTGAGAACTTAGTGCTTGCAAAAATGTTTTTAGAGTTTATAATGCTTAAAACGTTTTGTAAAACAGATGCTCCATGCTTGAGGCATAGATCACTTACATAAAGACTTGCTATTTATTAAGCATGTTAGCATTATAAATTGGCTAATAAGCATTCGACAAGTTTATTAAGCATTAACAATGCTTAATAAGCATTTTAAATGCTTAATAAATACTTAATAAAACATATTTCGTCTATCTTCTCTAATTCATATTTAGTTACGTGTTAGATATGAATTTCTTATCTCGTTAAGTCCAAACTTTCCCGGTAATTACGAATATTATTCTTATTCAACATTTGTATCACAGCTTAATGCTGGAAGTTAAATTTAAGAAGTTACTTTAAACTGATTAATGCTTGATGCCTTAAATCGCTTTAGTAAGTGCTAGAGGCTGAATGCTTCAAGCACTTCGGATCGGTGCTTTGCCCAGACTCATCTATACAAAATTCTAACTAATGATACCGACAAGGGGAGATTCCTTACAGGGTTTTAGTACTATATTATTGAGTGTAAAAAAGCCAATTGTCTATTAAATATAAATATTTTAATTGGAAACATACAAGGAAATTGTTTTTCTTCTTTAAAACAAATGTTTATTGTTATTTAAAGTCTCTCACATATACAAATAAATTTAAGACAAAAATGATAGGAACATATATTGGTTAAAAAAATGAAATAGTAAAACAAGAATCCCCCGTTACCAAGAGCAGTTATGAAGTAGTGGGAGAAGCTTGGTTACAACAGATTTTCATAACTATAACTCTTTGGTTAATTTAACCTTACTTGCATAACGCTGCTAGCGTATTATTTTTTTTTGCAACGATAAACTATTTTTATTTCCGGGATGAACTGCGTCCTGCAAGGGTTTTGAACGGGATGGCTGAAAAATGTCGTGGAAACGGGACGCTCCGCCAAATACGGTACAGTTGGCAAACCTTTACAGTAATTTTTGATGACGGCATCACATCCACGGGTACGCGGGTACACCTTATCCAAACTGTGTAATCTGTGTGACGTAAAATTATAACGTGTATATAGGAGGTATTACTCTAGCAGATGGTACCCACGGCGGCCGGAGAGCTAATTCCGCTTCCCATTCCGCTGCGGATGTACGTTGGTGCGTATACTACCTACATACTGCCTATGGAAAGCAAAGCAATGCACGACACGCGGTTATTAATGGCCGCACGACCAATCATACATCACTCTAATGCAATAATAAGCTGTACATACGTTTGTGTGATTGATGTATATTGTGTAGGCACTCTGTACGCAACACGTGCGTTGTTAGCCGGACACTATAATATACCCTACACGTGTCTGCATTTGTGCCAAGTGCGCCAGGTGCAACACGTTATATTTCTGGACATGTAGGTAAATAAATATCAACTGAACTTGACTGTAGTTGAGTTGGGATTTTAAATCGTTTATCAGGGAATTTCAATGCGAAATTATTAATGCATTTGGGACTGCTGTTCGTTTAATTGATCGAGTGTGTTATTACAGATAAATTTAGTGCAGAATTATTGAAAACCGATGAAATGAGGAATCGATTATCCGAAGTTTAGACGCGGCTTTCGATCGAAACGGGAAAATAAAAGTGGGTATGGCCGGAATAAACAATATTCTGAAAATATACACACATACGCTTTTATTTATAAATAGAGTTACAATGTATAGTTTTGTGTATTATAAACTCTCGATTTTCTTATTCGGTAGTGATGAGCAAAGCAAGACCAAAACCAAGACTGGGTTACTCTTGGTCTTGCTTATTCGGTCTTGGTCTTGGCCTTGCTCAAATACTTCTAGTCTTGATCTTGGTCTTCCATATATAGTTCGATCTTGGTCTTGGTCTTGCGAGCTAAGTTTTGGTCTTGCTCATCTGACCATGGTACATACTTATACGTTTTTTTAATAATTTTTTTAAACACTATCATTATAAAAACCCTTAAAGTTAGAAATTATTATAAATAACTCACAATAATAATAATTAATTTATTGCAATCAATAAAATATAAAATATCTATTATTTATATATAGGTATACTTTTGTTTATTTCAAAAATGCGTTTTTTTAATATAACTAAAAAATCCTTTCCCCCACCTTAAATAACGTATTTTTACACTCTATAATCATTCTAGATGACTAGAAATTTTTTTAGAGGCAATGTAAATAATTGCCAATTTTTCTTGTTCCAACAGAAAAGAAACTACACTTACACTAACCCAAATACAATTTAATTTGCGCTCAAAAGTCAGTAAGAAGACATAAGGGGTTAGGGGTAGTCAGAATTTTCAAAAAATTGATTTTTTTTTGCATTTTCTTAAATTATAGTATCTTAAAAATATTCTCTGAAAGTTTGAAGTGAATCCGACAAATATCTTTCGAGTTATTCAGCGAAGAATAAAAGGCTCTCGAGCGGTCTAATATTTCCGAGAACAGGTAGATTCTTGGTGCTCTTACCAGGGCGCTGAAGCAAACGGAGAGCTTGCTAGTTATACTCAAGATTATTCTCCCTTACCTCCTGAAGTTTTAAAAGCAATCAAGCCTATTTATGAAGATCTTAGTAATGAAAATTTACTTTCAAGATGTGTAGGTGGATTTAGTCAAAATAATAATGAGAGCTTCAACCAACTAGTGTGGAAAATATGCCCAAAAACTATCAATACTAGTTTTACCATTGTTCAAATTGCTGCATACGTAGCTATGAGTATATTTAATGAAGGAACAAAGTCATTATTAGTAATAATGAACACACTGGGACTTAGTTGTGGGCCTAATTCACATCGGTATACTGAAAAAACCGATAGTGCACGTGTAAAAGTAGCTGATCAGCGCGCTAACGACAACACTCGCGAAGGTAGAATGCGACGTAGACAACAACAAATTGATGTTTTAGAAAGTTCTACAACGGCTGAAGAACTCTTATATGGTCCAGGAATAGATGACTCAGTGTAAGTATTGAAATTATTCGTATTACTGTACATCAATCGACTGTAAAACTTTAAATGCGTTTTTCTCAAAACTATGTTTTTTGAACTGGTGACCACTGTAACTCAAAAACCGCTCGATAGATTTGAATGAAACTTATACAGCTTTTAGAAAACATAAAAAGCTAGTGCCTGATCGAAGGATTTTTTCTTTTTTTAAAAACTTCGATTTTTTATAAACAATTAATTGTTGGTTTTTTCCCGAAAATCTGCAAAAAAATTTCCAGAGACCGCCATTTTGTTAATTTTGAAAAAAAAGCTTCGATCAGGCACAAGATTATCTATCCATAAAAATAATCTTTTCTGTTTCATTGATTTTAGATGAATCTCCAAGGAGCTGTAATGGTCACCGCAAAGACCCATTATTAAAACCTGTTCAACTTAGACCGCCATAACTTGTAAAATAATTATTATTTTTTTTTGAAATTTAAGTCAAGTAATGTTAAAGTATGATGAAATGATACTATGTTTTTACTTATGTGAAATAAACTTAATTACTAGTAAAAAAAAATTAATAAAAAATGGCATTTTTTCACGCCCCTGACTACACCTAACCCCATAAAACAAGCAACATTTTTGGAATTTATATTATTTAGCAATAGTCCTGCGTTTTGGTCTTGGTCTTACATACTCGGTCTTGGTCTTGCATACTCGGTCTTGGTCTTGGTTTTGCTCTTGTTTGTTCGGTCTTGGTCTTGGTCTTGCATACTCGGTCTTGCTTTTTTGCAAGACCAAGACCAAGACAGCAAAACCAAGACCAATTTTGCTCATCACTATTATTCGGGAACCGAAAACTGATCAAAATATCGTATTCATTTTTGTAATACTGTAAGAACTAAAATAAGCACTAAACTTAAATAAACGAAAACTTCAAAACTCAATTATAAATAATTCGAAATGAATTGTTTTCTCAAAAATGTAATCATCAGATTAAATTTTTTATAACAACTTTCAATTTTCCTCGTAGGACGTAAGTTGACATTTGCATCCCAGTGACGAAAAATACAGGTAGTGCATGCGCAGTTCAAAAATAAAGTGTTTCGTCCTTCTAGACATTTTCAGCGGGTCGAATGTAAGCGAAAGTGGTGCCATCCTACACGATGATTTTAAACTATATCTGACAGTTCGCCTAACCTACAATGTCAATTTACGATGCTCTTTTGCGTTTTTCATAACGTTAATCTTTAAATGTATTTATTATACAAAGTACAAACTCGGGCAGAAATTGGCAATTCCGACACGTGTGTACTTTGACGAACAAATGTCACGCTTGCTCGCAGTCGCCAACTTTCCGCCCTAGTTGCACAATATACTACTGTTATTGGTTGGCATTGTTTAAAATTTTAATTAATTACATAGTTCTTTAGAAGTTTGATTCTGTAACCCTACACATTACATAACTAATTACACTCCGAGCTCTGAACTTTTATATTATTTTTTTTTTACATTAGTGCTATACCATGTTGGGTGAGTAAAAGGAAGATAGTGGCACTGAGATATCATTAATCATTAACTCACAAACTTACTTCTATTCTGCACAGCTATCTGATGAACATGTCTAGTTTTATAGCGTGGTTTTAGTGACATCATCTATTTTTTGTAAAGTTTTTATGAATTTCATATAATACGAAACAAATGTATTTGGTTTCATAAAGAAAAACCTGAGCCGCAGTGCCAAAACCCTGCCGTCAATATAGGGTATTTGCTAATACATGAATTGTGACTTTATTAGGTGAACTTAAGTTTTTTATTTTATAATTTAAACCTAAAAAAAGAAACAAAATAAACTTGTGCATCAACTCCTTGAGTTAATAGCTGCACTGACCTAGTACATAATAAGTACATTGAAAATTAGTGAAAGAACAATAGTAAATACAAAAGCAAATTCCGGTACGTAATAAGATAAGTAATTTGTTTATTATATTGATTAAGTTTAAAAATTTGAATAAATTTTATTATATTTGTTTCAGAATAGTCGACGATGTTTTCTATTTTGGTGGCGATATCTACGTTTAGTCTGTGTGGATCATATAAGTTTGTTTTTGGACAAAATAAAAAAAAATAACTCCTTAAAAATGATACTAAAGGGTCACATTTCAGTTTTCAATCAATTTCAATATTTTTTTTATGTTTTTGGGCCCCAAAACAATTCTCAACCTCTAAATATACCCCTTAAAATAATCCGATTAAACCCATATAAGCTTTGTGCAGTGATGGATTCCATGTAGGTCAAATTTCGTTTAAATTAATTAACTATCGAAAGTTTGCCCGTATGTTATATACAGAGGTGTCCCATTTTAAAAGAACATTTTGAATAACTAGGACCCTTCTCACCATATCGAAAAAATGCCGGAATAAAATGTTTTGTATAAAATTTGTTTTAAGACCAATTCTGATAGTTTACAATGAAAACAGGACATTTTTCTATTACAAACGTGTTACAGAATCATATGCATATGTTTCTCGAATACAGGTTCATCTATCATGAATCTAAAAACTTGTTTCAGATAAATCTTACGTATTTTTAGCCGTAAAATACGAATTTGCAATAAACAATAAGCGTTCCCATATAAAAAAAAGGAAGTAATTTGAGCTTGAGTGACCGCTTAACCTTTCCACCCAAAGTTAAAGTGACATTTACTGCCCAATTGCCCCCATTAATACTCGAGATATTTGAGAGTTTCAAGTTAAAAAAATCACTCTGCTAAATCACTTAGAATGATGTTAACATCGAGAAATTTTGGTCTGACTCCTAGGTCCCGACATCCGACCGACACCAATAGTGTATGTGTCATATGGAAAAAACACTAATGAGTGCGTGTAACCTTTACGCGTGGCTGAAGTAAAACTTCTTTGACATGACAGATATTACGATTAAATTAAAAAAATTAATAATTTTTTACGTATTAATAAAATATTTATTAATAAATAATTGTTATTATAACTGCCTAAAAAATTGCCGAACATTGTCTATATCGATTAGATACTGACATTTCTGGGACAGACGTATCCACAAATAAATCTATGTTGATCCGATTGTTGCATATAAAATTACGCATAAAATATTTATTGCAAGCACTCAAACCTTCGCCATGAAAAATATCTTTACACCGCTAGACTCATGTATAATGATGGCTTGGAAATGCAGATGCTATAAAAATACCTGTTCAAATTCCCTCTACTTTTGAATTGTAAATAATCAGAATTCTCTATACCGGCTGTTGCGATAACACCCAAATTCATAATTTAATCGAGGGATTTATTTCATTTTAAGCTTTATTTTCATTTTTTGAAATTTTAATTGACAAGCTCATTTTTCGCAGGTAGCTCAGTTTTAATTAACAAGAAATCAGGTGTTGATGATGCACAAAATTGTACTCAAAACTATATAAATTAAAACTAACACTAATTTCGTGATGATGCACCAGCTTGATTAGCGTATTACACGTCATAATTTTTAAGGTCGGTAGCTACGACTATTATTTAATTCAGTATTCTGGAGGACCTTTTTCGGCTATTCTGTACCTACATAACATAACTTATATAATTGTCTTGGGAATAATGGAATGGTTTTGATAATCGAAAGACTGCTATTCGAATGATTTTTATAACTGAATGATTCTTTCAAAATGATTCTTTCAGCTGCGGTATAATAAAAGGTACTATGCATGAATGAATGAATGTTTCAACTCTCGAATACATTTTGCTCTCGGTTTCGATTTTCAGTCTTGAGAGAGTCCTCTACATACAGTGCTTCATAAAACAGACGTACGTAGCCTTATTCAGTACTGTGCAATGCATATAAGCACTTCCAGTGGTTAGGATTCAAGTGAAAACACAATTCATTTCATCTGTCAATGCAATCGATATAATTATTATAATGAATGAATTTTCGATTATGAGACTTGAGAGAGTCAGATGCATACAGTGCAGTGGCAGATAAAAGAGAACATAATCATATATCGTATTAAAAACTGTGAAATGCAATCTAAAGAAGACAGTTGCATGCAGTGTTTCAAATAGTAAAGAAAGGGCGTAGTATAATAATTTATTACTAGAGATTATAAGTCGCAACTCGTAAATATAAAAATAAATCAAATAATTTTGAATTGCCTCTCGAGACATCTGGAGATTTTTTCATAATCAAACAGTTCAACATTTTTCACTCGAAATATCCCATCTTTATTATATAATGCGTTTACATATTTTTTTGCATCACTTGTTCATGGAATCGAAGACGTGAATAAAGCTAGTAAAAAAATAAAAAAGATTTTTTTAATATTATTAGAAGGGCGATTTGAGACGAAAAATTTCCCTTGAGTATATTTTGAAATTCACTTTCAAATAAATGATTCTACAATATACATAAATAACAATGTTATAACAGGAAACGCAGTAATATATTGTGTCATTGTAATATTAGACTGAATATTACATATGGTAAATGTGTTTCAGACATAAGACATCCGCTGAAATATTCCTTTCAGTGACGCTTTAGTAGCTCGAATTCAAATCCCGTCTGTCTGCTTGCACGATCTGAGAAGAGCGCTTTGCACGAGCTGTGAAGTAAGAAATGAAGTATGAAAAAGCGATAAATAAACGTCATAAAATGCCTTTCGATAAAATTTAATGCGATTCGAAGCCGTTGCAAGAAAATGGAAAATAAAGTTGGACGGAAGATTGCTGCACCTCTACATGTACATAGAGCGATGACTGGATGGAGTTGTGTACATATTTTCGCTAGTTAATGTCGTCGGTGTGGTACGGAATTATGCTGCGTCTATTAAGTCTGTTGTGAATAATACTGTGATTTTGTTCGACATACAACTTTTGAATTTAATCGAATTTCTTTTTGTCCTCATTCATTTAATGTTTGCCTTTACACGCAATTTCGCTCACATTAATAAAACCTTATGTTGCCTGTTCTTAAATTAACATAAACATTAAGTTCTCGATATCTACCAATGTGAGCCGTCGTGGGACATCCGACAGATGTGAAACATTGCGCAGATATTTAAGAGTAAAATGCCGATACAAGCTAACAAATGTTACGCCATGTATATACACGTGTCAGTTTTTATATCTGGTGCTCTAACCTCCACTAATAAATAAAATAGGGTACGCATATGCAGAAAATTTAAAAGAAAAAGGATGCATACGTGAGAGTGAAACTAATAAACAGAACTTCTTTGTCACAAATTTTTGCTTCTTCTTCTTCAACTATCCCGAATAGGTCTGTCTTTATAGTATTAGATATTATAAACAAATAGCGTTAATAGAAATACATACGATTTGAAAGCACGAAATTCAATTTTGAAAAAAAAAATATATCATGTATAGAGGAAAATTCGTTCATTGTTTCCATTCTGAGCACTTTTAGTTAGGACAACCGTCTATTAGATATTCGTGCTCAAAGAACGCGATCGACAAATTTTTCACGCGCCAAATTACCTCCTAGCTTTGATCGTGCATTATTGTAGGCTTGCCTTTAGTTTCACTGAATAAAAAAATGGGACATTTCTTATGGAAAATTTAATGAAATGTATTTTTAACTATGTATAATTTTCTTGTCCGATATACCGTTTGGCAACTACACGCGAAAAACTGATCCCATGCCCACGATGGGGGTGGTTTCTTGCGAAAAAAGAATTTTCACCACTTGTCACGACGTATATACATTTTTAATATGCTTTCCGCATTTTAGTCGCCTCGGAATTTTTTTATTTTTTTCGCATATGGTCTAATTTGCTTGTAGTATTTAAATATTAGTAGCAAATCTAATTAGGTGTGTTTGTTATATTAGAGTAGAGTAGATAACTAAGTGAAATTTACTCTGAAAAATGTACGTTAGATTTACAGCATTCCTATATTTATAATATACGAACTAATAGCAGATTTCACAACAAGGTTAGAACAGAGAGATAAGTTGTTTTAATATTTTATTTTTTTATATTGAAACTGATTCAGTTTTTGACATAGAAAAATTTAAAAAGCGGGTAATGAAAACTGTCCTTTTTACAAGCTTTTATTTAACTTGCAATGTATGTAATATGTAATATGTTTGTACGGGTGGAATCTTGCAACTGAATTTTAAAGCAGTTATCCTCAACCGATTGAGCTAAAATTTTAAATTCACGTTTAGTTTGGATGACAATACATAGTTAGATAAATGACGTCATTCTAAATCCAATATGGCGGACCGCCCAAGATGGCGAACTGGTTATTTTTTATGCACTTCCATGATATGGGTACCAAATGAAAGGGTATGACAAGTAGAATACATTAAACTGTGACGTTATTTAAATTCCATTACGGCGGTCAAATATTGTAGGTAACTAAAAATTTAAAAATAAAATATTAGAAAAAAAACTTTTTAAAAACAAGCTTTTATTAAATTGTACTAAAAAAAGAAAAAATAACTCTTAATACTTTAGGTTCATAGTTATAAAAGCGTGGGTTGTAAGCTCTATGATAATAACGACCCACGCTTTTATAATTATGAACCTAAAGTATTAAGAGTTATTTTTTCTTTTTTAGTACAATTTAATAAAAGCTTATTTTTAAAAAGTTTTTTTCTAATATTATTTTACAATTGTGAAATTCGGACATATGTCACGTGATCTACTCTATTCTACGTACTGTTGCTCAAGAATCGGAAGCGCTATTGTTTACTGCCTTGTCCGACACTGGACACCAAACAGATCAGTGTATCTTATTCCTTTTGTATAACAAATACAATAGGGTATTGACACTTTTTAAACTGGCTTACGATATCAAACACACCTACTATAATTAGACTCCAGATAGTGAAGTCCCTAACCTTATATTTATCTACTCTGAGCGGCGAATCCGTGCAATGCTTACGGAATAAGTAATGGGATCTGTAGTACACTAAAATTGAAAACCGAAGCAAATTATTATAACTGCTACTTGGCAATAAAATATGTTGTAAAAAAGCGATGCTGTTTTAATTAATCCTGCCACATAGACAATAGGATTTTGTTGATTTTTCACGTAAAAATGTATGTATCAATGTAAATAAAACGTGTTATTATTGTTTGATTAATAAAAAATGTATTAAGCAGAAATTTGATTTGTTTTTTTGCGGACAAATATCACGAAAATTGTATAAATATTTCAGTGATTCAATCATCTAGTGAATGTTAACAATCATAATAATACTAATATTGATTGAGTAATTATTAGCGTTCACTGATCAAACACAATAATAATTGTGTTTTCAGTGAATGACTATATCCAATGTTAGTAATGATTACATTTTTTCTTCAGATTTAACTAGTACGACAGGATATTTGCCACATGTGAATCATTAAAATATTATTGAACAAGTTTTAGTACAACTAGTAAGCCGAACATGATCAGGCTCTATGGTTTACAAATGCGTTTAATTTCAATTAGAATTTAATGTCGGAAATTTAATAAATCCCCATTGAACTTTTAATTTATAATCAACATATTGAATTGAATATTCTCAGAATAATTATATTTATAGATCTGATATAGTTAATTTCAATTTTCGAAGCGAAATATCTGATTTTTGCACAATATTAGAACATTTAATATAACCATGTACTTTCTATAGTCTATATAGATTGTAGGAATTGATGCAAATTATTTTACACTGGAAGTTAGAGTTAACTAGGCGAAAATGTGGCGGGGTATCTCATATCCAGATACTATTTAAAACATCGATATTTTTTTTAATATTTATCTGACAGCACTGCCGCGTTAAGTACCTGGATGCAAAGGTATGCAACAGGGGATGATGGCGAGATCGCAATGTGGCGTCGGGCGCAAACTGCTTTCGCCAACATTTTGCTGATTTCAATTAACTGCCTAATTATATTTATAAGAGTTAAAAAATCTTTGTTATGTTTTTTGAATACAAGATTTAATTGTTTTAACATTATTTGTTATTACAAATGCCTTAGAATAATATTTTGATTACTTTGTTGATTTTTTAAATTTAGATATAAAATTATTATATTAGAATATACTTTAAAGTCCGGGCATGTCATACCCTACCACATTTTTGGTGTTACATTTTCTCACCACATACTCGCCGGGTTAAAGAGTCAACTACGGCCGTTCTTTCTATATCAAATGAGTTTTCAAATAAGTTGTAAACTTTTTTTTCCGAAACAAAATCACAAAAATGGCTGAAGTCAACGACTCCTTCGCTGAAAAACCTTCTTTTTAAAGTTTAGATTAAGGGATCAAAAAATATCCGATCAGTTTTTCAGTACTCTACATAAAAGGTGTGGTTTCAAAATGGCGGTTGAATAATGATAGCTAATATTGGCGTCATATCGAAAAATACTTCAATAAAGATATTATTTGACATTTACACTTAAAAATTTAATCCGAATTAAACTTTTTAGGGTTTCGTACCTCAAAAGGAAAAAACAAAACCCTTATAGAATCTCTCGTGTGTCTGTCCGTCCTACTGTCACAGCCAATTTACTCCGAACTACTGGGCCGATTGAGTTGAAATTTGGCACACATATGTAAGTCGGTGATTGAAAGACGAACGTGTAACGTAAATAAGTGAATTTTGAACAGGGAGGTCATTTTTGGGGGAAAAATTGGAAATTAAAAAAAAAAGTTTTGTAAACTGTACCGTGTGACATATCAAATGAAAGGGCTTGTAGTAAGGGTCTCAAATATATTTTTTTATAATTTTAAAATTAACAGTTTAAAAGTTATTTAAAAAAATAAATGAACAATTGACCATCCCCCCACCCCCCTACCTTCGAAACTACTGAGCCTAAAATTTTGAAAAAAACTAAGGAATGTCGGGTCTCACCCATAGCTTACACGAAAACCTAAATGAGAATCTTAAGTCTTAAAGTACTCAGGGAAAACGGAATAGTACGAAACCCTCTTCTCGCGAGTTTGTCTCGCACTTGAGCGGTTTTTTTTAAAAATATCCAATCTCTTTGAAAATCAGTTTTTTACGTTTTTAGTACGCATGCAATAAAAATAATGACAGTAGATTTCAAAATGGCGGCTCTAAATTACGAGATAAAGCTTAAAAGAACATATATAGTTAATGGGAACAATTTTAAATTATGTTCCGGAAGTAATATTACTTGTGAGAAGTACCTACTATTAAAAAAAGGTAAATGTGGGTCAGGGGCCCGTCAACGTTCCGTTGTTCCTTAGCATCAAACTGTATATTATATGAATTTCTTGCCTTGTTATTCTTGAATTATTTATATACTCCAAGAAATCTTATAATATTTTCGTTCGTGGAAGCGATGTGTATTAAAATATTTATAAGCATATCATAATGAACTTCTTCATGCTTTAATATTTATAATATAAAAAAATAATTTTTACAATGAACAACTCTCTACTGTATTGAGATTTCGTTAGAACCAAGTTTACTTATACTACATTTAAATTTGCTGGATGGATGGGCCATTCGTCTTTTACTACTGGGACTAATATTTCCCTTCCATTTTCGAGCACTAAACTTCTGTGTGCGTGTGTTATCTACGATCTTTGTACGTAATTACTTTTGATGTGTCTTATATATTTAAATAGAACATTTGGCACAAAAAAACGGATGCATATTATAGTCGTCTCTCATGTGTAGTTTTGGGGCAAACGCATGTATATTGTACAAGAATACCTTATGAGATTTTTCGTATTGTTAACATCAAGGAGGTTAGAGAAAGAAGGAGAACGAACTGCTGTGCTTTCCGCATTGGCCGCCTGAGAATCCTCAAACCTGCGCACGATACAAAATGCGGTACTCTGCGCAGTAGAATAGAGTACAATAACATTTCAAAACATACGAGATGCGCAGATTGCTGTGAATGGTCTTTCGCACACGTTTGAGTACGCTCGCAATGCCCCCTGGAATGCCACTCTATTTTCTATTAACTTAAGGTAGTACCCTCACCAAATCCGTTTTCTTAGGATTTGTTTGAAATTTAGCCAGAATAATGTTTATGTAATTCTGCATCGATTGGCGCAGAATGAAATTTTTGAACAACACAGTTTCAGAGATATTAAATTCCAAAGTTCGAGTTTTTGAGGCTCTTATACATTACGGTATATGGGATATCGAAAAAATTACCGACAAATATTTTTGTATCTCAGAAAATTTTCTTAGGATGTTTTTAAAAAACTAAAATAACGTTAATAAACAATCAAATAATTTTTTTAAAAGTAGTCTCATTAGCAGTTACAACACAGTTTCAGAGATATTTAATAAATAATAATGGAAAATTTACCAGATTTCAGCAGAGGAAAGGTTATACGATAAACGATCTGGCAACAACGCATACTTATCTAACCCGTCAAACAAGTTATAAAGTGAGCATGCATACCTACATACACTGTATAAAATGTCTAGTACTGAGTATAAAAATTATATTCAAAAATCTTCTTGTATGTAATTTTACATTTAAATAGGTATTATCTTACACAAATATTACATTAACATATGTAAAATTGTAGGGTATGGGTTAGGGAATTTTACGCATATTTTTTGAAAAATTACATTTTTTCGTTTAAAATATTATATATTTGTATTTAATGTGGACTATACAACTACTTATATGTAAATTTACAGGAAAACGTGTAGCATTCCATATAGTGTGTACGATTACCAGAATAATCGCTGACATTATAGGGACCAGCAGATTATACATGTAATCTACATCAATTTTTACAGTGTACTATAAAATATTTTAACGCTCCGACAGTGTTGCCAGACTTCTCGCTCGGGATTGGCTGAAATTAGTACAGAATCTGCAAAAATTATTGGGCTTGTTAATAACAACTCTCAACTACATGTACTGCATAAACCAGCATAAACTTTTTACTATGACTGTCGCGAGGGTACTACCTTAAAGCTCGGAGTATAGTCTCCTCCTCCCTAAACTTCTTGCTAGTGACGAAAAACGTCACAGCGCAATTTATTTTCGTATGGTCGCACGCAATAGGGGATGGAAGAGGGCAGTTTTCTCCTCGGCTATCTGGAATAGAGTGCGAAAATTCATTGAGCTTTCCCTTTTATTTCTCGTTAATGATTTTCGGTGCCTGAAAAAGACGGACTATCGTTTATAACTGGATGTCCAGATTTACACTTATTACCTTATTTTTCGTCGATGTCGCCCATCTCTAATTTTGTGGTTCGCTTTTAAACATACCCAATGTGCGAACTTCATTTTATCACAACTGCGGCAGCAACAAAAACTGCAATATATATTATTCTGAAACTCAAGCGGGCTGTATTATTATTTCACGTTAAATTAATTGAAGCAGATTCCACTAAAATTCTTGTCAACATAATATATTACAAATAATTGTATGCATACCGAATTCGAGACTAGTAGTAAAACTATAATTCATTTGTATATTTGAATTTTATAATAATTTATAGAATAGATAAAACAATTAAAATAATTTATAGATAACAAACAACCGTATTATATTTTCACTATTCGAAAAAGTGACAATGAATGTCGTGCTTATAAATATTTCTCAAAAAAAGTGTAACACTGCTCAGAATTTGAACCAGAATCATCAAATTTCAAGTTGGGTGCTTTCGTTAGTGATACTATAACTGGTGGAATTATTTTTTGTTCTGAAACAGATATATAAATTTAAGACCTTATGACCCTGGTTTGAGTTAACAAAAGAAAAAAATCTTTTGGTTTTACGAATATGTCAAAGGAACAAAAATTTTTGCTTGACTGAAAACAAACAAAACTGTAACTGTAAACACGGCAGCGAGAACAGTAGTGGAGCCTTGCCTCGCGAGGCTGCGCCCAGTTCGACCGCAGCAACTGCAGTAGAGCCGTCGGCTCCAGCATATTACAGTCTTGCGTCCCAGGGCTCTGGCATTGATTTAATAAGAATAAATCTCATGAAAAAAATACTTTCACTTTTTCAATTTTCCACATTTCCGGGCATTTTTTCTAATTTTTCTTTCCTTAAAAACCTTATTAGGACTATTACGAAAATTCTGAAAAAAAATAGCCAAATTACTCCAGCTGTTCTCAAGTGATGCGTTTACCAATAAACAGCATTTTAATTTTATTATATAAATGTAAACAAATGGTCAAATATAAAATTATACGATTAACTCCCTGTTTAATTTTAGGACAGCGCAGCTTCTTAAAATTATTGCAAATTTTCTCAATTTCCAAAATCGCTGATATTTTTATGGGATTTTTTTAATATTTCGACATTATTAGATAAATCTTCCTCCAATAATTGCTTTAATTCACATAAGTAAAAATATGCTGACGTTAATTAAAGATTTCTTGGAATTCAGAAATGAATCCTTTCTATGAATAATCAGATTCTTAAACACAGAAAAACACCTTGTTACTCAACGAATTATGCGACTAATAATAATATTAATATTGCAATGAAATATGGTTCCCACAAATAAACACAGTTGGACATTAAGTTCAAATAAAAATAGTAATTACCTTTCAGTACGCAAGCTTTGTGCAGTGGTAATATTTTCTGATGATTTTATCTATATATACTGTTTTACGAACACAACAAAGCTGTAAATGTATTTTATATATTCATGTCTATTGTTTTAGCTTGGCTTTATTGAGCTGAACATTTGGTTTAAACATGCAATTTTTTGCTATTTTAATTTAGTACTATATATAGCGTTAAATTGCACAATAGACGCTTTGAAAGCATTCCGTCAATACAAAACATAATATGTCGAAACTGGAAAAGTCAATAAAACTTTTCACATAAAAAAATGTTGGAAAAAGTACAAACAGATTACAGAACAGTAGTCATTTTATAAAAAAATAATTTATTTCACAATTTAATATGTATTTTTAAAAGTTTAAGACTATTCGATGAATCGTGGAGTTTCCAGACTAAAATCTGAGAATTTAATATGTTATTAATTGTGGATATCACATC
Source organism: Venustoraphidia nigricollis (assembly GCA_034508555.1). Classification (NCBI taxonomy): domain Eukaryota; kingdom Metazoa; phylum Arthropoda; class Insecta; order Raphidioptera; family Raphidiidae; genus Venustoraphidia; species Venustoraphidia nigricollis. The sequence continues at coordinate 427,649 of JAVRKA010000019.1, read as the reverse complement.
GATTCATCAACATTTTTTTTAATGTTGGATGTCTAGTTTTCAAGGAATTAATTATAAAATATGTAATTTGTAATACAATGATGAAACAGAGATTCTCCAAATTGGCTCCAGACAAAAAAATTGTTTATTTGGCTCTTTTAGGTAATGTAACAATTATAATGAAAAAACTTTCACGTGTACATAAAAAATGTCGAAACAACTGTCAAATTACTTGTCAACCATGACACTATATCTATTTCTGGCAAATACGTTATACGCAATATATTGTTGTAGTGGTTAATATCGATTGTGGCAAAACTCTAATTTAGAGCTCTCTGAGCGGCTCATCGTCTGAGCTGTAGTCTCTCAAGTTTCATCAAAATCGGTTCAGTTTTGTGTAATGTCAATAAAAAAGGCTGACCCAAATTTTCTTAAATACATTTTGCTTATTTTGGTGTCTTACAAAACACTCGAAAAACTTTTCTTAAATAAGTTTTGTCTTGGTGTCCTACAAAATATTCGAAGAACTTGAAAGAAAATTAAGTTAGTTGTCGAAACTCCATTATAATTTCATAGAACATTTTTAAGGTGACTAATCTCTCAGATCGTAAAATATTCTCTCTGGAAATTTGGAACTGCGGTCGTAAAATTTATTTTATTACAGTTGATTAAGCATTAAATTTTTGCTCTTAAATTTGAATTAAAAAAAGTGATATTCGTCAATATTTCTTCACAGCATGTGATGAAACCTCAAATTACGGGAAGGTAAATTAATGTCTTGAAGTTGTTTTTACAAGTTTATGTTAAATGAAGCTAATAAAAGCGTGTTCAAATACTGACAATTTTGGTTTGCTCCATAATTTTTTTCAAATTTAATTTTTCTCTGTATAAACATTAATTGTGTAAGACTTATGCTAATTTTTTCGTTTTTATCTGATTTTAAGGTAGTTGTCGTAGTACAATATTGTCAAAAAGTTATAGATTATACGCGCCACAAAAGTATACTAGCTTGTAGCTAAGTGATCCATAATTTGTGCGCAAGACTGTACCCGTGGAAACGTAACCCATACAGTATTCATATTATGCATGTATACTTTTCTATAAATTGTTGAACTTTAAACCGTTATTTATAAATAATTAGACGGTCAAAATTTTTTTCTTTTTTTTTTAAACTCATAACAAATGCATTGAAAGACTGTCAGTTTTTGGAAAGTTTCTGACAGTTAGTTCTTTTTTCTTATAATTAATAAGAAACTGATTCTGAACTACAGAGTCGTATACAATCAATGTTAATTATCCAATTTTTAATTGAATTTATCTCGGATTATATACGGTCGATCGACTTCAAATTTTCAGGGTAATTGTATTATCATGTCCTTAATAAGCAGAGGCGTAGCGTGCCTTGGCGGGGCCCCGTATAAAAATTTGTTTGGGGGCCCTTAGGAAGGGTAAAGATTTCTCACAAAAGAAAAAAAAATGTTTGCATAAAATTAAAAGAAATATTTATTCATCATAATTATCTATCTGTCACTTTTTCCAAAATTTTTACAAACAATTCAAATTGAATATACACTCTCGTTGCCTTTTTTTCGGCAAACTGATTTATTAAATCATTTATAGCTGATGATAGCTAGCTATCTATAGGGGAAATCCGCGATAACCGATGTAGGGTGTTGCCAACTTTTGAACGCACGCTTTACGCGGGAAAAAAAGAAATTGCTTTTTTTGACTTATGTCATTTCTGAAATAAAAAAAGATTAGTGAAGTTTATATTAATTTTTGCTTACGCACGTTGGGGGCCCCCGTTGGCCGGGGGCCCCGTATAATTGATACGGCATATACGGCGGTAGCTACGCCCCTGTTAATAAGTATACAAAAATTAAGAATTTTCTGACGGTGTGCCTTAACCACGACAGCTACCTTAAATCGTTATTTAGATTAAATAAAGTAAGTACCTATAAAAACTTAACTAAGTCATATGGAAAGAAGAGTATTTACATATTTATAGTTTATTTTGAAACATTAACATCAAAGATTAAATAAAATTATTCATAGAAATTAGAGATCTCCGAAACGTGAGTAAGTGCTTTTTATACATGCACGCACACGTCCAATTGCTTGTAAGATAGAGCTATGGAGATGAAAAAGGGAACATATTGAACAGCTGGTAAACATACTCACGTTAACATATTTTCACAAAACAAGTCAGTAGTTTAAAATACAATATATGAAAAGTAATATTAAATAGATGGCAAATATTCGACGTAGGTAACTTTCCTGACGGTCACAGGTATAGATTGTGAATGGCAGCATATGCATGGAATTTTTCAGCATGTTGAAACAGTGTGAGTATATTCAAAAAATGTTTGAAATATGTATTTGTATGAATATTGGTACCATTCATAGCAGAGTGAGTTCTGTTTGAATTTGTCACACGTATCTTATAGGAATTCTGCTTGCGGAAGCATTTGCATTGAAATAACTGACAATAATATAGTTTAATATAATATGATAAAATCAGACGCTTTTTTTTCTCTTCGGACTTTTTTCTGCTTAGAAAGTATTCTCTCCCTGTCTCAAATCTGTTGATGTTATATTGAACAGCTGTTACTGAAAAAGCATTGTAATTTGTTATCTAGGGCTGCGTTGTGGTGAAAATAGTTCTCTTTTGTACCAATATAATAGTTTAAAAAACTAAAAAACACTCTTTAATGACAAACCGAACTAAAAGGAAAAAAAATAATTTTTAGTTATTAAAATTTTGTTTAACACCGATAGAAAGTCGATAATTGTACAGAATGAGTTAACTTTCTATCGCTATTAAACAAAATATTAATAATTAAAAACACTTTTTAGTTCGGTTTGCTATTAAAGCGTGTTTTTTTAGTTTTTTAAAACTATTATTAATTTCTTTATTTTTTAAACTTATTTTTTTATCCTGATGATCTTGTTCAGGACATTAGGATAAAGTTATCAAATTATTGTATTGTCATTGGTTCTTAACATGTATGCAAATTTTTTTAATCAATCAGACGTCTTGAAGTCAGTGAAAATTACGTTGAAAGATTCCGTCACATTTATACATACATTATTACAGATGAAGCTAATAAAAGCGAAAAAGACGAGCATCATTAATTAGTTTGCAAATATTTTTCTTTATTTTACTAAACGAAGAACGAAGCTGCGTCTTCCCTTAGTTTTTTTATTGGATAAACATAAAAATAAAATCTCAAGTTTCACGGCGATTCCTTCTAGGAATTTGAATAATCATTTATGAAAACATTGACGTAAGTAATTAAACTAATGAATATATTATTTACAATAATGTTACGTAAGGAGCTCCAACTTCATAAATGGTGAACGGTACTAATTTTAGTCAAAACTCACTTTTCAAAAATTTTTCCGTTTTGAAGCCTCCGAGTCCAAAAAACATATTTTTGAAAAAGTTACTTTGCCTATTAGTCGGCAAGATGTGTGATATGTAAATATGAAAAGTCCTATGGTTCTGGGGGAAAATAGCAATAAATAGGCATCTACGCATATAATTTAAAGAAGATTATATGCGTAGATGCCTATTTACTGCTATTTTAAGATAACTTATTTGCATTTTCTGAGAACATTTACCGTAGTAATGTATATTTTTTTTTTCATACCATCAGAAAGTAGAGATTTCAAGGAACAAAAAGCCCACCGACTTTTTTAAAAAAGCAGATATTTTTACGTGAGAATTTTCTATTGAAAATTAGGGTGCTTTTTCGATATTAAGTCAAAATAAGGTGAAAAAATGAATATTTTAAATCAAAAAAATTACTGTGTGTTTGGGACATAAAAAGGTAAGTTTTCATCAAATTTCGTGAAAAAATAAATTTTTTTGCAAAAGATAAAAATAAAAAACCAAAAACTTGGTCATTTGAATTTTTCACATAAATTTTGAGGTTATGTGAAAAAAGTGTAAAAACAAAAGTTGAAGATATTTTTATTACCTACAACTTTGCTATTTAACTTTTTTTATACGACTTGTAGTTTTTCCGGAAATCGAGATAAACCGTTTTTTACCCTTAAAAACTCACCCCCTTCCCCTTCCCGACCTCAGATCGACCGTAAATTATTTTTCCTTTCATTTTTGTTATATTCTCTACCTTTTCCAATGGGTTTCATCCTACTATAATTTTGTTTCACTTTTTACCATTTTCAACACTATCGACCCTGGTCTAATACTGGTTTGTTATTGATTTTCCTAAGAAAGTTATGTAAAAAAAATTGTGTTTACTTACTTTATGTTTTCAGGAAAAAAATTGAAAAAAAAATCAGTTGTTTTTAAGATCTGTCAAAAATGTGGGAACGCTCTGAATTTTGTTTGTGTTGAGACGCAGCGGTAAAAGGCGAGGTAGGCAAAAGACATATTGTGGGTTTGACCTTCGTTAGCTCTGTCTCGCTTAAATCATCCGCACGTTTCAATTTTTGGCTGGTGCCAACTACGAGGCTAAAAAATGTTATTGCAAGGGTGCCGCTGCCAATTGATTACTCTAATTTTTGGAAATATTTTGAAGATTTAAAAAACTTTTCCGAAAAAGAAAGAGTTACTTTAGGTTTGTGATGGAACAGTTTTGTGAAATAAGTACGAATAAGGTCATAGTGTGACATTGAAAACGTGTGTTTTTTTGGCACAATTAATAAATAATTAATAAATAAATTACAAAAGTAGTCCACTAGGGACCTAGATTTGTCCTTTATCGTCCTTATAGAAAAAGATAATTTGCAGAATGTTGACGAATAAGTCTACAATCAGTTGACAGCCAAAGCTCTATTTTTGGCTTAAATTCAGAGCGTTCCGACAGCCTTAAGTAGCTGACAAACATGCTTTTGTTAAATTTTCCAAATGATACCATATTATGTAACCATGCAAACAAATAGCAAATATCATAATATTTAATACTAGCTATGTCACCACCGCCACCGCACATGTTTACAGAAATTTAATTTTCTTTATTATAGTGACAAATGTAATTTTTTTTTTAATTGGGATGGTCGCCCATTTGACTGGAATTGTAGGAGTGAATAAAGTCCTGGTGGAAAAAATCGAATTCGAGATTTGGACAGATTTAGACTTTATGGCCCCTGCATACTGAAAAAGCGAACCTGATTAATAATATCAGATAATAAAAATTATAATAAAACTCTGCTCGTGATTGAAACACGGCAACGACAACAGAAGTGGAGCCTTCGGCTCTACCATATTTATAAAAATTACACCAAAGTAGTCGCATAAAAACCTTATCCATTAAAAATTACATATATGAGCCAACTTTCAAGGTGATCGGTCAAACGGTGTCGAAGTATCTTAATCTCCGACATATACCAACATCCATCGTTATCAATATATAGATTAGGAAGTTAATCGGATAGGTACTAATAGTATTTTAAATCCTTCATCTTTTGTCTGACGACGTTAGTATGAAATTTTCAGAATTATTTATGTAAGAAATAAATAATATTTACTCGTATATGTAGCTGATTATTCCTTCCTTCAATTACAAAAAAAAAATATTTCAATGCCCAAATCTATACGGTTCAATTTAAAAAATGAAAAACAAAACAATAACATACCTACTGTAATTTGTTTCACAGCAGATACGCATTTTTCTAAAAAAAATAAAACTTTGAACGTCGGCATTGCAATATAATAGAATAAGGTGCTATAAGTATGAATATAAAATTTGGAAACTTTAAATAAACAACATATACAATCGAAAAATTGTAATAAATTCATTTCAAGCTTACGGAACGCGACTATGGAACTAAGGTGCTATAAATAATCATTTAACATTGAGTATTATTTTCAGTATGATAAAAAACACCAGAGCATCGCTGGTTTATGGTCGGTTTTACAGGTAGCACTCGGTGTGTGTGGAACACAAAGGGGTGTTCAAAATTTTCTGGATAAAACTGACATAACTTAAAATGGTTCGATTGGGTCCATTTTAAATACTGGTGGATTCATTTGAATAGTGGTGGATTCCAACATGTGTACCGAATTTCATTTAAATCAATTAAGTCTTTGGAGAGCTATCACGCTAACATATATATTGCTCGATACAATCTGTACAATATGTACTGTACAATATACAGTTTCATTGCAAATACACTACTGGCTGGTTGGTCGGATGGCGGGCCTAGGGGTTGGACCAAAATTTATCGACGTTTCATAACCTTCTGAACATTTTAGCACCATTTTTGATAATATTTCTTTATATATATATATATATATATATATATATATATATATATATATATATATATATATATAAACATTTCCATGAATGGTACTAAAATGTTCAGAGTGTTCTGAATTAAACTAAAAATTTATATTGTACAGTGCATATTGTATCGAGCACTATGAGTACAATAAAATTAATTATTATTAATCAATAAAACTTGTTTGCGCAGCATGTATGACACATATATGAATGGCTTCATGATTATAGCGATGCTTTAACATTTCCGCAAACTCTTCGTTAACCCTGTCCATAAACCTTATCCAATCACAATTTTATAAGCATAATATTGTGTTGAAAATGGTAAAGGAAAAATGATGAGATTTATTTAACGTATATATGACAACGTTTCGAAAAAATTATTTTCATCTTCAGAGACTATGAACAAGTATATAAGAAAAGAAAATTAGAACATTTGGTACCATATCAAAATGGTTTGGTAAATTGTAAAATAGTAAAAATCTTTACCTTAAGCTGGTTAAATGGTGGTAAATTGTTCTAATATTATACATGATCATTTTTATAAGTAAATACAATTTTAAACATCACATTAACACATTAAAATTAATATTAATTCAATTTTAAAAATAAACTGTCACAATTTAAAAAACTAATTTCTTTTCGAATATTGTTTTGTGCACAAATAATTTTATACTGATGAAATGTGTGTATAAAACAGTATTTTTAATTGCCGTTACTAACTGCGTGTTACAAATTGTCAAATTTTCTTAATTATAGTGCCATAGATATGATTTATCCCTTAAAATTGAATTAATATTAATTTTAATGTGTTAAGGGGGTCGTCTTATGTGACAACTGTTTTTTTCACGCTTTTTTGGGAATTTTTTGTGGCGTACAATGAATGTATACTACCTTAATATTTTCATCATGTATTTATTGACATTTCACCAACCTTTCCAAATTTTTTCACGTTGAAATGTACAGTTGAACCGACTGTAGATCTCCGGGATGACGCCCATGTAAAAAAAAAGTCGGCTGACGGTTGCCACGATACATACTGTTCTACTTATTTAAAATCAACAACGTTGGCCATAACTTTGGTAAAGCTTTTTAGTTATTGATCCTCAACCAAATCTTCCTTTACGTAACATTCGATTGGATCAACACCACCATATACAAAGTATAAATTATTATTTTCCAAACTATGAAATAAGTGTTCTTGTACTATATAGTACCTACTCATAGGAATATACTAAAAACATCGATATTTTCAGAACTCAGTGTTCCGTAGTGCACAAGTTTACGATGCATGCACCATTCAATTTGTTGACAAATAATTATTATACAAGTCAAAAATTTTAGTACGTTAACTAAAAAATATCAGGATTTGGGCGCAAAAAGCGGAACAAATTAATTAATTAATTAATAAAAAAAATGAATTCTTGAAAATTAGTATTTATATTAGAGGTCTATATGATATGATAAAACTTATAATAATAATAGAGTACGTAGGTACTTACTTTTCAATGCACGTACTTGGCTGAATATTTTACCTCTTGAACAGTTTCTTTCTGCTAATCTAGATATTTCTAAAAAATCGTGAAAGTTCATATCCAGCGCGGAACTTTCAATTTTAGATCAAACGAGGCGTACTGAAAAACTACGGAAGTCTGAAGCATTGAAATGTTTAATGAAATTAATATTACTTTTAAGTTTGTCCTAAGCACCCTAAACCTTAGCCGGCAGGATCGTTGTAAGTAAAATATGTGTTTAGTACATATAGCAGAAATGATTGATCCATAAAAGGGATTTACTTAACGTATATAAAGCGGATATGAATGACGTACCATTCCACTAGTCTGGCTTTCTAAATATCCATAAACCTTGTCCAGTAACAACATTGTAACCATAATATGTGTCATACAAATGGCTGGCATGTATAAAGCAGCTTTGGTTCATTGTTACCGCTGCCACCTATAGCAGTTTTATAGCACCCCGTATAGTTTTAAATTATTCCAATTGTCCCCAACGAAATATATTTCCCACTCAAAATGCAAAAGGAACGTTCGGACGGCGGTATCATAAAATAGCAGCCGCGGTGCGCGCTGCTGCAAGGATGTTGGTACAGCGTATAACATTCCAACACGTTTAACTATACTGAGAGAACAGGACCGGCATTGGCTTATCAGCCCCCGCTAGATTGCAGCGCGACTCTTACCCTTAGGTGTTTTAATAAGCAGCATAGTTTTTGAATGAAAAAAAGAGAGTTTAGGGCTTCTAGCCTATTTCGTTTTGTATCCAACCGTGTTTCTTATTTAAAGTTATATATGTGGATTCGTTTATAGAAACTCAATTATTATATTTAAGTAGAACATAAAGTAACATAATTGAATTGTTTCTTAAAGGTTTTACTTTTTTAAGTAGGTACTGTTGTTTTATAAATTAAAAAAAAAATAAGTACACTATTTTGTAATGAATTACACTAGAAAAGACGGACCTCTAAGGCTAATTGAAAAATCTTACTGAGAACTGGGATGACTAATTTTTTATTTTGATTCTCAGCAAAAGTAAACTTTTTAGTTATAATTGTCATTTTAGCGTGGAGATTAGGAGACCCTATGGATTGTGGGAGCTTGGGCTCAAGTCCAGGGACCTCTACGGAAAGATGAGCCTGCCTAGTATATTCCAGTTTGAATAATATTCATTTATTATAATACTTGTTTCAATTTATTGTGTAAGTCCGAACTTCTTCACTAATTATGAGAAATATTGTTCATGCCCAAAATTTATTGCATAACTTAATTTTGAAAGTTAAATTTAAAGAAGTTACTTTAAAATGTTTAATGCTTAATTTTTTAAGCACTTTAGTAAGTGCTCAATGCTTTTAAGCATTTCTTAAAGTGTTTGTTGCTTGCATAAATCGAGCACTTATGAAAGTGTTCGATGCTCAGTGCTTCAAACACTTAGGTTCGGTGCTTTCTTCAGTTCTGTTTATTTATACAGATTTATGCACCGGTCAGAGTATTTAAAAATTTGCCGGAAATTAGGTATGCGTTCTGTAAAAAGAAAACATAATTTGTGCAAACGCTTACGTCGCTCGAGGCATTTACACAATGTTTATATTCTGGTTGGAAACAATATAATAAAAATAATATTTTCAATTGATAAAAAAATATTCAAAATTTGAATATGGCACACTGAATGTATATTCTAAAATGTTTGTCGCAAATGAAATTTCTACTACAGAACAGAGATAATCGGAAGGGTAGGTACTAAAGGTGGTAGGGACTGTTCCTAAAATTAAAGCCCAAAAGTAATTCATTTTAATTTGTTCTCTTTGTTAGTGCACCGCGTATACGTTCAAGTTGGGAAAATGATAAAATGGATCTTTTTATTTTAATAGAATTTCATTGTATTCTATGTGTAAGCGTTTTGAAGCCTATTGTTAATTAACTTTACATATAAAAATATAAATTATATTGCTTTGAGTGTGGTTGTTTCAGATGATGTTTTAAAAATCTACCATGTAGGATAATATAGGACTTTTTTCATTTTTTTCGTTTAACTTTATTCTTAAATATAAAAAGGTATGTTGAAAAATGTAATGTAATCTTTTAATTCAAGAAATTCACTTATACAGAAGTTGATCTTTTATTGAGAAACTGCTACAATCGGGATGAACAAACATAACACAAAGAAGGTTTGTGGAACTCGCTTTTAACAGATAAAACTTATAAATTGTTTTTCAAAATTTTCTAGATAACGTACTAACAGCATTTTTATGTGAGCATCAGATTATGAAAAACGTCAACAAACATACTTTTGTAGTCTGCATTTTCTTCAAAATCCGAAAAAGTAGTTTTAAGTAACTGCAATTTTAGAAGTTCAATTGAAAAGAAGACTTTGTAACGTAACAATCGACAGGCTTGTTTAAAATTGCATTTTATTACTAACGATAGTTTTCATGATTAAACATTATAGCTATACATCATGATGAAGGCTCTTAAATACAGAGGCGACCTCACTCGATTGAATAATAGTGGAGAAATGACGTCATGCGGTTAACTGGCAATTGATATTGCATGGTTGATAATATTGAACAGTCGCTTAGCTGACATCATCCATTAACGAGGTGATCTATTTCTTGCATCATAGTCATAATTTTTGCGACAACGTACTTTATTATCTTGGTAATTGTTAATGTGACTTTATGATTTTTGTGGTTAACAAGCCTTCACTGTAAAAAATAGAGATTCTTTCTCAAGTACGTATCTACGAAAGGTAACTTTAAATGATTATTATTTAAAAAAAAATAAAATAAAAAAAAAAAAACTCTGGTTGCAGTGCCAAACCCTGCCAGCAATATAGTGTATTTGCTTATATAGGCAGTGTTGTTTTATTATGTGAACATAAGGTGGTTTTTGAACCAAATAAAAAATTTAACCCCGTAATACATCCTTTAAAATAATTTTTTTTTCTTAATTGCAATATTATTATCAATCAAACATTTACGCTAAATTAAATACACCCTTCAAACTTGTGTTTTCATAAAATTTGTAAGTCCGGTCCTGGTGGGCTGATTTTGTTAAAATTTTAGGGGCACTTTTTAATTGCTATTAAAGGATTACATCTGAATTTTGAAACCATACTGAGAATTTTTTCGGTAGTTTGGGGTCTTAAAACATTTTTCAACCCATAAAACCAATTAGACCCTTTTTAAATAGACTTCGCGCGATGATATATTTCAACATGTGAACCAAATTTCGTTAAAATGAATTAAATTTTTTGAAAGTTATATAAGCCGCACGCACATACACTCTAACACACCCACAAAATTTTTCAAAAATGGTGCCCAGTCGCTTAGAATGATGTGAAATGTCGGGAAATTTTGGTCCGACCCCTAGGTCTCACCATCCAAACGATGCCAACAGTGTATGGCAAATACACTAAAAATAGCTCAATAGACACAATAGCCACTATGGTAACAACACAGGTACGGTTACGTTGTTAAGTATCTATCTTTTCAGAAGCGCGGGCACTAAAGTAACATATTTGTGTAAAGTATAAATAACAAAAAGTATGTAATTACATTGACTTCAACCCTTATTGTTTATCTTTCGTAAAAATTGTGTTTTTGTTGTCTTTTTAATTTACTTTTTTGTGAAGAAAAATTTTAATCAGAGCATATAAAGCAAATAGACAACCTCACGAACTCGCAACATGCTTTATTAAAAATGCAAATATGGGAATATGTAAATAAATGAAATATTTTTAGGTTTAACAAACTTTTCAATATAAGGTAAAAGAACCAGTTTTTGTCCACTCACCTATGTTGGATCAATTTTATGTTAACAATTAACAAAACAGATTATCACATAACATAAAGATAAAAAGAAAGTTACATTTTTTTAACTTTGAACTTTTAGTTTCGTATTTTATTCAGAGTGAAATGAGAAAGTATAAGTTTATAACTATAAGTTATTGTTTGATGAGTAAATTAAGAATTTCTAATTTCTCTTTACATGAATAAAACACAAGGCTAGACACTTAAGGCTGTCGGAACGCTCTGAATTAAAGCAAAAAATGGGACTTTGGCTAATAGCCGATTGTAGACTTATTGGTCAACATTTTGCAAAAATTATTTCTCCATAAGGAAGATAAAGAACAAACCTAGGTTTCTAATGGACTACTTTTGTAATTTATGTACGATTTACTAAAAAAAGTTGGCATTAATGGTGTCAAAAAAACACACGTTTTCGATATCACACTACGACCTTATTCGTACTTATTTCACAAAATTGTTCCATCACAAACCTAAAGTGACTTTTTCTTTTTAGGAAAAGTTTTTTAAATCTTCAAAATATTTCCAAAATTCAGAGTAATCAATTGACAGTGGCACCTTTGCAGTAGCATCTTTTAGCCTCGTAGTGTGGCTTAAATTCAGAGCGTTCCGACAGGCTTAAGGCTGTCGGAACGCTCTGAATTTTGTTTGTGCTGAGACCCAGCGGTAAGGGGCGAGGTAGGCAAAAGACATATTGTGGGTGTGACCTTCTTTAGCTCTGTCTCGCTCAAATCATCCGCACGTTTCAATTTTTGGCTGGTGCCAACTACGAGGCTAAAAAATTTTATTGCATGGGTGCCGCTGTCAATTGATTACTCTAATTTTTGAAAATATTTTGAAGATTTAAAAAACTTTTCCGAAAAAGGAAGAGTCACTTTAGGTTCGTGATGGAACAGTTTTGTGAAATAAATACGAATAAGGTCATAGTGTGACATGGAAAACGTGCGTCTTTTTAGCATAATTAATGGCAAATTTTTTCTAGTAAATTACAAAAGTAGTCCATTAGAGACCTAGATTTGTCCTTTATCTTCCTTATAGAGAAAGAATTTTTGCAGAATGTTGACGAGTAAGTCTACAGTCAGTTGACAGCCGAAGCTCTATTTTTGGCTTAAATTCAGAGCGTTCCGACAGGCTTAAGAGAATTATAATTCATATTTTATGTTATTTCTACCATCAGTGTAATAACAATCACAGAGAGGTGTTCGGAAACTAGTGCCTTTACCCTGTGTGTGTTCAGGCAAATTGATGAACATAGTTAACAAGACTTTCAAATAAAAAATAACAAAATGACTGTTTTCTAAATATTGATTTGTGATGCTACTAGCTATCCGTCCTAGCTTCGTCCGGGTACAAATCGGATTGAAATCAACATGAATATTTTTTGTTTGTTTACTTATATAATTAATCTATATTGTACGACTTAGGTTAGATTGATGAATGGAAATTTTTATCTTTGATTCATCCAAAACTTCTCACTTTTGTGAAGGTCCATGTCTTGAATTGCCTAGGATAAAAATTGGCCCTTACATGATGTGAAAAAACAGTTACAAATATTATGTATACTCGTATATGAAAAAGATTAACGGTTTGGATATGTCTCTGTAGAGTAACTGATAACTAATTCTGCTGCGATAGTGGAAAATTCGGATGCGAGTCTCAACGGTGACAGTATTTGAAAATACATTTTTCTAATATAGCATTGTAGTAATGGGTGTTTCTTAACAATTGTACCAAACCAAAGCTATCCTGCTGTTAATAATTTAGTCTTACGAACTATACCGTATTGAACAATCTAACTAATATAACTTAAAATATTAGGTACGTATAATATCAAAATTTTTATTGAAATCGGTAGAAACGAGTTCAATCCATCTTGAATTAAATAAGATTTGCGCCCGCGCGAAATCGAACTGGGAAGCTAGTAATGATGAAAAAAAATTGAAGCCAATTCTAGCCAAATGTAAAAGTAGACTCTTTCTAATCCACATAAGCTCATAAAATTACCCATTTTAGTAAAATAAGTTCCTTCGCTTTTATTGTTCTGTAATATAAACTAGTGTTTTCGTTTTGCCAGCGAGAAACTGCAATTCTGCATCGACAATACAGTTTGTCGTTTCTCGGAAATATTTCTACAGAATTCGCAAACAGTTTACCATAAAATATATCTTAGATAATTATTAGGAAATGACCTAAAGAAATTATTAAAGAAACCGACAATTTATAAATATTTCAATTATTTTAAAAGCGACAAGACAGAAATATTGACATTTAATAGCTATATATTCATTTTTCGTTTTTAAAAATTATTTTGTTGAAAAGAAGAAAATAAGAGAAATGCCAGGGGAATAACTCACTAGAAAAATTGGGTGGGTATTGCAGCTGCAGGTATGGACGATGTTACACCGGGAACAATTAATAAAAGCTTGATTGGCTTTAATGAATATTCATAAACTAGATGCATATTTTTTTGATTCACAGGCGATAAAAAAATGCTTCAGTTTATATTCAGAAGAAAATATTTTAAGTGTAGTTTTCTTTTATTTTTTTTTTTTTAATTCTTTGCGTAATTTCCTTATAACTTTTCCTTATGCAAAATTAAAGGTTTAATTTCTGACTTATTGTTTTCCTATGAGTTTAGTTTAATTACATGCAAATATATTCAATGTAAAAATGGAAATTAAATTGAACAGGGGTTTCGTCATAGAAATTAATATTTCTCAGCATTTGAGACAAGACTGTAATTTCACGATTCTAAATTCTTCCTTTGATATAATATGTATGATTGCATCCAAGAATAAATCCCAAGTATTTGGATTAATAATTCAAAATAATCGTGTTATTGTTAATCTTGCTACGTTTCGATACCTGAGATTTATTATTGAATTATTATAATAATTTTTGATGCGATATAATGTCTAATTGCATCCAAGGTTTACGCCCCGTTGCCGAGTGTATTTATCGTTGCATTGAATAATTTAGTGTTGAAGTTACACTTCTTTTGGTGCGTTGAGACTAAAATTTCAGCAAGCAGTGGAAGTTGCGTGCGCACAGCTAACAAAAATTCGACATTATGAAGTTGTTCAGAAGACGTTCAGACTGAAATGACAGATGGACGAAATCAATGCACTTTTTGCCATGTGGAAACTATAATAATAATAATAATGTTTTTATTTCATGGAGATATTTGTCTGTGAAATAAGTCAACATTCATGAAAAAACACATTTTACATTAATCACAAATTTAATATACTAGACGACTATAACCTTAATTACAATAATCGTTTTGTGTGTCATCCAGCAGAAAAAAGTAAAACCAAAAATAAAATTTTAAAAGTGTAGTTAAATATTTAAGATTAATTTTTTGTAAGTATTATTGTTTAGCTTTTCGAAAATTTTATTTCAATAAATTATTTGCATATTAGTTTTGGATCAAGCTAAAGAAGTATAACTTCAAACGTGCGTACATAAGTACTCGCACCCACTTTTTTTATCAACTAGAATTATTTTAGTCTTAACCCAGCCCTGTCTATATACTGTATGAAATCAGAAATGTCCTAGGGGATTCGCACCAATCCAATTCCACCCTCGAGTACAACCTGCCTACAGCTGATGTCAGACTGTACTATCTTTGGGTAGGTGCTGAGATCGTCGTAAAACACAGGTTGCGCTGATGCGTACACTGACTATGACGTAGCCTTAACTGTAGGTTAGGTGATGTTCCGCAGCAGCTGTATAGATGTATACCTAGTACCTACTACATAATTTTATGTTGGATGCCCTGGCCGACAACTACGTACGCTACGAAATGCGGGTACGAATATATTATTTTTATTGTATAGGTACTGCTATTTTATTATAAAACTAGTGTCAAGTTTTTTATACGTTTGTTTATTGCTTAAACACAGATCCGTAGTTATCTATATTCTAAAAAAATCGAAATTTCACTTTAGCTACTAAGAGTTGGTAATTATTGCGAGAGATTCATACTCACTATATATATTTTAAACTAAAATCAGGATACAGTTGCATGACGAAGAATTGGTTCGTTCATCTTCAACTCTGCTCGGTGACTGATCTACCTTTATTTTTTCTATAATCTATTCCATGAACCAATACCGCAATAAAATTGCATGACCAGAATCTGATTGGTTAAAACTCAATACAGCAGAAATTACCGTAGGAGTCTGCTAAAATATTTTAAGTTTAGATGCATTTACAATAAAACACAATAAATACAAAAGGAAAAACAATTTGTATTAAATTAAAACTGAATCTTCGGTTTGCCTGATGTACAATCGAACGACTTCAGGTAACTAAACCTTACACTTAGTTAATTGATTTTTAAACAGTCGGACACTTCGACGCATCTCTGTTCAGACAGCAGCTGCACGCAACAGAGCATGTGTTATAATTACGTGATGCCTATCAACTATACCTGTTGATGGGAAAGACTTTAATTTACCGTTGTAACCTAAAGTTCGGTAATATATTTCTATTATTTTCACTGTGATCTTCATTGCGTTGTTACTATAATCCAAGGCTGGCTGTATTTATATTAGCCTGTGTAAATGCCAATTAGTAAGTGTCACTGTCAATATTGAGCATTGATAAACAACCCCAATTTAATTATGTATTTGATATCAAAGCTTACAGTTGCTATTTAATTTAAATTTCAGTTTTTGATCGATTTATACCTGCAAACAGAAAATACAGGAAGTGCAGACTGTATCCATGTTTCCGTTTATGTGACTACATGCAGAAAGCAAATGATGCCATCAACAAACGCAATTTTGGTTAGCATATTAAAATATGAGAGGCAGACAGACAGACCAAAATTATGACAAAATAGGTACATAGACGCTGATGATTTCAGCTGTTTAGCTTCTACAATCTACAATTTCTTTTCCTTTTATAAACTATACACTAGTTCGATGTAACCTTCTAAAGATTTTTTTTTTAGAAATACAAATGCGATTGGCAGACCATTTTTGAATATCTGTAGAAAACTGTAATAACTTGTGAAGATCTTAAGACCAAACATCATTGTCTACTGTATAAACTCATATTCTGAAGGCTGAAAGTATATAAATATGCTATTTGTTATATTTTAATTAAAAAACCGGCCAATCGTGAGTTAGGTACACACATGATAGAATTCCATAGCGTTCGTGTGACGTATTTATAGGCTATGTGGCGCAATCATCACTTGACAAATATTATTATGCCTTAATTTTGGAAATTTGTCATTGCAGTATGTTGATACTGTTTTGTAAATTATTAATCAAACAGAAGTCGAGCATCCATGAATTATTTGCGCTATTAATATCACTTTGGGGCCTAATTACACGGTTGAAAAGAGAATAGCTAAAGAAATATATAGACTATTTAAGATAAAAATGTGAACTGTCGAGGGACGTCTGGCAGATGTGAAACATACATTTATTTATATTAAGAAAAACATTTTTTTTTGTTTGACGAAGGGAGAATGAAAGTACATATATAACAAATATTCAGACAGTTGTCACTCGTACTTTTCAAAATTAATAAACACTTGCAGGTTAAAACGACGCTCCGCTTGTTTATATTCATTCCAATACATATATACTTAGGAGTATAGTGCTGATAGACACGCACATATAAAGTGGCGTGTGTAGTGTAGTAGAGAGAGAAGGAATGGTCGATCGAACGAATTACACGTCGCAGCGTTTCATGTAAACGACATGCATATGTAAACGTTTTCGCTCTCATCCAAGTGCGCCATTAGATGTTGCACATTAAAAGTTGAATGTAAAAAGATACAGTCGATAATTAATATTTCGCCATTTTGTAGAGAATTTCATCCCATTTACAAATATGTAGATTCTTGATTAGGTTATCTTCATAAATAAGCGAGATATGGACCTGCGGAGTCATGACTGGGACACGAACCAATTAATTTTGCCTTTTGTTCAAAATGCACGTTTTACTTTTAACTCCACTGCATGTGTCTATATTCAAATAGTATATTACACCACAAGAGCCGAAAGTTGAATTTCCCGCACTGCGCCACATGATGCCCGAGGCGAAGTAGAGGGCATCATTTGTCGCGCAGTGCAGGACTTTTAGCTCTCTGCTCGTGTGGTGTATACTATTTTTCTTCATACTGTACCGAAAGTACGCACTTTCACCAATATATAAAAAGACTAATTACTTTAAAGTGAGCAATGTTGAGGTTATACGTAATGACACATTGATCTAATGCTGGCCATGTAATAACTACCTACTACTGTCTACTGACAAACGGTAGTCTCACGTATCAATTCGCATGACAAAACTGTTTAGACGATATGCGAGTAATTCCATCTCAGTGCATAAATGTTATACTTTCGGCTTTAAAATCGAATCAGAATGTACTTACTTTCGGCATAGTATGAAGAAATTTTTTTTGTAAATTTGCGAGCTAATTTTTGATACACCTTATATTTCCTGTTATCTTACAACATTATAGCAGCTACTCCCTGAAGCGAAACAAGAAAGTGAGACATACTACACAACCAGGGTATATTATAGTGGAGATACATACACGATAAAGATCGATTAAGCGAGACAGAAGTAATCTATTTATGAGAAAAGTTAAGAAAAAAATTGTTTTATCGCTTTTGAAACACGCTCCTGTAATCATGACATATTATACTACTTTCCTATTTATTCTTTGTTCACTTTAAACAAACAAGCTAAATATTAATGAAAAATGCTTAAGCAGTACAAAAAATGTATGGTATAAAATTTATTTTATTAAGAAATACCATAAAAATTCTAATTTATGATTTTTTCAGAAGACTGCAGGATTTTCAAAATATTGTATTTTATGTCTATGGCAATCCGCTCCTAATCTTATATAAAAGCTCCTATAATGTTAGATACAGAAATAAAAGAATTTAAACAGTAAATTTGCGTAATCTTTTCCTTTATATACAAACATAGGTATACATATCCTTCATAGGCTTCAATTAGTGAGGTGAATTTACATTAACATTAAACAGTAATAATTTTAATGGTTCCCTACCACAGAATGAAAAGCGGAACCATATTATAAAACCACTTTGTTGCCCGTTTATTTTTTAAGGTACGGCTAAGGGTATATATCAAGTTGAAATTAATATCAAATACTATTTTACGACTTTATAATCCTGTAAAAAATTCAAGCTTCTTGCTCAATGCATTCAAAAGATTTTAGAAAATGCATTTTTTTGTAGTGACTCACTCATCAAAACCTACTTCCCGTTGACTTAAAATCTTGTTTGGCATGAAGGAGGGTGTCATAGCACAGATAAAGGAAAAATATCTTAAGTTAATAACTTCTAGTTCTATGAAGAACTTTGTGATAACCTTAATTTTTATCAAATTGTACGGAACTCTCAGGGCGTGAGTCCTTTTCGTACGTGTTCGACTTTTTATAAAAATTTGTGAATCGACATTGATGTAATGTTTAATTCAAAAAGTTTAAGGATAATATAATACACTAACGGGAAAAAAGAAACCTTCACCCTGTACAATATATTTTTATTTTTATTGCCAACGTTTCGTGTGCCACTTTAGACTTCTTCAGGGTTCTATAATCAAGAAGTCTAAAGTGGTAGACGAAACGTTTGCAATAAATATAGAAATATATTGTACAGGCTGAAGGTTCCTTTTTTTCTCGTTAGTATATATATTATATTTAAATCACTAAGGTAATACCATCCAATATGACTTTAAGAGCAAACTTACAAAAATTAACCTCAAATATCTGAAAATGTTTTCAAAATTTTATTTTGGTTTTCACTTTTATAATCAATCTATTGCGTAATCAAAAATACGATATTATAAATTCCGCTAGATGGCACTTAAAACGACTAGTTGTAATTAAAGATTATAGTCGTCTAGCATATTATAAAGTTTCCAGATGACTGAAAGTGCATTAATTTCGCCCATCTGTTATTTCAGTTTGAGCCTCTTTGCCAACTTTATACTGTCGAATTATCGTTAGCTCTGTGTGCTCAACTTCCGTTGCCTGCTAGAATTTTACCCTCAATGCGCCAAAAATGTTTCCAAAGTTGGAATATAAATTACATACACATTTATTGTAGTGTTCATAAAACAATGAAAGTCAATTATTCTTGAAAAAATAAATATTTCAGTTTTAATAAAACTGTTTAAAAGGTTCAACTTAAAAAAAAAAGACATTTACAGAAAACCTGTTTTTTTAACAGTTTATGACAAGATTTTTTCTGATAAATTGTTGACGGAGTAGGTATAGGTTACAACCGAATAGTGGCAATAATACAATTTCTTGTCTCTCTTTCTTTCACTTTTTCTTTCACACTTTTCATCACAGCAATTCACTACAGCTTCAGTCAGCGATCACGTACTAAATTCGTTCTTTTATAATCATGTAAAATCGTGTGGAACATTCATAAGTTCCTTGAATATACTTTTTTTCCTTTTTTCCTACACATCACATTTGTTGACTGCTATTTCCAATGATTAATGAACATTCTTCTAACAAAAAGCCAGAAATAAACTCGTTATTCTACACAGCCCTAAACATACACTATGTAGAGTCTTGGCAACACTATATTTTAAATAAAGGTAAAAAAAAACTTGTGCGTAAACCAACGTACATAGTATCACAGTTAAGAACACAAATAAGTAGATTCTCAAATTGAAAAAGTATAAACTGATCTATAATTCAGTATGTAAAGCGTGAATTATATATTGAATATACTCGTACATAAAAGTTCTTTAACTTTTGTCTCAGATAATAATTCCTAAATGTTTTAATGGTCTCTTTTTAGCATTTAGAGGTCAAAAATGTGGAAATCGATTGACCTGTGGGTCAACTCTAAAACTTCCCGCTGTATTTTAAATACGTTACAATAAATTGATACTATTATGTTTATAATCAAAACATTAAAGAAGGTTATGAAAATAGACAAATATTAAAAGAAAAAGTTACTTTTTCATAGGCTTTTATATTTACGCTAATTTATATTTCTGATCATCTTAAAAACAAGTAGATTAGGAGTCATGCCACAAAAACCTGAAAAAATGCTATTTTTCTCTGAATTATTTTGAAACTACTCTGATTGACTTCGAAATCTTATCAGACCTAATTAATCCAAAAATAGTCAGTATCGCATTTAAGAGCCTCCAAACGTCGAGATCTGATGAAAACTGGAAAATGGGTAACCTTCTCGAACAGCCTTTTCTGCTCGTGTGCGATCTCTTAAACTTGCCTCGTTTAGAAATTTGCATATCTACATTTTAGATGTAGGAACTTACATACACCTACTATAATAACAATAATAAATATATCGATAAATTATATCGATAAATTATTACATTATTTACGATTCTGAAGACAAATAACGAGGGAAGTTAATATTCACAAATATAAGAAATACACACTCTTATTTTTTGTTTTTTATTGGGTAGTTAGAATCTTAAAAAAAACCCGGGTCGCAGTGCCAAAACCCTGCCGACAATATAGTGTATTTGCTAATTAAGGTATTGTGGCTTTATTAAATGAAATTAAGTTTGTTTTTGGACAAAATAAAAAAAATTGAACCCCTTAATACACCCCTTACAATAATAATTTTATTAGCTGAAATATTGTTATCAATCCAACATCTGCACCAAATTAAATACGACCTTCAGTAAGTAAATTCGTATACGCAAACTAGTGTTTTCATAAAATTTGTAAGTCCGGTCCTGTCGGGCCGATTGGCTTATAATTTTAGGAGCACTTTTTAATTGCTACTAAAGGGTTAAATTTCAATTTTGAAACGATTCTGAGAATTTTTTCGGTATTTTTGGGCCCAAAAACTTTTTTCAACCTCTAAAAACTACCCTTAAAATGCCCCGATTGGGCCCATTTTAAATAGGCTTCGTGCGGTGATGGATTCCAACATGTATGCCAAATTTCGTTAAAATGAATTAACTCCTTCGAAAGTTATTGCCCGCACATATAAATATATATATATATATATATATATATATATATATAAACATTTTTAAAAATGGTGCCAAAGTGTTTAGGAGGTTATGAAACGTCGAGAAATTTTGGTCCGACCCCTAGGTCCCGCCATCCGACCAACGCCAATAGTGTATGTTGCCATATGGCAAATACACTAAAAACTGAAATGACTACTTCCACGATTACAATCCTCGAACATTTATTTACGGCAATAATAATTAAACTCGTATTTCTCACAGCCCTAACTAGCCTAAATGTGTAAAATACGCATTCAACTCGCGACTTTTTAACAACCGTATATGTATAACCTTATCTATGTTTCATACGCATCTGAATTTTTGATACATTATATCGCAAAATTTAACTGTAAGTAATATTTATGACGTAATTTAACAATTTTATCGTCATAAATTGCAATATATGCCTTTCTCAACGCATAAGTATAGGTAAAAAAATGTAATATCAGCTCACTAATATAAATCTTCTTCAATTATTGTTGATTGTTCCGTTACATAAAAATGTATGAAGCGTTCATTCATAATGATAATTCAAAGCTGAATTATCGGTAATAATAAATCCACGTTTTTTTTTTAGTTAGCACATTTTAAAGATTCGCATTTCAAGAAAGCAACGATTAACTAACTCATGCGTCCCCTTTTCTGAAAAGTGATGTGACCGCTTATCACAGTTTTGTAGATTATTCAATAATAAAGTTTCTAGATTTGACAAAGTACCGCAGTCGGCCAACGCTGAGGCTGATGATTCAATTAAAATATATAAAAGTTGTCGTAACTGCGGAATAAATAATAAAAAATGAGCGATTCTTACAGTAGTTGTCAATGCTTTGTAACATATTTATGTCACACTGTATTTATTAAAGCACGATTGACAACTATATCTACTATCTCTTTCCCCTTTTCTCTCTCTCTCTCTCTAATACGCTGTCGTACCAAAGAATAATATTATTATAGTAAATTGAATAGTTTGAATAGCGTGTGCTTTTCTCACTTCCTTAACACATTTCCCCGTCATTTATAAAATTAGTGCCTACACCGAGAGTTAAGAAATTGCACATCAACAAATTCTAAAATAAATATCAATGACAGATGATCATTTTCATATTCAAAAATACATAAATATCCCAACTTTTACGAATTTAAAATTGGGTAAACGTATTGTAATGTTAAAGTTGTGATTTTTTAAATAGCAGCCGTAAATGTTACTGGGAACATATTAGACTTAAAATTATTTTCTGCCAGTCAGCTATCTTGAGACGATTTCATTGTTCCCTCTCTCTCTCTCTCTCTCTCATGGGTACAGTGGATTGCGGTTCATGAAAAATCTAGAGGCTTTAAGTAATCTCTCTTTCAAAATGCGAGCAGAACTTCGTGAAAACTTTAAGACGGGATTTTTGTTTAGATTTTCCTGTACACTATGAGTGAGGCCCTATACTCTCTACTTTTTCAAAATTTTAGGCTCAGTATTTTCGAAAATTCTCGACTTTCGTAAATTTTCTTGAGTCTTTTATACTATGCATTGTAAAATTAAAAAAAATATATACATATATTTGTATTTATCAGAACGAACCTTTTCATCTAGTATGTCACATGAACACTTGAATTTTTTTTATTTTTTAATTTTCCCTCCAAAATCGGAATTTGTTTATTTACGCTATACGTCCAAACTTGTGTCACCTAACTCTAAATGTATGTACCAAATTTCAACTTTTTTCGTGCAGTAGATTCTGAAACAATAAACTGTGACAGACGGACGACAGACGCAAGATTTATCCTATAAAGGTTCCGTTTTACAAGTGAAACGATTTTTTACATGAAAAGAACCTTACAAGTCATATTCTAAAATTTTCGTTTCGCTTTTTGCTATCTGTTTTTAACTGTGATACCATTGCAATAAGTTAGCTCTCAGCGGCTATGAATAATTAATTAAACCTACAAGCGCTGATTAAACTAAAATAAATGCACATGGATTCCCTATTTTTCTGACTCGGCTACAATTACATTTAGTACTCGTAGGTGTGGAGATGAACCTTACTGAATCGCAAACATGAAATGTGATTCCGGCAACCTAACTGCTGTCGGATGATTGTGCGAGTGCAGAGTACACTAGGAACATAATCTACCGTGTCTAGAAGTATGTACTACCGCGTATCTATCACGTACTCGAAACCCTTGACAAATGTAACTTGCTGCGACGAAAGGTTGTGCGCGCGAAATGCTGACGACAAATCTGCGCTTCAACTCAAATGTATTCCAGTTTTGTCATATACAGTTTACTCTAAACCAGACAGCTGGTACAGGACCGGGATTTTGGTAAGTTTAAGCAGTTATCAAAATTTGGTCACCGAGTTGCAGTTACTGTTGGAACTGTTTGTTTGGGAAACGAATTCTCTATGTAAAGAGGAGTAAAAAAATCGTCATTAGAAATTTCTAACACTACAAGACCAATTCCCTACCCGTTTTCGTGGGTGCTGAACACGAATATGATAATAGGAAAAAAATTTGTCTAACCTAACCTTTTCGAACGGCAAAAAAACACCCCTTTTTCAGTCTTTGTGAACGGACGTGCGACAGGAAGATTTTTAACCGAAATATTTTATCATTATTTCCCGGTCATATGATGAGCATCCATCGAAAACCTTGCTGTCGCGCGTCCGAAAAAGAAGGTGGTTTTTGGCCGTTTGCGGTAGTTCTGGATAAAAACTTTTTTTAGCATCATATTCGTATTCAGCACCTTCAAAAACGGGGGGAGGGGGGCAGCGCTATGAACAAACAGCAGACAAACAATGGCCTTGTATAATATATGTGTAGCCGCCCCAAACGAACTTGACTCAAATAGAGGAAATATCTTTATTTTTCATTGTCTGAATATAATCTATTATCTAACCTTTGTCTCATTTGACAATAAAAACAGACAGACAGACAAGACAGTGATCCGTTTATTCATCGTATGTACGGAACTCCAAAAATGAGTGGCTTCATTCCCAAAGTATTTTTTCCCTTCATCAACAATTTTTTCACTGTTATATTGTTTTTAACTGTCAGAATTAATATGACCATTTGAACTCATTTTTCCGACACGTTTCCGTAATGCTGATTACAACATTATGGAAATAATACACTTTATCGACCTATCACATAAATAATAAAAAAGGTGTACGTGTGTAAATAATGTGCGAGCAGTTGTTCTGAATTATGGTTTATTGATAATAATCAATTAAAAACTTATCAAAAACGATGAATATTATCGCACCGGAATCTCTTGCAATATTTAATTTTAAAATTATGATTTTGTATATCGACCATCGGACAGTTCATTTACATATAAAGTTTTGGTAAAATTAAAACAGTTAAATACTTTAAATTTTAGTTTAACTTCACAATTCCAAAAATATTCCATAAAGTATATATTTTTAGATGCAAATATTTTCCACTTTATATTCTATATAAACTTTTTGTTCATTTTTTTTTGTATGAACACACAAAAAAAAAGTAGTTTTTGTGTGAGGTTATATTACGATAAAATAAAAGTAGAAAATCGACGTCTTGCCAAGTTTGTTAACGCAATATCTGTCTGAAATTTTGTGATGAAATATATGACCAGGTAAATGTGACATAATCAGTGCCTGGCTACGATTACCTACTGGTGTTGAAATACATGTTCATATATACACTGGTATTTGTAGACGCTTTTCATCTACCGCACCTCAGACTCCTCTACCACTGCACAGAGAAAATGTCAGATAGAGCTAGATTGGAGGAAAAGTCAGACGCATACAGATGAGACTTATTAGTTTTTATCAAAAGATTAAAAAATATATTTTCAATTTTGTAAAGTCTTAAAATTGCGTAGAAGTGCAGTGGAATATGAATTCAGTCATCATAGTATAACGAAATAGACTTACAAAAATCTTAATGTGAGTTGGAGCACAATTTTTTTTTTTTTGTTAAATAAAAAAAATGTTAATAAATTTGCATTTGCCGATAATATAAAATGTTTTTAGATTAACATACGGTGTACAGAGTGCAGTAAATTCATTATTTAACCGCGCATTTTCAGTAGGCAGGGATTCGTAGGAGGGGTTTATGGTGAGTTTAAAACTGAGTTTTTGGGACAACTGATGGCCCCACTCGACCATCATCTTGAAAAGAAGTGTGTAATAGTTTTTTTGCTGTATCTCTTAAACCACTGATCTCACAAAAAATATTCACATAGCACTTTTGTAGATAATAAAATTTTCTACAAGTTTTATTAATAACTTTTTAACGTAGCACTAATTACAAAAACAGTTATAGTAGTTAATGTATTTGCTTGTGCTTAAATATTAACTAAAAAATCAGTTAAATAGAATTGACAGCAATATTTTATCATTAGGTATTGAATGTGTTATTTGTCTTTTAATAGCCGTTTTTTATTTTGTCTTCTTTTTTGAATCCTATTTAAACTTCCTGCGAAATGCTTGTCATATAAAGACAACTATTGATTCACCCATTGACAAGCTGATGACCAAATGGGTATCCCCTGGTCCCAAAAAATCAGTTATAATTTCATCACCGATCCTTCTACGCGTCCCAAAAAAAAATCATTACCTGCCCAAAAATGCACGCTTGGTCCTTTTTTCGTTCATTTGATTGCACTAACATGCTTGCTGGCTATACGAGATTTGTTTTGGACTGGGGCACGTGAAGAAACTTTTAATCAATTTTTTATTTTTACTTTTGATACGAAAAAGTTCGGTGGGAAATTAAGGAGTCACTTAAAAAGTGGCCCCACAATATAGTATATTAAAATTGAATGGGATCAAGACAAAGCATCATCTGTACAGAGCAAAGCGAATGTTACATGAAAATAACGTCGAAAATCCGCTAAAAATAACAATTTTGGGCTCACATTTCTCATTCTCTAGTCTTTTAAAATCTATTGTTAATATCCTACGTATAGATGGTTAATTTTTCCGTGACCGTTCTAAATTTTATCAGTACTCGATTTTTTATACAAGACTGTTTTGTGTTTCAAAAAAAAATTTTTTTGACAATATTTGTAAAATATAATTCCATTCTTCTATACATATTTTCTAAAAATACACTTTGTTCATTTTATACAAAATCATTGGAAATTGTTATTTTTTTCAAAGTCAAAGTAATGATTTTGTAAACTGTTCTTTTATTTAGAAATATATTCATGTTCCAAATATTTAGTGAAGCACTGCCTGTAATTTGCATTTTTTTTGCTTTGGGGGGTGTTTCGGGTGAGACCTAAATTGAAAACGGCTGAACTGATTTTGATTAAACTTGGTACGCTATTTTATTAACAAAAGTGTAAGATACATTTCCTCGGGATACGTACCTGTTAAGATATAGGGATTCTGTCAAAACCGACATCAACACTTGAGGGAAACCGCGAACAAAAAATAGTGTGGTAATAAATTTTGCTTTCTGCCGATATGCAGGCTATAGATGTCGAATGCTGGCGGATAATATTGGTTACCTGTGCTGATACTAAGCACCAGCAATCAGAGGTAAGGTATTGATTATTATAGCACCCAACGAAATATTATGTCATTTGTTCTGTGTTTGATGTTGCGCATAAACCGTTTTCCGCACTTTATACTTCATTCTGCAAAATCTATACCGCGTTTTCAGTAAGAACTTGACTCTTCAATCACATCTAGCCAGCCTGTGGGACCGTGAAGAGTCTCATACTTGAATATTCTTTTTAGTCCACCTTCGATCGTAAAGTATGCTCTCGAGATATTTCGAACTATGGTCGCAAAATTCATTCCATTACTGTTTTTGTTAGCTGTGATTAAGCACTAAGTTCCACAAAATTTGGCTTGATGCTTAAAAATTTAAAAAAACATTATCTTTTTCCCAAAAATGGAAACGTAATAATCGTCAATATTTCTTTACAGCACGTCACGAGGTTTCAAATTGCGGGAAGAGGAATTAACATTTTGAAGTTTTTTGTTTACAAACGTATGTTAAAAATACTGATTTTAGCTTACTCAATAGTTTTTTTCAAATGTAATTTTTTTTGTACAAAAATTTGTGTGAAACATGCCAATTTTCTCGTTTTTATCTGATTTTGAATCGTTTATTTAGATCAAATATACTGTAAAAACTTGACTAAAAGTCATATGGGAGGAATGGTACATATATCTATGTGTATTTTGAAGCATTAACGTCAAAGATTGAATAAGATTTTGCATAGAAATCAGAGATTTCCGAAACGTGAGTAAGTACATTTCACATGCACATACACGGATCCAACTACTCGTAAGATAGTGCCTTGATTTTTATTGACTTGTTCTACACATTTATGTCAAAAAAATAAATAAATACTTAAATTGAATATATTGAGATTTTTGCGGTAAACTGTATTTATTAATTGAAAAATGTAAATATCTCTATCGAAATAATCTACTTTTATTACTCGCGTAGTTTCAATTATGTGCAGTATTTTAACTCTTAAGGCTGTCGGAACGCTCAGAATTTAAGCCAAAAATAGAGCTTCGGCTATCAACATTCGGCAAAAATTCTTTCTCTGTAAGGAAGATAAAGGACAAATCTAGGTCTCTAATGGACTACTTTTGTAATTTATGTACGATTTATTATAAAAAGTTGGCATTAATTGTGCCAGAAAAACACACGTTTTCAATGTCACACTACGACCTTATTCGTACTTATTTCACAAAACTGTTCCATCACAAACCTAAAGTGACTCTTCCTTTTTCGGAAAAGTTTTTTAAATCTTCAAAATATTTCCAAAAATTAGAGTAATCAGTTAACAGCGGCACCCTTGCAATAGCATCTTTTAGCCTTGTAGCTGGCATCAGCCAAAAATTGAAACGTGCTGATGATTTGAGCAAGACAGAGCTAAAGAAGGTCACACCCACAATATGTCTTTTGCCTACCTCGCCTCTTACCGCTGGGTCTCAGCACAAACTGTGTGAAAGTGATCCAACACTGTTAACTCTCATACCTCTACAGCTGAGGCAAAAAAAGCTGTAGAAAATAAAAGAGGTTACTGTAAACTACAGCAATAAGACTGCCCCTCCCTAACACATCTGCTTAGTGTATATGACACCTATCAAGTGACATGTGAAAATGCTTCAGATTCTTTATACGTTATAAGGGTGAGTTCATTTGGTTCTGTACGATCTTACCCACAGAACTGTGGATCTTACCCCTAGTATGCTGATGGAAGGATATGCCGATGACGACATACACTGTATATGATTTCCGCTACTGTCCCAAGAGATTTGTATTATTAAACAAAAAAAAAAATACCACGACCGGGAAAGCTAATTTATTTTGGAGTAGTGAATAAAATATTTATTCTAATAATTTCCTTTTCGCCAACTTTGAATAAGTCAGCATTTTTTTGAATAAATGATCTCTGCAGTCGACTGTGACAATATTGATAAAGCTACTTGCGGTTTATAAACTTAATACTGTCACGAAATGCAGAAATATTTTGCAAGCATAAATAATTCTACAAAAAATACACAGTTTCGACTTCACAAATGGTAATATTTGGGTGAAAATTTACTTTTCGAAATTTTACAATATTTTTCGTTTTGAGGTCCTCCAAATCTGAAAAAACGTTTTAGAAAAAAATATGTTCGTCTGTTAGTCTGTTTTTTTGTCTAATACAAATCATGGGCGTTTAATAGAAATTTCAATTTACATAATATACCAGCGATTGTCATTAGCGAAAGCTTTGATCCCTGAGTCCATCTCTTTTCGCCCCCCCCCCCCAGGACCGTCTTTATTTTCAAAGAAGAGTATTTTTGAATTAAAACTTCTTTAGGTGCGACTGGAGAGTATCGTAACTCAAATATTTTTTGTACTGAAGTAACAAATCTTTTCGGGTGGAAGTACCTTTTGTCATCTATCAATTATTTGTCCTAATTCCCTTTAGCAATTAATAGTAGTTGTTTAAAATGTTTTGAAGCTTCAGCGGCGGAAGATCCAAACAGAAACGCAATTATTAATATGAAATTCGCATTTATTTGCTAACGTTTTGAGAGATACACCCTCATCTTCAGAGCACAAATGATGGTATATCTCTCGAAACGTTAGCAAATACATGCAAAATGCATATTAGTAATTGCGTTTCTTTTTGGATCTTCCGCCACTGAAGCTTTGTTTTCAAAACATTTTAACAACTAATTTTGGGATCGTTTGTTTTATTACTACTATTATATTGGAAATTGTTGCGTCCATATTTTTTTAAACATCACAATTAAGTTAGCAGGAAAGTGGACGAATTGATGTTAATCAATAAACCAATTATTAATTCAACGACGTTTCGGTCATATATTTGATCTTCATCAGGCATCTATAAAGTACAGCACATGTTAAAATTAAGTACACAACCAAATATACCTATACCCAAAAAATTTAAGGATGCATATATACAATTTTCAGACATAATCCATTACCTAGCCTTAAATTTATTTCTATTTAACTGATATTTTAATATAGCTCAATACTAATAATAATTATTATTATTTTATTGATAAATATTTTATCAGTAAGTAAAAATGTATTTATTATTTTAATTTAGTCGTAATATTTACCCCAATGTCAAAGAAGTTTTACTTTAATCGCCCGTAGAGGTTTCACGCATTCATTTTTTTAACGTCTTTAACAATTCAGAGATACATCGTATCTTTCATGAAAGTTGCCACTCCCATTTTCATCTTTCAGAAGAACCCAGAAAGTATAGTTTACTGATGAACTAAAATCCTTGGAAAATGCAGTTGAGAAAGAATGTCAATGCAGTGAAGCAGTACCATTTATTATTTGAAAAACCGAACTGCTGTTTTACGGCCAAATCAATTCGATTTTTCTTAGAATTAAAATAATTAATAAATAAATAATATTAATGACTAGTGGATAAAAATAGAGCGGTCCTGTAAATGTGGTTTACTAAATACTCTTATTTATTGCCATAAAAGGGAAGATGCATTTTCTCACAAAAGACGAGCTGTTAGTCTAGTACCTGACCTATTTTACAAATTGCTTTTTCTAACGTGCTGTATTGTTTCTTTAACAAGTAATTTTTCAGATTATTTCTGAACATTGTTCTGCTGTTCTGTGAAAAATGTTTCAAATCTATTATTAAATTTGATTCATTTCTCAATTGTCTTTTTACTTACCGGTTCACTGCACGTAAACCAATGAGTTTTGTGTTTCCAATTATATTATATTTAACAAAAAACAGAATGTGTATGGATGAAAATAATACAATATCTAGTAAATGAAACCAAAATTTGATTAAGTGTTATAAAAAAATAATTTATAATTAGAGACGGCCAGCAACATTAATATTTTCAAAAAAACAAAAAAAAATGGACAAATTTGAAAAATTAGTTATAAACATAAAAAAAATTGCTTAAGCTTAAGACAAGACTCGGAAAAAATACTCTTCTTAGAAAAGAAAGAAATATATGTTCGGCTGTTTTTTAAACACAGTACCCAAATGGCGAGAGAGTGAATTTTACATAAAAGCAAAAAAGTAGGTATAATATATTATTAGTAGCACGCTGCCGAAGTCGCGGGTAAACCGCTAGTAAAAAAATAAGAAATATCCTTTACGATTTACCATACAATTACATCTTGATATAGTGTTGTGGCCAGTTTTCCAGTTTTTATTTAATTATTTGAAAGTATTTAGCAGAGAAAATAAAAATTAAAACAATATTTTATTATGTGCCGGCATTCGCCATACAACGAGAAGCTTTTAAAAGTAATTTGTTCTCTATAACAGCACTGGTATGGAGTTTTGTCGGCACGCGACAGATTTTATTAAACGGAGAGAGAAAAATAATGTTTACGTGGTATTAAATAACACACACAATTCTCCGCCTGGGAGCCTGTGCCCTGTGCGTGTGCATTGGTTAGATATAGGTACTAGAGAGCTGTTACAATATACAGTACAACCTCAATATAACGAAGCTGAAGGGAATTAGAAAAAGCCAAACTACTACTGGTGTACCGCAGGGCTCATTTTAGGACTTCTGCTTTTTATACTCTTTAGTAATGATTTGCCAATTCAATTCAATGAAGAGAAAAGTGTTGTGATATGCAAGTTTCCTGTCAACAGGTCGAACAATGTCAGATATCTATGGTAATGTTAATTAATGTCTTCATATTCTAACTGAATATTTCAGTCATAATGATTTGACATTAAATACACAAAAAACAAAACTTATGCAAATGTCTCTATGCTCTACTAATCCTAATCGTTCTAATTGTTCTAGATGACCAGGTGTTTGAAACCGTTACTGATTTTAATTTTTTTTAGGATTATAAATTAATGACAATTACTGCTGCTGAACAACGCACATACAGCTTATATGTTCAAAACTTTCTAGAAATGCTTTTTTGATAAGGAAACTTTCCATGATGTCTAAAGGTCCTAGTGTCATTAAAACAGCTTATTACTCTTTTATTTTTCCTTTTTTGAAAATACGGAATACTCTGCTGCGAGGCCAAGCAGGACAGAGTCAAAAAGTTTTTGCTAAACAAAAAATGATTTTAAGGTACATGTTCCATTAAAAAAAATCGATTCTTGTTTTCCTTGTTTAAAATTACATAATGTAATGCCATTGCCTTGTATTTGCTTGTTTTACGCAGCCGTCTATGCGAAAACAAATCATCTGTCCTTATATACGGTAGGTGAAACACACGATTATAACACCAGACATGGTGGAACTATTGAAGGTCCTAAATGCAACACAATAAGCTTTCAAGGAATGAATTTTTCCATAACGGTTTTTAATAAGAGGCCAATTCATATAAAAATCATAACACTAATGCCTAGGTTCAAAACAGCTCTGAAACATTTTTAATTGAAAAGTCTTTTTATAAAATTAGCGATTTCATTAGTAATTAAATTATTATATGTATTATGACAATCTGCTGTGATCTTTTGAAAATAAAATTATTATTATTATTAATAAATAATAAATAATAAATATTAAACAAAATGAAATTACTTGCAATTACTGTTCAAATTAGTTTTTTATTTATAAGACGTTTCGACCACCTATTTTGGTCTTTTTCAATATTTATTATTTATTATTATTATTATTATTCGTTATACCAAGTAATTCGTTATAATAAAGTTTGTTATATAGAGGTTAGGTTGGCCTAAGATTCGTTTTAACAAAGTCAGAAACCCATTTTTATCTGAAAACTTCATTTTAAACTTTAAAATTGGGGCCAAAGGACTTGCGGGAATTTTGAACTCTTTAGCGATGACTAATTTTTTCTTTGTAGGATTCTCGTCTACATACTTAATGATTTTTCGTTTCTCTGCGACGTTGGACCACCTTTCTTGTTTCTCAGACACTGCAACTTTAGATTTACTAACAACAGTGATAGTAGTGTTTACATTACTTTACATCAAACAACAATGATTGTCTTACGATAAATTTAACGTGTCGAACCTGTCGGGATATGAATTGTTGTTGTTATTGTGGAATTGTGTGTGATTGATTGGTAGGATACGTTATGTAAAGGTTATAAGTTGACAAAAATCCTTAAATAGAGATAAATTGTACTTTCTAATTATATTCTGCAATGTTTGAAAATTCGTTATAAAGAGGTTTTTGACAAAAAGTATTCGTAATGTAGAGGTATATTTTGCATTAACTCTTACGGGCAGTTCTAGGAGATTTCGAGAAATTTGTTAAATCGAGGAAATCGTTATATTTAGTTTACACTGTATACAGTGCCGCCATTCGCGCGACGCGTTCATTACTGCGTCGCAATAACTTTTATATACAATGTAAGTGCTTTTATCGGAATTGGATTTATCCGTCTGCGTAGTATAATTCAACAGTTACTGTGTTTACACGCTCACAGTGTGGCTGATTAGGTTTGAATGTGTAGGATTCATTATTGTGCGAAAGGAAACTTGATCATCGTATGATAGAGTTCAACAATCATTATGTTTACATGTGCGCTAAAATGATTACATTTTTTGTTCGTTCAAACTGTATATACGTTTGGCTATGTAAGGTGTAAATTATAAAATGACAAATAATTGCAACAATTTCAGCAACTCGACGAATTGGAAGATCCAGACAGTTGTCTAACAGATTGCCGGTACACAATTATTACGTATAAGCAAACTTTTGGTGATTTTAGAACTCCACCTTTCTCTATAAGAGAAAATAAGAAAATTGTGAACCCCCTTCCCCCAATTGAGAAGACGTAACATTTTTTTAGATGATGATGATGATGGTTGCAGATGATCTACATTTGACAGCTGAACTTATCAGCGTCTATAAAAAAATAGAACTTTTAATAAACATCGAAATTTAAACTTAAAAAACCAGATAATTTTTTCAAGATTAATAAGTTCAAAAAAAGATGGCGAATTTGGTTTTTTCGAGCTCGGAAGAGTTCGAAACCGCAAAAAATAGTGTTTCTGAGTTCAAAGACGTTTTTCGGGTTTTTTAAATCTTGTCTAAGATTCGTCGACAAAACAAAAAAAGAAACCACCTCACCCCCTAATAATAATACTTTAATGGCCCTAAAGTCTAATTATGAAATTTTTTTTTTAAATTGTAACTAAAATGTTTTGTGAATACCCCTGAAAATAAACGGTGTCTACATAGGGGGTCCATTTATTTATTAATTTATTCCTTTTTTTTATATAATATACATTTTATTGAAATATATAATAATAATAATAAATCTCTTTATTTGTTATATATGTATAATAACAAATAGTGTTAAAGGTCATAATTAAGAGAGATTCCCAAAGAACTCATCCAGACAATAATACGCATGTTCAATTAAAAAGACGTTACAAATTTGCTATTAATTCAATCGTTAGTTTGTAAATTGTAACGTATAGGAAATTGCAAAACTATAATAAATCATAATTCTGAAGTCAAGTCAAGTTCGTGAACATTGATGATCATGCTATTTGCAAAAAAGATCCTTAGTGAATGATAAAAAATATGAGCACGGA
The DNA here is from genome assembly GCA_034508555.1 of Venustoraphidia nigricollis. Lineage (NCBI taxonomy): Eukaryota > Metazoa > Arthropoda > Insecta > Raphidioptera > Raphidiidae > Venustoraphidia > Venustoraphidia nigricollis. The sequence goes on along the minus strand of JAVRKA010000019.1, from coordinate 393,082 downwards.
ATGTACTATCAAAATTAGATGTCTATTCCTGAAAGGTCAATCAAATATGAACGGTACTATGTACATTGTAGAGATATGATAAAAATAGAAATATATGAGCTTGATAAATCTAAAACCATAAACGGTAGATATGGGAATAATCAAATGATTTTAATAATCAAAATATTGCCGTTCGAATGGTTTTTATACTCGAATGATTTATTCGAAATGATCACTTCGCATCATTCGGCGTGTCAATACTATACATGAATGCATCAATGTTTCAACACAATTATAATATGATAATTAATTCGAAATAAAATTATTTCGTCTTAGATTCATTCGATCTTTCAGCTTGAGAGAGTCAACTGCATTCAGTGCTTCATAGAACAGAGATAAATAAAAGACGTATATAGTATTAGAATCTTTGAGATACATAAAACCTGTAATACCATTAACTTTATCTAACACTATAGCATTACATAATTACCCAAAAAATGACATTGACACTTGTTGATAATCAACTAAGTAAAAAAAATTTTACAATTTGAAAAGAAGCTGTAATACAAATCAAAACCATAGTAGATTGCTAATTTTTATATATTTTTTAAATTATTGTTTTTAAATGAATGACAAGATGATCTCACTGCAAACATATCAACAAAGATTCTAAACTATAAAGTAAGTAGCTTGATAAAATTTTAATATATATTGTAAATTAAAAGCCTAATTATACATATTAATTATTGTATCCTATTTTAATTAAAGCTTGCCTGAAGAAGTAGGAAACTAACCTACGAAACGTAGCAAATTTAGAAAACTTAGAATTTTTATTTATTTGTGTCCAATTACCCACGATCCATAAACAGAAGACGTAAGTAATCATAGTCAATACTGCATTCAATATGCTAGCTGATGAGATTCTTAGAGAAACATTTGAATGCTGTGTTCCAAAGATTAAAGAAAGAGCGTAATATAATAATTTATTACTGAAGATTGTGTTATATTCATTCGAAATATCCCACCACTAATGAACGGTTCAGCTATAAAATTCACAAAACCTTTTATTTTACAAAAGTTACACGATCCTATTTATATGGCTGTTAAAAGTAAGCAAACATGGAACATGTTATTTCTCACTTACAGCATAATATTTACCGTGTGTTCATTTGAATGAGCAACACAGCTTTCATGAGAAAATCATTTTGTTTATAAACGAAATAAAAACTTGTACTGACCTGTTTTCCATAGCATTTATCATTATTGTATGTATTTTGTGCTAATGACCAGAATAGTCGAAGCACTAATTTCTAAATAAAACAATAAATAAATAAATTAAAAAAAAAAACCGGGTCGCAGTGCCAAAACCCTGCCGACAATATAATGTATTTGCTTGTATAGGGCCGTGTGGTTTTATACTTTTATTATGTGAAATTAAGTTTGTTTTTGGGCAAAATAAAAAATTTAACCCCTTAATACACCCCTTAAAATAACATTTTTTTCTTAATTGTAATATTATTATCAATCTAACGTCTACACCGAATTAAATACACCCTTTAATAAATAAGTCACTATCTGCAAACTAGTGTTTTCATAAAATTTGTAAATCCGGTCCTGTCGGGCCGATTTTATTAAAATTGTGGGGACACTTTTTAATCGCTACCAGAGGATTAAATTTCAATTTTGAAACGATTCGGAGAGTTTTTTCGGTATTTTGGGGCCCAAAAACAGTTTTCAACCCCTAAAAACTACCCTTAAAATAGCCCGATTAGGCCCATTTTAAATAGGCTTCTTGCGGTGATGGTTTCAACACGTGGCCCAAATTTCGTTGAAATCAATTAACTCTTTCGAAAGTTATCGCGCGTACACATATATATATATATATATATATATATATATATATACACGTATATAAATATATATATATATATATATATATATATATATACATATATATATAAACATTTTTAAAAATGGTGCCAAAGTGTTTAGGAGGTTATGAAACGTCGAGAAATTTTGGTTCGACCCCTAGGTCCCGCCATCTGACCGACGCCAATAGTATATGTTGCCATATGGCAAATACACTAAAAACAAATATTATTAAGTGTATATTTACTACAGACAGTTGAGGTCATTAGCAATTCAATCTATATATGTAATATTTATCTAAGCATATGAGGGAGGCCCTATATTCCATTTTTTTTCTTCAAAATTTAATCTGAACAATTTTAGAGAAAAGGGAAAGAGAATGCTCGTTTATTCGTATATTTTCTTTCATATCTTTAAACTACGCATTTTAAAATTATAAAAATATATTTGTATTTCTCATATCGAGCTCTTTCACTTGATGCATTAGAAATTTTTTTTAATTTTCTAGTTTGGCCCCTAAAATTAATCCCTAAAAACGGATTTTTTTCGTCCAGTAGATTCGAAGAAAATACAGATTGACAGATTGACAGACGCGAGACTGATTCTATAAGGGTTTCGTTTTTGGATGTACGGAACACTAAAAATGAAAAAGTCGTTGCAACAACTTTAAGCAAGCGTCCTATACGAATACGAGCTAGTATCAGATTAGTAATTAGTGTGTTTGTCATATGACACATACACTATTGGCATCGGTCGGATGGCGGGACCTAAGGGTCGGACCAAAATTTCTCGACGTTTCATAACTTCCTAAACACTTTGGCACTATTTTTAAAAATGTTTATATATATATATATCAATATATATATATATGTATAAATAGACCATACACACTGCACAATTTTCAAAATATGTATTCTTAACCTATCCTAGCACTGGCCTTGCCAAGTTGGATAGGTTAGTTCCAAATCATTTTGTAAATATAGCATTGTGTATAATCAGTATTTTGGTGGAATAAATTATTATTATTATTATTATTATATATATTTATATATATTATATATGTGTGCGGGCAATAACTTTCGAAAGAGTTAATTGATTTCAACTAAATTTGGCCCACGTATTGAAATCCATTACCGTAAGAAGTTTATTTAAAATGGGCGTGATCGGGCCATTTTAAGGGTAGTTTTTGGGGGTTGAAAAATTTTTTTGGGCCCCAAAATACCGAATAAATTCTCCGAATCGTTTCAAAATTGAAATTTAACCCTCCGGTAGTAATTTAAAAGTGTCTCTAAAATTTTAATAAAATCGGCCTGACAGGACCGGGTTTATAAATTTTATGAAAACATTACGTTTGCAGATAGTGAATTATTTACTGAAAGGTGTATATAATTTGGTATAGAGGTTGGATTGATAATAATATTGCAATTAAAAAAAATGTTATTTTAAGGGGTGTATTAAGGAGTCAAAATTTTTATTTTGCCCAGAAACCAACTTAAGTTCGCGTAATAAAGCCACACTGCCTGTATTAGCAAATACACTATATTGTCGGCAGGGTTTTGGCACTGCGATCCGGTTTTTTTTAATAACAATGAAAGATACATCGGACACTTCGTATAAGCGAAGACTGTAACAGAATTAAGGTTTTATAATTTATACTCACTGAAATTTCTTTTAGACCGTCGAGTATTCTATTTTATGAGTTTACGTTCTTTCTTTGGGAGCTTAATATTGCTAGATACCGGTTATGCATGTAACAAGCTTTTAAATTCATATTATTAATATTGTAGACAATGCCCTCAAACTTTAGTATAATTGAGAAAATGATAAGAAGTATCTCACATTAAAATTTACACCAAACTTTTATCGATATTAGTGCCTAAACTACTCTTAAATGAAAACCCTGCAGGCTATAACAGTTTGCTGACAAATATTGAGATTGCATGTACTGATTATTATATAAATGTAGTTTTGGATTCTCATGGCAGGGGTTAATTTGGAAGAGTATGGAAAGGGGTGTCAACGCACAGATTTTTTTATTTTTTATATCTTTAATTGTCAACACTAGTTTTATATATAAAACAAATACACTAATAAAAACCCGGGTCGCAGTGCCAAAACCCTGCCGACAATATAGTGTATTTGCTAATGCAGGCCTTCTGGCTTTATTATGTGAACTTAAGTGATTGTTGGGCAAAAAAAAAATAACTCCTTAATACACCCCGTAAAATTTCATTTTTTTCTTAATTGCATTATTATTGTCGATCGAACGTCTATACCAAAATTACATAACTCACTATCTGCAAACTAGTGTTTTCAAAAAATTTGTAAATCCGGTCCTGTCGGACCGATTTTATTAAAATTTTAGGAGCACTTTTTAATTGCTATTAAAGGGTTAAGTTTCAATTTTTAAACGATTCTGATAATTTTTTAGGTATTTTTGGGCCCAAAAACTTTTTTCAACCCCTAAAAACTACCCTTAAAATAACCCGATTGGGCCCATTTTAAATAGGCTTCGTGCGGTGATGGATTCCAACATGTGTGCCAAATTTAGTTTAAATTAATTAGCTCCTTCGAAAGTTATTGCCCGCACACATATATACCTATATATATATATAAATGTTATATAAATGTTTATATATATATATATGTATATATATATATATTTATATATATATATATATATATATATATATATATATATATATATATAAATATATATAAATATATATAGATATATATATAAATATATATATATATATATATATATATATATATATATATATATATATATATGTATATATATATATATATATATATATATATATATATATATATATATATATATATATATATATATATATATATATATATGTATATATATATATATATACATATATATATATATATATATAAACATTTTCAAAAATGGTGCCAATGTGTTCAGGAGGCTATGAAACGTCGAGAAATTTTGGTCCGACCCCTAGGTCCTGCCATCCGACCGACGCCAATAGTGTATGTTGCCATATGGCAAATACACTAATAACAGAATAGTCTTTTTAATTGTTATATCATATTTTTGAAAAAAAAATTGTTTGCCTATTTATTTGTATGTTTGTTTGCTTTTAAAGTATACCTAACTTAAAATATAAGGAAGATTATTATATATGAATCGAGAGAGACCGAATACAACTGGTAAAATGGAAAACTGATAAATGCAGAAATTGTTCTTTGTTGAAACATAATGCTTTCTCTGCTTTTTTTCGACATATATATTTTTTTTATGTTTCTTCAGCCAGAACTTTGCTATGTGTTAACCAATTAGAGCTTTCGACGTCATTTTGTTCGGAATGTTTACGGATTGATTCCATATAATTAAAAAAAACGGTTTAGTCGTTTTTAACTGACTTCAAAAAAGAATTTTTTTATATATATTTATGTTACCTCACGTCACCCGTATTTGTGAACCAATTTCGATGATTCTTTTTCGGTGTAGCAGTGTTTTTTTTAGTTTAGAAATAAAATATTGAGGAGGAAGGCGGTTAATAACGTGCAAATTACGAATTGCAAAGCCACCACAAAGTAAAAAATAAAAAAACATAAATAATTAAACCTCCTTAAAAAAGCCACTAAAAAGCGAAAAATAATAAAGTTTGAGGTCGACGCCAATTTAGTTAAAGTAAGTACATAGATACATAAAAAGTTAAAGTAATTAAATTGACGCCGATCTCAAAACTTTATTATTTTACACATTTTAATGGCTTCTTTCAAGAAAGTTCAATTTTTTTAAAACAAAATTGTATTTTTTAATAATGTCAAAATTATAATTTTAAACGAAAAATTGTTTTTTTGTTTACCACTTTATGTCCAATAAAAATTTTAATGTTTTCTAAATACATACTAAACCTGTAATTATTATTATCGTTTGATGATTTTAACTAGAATAATAATAAAAGTTTTTAATTTCAACTTGATAGTTAATATGAAAAAACTTTCGATATTTTAAAGCGAAACATTTTTTTCTTGTAATTAATGCCAGTACACTGTTATCATTAGCTTAATTAAAATGTTAAAACTTTCGATAAATATTATAAATAAAAACTTTCAAATTGTCCATTATTAAATTTTTATAAAATTGTTTTTTGAGAACTATTACACATTGTCTAGTTTAATATTAAATTTAAAAGTTATTTTAAACCATTTTTAGTTGTCTACGTAATCTTTTTATATAGTTTATAACAAATTCTCAATGAATACAAAACTATAAAAACTGTTCTGTTGCATATGTACTAATACTAAAAAGAAAAATTGACAATTTAACTGCAGTTATTTAATGTTCCGAATGCAACTTTATTTTATCGAAAGCGGCCGAACTTATCTTGCTATTTATAACAAATATTTATTGTAGTTTTAATCGCTTTCAAACAGAAAACAATAGTCTAGTTTCGATTGCAGCGATTTTATAACATATGCATAAATGCATCGATTTTACAGGGTGATTTGTGATTTAGTGAACTGAAAATTCTAAATTGCTTAGTTGTCATTATTTGCACTGTTCATATTTCTGCATACATGCAATTCGAGCATAATCTAGTTTCACTTGAATGTTGAGGAATAAAACATAAAGATGCAGCTAAAAGCTGATCTTCCATCTCCACTATGACAGGAAAGAAAAGGAATCGTTCAATAAAAAATCATTACATCTTAAATAGAATAAGTAGTTTACCTATAGTTCAATTTCAATTTGACAGATCAATTACATTAAAGCAAATATTTACGAAACTATATCGATTAGAAAAAAAAGTGTATTGAATTTTCTTGCAAAAATAAATAGAATAATAAATCTTTATGAAAAGAATACTGTTATAATAGAAAAAGCACATATCTTTTCTGCGCAAACTCCAATTTTCCTCAAAAACAATAGAGCTCTTCATATTGAATGTGAACTACTACGTTTCGATTCGTTTGACTTATATCGGAACCACAGACAATAGGCACACATAATTTTTTGGACTTGAGGGACTTCAAAACGAAACAAATATAAAATTTTGAAAACTGAATTTTGACCTAATATACAATTCACTGAAAGAGTTGGAATAGTAAAATTCTCCCTTGTCTACTACAATTTCATGAATCATATATATAAGTACATTAAAGTAATTTCATTAATAAAAGTAATTTCATGATACTATAAAGCATTTCAACTCTAAATGAATGGCAATTTTTCGACGCAATATTCTCAAACGACCCGTGATTCTTCAACTTTGTGGTGACATTTGTATTTCCTGACTGTTACTATATATTATGCATAAAGTGCTTCCAAGATACGTCTGAAATTAGGAAATGCAACGCTTACTAAGCGAAATAAGCAGAGAAAATTAATGTTTAAATATAGCACGTCTTTGTGATGCACCTGCTATCATAATAATATAATCATTATAATATTAAGGTTGTCATTTATAAACATCCCGTATTATGAACAGTGGATAAAGTTCAGTCGTTACAGTATTATAAAGGAACCGCGCTTCGTTCTCCAAACACTGAAATTTCAGTGTTCGTTTTGTCGACGCTAGGTGCAGAGCAGAGGTATTGGTGTAGACTGGAGCGACGACAATCATGCCGACAGCATACTATAGCGCGGCGTATACAGCGCCCCTATATTACACATGCTACATTAACGATAACTGCTCTGCTTACGAGACGATATTGCTTTTGCTTTGTGCTGCACTGAACTATCGCACCTTGTCGCTTTTGCCTTGTCTTGCTTTACATTGCTTTGCGTCTGATATAGCGTACTGGAAGCTGCAAGGATCAACATAATCAAGAGATGTTCAAAAACACCTGGAATGAGTTTGACGAAAAGTCATTTTTTTTTCCAACATACCTCTCACACTTTGAAGAGTAATGTACCTAAACTATGGACTCCGTGCAGAAAGGCGGAGCTTATTGGAATTGAACTGGCAGCGATCTCAGTAAAAAGTCAGAAAATTGCCGTTGTAATATTACCAGTCCAAATAATTATTTTGATTTTGATTTCTGTGCTGGGCTGTTTTATTTTTTCGAAATGGCAAATGGGAAAAAATTTAACGGTAATTTTAGCTGTGTTATAATTTGCGAGAATAAGTGGAAAACACGGAAGAATATAGCTCGTTTACTTAAATCCTCATATAGAGTAGAGAGAAAATTGAATTCGAGAGGCTAAAAGAATAAAAAACCCGGGTCGCAGTGTCAAAACCCTGCCGACAATATAGTGTATTTGCTAATATAGGCAGTGTGACTTTATTATGCGAACTTAAGTTGGTTTTTTGGGAAAAATAAAAAATTTGACTCCTTAATACACTCCTTGAAAGAACATTTTTTTATCAGTTGCAATATTATTATCAATCGAACCTCTATAGTAAATTATATACACCTTTCAGCAAATAATTCACTATCTGCAAACTAGTGTTTTCATAAAATTTGTAAATCCGGTCCTGTCAGGCCGATTTTATTAAAATTTCGGAGACACATTTTGATTACTAGCAGAGTGTCAAATTTCAATTTTGAAATGATTCGGAGAATTTTTTCGGTATTTTGGGGCCCAAACATATTTTTCAACCCCTAAAAACTACCCTTAAAATGACCTGATTAGGCCCATTTTAAATAAGCTTCTTGCGGTGATGGATTTCAACACGTGGGCCAAATTTAGATGAAATCAATCAACTCTTTCGAAAGTTATTGCCCGCACACACACACACACACATACACATATGTATATATATATATATATATATATATATATATATATATATAAACATTTTTAAAAATGGTGCCAAAGTGTTTAGGAGGTTATGAAACGTCGAGAAATTTTGTTCCGACCCCTAGGTCCCGCCATCCGACCAACGCCAATAGTGTATGTTGCCATATGGCAAATACACTAATAACTAGTAAAAATAATCATATGAATCATATTATGAGTCGTCACACATCGCAATTGTAAACATAACAAAATGAGAAAACAAATTAGTTTAATCAATTAAAAAATAATTTGCAAAAAAGTAAATCTGTGCTTTTGACGTTATTAATATACAAGTTTTTGTTTTGCGGTTCGAGCACTTTCTCATAAAAATATATTTAACATTATATTCTCGTATTTACAACAGTTCGTAAATTCAATTAGATATTTTATTTATTTAATTTATTATTGCAAATAAAGCCGTGTAAATTATTATGTATGAATAAAACATGAAAGGATAATTCCGCGTTAATTAACAACATGATAGCATAGATGTATTACATAAAATGTAATTTATGAAATGAGATTCAAATTAGATTTATTTGAAAAATTCGCCAACCTCAGGATACACATTCTTCTAGCGGATATTGTGAAAAATTTAAATCAATTTGTTAAAAATTGACACAAAAACCAATTTAATTTAATTCAGTAAGGTTAAAAAACATCTGAATTTTGTTGATAGTTGAAAATCTACAATAGACTCTCCGATCCCATAGAATGCTGGTCAGTAAAGGAATTTCAAAAATTCCAGCCATTGAGACCTTTGATAAATATGACTTGGCAATTATTTTTTATGCATTCCCAAATTATCTGTGATTAATAACAATACCTAATAAATAATTAGTTGTTGCATTCCAGAAATATTTAATAAATATCTAGATGATAAAAAAAAGTTTGCAGACGAAATTAAGTTTTCAATTAAAATTAATTAGCTTGCAAAATTGAATTCGCCGGAATTATGCAAATAGAATCTAAATACCACCTAGCATTGAAAATCCTAATTTGATATTGAGACTAATTTTCCATGATAGAAAATGTAATTATAGAAAATCAATTTGTGTTCAGGTTGGTCTAAAAGTTGTACCAATTTTCATAAACTATGAATACATATTTTTTTTTCGAAACAGACTAAAATCGTTCTAAATTTAAAAGAAATAGTAAATCTTTCAACAAAACACGTTTTGTTAAAACACGTATATTCCAGGAAAAAACTTTTAAGAATTGCTTATATATATATTTTCCCCCTTTGTCTGATATTTTTAGTGTATTTGCCATAAGGCAACATACACTATTGGCGTCGGTCGGATGGCGGGACCTAGGGGTCGGACCAAAATTTCTCGCCGTTTCATAACCTCCTAAACACTTTGGCACCATTTTTAAAAATGTTATATATATATATATATATATATATATATATATATATATATATATATATATATACGTATATATATATATATATATACGTATATATATATACGTATATATATATATACCTATATGTGTGTGCGGGCAATAACTTTCGAAAGAGCTAATTGATTTTAATGAAATTTGGCCCACCTGTTGAAATCCATCACCGCAAGAAGCCTATTTAAAATGGGCGTAATCGGGTCATTTTAAGGCTAGTTTTTAGGGGTTAAAAATTGTTTTTGGGCCCCAAAACACCGAAAAAATTCTCCGAATCGTTTTAAAATTGAAATTTAACCCTCTGGTAATAATTAAAATGTGTCCCTAAAATTTTAATAAAATCGGCCGGACAGGACCGGATTTACAAATTTTATGAAAACACTATTTTGCAGATAGGGAATTTTTTACTGAAAGGTGTATATAATTTGGTATATAGGTTCGATTGATAATAACAGTGCAATTAAGAAAAAAAAATGTTATTTTAAGGGGTGTATTAAGGAGTAAAACTTTTTATTTTGCCCAAAAACCGACTTAAGTTCGCATAATAAAGCCACACTGCCTGTACCTATATCAAATACACTATATTGTCGGCAGGGTTTTGGCACTGCGACCCGGGTTTTTTTAGTTTGTACTGTGACATAATTTTACTAAAACAGTTCAGGAGACATCATATTTACAATTTTAGACATTATACATTATGCTCAAAGTTATGTCTATTTTATTATCATTATATAGTTCAATACTTATAATAATTTCTAAATACTATATTAATAAGCAAAAAGTTATTTATTACTTTAAATTATTTAATCGTAATATCTGCCACAACGTCAAAGGAATTCTACTTCTTTACGCGCGTAAAGGTTACACGCACTCACTTTTTTCCAAAGATGAGTTTCTGATTATTAATCAAAAGACATATTATTATACAATCCAATCGTAGAAACAATATTTTTTAATTAGTTTTTCTGGAATTTAAGACTCCTTTGCGAAATCCACTTCAAAGCACGAATTTCTTTTTCCCTACTTTAATGGTGCCTTTGAGCATGAACCTAGGTACGTGTAACGACAGTATAAATTCGATCAAAATTTCGATGTTTATCATTAAGAACTTGTTTACAATAAGATATTTATTTTTCTAATGCAGACTGCAAATTTTTACAAAAAATAATATTTAACTCATCATCAGTTCACATGCAAACAAATTAATAAATGATAATATTGTCACAATATTATCATTTATAATATTTAACTTTGTTTCGGTGTAAATAGTTCATAACATTATCGTAAAATATTACAAAATGTTAATAGATCATAAAAATGGTTGTGTAACTTAATAATAAACAAAAAATAATATTTCATCATAAATATTACAAAAACAATGAAAATTTTAGAAAAAGAAATAACGAAATATCTTTTTCTAATAATAAAATACATAATTAAAATAGGTGCTTTTACTTCATTTTCAAAAGTTTTGATCAAACGTTACTTCTAATGGTAGGCTATAAAAAAATGGCGCGTGTACTTATGGACTCCCGGCAGAAGTTATACTTCTTTGACGTGATCGCGATAATTGATGTTTACATTTTTGTTAAAGATGTACATTGATAAAATAAAATACTGTTGAATCCATAACTTAAACAAAATGTATTGAGGTTATTTAACTGTCAAAAGTTGTTAACAACACTAGCTTTTAAGAAGTTCCGTCCGATGTCACTTGTATAACCTACTTTGTTGTTTCATGAAATATCTATTTTGACGTTATCGGAAAAAATGAGATGTGTCATCTATGAATACAAAGCAAAACTATACTGCGTCGAAGAGTCAACCTTATTGCCGATACACGTAGTACATGGTGTCTCTTGATCACTGCCGTAACAAATCATAATGCTGCGTGCGCAACTTTCGTAACAGATCATTACGCTGGGTACGCAAATAAAAAAAAAAAACAATTGACAAACTGGAATTGGTATAAGCCGATAAGTTTTGCTTTACTTTTCCGCACTAATGTGTAATGAGTCATTTTACATGTAAAGCAGCCATTTTGTAGGAGGTAGTGCGGAAATATATTTTCAGCGTATTATATTTTTTTATTTGTTACGTCAAAAAAAAAATAGATTGTCCAAGATCTCAAAAGTGAGCCTCTAAATCTTAGTACACTGTATAGACACAAGTGTTTGGATACACATGGGGGACGTTCTCCTAAATAAGTAATGTGATTGTAAACGCTGAGGGTAAAAATAACGAGCACCATTCTACCACATCCCCTAAACATACGCTTGTATACTGGCGAAAACGAACGACGTTATCTGATATCGTTGATTGGTAGCAACCATTGACTTTTTGTACAGTCAGATTCTTTAAACAGTCAAGTTTGTTAAAAATCTTAAACAAAATAATGAAATGTTTGAAGCTCAACTTGACCCATTTTTGGCTTACATAATATTCCTAACCAACTATTTCCCAGCGTATATAAAAATGGATGTTTGCTTGTTTGTCTGTTCGTTGATATGCATGATCCTGTTTATTTTACGTTTTAGATGTGAAACATCTAATGGCGCGCCGGTATGGAAGTGAAAACGTTTAGATTGCAATTCGTTTACATTACACGTAACAACGTTCATTCGGCCATACGTATGAAAAAAACCCGGGTCGCAGTGCCACAACTCTGCCGACAATATAGTGTATTTGCTAATACAGGTATTGTGGCTTTATTAAATGAAATTAAGTTTATTTTTGGACAAAATAAAATAAACTTGAACCCCTTAATACACCCCTTACAATAGTAATTTTATTAGTTGAAATATTGTTACCAATCCAACATCTGCACCAAATTAAATACGACCTTCAGTAAGTAAATTCGTATACGCAAACTAGTGTTTTCATAAAATTTGTAAATCCGGTCCTGTCGGGCCGATTTGCTTATAATTTTAGGAGCACTTTTTAATTGCTACTATAGGGTTAAATTTCAATTTTGAAACGATTCTGAGAATTTTTTCGGTATTTTTGGGCCCAAAAACTTTTTTCAACCCCTAAAAACTACCCTTAAAATGACCCGATTGGGCCCATTTTAAATAGGCTTCGTGCGGTGATGGATTCCAACATGTATGCCAAATTTCGTTAAAATGAATTAGCTCCTTCGAAAGTTATTGCCCGCACATATAAATATATAAATATATAAATATATATATATATATATATATATATATATATATATATATATATATATATATACATATATATATAAACATTTTTAAAAATGGTGCCAAAGTGTTTAGGAGGTTATGAAACGTCGAGAAATTTTGGTCCGACCCCTAGGTCCCGCCATCCGACCGACGCCAATAGTGTATGTTGCCATATGGCAAATACACTAACTAGTGAAAGGCGTCTAGCGAAGCCACCACGCATTGATTGTCGGCCAGCATCGGCTGTCCGAGTTGTCATTTGTGTATTATGTTCTCTGATTATATTGAGTAAATACAGTATAGTATGCAAAAATAACAGTCTCTTCATGGATGAGCGGGTTAAAACACCTACATTGAAATCAGAAAGCAACTAGTTCGATCCCGGACAACGCCAATGTATAGATTTTATTATTATATAATATATTTAACTCAAATATATTTTCTATAAATATGTGTTCGTGTGGCGGTATTTCACTCGTGTAATGTTTCACATCTACCAGGCATCCCACAATGGCTCATATTTATTTTATTGTACCGGGTATCTAATATTTATTTTGGATTCTTGTCAGTTAGTGGACTTAGGGGGTATTCTGGTCTAGAGGCATGAATTTCAGGTAATTTTTGAAGTGATGTAAAAAAAAGCAATCAATATTTTTACTATCCATTTTTTTATGAGTTGTTTATTAAATTCATTACGAGAATACAGAAAAAAAAGTACAAAAAGTTAAAAATTCAAAAAATTAGCAGCTGATGAGGTGGGGTGTCTCAAAAAATTCGCGCGTGACCATACCCACGATTCCAACTCTTCTAGCAATCTTAAAAAAAAAAGATTATCAATCTAGAGTAATGTCGCAATGCCCGGAACTACGGAAAAGTAAAAAAAAATTTTTTCACAAAATGGCTATTGATTGAAAAAAAAAATTTTTTACCTCTTTTTTTTGTCTTTTCGAATTTTTTTAAAATACTAAAACTTTAAATTTGAGGATGACCGGAGTTCCGGACATAGAGAAGGCTATAAAGAAGACTCTCAAAAAATTTTAAATAAATCGGTTCAGTAGAACTTGAGAAATCGTGGGTATCGTTTTGAAAAAGACAGTTTCGAGAAAAACGCGTTTAAAACTTTCGCATCAAGTCGAGTCGGTTTGGATGCCGCGTCAGCAAAATACCTGTATCTCCGAAAATAATTTGAATTTTGAAAAATCCTCTTAAGGACATATTCTTAAGTACTTAAACTTTGAAAATATAAAAAAAAAGAATCGATTTTTCTTCATTTCTACACCAGAATACCCCCTTAAACAATAAACTAATATACTTTATATGTGTTCCGGAAGTTATTTTTCAATTCAACTGATTAATTATATCTTTAAATCAGAAATGCGCACATGTTGAATACTGCAAACTTTGTATGTGCTATATGTATTCTGTGAGTCATGTTCCGCTCTAACCGAGTGAACTATAATAATATCTTCAAACTTGGAGACGTTACCCTAAACATGCTGGAATCAGGTGTTGAATGCAGGCTATGTGTCGCCAGTGCACAATTTATTCGCGGCCAAGTCGCGCCATCGCGGCATATATTTCAAAGTATAATGTGTGTTACACTATATATTATGCACCTTTATTGTTCACACTATGAGCAAATAAATTTCCATTTACTATTTGGAGTGACAAGTTGTTCCTTCTTTCGTTCATATCTTACCTAAGTTATAAAATCGCTAACTGCACATTTTATACCGCGGTCGGATCGTTTGTAGACATTCAGCGAAATAAACGCTATAACATTTTCCGTCATATTATTTACGTTGGTAATGGAGGCAATATGTATAAGAAGATATAAATTATAAAGAAGACAGCTATAAACCTAAAATAATATTAAATTAAAGCCGGCTAGTTTTGTATGCAGAAGAAACAGAACAATGTTTAAACTGTCGTGAAGTTTTAATAAGATTAGGACGGGAGCTAATTCTTTGAATAATTTTGTTCAGCACTGTCACGCATGGCTGTGTTTGAACAAAGGTGTTAAAATTAAGCTTTACTTGTGTCAAAAACGTTGCAAGTTTATTTTCATTTTGTACAAAAATAATTACCAAAATCTGTGCACGGATATCAGGGGAGATGAGGAGACAGATGTTTGCCTGCCTATCCGTGTCGTAAATATCCAAGTGAGACACACTATTGGCATCGGTCGGATGGCGGGACCTAGGGGTCGACGTTTCATAACCTTCTAAACACTTTGGCACCATTTTTAAAAATGTTTATATATATATATATATATGTGCGGGCAATAACTTTCGAAAGAGTTAATTGATTTTAACGAAATTTGGCGCACGTGTTGAAATACATCACCGCAAGAAGCCTATTTAAAATGGGCGTAATCGGGACATTTTAAGGGTAGTTTTTAGGGGTTGAAAAATGTTTTTGGGCTCCAAAATACTGAAAAAAAATTCGGAATCGTTTCAAAATTGACATTTAACCCTTTAGTAGTAATTAAAAAGTGTCCCTAAAATTTTAATAAAATCGGCTCGACAGGACCGGACTTACAAATTTTACGAAAACGCTAGTTTGCAGATAGTGAATTATTTACTGAAAGTTGTTTATAATTTGGTATAAAGGTTCGATTGATAATAATATTGCAATTAAGAAAAAAAAATGTTATTTTAAGGGGTGTATTAAGGAGTCAAATTTTTTATTTTGCTTAAAAACCAACTTTAGTTCGCATAATAAAGCCACACTGCCTGTATAAGCAAATACAGTATATTCTCGGCAGGGTTTTGGCACTGCGATCCGAGTTTTTTCATGTTATTATTAATTTTGGGATGGTCAAGTCTCCTTGCTCCCTCCCATTTCAAAATACCGTGTATATTTTGAAATGGGTTTCAATATAGGTACGCATAGTAGAGGATAAGATAGGCATCAGCGTGTGCGTTTAGTGGGGTCGTATGAGTTAAAGACCGCCCACACTATACCTCCATGTACCAGCACCACAGCACATCACGAACTTGCAACCAAAAAAAGAAATCCTTAGGTTTACCCTAACAATGAAAAGATGAAGCAATATGGTGAATTTCATCAGTTATTTCCTAAATTACAAAGAGAGATCAGCAAAAATTCTTTCAATATTTTCGAATGTCACAACACAAATTTTATAAACTCTTGGACGAACACGTTTTTCTGAACCGTGCTGTGCAGATATAGTGTGAGCGGTCTTTTAGATAATTTACTAGAGTCAGTTGTTCATTCTGGTTTCAGATTTTAGTAAAAAATCATATAAAATTATCATTTTGTTAAGAACATTTCTAGATCTATCATGCTATTCAAAAAGTGAGACTAACAATATTATTTGTTAGTCAAATTTGAATTTCAAACAGAAATTGGCAATGCATAAAGCAATTAAAAAATAATTAATATATGCTAAATATCTATATTACTATGTACCCTATTCTATTGGTTTGTTTGTTTTTTAAATACATTATTATTTTTCAATTCTGACGAAACTGTGATCACAAATAGCGACTGAAAAATTATGTAAAATAAAACAATAAGTTGAACAACTGATATATTCACATTACGCAAAAACACCCACCTTTTAAGTATCTTTTCTTGACCAAAATATAAAACTGAAGGTAACAAATCCAAGTGTGTAAGTTTTCACGGCCGGCGTTGTTGCAAAAGTTCTTGGTTTCCGGGTTTGTAGATCATGGCCTATTGATATTTCTACCTGATGTTTCGTTTACAGCTGCGTTAGCCTTATCAGAACGGAATGACAGAAGCAAGTAGATTTGAAGGCAACAAAGTTAAAAAAAACAAAAAACGGTGGGTGTAACATTAATGCGCGATTGAAGTGAAACTTCTTTTGTGTAGTGGCACAATCTATATCGGTAAGCCAACAATTTTACAACTGTGCGGCCATCTATTGACTAAAAGCTGCAACAGTAACCTTATAAAAATTAACTTAC
The DNA here is from genome assembly GCA_034508555.1 of Venustoraphidia nigricollis. Taxonomy (NCBI): domain Eukaryota; kingdom Metazoa; phylum Arthropoda; class Insecta; order Raphidioptera; family Raphidiidae; genus Venustoraphidia; species Venustoraphidia nigricollis. The sequence continues at coordinate 375,920 of JAVRKA010000019.1, read as the reverse complement.
CGATTTGGCGATACTCCTTTGCATAAACTGAACGTTTATTTCGTAAGAAAAAATAGCTTCCGTTAGAGAAACATCTGCGTTACACCTCAAATCGCACCTAAAAAAGTTTTATTTCAAAAAATAGATAACACTGACATTTTGTAAATACGTTAAATTATTTTTGGATCACAGTTCTTTTGTTCGTTACATTGCTGTAGGAAAACGTCAGAACCTGGCTGTGAAGCTAAGAGAAAAAGGAAACATTATGAAACAAAACATTTTAATATATAAGAATTAAATTCAAGAACGTTGGCGGCTGTCATCAAAACTACATTGAATTTATTGTTGCAACAGTTGCCAACTGAAAGAAAAACGAAATTATTGCATTTATTTTACAAATATAAATAAACAAACTATTTATGGATTTTTTACATTTTATAAATTCAAAGTAAAAAGAATGTCACCAAAACTTTTATATATTAATCTTGTCAGTATTTTCAAACACAAAGACATAAACGTAAAACATGGAAACATATTCTTTTCAGAAATAAAATTGCTATTAAGTTGAAAATAAAAAAAAAAAAACACGGCTGTGTACTATAGATTTGAAAGTTTGATGTCGCAAAAATTATATCGTATATTTCTCGATGATGATAAATTTATTAATGTTTTTAATAATTATCACATTCTTTAATCAAATATATATGATTTTGAAAACCTTAAAAAAAAAAAAAATTGTATCAATCAACGTTTTATTATCTAAACAGCTGTATAGTTTTTGATCATTTCTGGTATTAATATAATAGGCTAGTTGACTTTTATTTTTAAATTACCTCTAAAAGTTTATATTTCGATTAAATGCATCGTGTTATAGGTTAACTATAGAAGTCCAAATTTAAAATTTGTAAGTTGGCGCAAAACACGAGCCGCCATGTTTATCTACTGTGACGTCACTCTTGTAGTACACAAGTAAGGGAAAATAAGGCTCGGTGCCGTTTACACGTGGCTCGTTTATTAGCGTTTACTTACGTGTGAATGTGTGCCGCGTGATTATAGAAGTATATATGTGTTTACTACAAGTCTAACGTCACAATTCAAACCATCATGGCGGGCAACGTTTTTGACATGTGAAAAAATTACAATTTTAAAATTGGAATAATAAATCAACCTTGTGTTTTTGTGAATATAAACCGCTATTTTTTATTACTTGTTCGATAAATTATACACTGCGTTAAAGCATCAATTTATGTTGAATTCTGACGCTCAGTATTGACGCTCTGTCTATAATTTAACGCAGGGAATCATCTCAAGGTCTGTAAATGATGGTAAACACAAACTTCGAGCCGATAACTATGGAGTTCCCATACAATCCATGTAAATGTTTTGTTTTCTCCAAAAACAAACAAATTCATATTATAATAAAGTCACACTGCCTGTATTAGCAAATATACATTGTCGGCAGGGTTTTGGCACTGCGACCCGAGTTTTTCTTAATTTAGAGTAAAGATGAATTCACCGAAAACAATAGATTCGGTTAACTGCTGCTGTACACGAATTGAAGTTATTTCTGTCAAAACATCTAAAGGAATTGTACATAAAATAAATATTTTGTTTTGTACTCATATATTCACCCTCGCTTATCCACCTCCCATAATAAAAACTTCATAAACCACCCGGCATATTTAGGATCAATATATCACAAAAACAATATCGCGGTGGTTTGAACTGCTATATTAAACTCTCGTAAAGTAGGGAAAACCAAATAAATTATACATGCGTATCTGCATATAAATCATTATCGAATAAGGAACACGAGGACACAATATATTAAGGCTAGAAGTCAGTTTTTTAAACTCCTAGTTCCTAGGGTGTTTAATAAATTTAAAAGCAGCTTGCATTTTAGTTTTGGAAGAGGATTATATTAGTTCATATTGAATTTGTGAAGCCTTATATTAAAATGTCATTAAAAATATAACTAGTTTTATGCCATTATGGCAACTCAGTTTTTTCCCACGGTATATTGCACAAAAAAAAGGCTTGCCATTATATTTATCCATTATTTGAGACGGCAACAAACTGATAAAAATTAAAAGCTCTAACTACATTGAAATGAACCTGATCCGACGGTAGAAACACCACGTTTCTACCGTCGGATCAGGTTCTCGTAGGGTTGCCTAGACAAGTGATTGATGTCACTATACGAGTATGTATTATCTTCTCTAAAAGTTTCATCTTCTATATGAAAGCTGAACCGCATCTTGGACTATAGATAATTCTAGAAAATTATGACGTCACGACTAATTTCGAGCAAAGACGCCTTTTAGCGAGCGCCCATGTAGATTTTAAAATTTATATTTTATTTAAATTAAATATTTTTTAAATACTTCATTTAAATTAAATATTTTATTTGAATCAACTGTAGTAAGTCTAAATTTGTTCGGAATTTACTGCTCTATAACCATAGCACAAATACAAATACTATTCACGCTATTTATACGAATTTACGAAAACTCTAATAGCTTAGAAAAACGGGACCACACCCTTAAAAGGAGTTCTCTTAATGTTGGGACTTTGATTTCCGTTCTTTTTTAAATTTCATTTTATTTTATTATCTTACTGAATGTTTTATTGACCTGTCTCTTTTATTATCAGTGAGAAAATATTCTAAAAACGTTTACCTTCTTGTTATTATTAAGTGTTTGAATTAATTAAAAAGTAATGTGTAATGCTATAAAATATATTTTTTCTAGCTGTAAATAAAAAATTATAATATTATTCGAATATCTGAAATATTATCGGTTTTAATAGTAATATAATTTAAATGGTATATCGTCTTTAATTTTTTTTATCTTCATTTGGGTGTAATAATCAGAAACAGTGTAACGAGAATCGTTAGCAGCAGATGCTGAAAGTATTAAGTGTTTATCGTGAGATTTGTCCTCAAAATTGTACAAAGTGTTTCGTAATCATTGTTTTATTAAAATATAGTTACACTCTGCGTTATTATTTGCACAAATCGAGAAATAGAGAAGTTCGCCCAATATCGACTGTGTGTATATTTACACGAAACTGGTCTAATACGTGGTCTGGAACCCATTTTATTATTTTAGTATTTTTGCATTAAAAATTTAAATTCATATTATATGGCATACATTACGTTAACATGTAATAAAAAAATGCATTTTAATGAAAAATTATATTGGAAAATATTGTTTTTGTTGAAATACAAAAAAAATATTTTTTATAAATTTTATATCTAAGCCGCAATAACATACATAAAACAAAATAATTATAAGAGAAAGTAATGTTTTATGAAAATTGAATTGACATTTGAGAGCACATTTGAGTATTAAGTAATAAATAGTATTGTTTTTGCAACTGTCTTTAGTAGGAATTAAAACGTAATCTTTGTTGAGACCCCTGACGCTTCACCTGCTTTGTCCGTATTTGATAAATAAGCTAATGCGTATAATTAGTATAATTAAAAGGCTATGTCGTGAGAGTGTTGTTGGTTGTTACAGTTCCGCCGGATATAATAGACAACGAGACAAGTGGCGACATCACAGTGACAGAGGGCGACAACGCAACGCTTGTATGCCGCGCCACAGGTCACCCCCAGCCCAGGATCCTTTGGAGGCGTGAAGACGGAGATCATCTTGTTATACGCAAAGGCCGGGAAGTCCTTAGAGGTACGTGTGTGTATAGTATGTCTCTGTACACTGTGTCCATGAAATATTTACATTATGCAAAGGTGGCCGAATGGTTCGAGAATTTAACTCTTCAATTCCCATGTCCAAGTTAATAAAGATTTTTGGTTTCTTTTTAAATAAAATACCTTACACACATTTGGTTATGACAAGAAAAAATATAAATAAAAAATAAACTACCCCAATTTTCTTTTATGGGGATGTCACCTGTAGGTGACACTGGGCGTTGTGAAATTAAGACTTGGAAGCAGACACAGATTGTTTCTTATTGTTACGGTAAGAATAAAACGTTAGAATTTATAATGATATTTATTTATATTTAGATATATCAGTTTCTTTATAATAAAAATAGTTTATCTCAAAGAAACAAAACACTTAATCTATTCTAATATCATAAAGCTGAAGAGTTTGTTTGTTTGTGTGGTTGTTTGAGCGCGGTAATCTCAGGAAATACTGGTTTGAATTGAAAAATTATTTTTTTGTTGGATAGTCCATTTATCGAGGCCGGCTATAGGCTACATAATACCAAGCTACGACCAGTAGGAACGGAGCATCAATGAAAAATGTTGCAAAAACAGGAAAAATTATTCCTTTTGAGAGCTTCCGTTGCGTAGTAAACGGTTATTATAATGCCCAGTGTCACCCGTAGGTGACACGGCATATTTCCAACGTCGTAAAAAACGTGTTCAAAGTTATTTTTACCAATAAAAAAATTTGTGCAATAGCTTATTTATTTATTTATTACACGCAATAAGAAAAAATTACAATAGTTACGGTTTAGGCATTTTTATTTCACTTTTTATCGCAAGAGATTACACAAACACAGACTGCTCGAATTTCGCGCGAAACATCTGACTATATTTGACAGATGACATTTGTCTAGTGTTGTTAGAAAAAAAATATTAATAGCTTTACTTATTGGCTTTGCAACAATGGTAGTGGAATTAAATAATAAAATCGAGAAGTTCATCATAGTACAGTTGCAAAAATTTAAAGAACCAAGATAAGGGAACTATGGGTCAGTTCGAACAGGAATATTAAAATTTCAGTATGAATTTGATACCTGACATTGATATTCGACATAATTTGCTTTTTATAGTGAATCGAATTACGTAAGCACAAGTACCGCCAAACTTCAGACCGAGAGGTGATGCGCGCATCCTCTTTTCTGACTACATTTTGCCAAAAAAATATTTACGCAAACTTTGATTTTCTACATGTAATTTTGCCGCTTTTCTTATTCTGCTTTTGCAGTAAGCAAGAGCAATTGCATAATTGTGAACTTTTATTACTAACTCTCATTCAGATTCATTGTCTTTTTCATTTTAATTGCAAGCCGATAAATTTTTTGTTTTTCTGATGCAAATAATATAATTTATTTATCACTTCAGCTTTTACATAATGCCAACATTTCGAAACACGCTGTACACGTGGTTAACGTAACTTAGAAGTATATATAGTATATTAATACTCCAATTAACTGCTAATTTTGTTGCGTGGTTTGATTTGATCTGACAATGCACTGAACATACAATTGAAGTCGTAAATGGTCAATAAATAAAAAATGTTTAAAACTAGTGAAATTCACTATTGTTATTTCACCACGAACTTCATTTTAAATACTAATCCATGGGCTTCAAATATTTTTTTACTGTAATTTGTTCGCAACGTCCTTCAAAAAAAAAGATACCTGTGTGTAGCTCTAATATGGCATTAAAATTAGTCTATTATTCATAGAAAACTCCGAAGAATATAGAATATTAATTATTATTTATTAAATTACATAAAAAACAAACAATACAATTTGTGAGAAGGATGGGCTGATTTTTCTGAAAATTCTCAAATCGGGGTCAGAAATTTTGTAATTGCTAGTCTTATATCTTTTTCGCGTAAAGGCGACCCATACGTATCGTCTTGCGACTCTCCTAGGATAACGCCGCAAGACCTAGGGCATTGCGACGCACAATTATGGAGCCACTGTACTAATCTAACATAAAACATCACTATACTATTTAAAAATCATAAAAAATACGAAAGGCGGGCACAAAAAATCAAACAGAATATACATGTATCTTTAATATCATAAAGCATTTAGTGGAGTGTCGTAAGGTTTATACCTCGGAATCCAGGGCCAGTCAATGAATCTTCATAAAAACTATTGGACTGCATTGTTAAAAACTCAAATAAAAAAGTTAAAAAAAAAATTTTTGCCGCTCTCGATTGCGGGGTGGATGCCACCCCTTCTCGGGGGTGAAAAATGTTTCGTTGAAAATAAGCACGGAAATGGATAGGTTGACTAATTCTAAGCAGCTTTTTTTCTATAAAGTTTTTTCTGAAAGTCCATACTTTTCGCCTTATTCACGAGTGTGTCAATTTTTCAACCAATAAACCCACGTTTTCAGATGGTGGGTTTATTGGTTGAAAAATTGACAGAGCGGCAAGAAATTTTTTTTAACTTTTTTATTTGAGCTTTTAACAATGCAGTCCAACAGTTTTCATCAAGAGTCATTGACTGGCTCTGGATTCCGAGGTTTTACAATTTTTACGTCTAACGGCACTCCACTAATTGTAAATAGAAAAAAAAACTTTTTGAGTGATTTATTCTGTTCTATATCTACATTATTATTAATATTTTTATTGCAGTGAATGTATGGATAAAAGAATGCCAATACAATTATATGCAGCAAATATTTGCGTATTTACAAATATGAATAATTAATACCTTTTGCGTTACGTTTAATACAATTATTTCCGGATGCACATCGGAACAAATGTTCTCAATACATCCGATGAGATATGCAGTGCTTACTTCCGCTACCGGTAGCTGATGCAGTGTTAAAGTTCAACAAGTGCTATTTAGTATAAACAATCTGTACTGTCGATTGAACAATGTGATACAAACATGGTTATGTTCAGTCAAGCAAACGTTACTTTATCTAATAATAGTTTAAACCGGACATGAAACACATTTTTATAAATTCAGTTTTTAAAACGTTTATGCACTTATTCTTGTCGTTCTAAAATGTTTTTATACTTTTTCGAGAAATATTTTATTTTTATTTTTTATATTCAGAATGCTTATAGAAAACGATGTATTGAATTCAGTGACAACAAGAATACACACGACTTGAATTTGTTTTAGTTTTAGCCATTTATAAAATACTAGCGGCCCAGTCCGGCTTCGCCCGGGTGTAAATGTAATATATAGGCTATAAAAGATGAGAATCATTATCATTAAATTCTCAACGTGTATTGAATTTGCGCGAATTCAATCGCTTTTATTTGTGAATGTTCAAATATCGAAGAAAAATCTTATTTCCCAAAAAGAAATTAAAAAAAAAACTTAGTACGTGTCGCGGGACACGCGTTTGGAATGAAGTCCCTTTCGTATAAGTCGTTTTTCGTAACGCGTTTTATATAATCTAAAAACACCCGGTATAATCTAAAAACATCCGGTATCACCGTATACCAGTTTTTCGTGACATTTTTGCCTTACGGTATAGCTTATGTTACTCAGGGTGAATGTAGCTTTCTAATGGTGAAAGAATTTTTTAAATCGGCACAGTAGTTTTTGAGTTTATTCATTACATACACACAAAAATACAAATCTTTCCTCTTTATAATTTTAGTGTAGATTAACATTATCAAATTGCTCAAAAGCTCAGACAGAGTAGATTTTTTTAGTCGGAAAAATACATCTCCCTTTTAATCGAGCTGATAAACTACTTTTCTTTTTATTAGACCATTGGAATGAGCTCTCTAACTTATATAATGCTAATAATAATGAAAAATTTATTTACGGTATTTATTTACAGTAGAACCTCGATAAGTTAAAATCCAAGGGAAACGTTAAAAAAATTAAGTAAGTAATCGAGTTTTTTACTTATCGAGAGTTGAAATTAGAGAGGTTGTAAGAATAAAATTTTTAACTTACCGAGGTTTATGGATTTTATAGAGGAGGTATTTAGTTCGATAGAGGTGACACCTTCATTTTTCATAATAAGTAACAACGTACCTACTCTCGTGAATTCGAAACTGAGCAGCAACATCTTTTCTTTTTGAATCACTTTTCACTGCTTCAATAGCTCTTAACTTATCAGAATACGTTAATGTGTTTAGTTTTCGCTTCATTTTATTTTTCTTTCAGTCGTTAAATAATATTTGTTGTGCACAGCAACACGTAAAGCGATTTAGTGGAAGACTAAAGTGAAAATCAATTAAGTTCTTGGCAAAACCTTTTGTTTGGATACTTACTCATGATGACACTGATAATACTTTAACTTATGGAGGTCACCAAAATATTATTTTAAGTTATCGAGGGCGATGTTCAGAATATTTGTTTAAGTTACCAAGGTTTCGTGATTTAAGTAATTGAGGTTTTATGCTTTCAGGGGAAGGGAATTCAAAAAATTTTCAACTTACAGAGGTTCTTAACTTATCAAGGTTTTACTTATCCAGGTTCTAGTGTATATATAAATATCGTGCGTGATAAAATTATGACTCGGTTCACGATTAAAACTTGCTGGAGCGCGTATGATTACATTCGTCAAAATATTATTGATCACGCACTATATATGCCTAGCCTACTATTTTCATTTTTCCATTTTGTTGTAAACGGTAACAATTTAGCTATTTGCGCATTTCTTTGTTTATTTTTGTAAATATCACGGGGTTGATGTTTACCGTGTTTTTATATATAAATGCTGTCACTGATAATGGATGTGCTATATCTACAAACTGAAGGTAATAGAGCAAAAGCGAAAACGTCTCGTTGCGAAATAATGTGTTCCGTTAGTTTTTCACTGAACACTAGAAATGCACGCTCGAGTCTCTGTAAATTAAGAGTCGGAAAAGTTGGTCAGGGAAAATAGTCTACCGTTGTAAGAAAACCTCAACCGAAAACGGAGGGAAAATGCAATGAAAAGTTTTCTTATTTCCTGCCTCTGAGAGTCGTAAAGGTTTTTTTTTGTGGTGTTTTAGCTGGTGAGAGCACGCTTGCCCACTTTTTTATACAATCTGTCGGCCGATTGTGGTTTGCAAAGAAAAATTATCAATAATTTACATGATATTACATAGTGTTGTGCATTTTTGACCAGTCGAATTCTTTTCAGTCAATTGACAATTTTAACTGAAAATTAATGTACATGGTTACACGTTCGTATAACAAACACAATAGTGCCAAAACTTTTAAAACTAACACATCGGTGATAATGTTATTCGTTTTTTATCATAAATATTGCAGATAACTAAAACAACTAGCTGGTTTACACACGAATATAACACAGGTTTGTTTTGACAAAAACAAAAAATGAATAATGAATTTACAACTTAGTAAGTCCGGAGGATAAAGATAAAAAAGTCAGAAAACAATACAGAATTCAACATTTCTTCCCGTCCGCATTTGCGTAACAGCAGTTGTTGCCACCCAGATTTTGACGGGTTCATTTACAATTTTGACAGCGATTAACCGTTTTTCTTTTCTAGTTAAGTTTAGTTTTAAATAAAATATCTATTGCATGTAATGAGAGGCCAAATAATGATATTCCTAGCCACTTTGTTTAAGGGAAAACGAGGTGTATAACTAATTTGTATAAATACTACTACTATGTATACATACTTTTGATTTTAAGTGTTATGAGGGGCCAGGACTCAGGAGATCTTATTATCCAAACTATTTATAATAAATTATGATAGTTACCTGGTATAGTAAGTGTCAGTTTATCAGGAGTTGTCTTGCTTTCTAACAACTCATGCATCAAATTAGATCTTTATTTCGGAAATATGAAAACGCATAGATGTGATAAATTGTGTGGTTATAAATGCGGAAAAAATTAAAAAGAAGCTGCACACCAAAAAACTGTTTCCGTGAGTTATTTACTACAAAAAGAAAAGTTTGAAAAATTGCACTTCATATATGTTTTAAAAGTGCAATATTTCATATTATGGAACTGTTTCATATTTTTAACATTCAAGAAATATACGGAGTGAAGCGAGTAATATACACATTTCTTATTTTTCTCTCAGATTTAGATTTTGTTTCATCTGAGATACAGTTTAACAATAATTGTACTTACTGTTTGTTAATCTGGTAATGTACTTAATAGCCATAAAAATGCCATATTTTATGACAAATGCTATATAATTTATTAAAATTTAATATTTTCATTTGATTATATATATTTATTAAATTCAAAATTTGTTAAACTCTATTCGCATAAAATTTGATTTTGACGGTAATTATAAAAAAACCCGGGTCGCAGTGCCAAAACCCTGCCGACAATATAGTGTATTTGCTTGTATAGGGCCGTGTGGTTTTATACTTTTATTATGTGAAATTAAGTTTCTTTTTGGGCAAAATAAAAAATTTAACCCCTTAATACACCCCTTAAAGTAACATTTTTTTTCTTAATTGTAATATTATTATCAATCTAACGTCTACACCGAATTAAATACATCCTTCAATAAATAAGTCACTGTCTGCAAACTAGTGTTTTCAGAAAATTTGTAAGTCCGGTCCTGTCGGGCCGATTTTATTAAAATTTTGGGAACACTTTTTAATTACTACCAAAGGGTTAAATTTCAATTTTGAAACGATTCGGAGAATTTTTTCGGTATTTTGGGGCCCAAAAACATTTTTCAACCCCTAAAAACTACCCTTAAAATAGCCCGATTAGGCCCATTTTAAATAGGCTTCTTGCGGTGATAGATTTCAACACGTGGTCCAAATTTCGTTGAAATCAATTAACTCTTTCGAAAGTTATTGCGCGTACACACACATATATATATATATATATATATATATATATATATATATATATATATATATATATATATACATATATATAAACATTTTTAAAAAATGGTGCCAAAGTGTTTAGGAGGTTATGAAACGTCGAGAAATTTTGGTCCGACCCCTAGGTCCCGCCATCCGACCGACGCCAATAGTGTATGTTGCCATATGGCAAATACACTAATAATTGTTCTTATTGGAATTAATCGGACATTTAATAAATAAACCAGCCCGTATAAAAATGCGGCGTCCCTATGTTTAATAAATTTAGTTTGTGTTGAAATAAAAACTGACAGCAATTAGTATACTATATAGTGAAAATGGAAACACCAAAATAACATGTGGATATGATAGTATCTATTATACGTGTAGAAGCTAGTCATATATTCATACTTTTTTATTATTTTTCATTTTCATCGAATGAAAATGTTCAGTGTAACAATTTACTCATTAAATTCAACCAGCAAAATAAATGTATGTATTATCAGATACATGTGCAAATACGATACATACACTATGCAACATAGTCTAAAATCAGCTATATTGATTATCTATAATAATAATTTCGTTGAAGAATAAGTACAGGAAATCTTTTAAAAAATGATTAAGCATACAAAAATACTAATAATAAATTGACGACAAATATCCACAAAATTCGTTATTACTACAATTATAAGACATTTGACAATTCATATACCCACACTATAACAACTTGCTAGTCTCTGTCAATAAAACAGTTTACTGTCGAATGCTGCCTTTATCCACGTAACTCGTTATAAAGTGATTCATAGGTGACAATTCGGTACCGTTTACGCTATGTGTGTATTTTGGAAAACAAATTATTGCATTGAACTGTAAAAATATTATAAATTTGTCCGACCGAAAGTTCGGTTTCGGTCGAGTTTCGGCAAAAAAACGAGTTTCGGTTTAGTTTCGGTTTCGGCGGCAAACCTGCCGAAACTACGACCGAAACCGAAACTGCATTCGGGGGTTCTCGCGCTGTGATCGGTCATGTTCGGGGCGTTAAATTCCATCCAAGCAAGTAAGCGACGAAGACATTTTGCCGCGTCTACGTGCCTAATCATGTGATGAATCTGACTGACTGATTATAATAACATTTTCTTTATTTTTCCCTCAAAACATGATCCTTGTAAGAAAGTTTCGGTTTCGGTTTCGACCGAAACTGAAAATGTTGCCGAAATTCGGTTTCGGTTTCGGTCGTAAAAACCGGTTTCGGTCGGACACTATAAATTTTATATACATAATAAAATATTATGTTCTTACTGTAAAGTGAATGAATACCAATTATAAAATCGAACGAAAAATATGTATTGAAAGGATTTAAAATATAAAAAGAAACTAGATTTAAAAGAAAACATAGTATATATAGTAGTGTGTTGATTCTCATCCATGTTTATTTATATTGATAAGTTAATTGGGAACTTGGATATAAATAAATTGATGCTAAATTTTCAACATTTGCAACGTTTCGTTGGTTTATTTTCAACTTCTTCAGGCAAGCTACAAGAAATACAATTAATTACATTGATAATTGTGTAACAGAAGACATATCTTGTAAAATTAGAATTAAATTTTTTTTTAACAATTAAATAAAATTGTAATATTTACTTTTGAGGTTAGCATATTCGTTGAAATATTGTAATGCATATAACAAGTCGATTGAAATTATAAGACCAGATAAACATATTATATAGAAAGAAAAGCTTCACATCAATTTGACAAATATTTTACTAATAATGATTATTGACAACACAAATATGCTACTAATAATAATTAATAGCGTTCTTATTGGCAACTAGTGATATGTCTGTAAATAACGAATTCATAATTATTATGAATTCGTTATTTATAGACATATTATTTCTATGGTAAGCATAATTGTATTGTCAATAATCATTATTTGTAAAATATTTGTCAAATTGATGTGAAGCTTTTCTTTACATATAATATGTTTATCTGGTCTTATAATTTCAATCGACTTGTTATATGCATTACAATATTTCAACGAATATGCTAACCTCAAAAGTAAATATTACAATTTTATTTAATTGTTAAAAAAAATAATTCTAATTTTACAAGATATGTCTTCTGTTACACAATTATCAATGTAATTAATTGTATTAATTGTATTTCTTGTAGCTTGCCTGAAGAAGTTGAAAATAAACCAAGGAAACGTTGCAAATTTTGAAAATTTAGCATCAATTTATTTATATCCAAGTTCCCAATTAGCTCATCAATATAGTATATAGTGTGTAGTTCGGAGATTAGCCTTGCTTGGCTAAGAACTTATAATATGGTGGAACCGAATGTCCAGAAACTTTAAACAATTTTTATTATTAGTATATAGAATAAGCATCACCTTTTTTTTTTGTTATCGCACTTTCCATTGTTGCGCGTTCAGTCTGTATAGTAAAGTCTCTAGCCATCCTATCCTTGTACTGTTGAATTTGAAAAGCGTCGGTATACAAGAGAAAAACAAAAGCTGTAAATCAAAAGAAAGTCAAAAGTGCGTGCCGTATTAGATATACCATCTTTTATAAGACACGTATTAGTAATTTCAGTTTATTTGTGCTTAATGCCTTTTATGACCCCACGAACGGCGCTGTGTATGGTTTCAGGAAACGGACACGCGTCTGAAAACAATCGACTCACTAATTGCACTAAAATTATCTTTTATTCTTTTCTCTGCTTATAAATTTTTTTTGCATTATGTTTAAAATCGACATAAAAACATAAAGTAAATGTATTTGTTCATAGTTCGAATAAAATATTAGAGACAAGACTCGACAAATTATTGAAGCCTTGATTATCACATAAAAAAGAGACACCTACGGGCCTACCCAAAAATATCTTAGACTAATCTACTTATACTATCTATACTACTACTATAAAAAAACTCGGGTCGCAGTGCCAGAACCTTGCCGACAATATGGTGTATTTGCTAATACAGGTATTGGCGCTTTATTACATGACCTTAAATTTGTTTCTTGACTAAATAAAAAAATATAATTCCTTGATACACCCTTTTAAACAATACATCTTAGTTGAATTATTTTCATCAATTCATCTGCACCAAATTAAATACATCCTGTATACGTAAACTAGTGTTTTCATAAAATTTTATTTTAGACGCACTTTTTAATTGCTACTGAAAAAATAAATTTCAATTTTGAAACGATTCAGAGAATGTTTCGGTATTTTTGGACCCAAAAACTTTTTTCAACCCGTAATGATTTGATAGGGTTCATTTTAAATACGCTTCATGTGATCTCATATATTATAGGATATGATTTTAGTCATATAAAGATAATTGTAGCTATAATAGTAATAGAGTTTATAAATGGTGATAAAAAAAGAAGATAAACTGATATTAACTACGGGACTTTAAACGTAGGTAGTTTTTACTCCACCAATTAAAAAACAAAGGTTTATTATCTTTTACAGCGCAATTTACGTGCAATTTAAAATTTATTTAGAATTTAACTAGATTTTAAATTGGAATAGTAGATAGTGAACGGTTTTGCAGAAAACTGATGACGAAACACGAATTTTCTAGTCTCATCGATTTTAAACATAGGTAGTTCGATAATACTTAATTGTAATTACTTTCAAAAATTGTTCATGCAATTCGCTGTCAAAATAGTTTTTTGCGCGACCCTCATACGATAATTATTAACTGCTGTTCATATTTTACTTTGCATTTAAATTATATTTCTAATAAAATCATACATCAATTTTTAATGTTATAGTTAATTAATTAATACACAATACTACACATAACTATTTAAACATATTTGCTTGCATTGAATTATTCTTCTGGTCTGTCTGGATGTGACCAGTTAAGATAGACAAGTCCCGACGTCTTTGCAGTAACGATAGAGAACACCGTAAAACTGATGCCTAACAATAAATACAAATTGTACAGCGATAGTAAAATGATCTATTTCGCACTAGTGCGTAAAGTAAAATAAAAGAAATGCAAAAAGTAGTCGTACCTACTACTATTTTCATAGTAAAAGTATGAAAATTAAAAGCAGCCGACAATTTGAAGTGAACTTGCTCAAAATTGAACTGTCAAGTTTTTTAAAAATTATGCAAAAAACAGCTATTTTATAGAAGGTACGTGCAAAAAATACTGAATATTGTTCGTTTTTAACATTCTTTGACACCGTCATAATATATGTCATCACTCACTACAAAAATTTGTGTAATAATATGTATGAACTGTTAAAAAACGTTGGAAGAAACTCTTTATAATTCTAATAAAAAATTGCAAAAAAATATGTAGTCAAAAAGTCTTTTGTACTTTTGTACGACTCTTTTAAGGCACGCAAAAAACTTACGAAACACTTTTAGAAAAAGTATTTCATGCGTATAGTACCTAATATTGAATTTCTAGTGTACGTCACTGGTTTTTTTTTTCATTATTTTTATATTCATTTTATCTGACACTCGAATTTTCCGCAAACAAATTTGTCAAAATACAAATTATTATCGTCTTATTTTTATGTTGAACTCAAAATTTTCAATTACATTATTTTAAGAGCTGAATTATTTAATACTGTAATAAAAAATGTCGGAATCTGAAAGTATTAAAAAGACATAAAACGTTATTTCAGTTATATTTTTTGTTTTTTTGTTTTATATTTAATATTCTAGTTTCTTTAAAATTAATTCATACTTTGATTGCTTTCATCTTAAACAGCTAATTTTATTATCTTACAGGTTTCTTTTGTGAAAGAACTTATTAATTAACAGTTTTTTAAAGCTTTATTCTGAAAAGTTTATTTCTCACAACTAAAGAAAGTGTTATTATAAATTCTGAAAAACTTTCATTTTTAATTAGATAAAACTTCGTGTCAAACCATCTGTAAGGCGCGAGACAGTCGATGAAAATTTTCAACGAATGATATTTTTTTCTAAAACTTCGCGCAGATAATCTTTCTCTACAATCGTTTAATAAAACTTCATAAAAAGTAATGAGTATTCTTTTTTTATCTCTGAACTTTCGACAAAAGTGAGATAATTATCCTGCCTATAAAAGTTCCCTTCCATAAAACGTTCGATTATGGACTCATTTTTACTGGCTTCTTATATTTTAAATGACGCTGCCAATCTGTTTGTTTTATTAGGTGCTGCTGAAGTACTAAATATAATAAAAATGTTATGTGATGTCCACTGGTTAGCTTGAAAGCATTCTCAGAAAATCTGAGTTGCCAATGACCGTAGATTCTGACCATATATATCAAAATAAGATGCTCCTTGTAAAACAAATGATCGATTGAAATGATGCTTTTTTTTAAACTGTCTATAAAACATGTAAGTATTTCATATATAGTTTGTGTGTACAATTTCTGTTTCAAAATACGCCAACAGATTAAAATTATGTTGAAAATTGATCTTTTGAAGCGAAGCTTTCTCAGCGTCGTTGCGCGCTCAGATACTGGGGAGTAAACCAAGAAAAAACGTCGGCGTCTTCTCCCTTCATTAGCGCGCGGCTACAATTTTAAAATGTGTAGAAGCTGTCGGACATTCCCCGACGTCTACTTTTTTCCCCTATATAGATCATTCGTAATACAATTGATCTATATAAAAAAACATATTCTAGTTGTGTTAGGACAATCTATATTTTACATGATAGAAAGTTTGACATTAGACTGCTCGGGTATATGTAAAAAACTCTATTTATATGATCACAATCTAAGATCAGTATATCCAATCAATATTTTTGACAATGCTTTCTGCAGTAAACCAGAAAGTTTATGTGTTCGGAAATTGACATTTTGCACATTTATGCATACTGACTCCTAACCAGACTTGACCTATTATTAATCCGAGGCGTGAAATGTCGGAGTTTTCAGGGTATATTTTTTCTAGTTGTTTAAATGTAAACAGTTACATGTAAAATTTAAGATACGACCAGTTTAGGCCTGATGGTACAGCGATATCTCGAAAGGTATCATAGTCGCTGTCGCATCAATCCTACAAAACACTTAAAGTTGGTGTTCTTAATTAAATTTTGAAGTACCTGGGAGACCGAGCTTTGCTCGGAGGTTCCTAATTAATATTTCTTCTTTTTAGTAAAATAATTTAACTTTTACTTAGTATAACTTATTCACTGTCAGTATTTTTTACGCAATTGTTCATTTGTAATTCCAAAGCTTACTTACAATATTACGTATTTTAAAACGTCAAAAAAAGTAATTTTTTCTTAAAAGATTAAATCTGTGTGAAAATTAATCTTTCCGGGAGTAGGATCTAGCTAGGTCGATTTTTTGTCGCCCAATACCCCTTTTCAGTGAATTTCATCCAAATCGTTTGAGTCGTTAGATACGCGAAATTTCTAATCAATATATAAATAAATATATAAATATATATAGACATATACATAGAATTGCTCGTTTAAATATGTAAAATACATGCGCTCCTCAAAAGATAAAATAATAATATATATTTAAAAAAACAGGACCAGCTGAAAGTTATTTCTGAATTATTGTAACACTAAACATTCAATTCTGCAGCGTCGAAGTTTGTGGCTGTATTTTAAGTAAGACGGAAGAAGAAGAAGAAGAAGAAATATATCCGTAATGTGGTTCGGCTGCCATAAATATCGTAGAAGAGAAAGCGAGATAGAGAGTAATTCAAGCATTGGCACTGGACCGTACCTACATTCAACAAACGTTTGCAACTCGTGTGAGTTGGTAAATACATGGTTCCTTCACCTGCTTGTATTTCTAAAGGACGTCCCATGCACGCATATTGAACTAACAATTATTGGTCATTGGTCAAAACTGTCTGACTGAAATCTCGCTCTAAAACCCCTAGTGCCCTGAATCGACTCGGATCGGTTGACTCGAAACGAGACGATAGGGTTCGTGGGATTGATGTGGTTCAGTCGGACTCGCCAACGACAGAGAATGATATTCCGACGATTTTCATTTTTCACTTTTCAAGTGGTCAGCTGCAGAACACGAAATTTGCCGATTCGGTGCTCAGTAGACGTTGACATGACGATCGTACCGTTCTGAGTTGACCGATCCAAGTCCATTTAGTGGGCGTGGTGCTTAATAGACATGAGTGATAATAATTAATCATATAGGTTATATTTAATTGCAAAAGCAAAACCTGTCCAAAACTTGTTTTGGAAAAACTAAAAAATTAACGTTAGTTAAAGATTTGGAACACGCCGGCCGAGAAAACCTACAGATTTGAATGAAACGTTATTTTTGATTTTTTAATATGCATAACCTTGATTTCCGAAAGAAATCGTTTATTTGCGTTTACTATATTTTATTAGACAAAATACTCAGTAAGCACACGTCTTATTTGTTGTCGGACCAGTCGAACAGAAAAGTGATTATTAAATCAATTACCAAAACAGGTTAATAATTGGTAATAAAATAGGCTTAAATTTAAAACAAGGCCAAAAAAACCTAATTATTGTCTCCAATTTGCCGGAAAACTTTATTTCTTAATCTATTAGTATTTTTTCTACATTTTTGTATCATAAATTAATGTAAATTCACTAATCGTTTATTCGTAACAAATAACCAATAATTTCTGATATTAAATTACCAAATTTTCGTGAAGTCTCCATTTTATTGTTGAAATAAAAATATCTAATTTATATACCATATTATCACATTACGAAAATATAGACCGTTCATACCAATGAGGTGTAGATATGGAGTGCTAGACAGAAAGAGATAGCGATAATTGAAGTAGCCATTTCGTTTTTGTTCAACAACATACAACAAGCGGATCAGAAAGGGACATACATATATCGTGTTTAATACTTTCTCTTTCCTGTCGTTTTTTATGCGCAGTACATTGGAACTGCATATCTACAACTCAATGATTATTACCTCTGAATGCCATAGCGGTGTTTTGTAGTATGTAATATGGTGTTGCAATTTGAGTTCATTGTTCATGGATCATCCTTTTGTATATAGCTTCCTTAATAAACTTTTTAGCAGAGTAATAAAAATCGTAATACTTTATTAAGTCCATTATTCGTGTTTTATTATCATTTTTAATATAAAAAACAAATTTCAAATCTCGTCTTTACAGTGTTTACACTTAGTGGGAGCGCTATATTGAATACATTTGAATATTAATCTAGTAAATATATTATACTAGCAGCCCGGTAGGGCTTTGCCCGCGTAGATTTAATTTTGTAATCGCAAAATTCCATTTAAACAAATTCTTAACTGCAGCGGGATCACACTCACATCGTTTGTTCAATCGATTTGCTCGCCCGCTCGAATTTATAATTATTAATACGTTATCACTTGCAATCATAATTAATTAATACGTTACCACTCGCCTCGCTCATTTGTTCGAATGAATCACAAAAATGTTAACAGTTAAAAGTGTCATGGTTTTTTTACAGTATCTACCAATGACCTGCAACGTAAAGTGCAAGTCTGGACTGTGCGAGCAAAATGACAGAAAGAGATAGCGATAATGGCTGTATCCATTTCTTATTTGTTTAATCACCTCTTTCCTATCGGTTTGAATGCGCAGTAGTACATTAGCACTCCATATCTGAAACTCTATGATATCTACATTCTACACGTACGTAACAAATGTGTCACTATGGCAACGAGGAATGCATCTTTACTTCATGACCTCTCTTTCCAACACCTTCTAATAGGTATTCTATGAATAACATATATAAACAGCACAATTTGTACCCAGACGAAGCCGGATCGTTCAGCTAATTACAGCCTATAATCTGGCCAGACAACGTATCCATTAAATTAAAAGAAACTCATGTAAATCGAATCAATGGTTCTGGAGTTGGGAGTATACAGACGGACAGACGTTGTATTTTCCTTTCTTTTTTGTACATGTCCATTGTCCAAAGACCTAAATTATGAAATTTCCAGATCCAAAGTTAATCGGAAGAGGTTTAGGTTTATGATAAGTGAGTCAGTCAGTTAGTGCTAAAAGTAGCGATATTTTAACGTCAATTACCAAAACATGTTAATAATTGGTAATAAAATAGGCTTAAATTTAAAACAAGGCCAAAAAAAACTAATTTTTGTGTCCAATTTGCCGAAAAACTTTATTTCTTAATCTATTAGTATTTTTTATACATTTTTGTATCATAAATTAATGTAAATTCACTAATCGTTTATTCATAACAAATAACCAATAATTTCTGATATTAAATTACAAAATTTTTAGGAAATTTTATGCTCTACAAGAATCCGCGATGTAAAAAATTTTAGCTCATACGGTTCAAAAGTTATGATACTTTTAATGAAAAAAGATTTTTTTACGTGTTATTTAAATGGTAAACTTTGACTGCCCACCGCCACCTTTTAAAATTTTTTTCTCGGCAAATAGGTTCATTTTAGCCTATAAATTCGATAGGTTAGTTTTTTTGGCTCACCCTAATATATATATATATATATATATATATAAACATTTTTAAAAATGGTGCCAAAGTGTTTAGGAGGTTATAAAACGTCGAGAAATTTTGGTCCGACCTCTACGTCCCACCATCCGACCGATGCCAATAGTGTATGTTGCCATATGGCAAATACACTAATAAAGTGTGGGATTTTAAGTGGTTGAGAGAGCCTTAATAGATAGAGAAAATTACAAGTGTGAAGGTAAAAAAGATTTTAAGTTAGAAGATAGTCAAAAGTAGCTCGGAATGGTTCGTGTAAATATATCTACAGTCGGTATTTGCCAAACTTGGTTGACAAAGTGTCATGTGTCTTTATAAGGAGACATGAATTGTTATATGTATTATTGTAGCTTCGCTTTGAAATAATATTATGTCAAAGAACTCAAGAAATCAGCTCCTAGTGACGTTTTATAAAAAGTTGGTACTTAGGTGGTATGTATTTAAGAAAATTGTATTTCATTGTTTTGTAATAGTACTATAAGTTATGTTTTTGGAAGTACTGAATGAAAAAATATTATTCTATTCTTAAAGACCAACTATTTTGTGTAAAATAAACTTCTTAATTATTCATTTATCTTCTACAATATATAAAATTTTTGTTGTCAGGTGTAATATATAGGTAGCAGATTACTTGAGAAATAGATTGTTTAACATGCAAAGGGAACTTTTAGTAAACTAATAGATATTATATGAATGCAATTAAATTGAAACAATGAATAGCAATATTGTTGTGAGCGTATCCAGCAGTCTCGATTCCCAACAGTGAACCCATTGGTGGATATATTATGCGGTACGGTTAGAAACCCACCGTAAAAATCCATTATTCGAATTGCCTGTCAATATCGTAATGGCTGCCGTGTTTCTTAACAAGATCACAGATCCCCATATAATAGAATGGCAGCCAGTTACTGACTGAACGGCGTGTTACAATGTCAAATAATGTTCATAAAATTCATTGTTATGAGTTAAACATTCGATGGCGTATTCAAATAAATGATATACTTATGTATACATCGTAGCTTTTTCCATCTTTGAAAACCTCTATTAACTGCTATTTTCCATAGATAAACTTCCGTTCTCACTTATAGTTATGAAATAAAATTAAATTTAGGGTAGAGCGGGGTTAAAAGGTCACTTTTTGAAATAAACTCTCATAAGTAGGCATTAAGATGACATATGGGCTTAATGTTAAGTTTAACATAATCAACGACTAATGAGTATTTTGAAATATTTGGCAAAATGTATAGAAAAATATTTGTCACTTTTGATTGCTCAATTGTTTTTTCTTTTCTTTTTAGTGTATTTGCCATATGGCAACATACACTATTGGCATCGGTCGGATAGCGGGACCTAGGGGTCGGACCAAAATTTCTCGACGTTTCATAACCTCCTAAACACTTTGGCACCATTTTTAAAAATGTTTATATATATATGTATGTATATATATATATATATATATATATATATATACATATATATATAAACATTTATATTTATATATATACGTATATATATATATATATATATATATATATATATATATATATATATATATATATATATATATATATATATATATATATATGTGTGCGGGCAATAACTTTCGAAGGAGTTAATTGATTTCAACTAAATTTGGCCCACGTGTTGAAATCCATCACCGCAAGAAGCCTATTTAAAATGGGCCTAATCGGGCCATTTTAAGGGTAGTTTTTAGGGGTTGAAAATTGTTTTTGTGCCCCAAAACACCGAAAAAATTCTCCGAATCGTTTCAAAATTGAAATTTTACCCTCTGGTAGTAACTAAAAAGTGTCCCTAAAATTTTAATAAAATCGGCCCGACAGGACCGGATTTACAAATTTTGTGAAAACACTAGTTTGCAAATAGTGAATTATTTACTGAAAGGTGTATATAATTTGGTATAGAGGTTCAATTGATAATATTATTTCAATTAAGAAAAAAAATGTTATTTTAAGGGGTGTATTAAGGAGTCAATTTTTTATTGTGCCCAAAAACCAACTTAAGTTCGCATAATAAAGTCACACTGCCTGTATTAGCAAATACACTATATTGTCGGCAGGGTTTTGGCACTGCGACCCGGTTTTTTTTTTGTTTTGTTTTCTTCGTCATAACCTACATAAAAATAGTACGAATTTCTCCTTCAACTGAAGTCGTAGCTCCATCAATAACAAAGTTAGCAATGTTGCAGTTTTAACTTCGGACATCCCTGTATAATATTTGCAGAGAAATAGACTTGGGACCGATGGCGTATGCAGATTTAGCAATTTTAAAACGGATTGAAATGAAAATGTCGCAATAATTTCCAACAGGGCACAGTCACATATTATTTTCTTTTTCTTTTTTGCAGCTTCATTAACATCATTTTACTGAGAAAGCGGACAATCAGTCGCGAAACTCATACCATATTAGTGTGTAGAAAAGTTCACTTAAGATTAATTGCACCCTGTGCATCTTCTTCTATAAATAATCTATAGTCTTTATATCAACATTAAAGAGGTATAATTCTGCTAATTTTACAGAACAGCATTCGAGATTTGGTAGTAAAAAAAATGTTAAAATTAAATAGATACGGGTAGTTTTGTTGAAGTATTAAATGCGGTGATATAATGAAATTAACTTCGATGATGATTTTAATTATCTTTTTAAACATTTCGTTCGTTGATTAAACGCCCTAATTTACATCAAAGCCCATTATTTCAAATATGCATTAAGGTAATATGGCATGATTACGGTTCAAAATTCGTGTTGGCGTACGCACATCAAACGTATGCACTGAACAGTGTATTGATAACATAACATTTTTTTTTACAAAAAAAAAAAATCTATTTGTGTGCAATTAATTGAAAATTTTGTTCTAAATTTATATCCGTATAAAAATATTAGTATTATAATCATAATATAGCGAGTGTTTTTTTCAAAACTTTGAATGGATTTTTTTGTTGATACACCGGTTGAATCAAAAAAAGTTTTAGGCAAAAGTTGTTGGATTTTGAGGGGGAAATAATTTACACGTAATACCAACCCCCTCCTTCCACCCCTCGGCAGGGGGAGGGGGTAACTTTTGTTTTTTAAATGAAAACTCCCGATTTTTATAATTACATTTTTTTTTGTGTAAAAATGAACAATTTAAAATTTAATTTAATTTAATTTAATCATAAAAATCGGGGGTTTATATTTAAAAAACAAAAGTTACCCCCTCCCCCTGCCGAGGGGTGGGGGGAGTGAGTTGGTATTACGTGTAAATTATTTCCCGCTCAAAACCCATCAACTTTTGCCTAAAACTTTTTTTGATTCAACCGGTGTATCAACAAAAAAATCCATTCAAAGTTTTGAAAAAAACACCCGGTATACAATTATACAATATATATCTATATCTTCATTTGTGTACACAGTAGTGTATCCGCCAAGTCGACGACTGCCTGGTCTTAAAACGACTCGGCGTATTTTCAGTATAGAATGGAGTTGGCAAGCTTATGTAACGTACCAAATTTTAATTTTATAGCCGTACTACTTTAGATTTTGATTGATTTTATCACTCACTCACTTAGACATAATCATCAAAACCTTTAGAATATTTTCCATAGTCGTAAAAAGCTGAAATGTGGTATGTAAACTGGGTACAAGTAACGAGAAAATAAAAAATCTGTAACTTTGCTTCTCTCACCCCTCAAAAAAGGGGCCGTGTATATAAAAAAGGTGTGTGATGCGGCACATACGACCGAAAATTTTTATTATAGATTACAATACTTTGTAGGTATTTATTAGTGTATTTGCCATATGGCAACATACACTATTGGCGTCGGTCGGATGGCGGGACCTAGGGGTCGGACCAAAATTTCTCGACGTTTCATAACCTCCTAAACACTTTGGCACCATTTTTAAAAATGTTTATATATATACGTATATATATATATATATATATATATATATATATACATATATATATATATGTATATATATATATATATATATATATATATATTTGTGTACGCGCGATAACTTTCGAAAGAGTTAATTGATTTCAACGAAATTTGGGCCACGTGTTGAAATCCATCACCGCAAGAAGCCTATTTAAAATGGGCCTAATCGGGCTATTTTAAGGGTAGTTTTTAGGGGTTGAAAACTGTTTTTGGGCCTCAAAATACCGAAAAAATTCTCCGAATCGTTTCAAAATTGAAATTTAAACCTTTGGTAGTGACTGAAAAATGTCCCCACAATTTTAATAAAATCGGCCCGACAGGACCGGATTTACAAATTTTATGAAAACACTAGTTTGCAGATAGTGACTTATTTATTGAAGGGTGTATTTAATTCGGTGTAGACGTTAGATTGATAATAATATTACAATTAAGAAAAAAATGTTATTTTAAGAGGTGTATTAAGGGGTTAAATTTTTTATTTTGCCCAAAAATAAACTTAATTTCACATAATAAAAGTATAAAACCACACGGCCCTATACAACCAAATACACTATATTGTCGGCAGGGTTTTGGTACTGCGACCCGGTTTTTTTTTTAATATTATGTTTTAAATAAAAAAATTGTAACAATGTCTACATTCATACCTAGGTCGTGGAAATCTTTTTTTTCAAATCAATTTTTTTTCTGTTAAAATGTTTCTAGCATACGACCGTTCATTTTAGTGAATCTCTGTGCGCGGAAAAAATGTGCTGATTCAGGTTTACTGTTGACGTTTTCATATCGTATAAGCTCAGCCATTTGAAACGAATACATTTTTTAAATTTTTGTTTGCAATTAAGAGAAAGAATAATATAAAAACGAAATATTTGGTGAACATTATTTGTTTGTGTATAAGGAATAATGTGCACTGTTCAAAATTATCAACGTTTAATTGGCGAAACGACCCCATTCAATAGGCAATAATAATTCATTGTTCTAAAATCGAGTACCTTTGAGTACTGTGGAATTTTAGATCTAAGTATGTTAGGTAACTATTGACTTTATTATATCAAACTTATATATAACAATGAGAAGTTGTTATAAATTCTATAACAGCAAGTGGAATTCTGTAATGGTTTATATATAATTACTACATAACCCAATATTACCTTAGCCCTTCTCTATTCATTTACGAATTTCATGCGCTGTTTTACAAAAGTAAATACACTGTATCAAGAAGTTTTGATATTATATAATAATCAATTTCTTAATCAGAACTTTATACAGGGTAACCCAAAAATAAGGATCAATTTTGGTGTGGATGAAAAGATACCTAATTTAGTTTATGACACCAAAGTGTCTATTAATTTAACTTTTTGCACAAAACTCAAGCTTCATATTATTATCAAAGCCACAAGTCAAAGTTGTTTTCTAATATTGAAGCTTAATTACAGTCAGGCCAAAACAAATATATAAAATTAAAAAAAAAAGTTTAATTTATCAATATTCCCAGATTCATGTTAGAGAATAGGGCGTGAGGCGAAGAGCATTTTAGGCCGGTCGCACACAGACGGACTCAAGGATTCAAAACTGACTTCTCAAGCATCAAATACATGACGAACTACAAATTTCCAGAGGAAATATTCCAGTAACATACAAACGAGTGCCTGATCATAGTCACGATCGCACTGAGCAGTCATGAAGTTGAACAGAGAACACATATAGTATATACACTGACTGCTCCGTGGTCTATTTGGGAAACTTAGGAAAATTACCCCCATTTTGGTTTCTGTTACTCATATACGTTTAATGATAACTTCTGACAGATCAGGCACAAAACAGGGAAACACTATAGAGTCGTTGACAGTGACCTTGAGGGAATCGTGTAAGCTTAATTTATGCATAGTTTTTACAAGGGCAGCTTTGACACTAGGAAACAAACTTGTAGCATTGACAAGATGCAGGAAATAATTTTTGTTTAAAAAGCTAAATTCGGGGACAATTTGCTGACACATATATTTTAAGTAGACAACAACACTAAATGGGATGTATTAGTTCAGTGAACTTTTTTTTTCAGCATTGGATTGCTTATTTTATGGTTGACTACCGAGCTGGGTAGAGTAGTGGTGACAGCACTAGACTCGCATTCGGGAGGTACCGGGTTCGAATCCCGGCGGGGGCAGATGTGGCTGGGACTTTTTCCAACTGCCTCTCGCCGAGAAACGGTAATTCCTGTATCGGCCATCTTGATTGAGGTTTTCCATGGTTTCCCTCAATTAATTCCAGATAAATATCGAGATGGTTCCTTATTTGAGGCCATGGCCGATTACCTATCAAATTCCTAGTTTAAAAAATTACCTACCTTATCCTAATTTCCTATAATTCCTTCATTCGCCCATTAAAATAACATAAATTGAAGTTGTAAAAAAGTAGAAAATAACGGGAAGTGGTAGATGAAAAAATAGTAATGGTGCGAATGGCGCCTGTTATGACATAAAGTCGAGAAACGGACGTTAAACGCATTATTATTATTATTATTATTTTATGGTTGACTATACTTAAATAGCCTTTAATTTTTGGGACATTCTATGTATAATTCAAACTAATTATAACTATATAGCTTAAATAATTGGTATAAAACGGAATAGTGGTACTGTTGGGTTTCGTCTTTTCGAAATATTCTCATCTTAGTACTTTCTCCAGGATGTCTTTCTCGTCTCGATAGCGACAATATCTCAACGATTTAATCTCCTGTCGAGAATTCTCGCCTCCGTAGCAACATTAGCCCGCTTTTTTATTTAGAATTTCAAAATATTCTGTTATATTTTTCGTTCCTGTTACTTTGTTATTAAATAATTGTTAAGTTTGGGACTTTGTACTTCTTAATGTACATATAAGGGCCTAGTTTCTAAGGCTTATTGAAGTCCAACGGGGACATATTTTTTGTTAAAATTTATTTTTAATAACATGAAAATTACATAGGTACTTGAAAAATGGTGACGTGAACAAACAAATAATACTATAGATTAATCCAAAAAACTGTCAAAATTCGCCCAAAAAATTGTAAAATTCTTCTTAAAATTTGTAAAAACTCATCAAAAAATGTCAACATTCACCCAAAAGATAGTCAAAATTCACTATGATAATGATAATCACTAATATTTACTAATTTTGACTATACGATAAGTGCTCATTGTAAATGAAAAACTTTTGAAAATATATGGTAATAATTCGATTTTTGTAAACTCGTGAGATTTGGGGACTTGAGTCCTATTAGTTCTTATGTAGATTCGCTCTTGTGTATACATATTGTACATAATAATTATTACATAACCTAATATTACCATAGTTTTCTATGCGTTTCCGAACCTCGTATATACTATTTAACCAGAAATAATATATTGTCTCTGTAGGCGTGCTGTATATCACGGCAGTAGTACTACTAATTCGTTATGTAAAAATGTTAATCCGTGGAAAGATTCGGTTAATATTTTTATAAAATCGGATACAAGAACTGACACAGTACAACCGAATGGATGGCTTGTAGGGATGAACTTATTGGTGACTTCCAAATTCCGGTGATTTTTAGCAGCGGCCAGTGAACACTGGTAAGACTATGCACGTGCACTGCAGAAAGGCTATGGACACAGCATAGAAAATCGTTGGGGTCATCGGTAGCTAGTTTGGAGTAATTGCAGTGAATACCTACTGAAATCCAATTATTAGTAACTAAGTCACCGGTAGTGAAATATCACTGATCATTTCCAGTGGCTTGTAAAGTGTCAGATGCTGTACTCCTAGACTGTGAAGAGATATATCGTAAGACAGATTTTTTCCTACTACTTTTTGTACTGAAAAATTTGGTTGTTTTTTTTTCTATGATTTTCTTCAATGTTTCCAGACAGCTCATATTTTTTTATGTATAGGCTTCAACGGTCGTAAACGCTATTTCAACTAATAATAATTGGTACATCTTCAGAAATATACAAAATAGAAAACAAACAAAATAAATGTTTATCTTGAACATTTTTTTTCTTTTTCTCTAATTATGGCTTTTTGTGTCAACACATTATATGAAGATCTTGTAGGGTAGGGTGCCCTGTAGTTTAAGGATCTAATTATAACAGCAGTATTCATAAAATGCTATATATTTCTAATGTTTCGGTTAATATGTAACCATCTTCGGAGAACTGTAACAAACAGGCGTTTTTTCATTTTTTTTTACTTAATTCATACATTTTCAACTTCAAAAGTAAATGAACAATCTTGACAATAATTTATGTACTAGTTTGATTTAACCAAAGAACGGGATCGCTACTGTCTACGTATAGGTAGAATAATTTTTAAACTAATATTATACAAAATTATTAACAAGTTAAACTCAGTAACAAATTGCACACTGAACAGACATGTCTTACTCATATTATACCAAATGTTATCATGTTTTTTAAATATTTGATTTATATAAAGATAATATATAATATGTATTATCTTTTTTTAATCTCAATACTCTGAGCTCAAGATCCTTAAATTCAGATAATTTCTTGTCTTGAATTCTTAGACAGGCGCTATTTAGTAGATTGAAACTTGTAAAGCCATTGTTGCCTCAGAGAATAATGAAAGTTGTCTGTTTCAAATAGAAAATGTTGGATTACTCATCGTTTCAACTCAATCAAAGACTCGAAGTGGCTTCATACAACCTATCTCTTGTTTCATTTATTCAAATTAGCAGTAAGAAGTTTTTAGGGTGAACGCTTAATAATATCATAGATCATTCGTTCTACGGAGAGAGTTAGTCTCACAGTTAAATGAGAAGCTATAGAGCGATTGTGTTAGCGGACATTAATAGAATATTAATTAAGACATAGTTGTGCAACCGAGCTGTCGTCAGCAATATACCGACGCCCGTACGTTCGAGAGATATATTATAATGTATTCCATCCTCTCACAAAACATACACTCGCATATATATGGTTCGATCATATACGCCAAGGTGTGTTGATTCAATGACTGACGTCATTACATTGATATATTTTGCTGTGATCAAGATTTATTAATATCATATCTAATTATGTCTAAAAAACCGCGCACATGTATCAAGCATAACCAACACAGCACGGAGTAGCCTGTGAAGATACACCAATGCTATTTAACGGAGTAATAATAATAATAATAATAATAATAAGTTTTATTACTCCAGTAAGACATGTAGTTACACGTATAGGAGAAGTCTAAGTGTATAACAAAATTAGTTTGTTTTTCATAAAAAATAAACAGTAATTTTAGTCAAATTTTTACCCGAGATATTTTTTTAAATCATAATTAGTTTCATTAAGTAATATTTCTTTTAATTTGTATTTTAGGTTAGCCTCTTTTTTTATACGTTCAGGTTATCTGTTATGTATTCGAATCATAGCGTTGCGGACACCTTTTTGGACTTTTGTAAGCAAAGATGCTACCGTTTTAAAATTGTTTTTGTTTCTAGTCGAGTAGTTATGTAAAAAATTATTCTCGATAAACAGAGGTGGGTTATTTTGTACGAAGAGTGCGCATTGTCAAATGAAAATGTAAACTGTAAGAATTTTTAAATTTTGGAATAACTTTCGACAGCTATCTCGAGGTGCCGCACTCGCTATTATTCGAATAAATTTTTTTTGTAGTATGAATACTTTTCTTGTCAGCGTGGAATTGCCCCAAAATATAATGCCAAACTGCAACGCATATTAGACCAACACCTGCAACCAGCGACTTGCAAACACAGTGGTTCCCAAAGTGTGCGCCGCGGCGCTCTGGTGCGCCTTAGTGAGTAAAGAGGGGCGCCGTAAGGCCCTCCTGTTTGCCAGTCTCCACAAACTAAACTTAGGTATTTGCGGCTACAAAATAAACAATTTTTCTTAAGTAATAAACGTATTCTTGTGTGTCAATATAAATATAAAAACTCAGCTTGATATAGTGTCATTTTACGCTATTTCGACTAGCTAGAGCGCCAAGACAAAATACTAAACCCGTAAGTGCGCCGTGAACTGAAAAATTTTGGGAACCCCTGTGCAAACAGCATCCAACAATAACTGTTAGTCGATCGCCTGTAATTTCTGTCTAGCCGTGCTGGACCGATCAAGTGTGCCAGTGATGTGTCGTTTTCATTAATTAGTTTGCATTATTAAAACTACCTAAAAACTGCAAAATGTCTACCGTACATCACGAAACCTGCACTAAAATTTGCTGTTTTGTTCAAGTTTGTGCTAGGTTATGCTGACCTAGTGTGCGATATCGTGCAGGTCGCAGATTTATGCTGTGCTGATCGTGTAGGTTGATGCTTTGACAAATGTGCGCGGTCTTTTAAGTTCAAATATTTTTTTTCGTTTTGTCATTGCTCTTGTAACAAAACAGATAAGATCCTATAAATAAAGAATATACTGACTTACGGCAGTAGGTTCCTTTTGAAAGGATTTTTCGAAATTCAACCCCTATGGTGGTTAAAAACGGGTGTAGATTTTTCTGAAGAAATACTCATATTTCACAAATCCTCAAAGTGAGAAGTATTGACAGGGAAGTTACAAAAATAGTCTTTTTTCGAAACTGCTTGGTTTATAAATATAATATTTGGTTTGAGGACTCTTGATTAAAATCGAAGAGATCGATGTTCATTAACAATTTATCGAAATCGTATCCCAAGCGGATAAAAATTATGATGATGTAAATCCCCATAAAGAATCTTCTGTAACTCTGAAATTGCTTAAGCTAAAAACGAGGAACTCGAACAAAATCTTTTTCTTAAAAATGAGTTTTATATATAAAAAACCCGGGTCGCAGTGCCAAAACCCTGCCGACAATATAGTGTATTTGCTTGTATAGGGCCGTGTGGTTTTATACTTTTATTATGTGAAATTAAGTTTGTTTTTGGGCAAAATAAAAAATTTAACCCCTTAATACACCCCTTAAAATAACATTTTTTTCTTAATTGTAATATTATTATCAATCTAACGTCTACACCAAATTAAATACACCCTTCAATAAATAAGTCACTATCTGCAAACTAGTGTTTTCATAAAATTTGTAAATCCGGTCCTGTCGGGCCGATTTTATTAAAATTATGGGGAAACTTTTTAATCACTACCAAAGGGTTAAATTTCAATTTTGAAACGATTCGGAGAATTTTTTCGGTATTTTGGGGCCCAAAAACAGTTTACAACCCCTAAAAACTACCCTTAAAATAGCCCGATTAGGCCCATTTTAAATAGGCTTCTTGCGGTGATGGATTTCAACATGTGGCCCGAATTTCGTTGAAATCAATTAACTCTTTCGAAAGTTATCGCGCGTACACATATATATATATATATATATATACGTATATAAATATATATATATATATATATATATATATATATATATATATATATATATATATATATATATATATATATATATACACATATATATATATATATAAACATTTTTAAAAATGGTGCCAAAGTGTTTAGGAGGTTATGAAACGTCGAGAAATTTTGGTCCGACCCCTAGGTCCCGCCATCCGACCGACGCCAATAGTGTATGTTGCCATATGGCAAATACACTAAAAAGCTTAACTAGGGCAAATATATATGATATAATGTTTGTAGTATCAATTTAAAAACATATGAATTGTTAGTGTATTTGTCATATATGGCATATACACTATTGGCGTCAGGCGGACGGCGGGACCTTTTAGTAGCAATTAAAAAATTCCCTTAAAATTAAAAAAAAATGCAGCCCGACAGGACCGGATTTACAAATTTTATCAAAACACTAGTTTGCCTCTACGATTTTACATATTGAAGGAGGTATTTAATTTGGTGCGAATGTTGTATTGATAACGGTATTTCAACTGAGAAAAAAAATATTATTTTAAGGGCTTCAATTTTTTATTTTGTTAGTCTAATACAGCCACAATACCTGTATTAGTATTTACAAAATATTGTCGGCGGAGTTTGGCACTGCAACCCGAGGTTTTGAGTATTTTATGTCACTAGCTTCGTATTTCATCAATGAGCACACAAATAATAAATGTACACACCTTGGTGTAAACCATCCTTAGATGGTTCCTGTCAACGCTTTGCCCTCTTCTATCTCTTCCAGTCTGAAGTTACGACTTCCTCTATTCGTAATAATTGCACAAAAGGACAGATCCGGCGAGCGACGTAGCAGCTAAATAATTAGCTAACTACCTTTATGACGAGGATATCAATGGTTCGTAGTACAATAATTGTATCGTATTTTTTTTTTTTGCATTTCAGTGCATTTGCCATATACACTATTGACGTCAGTCGGATGGCGGGACTTAGGATTCAGACCAAAATTTCTCGACGTTGCATATCATTCTAAGCATCTTGACACCTTTTTTGAAAATTCAGCTCGATTTGCATATTTTACTATAGATTTTTGTTATAATTCTTAGCATTAAAAAGTGCTGATATTATAAAAAACCCGGGTCGCAGTGCCAAAACCCTGCCGACAATATAGTGTATTTGCTTGTATAGGACCGTGTGGTTTTATAATTTTATTTAGTGAAATGAAGTTTGTTTTTGGGCAAAATAAAAAATTTAACCCCTTAACCCATTAACGCCGAAGAATCGTGTTTTTTTTTCTCATTTTCAAGCTAGATTCTTATCATCGAAAAAAAATCATTTGCAAATAAAAAATATCTTCCCTTGTACTTTCGAGTGTCCCCTTTCCGAATCCGGAGTCAAAATTGAGTTTTGTCCATTAGAAAAAAAAATATGGCCGTTTTTAAACAAAAAAAACCGAAAAAATCGAAGACATTTTTTTTTCAATATTTTTTTTCTCATTGAAGACGCGCAAGGACCCCCCCTTTTTCTTCAACCATGAGTGCACAAAATAGTTGTAGTTTAAGAATATATTTTTTTAATTTGTCGACATTGACATTTTCACCCCCAAAATGGCGCTTTTCATCCCTTCAGCAGGAAGACAATTTTCACTCTCGGTGCCCGACAAAAAAAATATTCAAATCTTAACGAAAATTGGTATCCTGGGGTTTTCAAGGTCGCTGATTACGATTCCGCCCTCAAAATTCGAAAATTCAAAATGGCGGATCCAATATGGCGAACCCAAATTCAAAAACTTATTTGAATCGGATGAAATGTGGCACTCGGGGGTTTTCGAGGTCGCTGATTACAAATCTGCCCTCAAAATTCGAAAATTCAAAATGGCGGTTCCAATATGGCGGACCCAAATTCAAAAACTTATTTGAATCGGATGAAATGTGGCACTCGGAGGTCTTCGAGGTCCTTGATAACGAATCTGGCATCATCATTTCAAAATTCAAAATGGCGGATGCAATATGGCGTCCAGTTATTATCTAACGTTTTTGGGGTGCTTGATTCGAGTGAGTCCCCTTGCCTCTCACTGTTTGGGGTGCTTGGTTATAAATGCGCCCTTTGCTTATCCCCGAAGCCTGATTACGTGTTTCGCTTTCATACAAGCACTACAGAAGTAAGCATTACAGTCCTTACAGTACGTATATGTTCTTATTGGATAATATTCAATGATGACCCGTATAAACAAAAACAAGATGAAATGTAAGATAATCGGAGATTTCTCAGCCTCTGCAACGTCAATTTTTATTCGACACATGAAAAATATAATATATGATCATAAAATGTGAATCAATTGAATGATTATTATTGACATTTATATAAAGTTGTCAATTCTTCAATAAACGTTAGATAATAACTGGACGTTAATGGGAAGGTGTCCGCCATATTGCATCCGCCATTTTGAATTTTGAAATGATGATGCCAGATTCGTTATCAAGGACCTCCGAGTGCCACATTTCATCCGATTCAAATAAGTTTTTGAATTTGGGTCCGCCATATTGGAACCGCCATTTTGAATTTTCGAATTTTGAGGGCAGATTTGTAATCAGCGACCTCGAAAACCCCCGAGTGCCACATTTCATCCGATTCAAATAAGTTTTTGAATTTGGGTTCGCCATATTGGATCCGCCATTTTGAATTTTCGAATTTTGAGGGCGGAATCGTAATCAGCGACCTTGAAAACCCCGGGATACCAATTTTCGTTAAGATTTGAATATTTTTTTTGTCGGGCACCGAGAGTGAAAATTGTCTTCCTGCTGAAGGGATGAAAAGCGCCATTTTGGGGGTGAAAATGTCAATGTCGACAAATTAAAAAAATATATTCTTAAACTACAACTATTTTGTGCACTCATGGTTGAAGAAAAAGGGGGGGTCCTCGCGCGTCTTCAATGAGAAAAAAAATATTGAAAAAAAAAGTCTTCGATTTTTTCGGTTTTTTTTGTTTAAAAACGGCCATATTTTTTTTTTCTAATGGACAAAACTCAATTTTGACTCCGGATTCGGAAAGGGGACACTCGAAAGTACAAGGGAACATATTTTTTATTTGCAAATGATTTTTTTTCGATGATAAGAATCTAGCTTGAAAATGAGAAAAAAAAACACGATTCTTCGGCGTTAATGGGTTAATACACCCCTTAAAATAACATTTTTTTTCTTAATTGTAATATTATTATCAATCTAACGTCTGCACCGAATTAAATACACCCTTCAATAAATAAGTCACTATCTGCGAATTAGTGTGTTCAAAAAATTTGTAAATCCGGTCCTGTAAAGACGATTTTATTAAAATTTTAGGAGCACTTTTTAATTGCCACTAACGAGTTAAATGTCAATTTTGAAACGATTCTGAGAATATTTTCGGTATTTTGAGGCCCAAAAACTTTTTTCAACCCCTAAAAACTACTCTTAAAATAGCCCGATTAGGTTCATTTTAAATAGGCTTTTTGCGGTGACGGATTTCAACACGTGGGCCAAGTTTCGTTAAAATCAATTAACTCTTTCGAAAGTTATTGCCCGTACACACACACACACACACATATATATATATATAGATATATATATATATATATATAAACATTTTTAAAAATAGTGCCAAATTATTTAGGAGGATATGAAACATCGAGAAATTTTGGTCCGACACCTAGGTCCCGCCATCCGACCGACGCCAATAGTGTATATTGCCATATGGCAAATACACTAATAATAAGTAGTCCAAGATCCCAGAGCGATTAGACACAACCAATTTTTAAAGAGATGAAACCTCAAGCTCTGAGTAGTGTCTCATGTACTTAGAACGTTTGCGTACTTACGGAGTTGAATCTGTGACAGACGTGCAGGTAGCGGGTGAGAAAGGTGAGTAAAAATTCACTTAAATTTGTATGGCTGATTTCACATATATGTATTCTGTATAATATCACTCATAAATAGTATTTAATATTTCCAGACACTTTCCGCTAACCACAATTTCGGACAGACGCTTCAAAGCTAAAAAAAATGAACTACTTATATTTAAATGCTTGATTTTTAAATATGTTATTTAGACAACTATTATAAAATTTAATAATAAAGCCTTCGTTCCCACGTAATTCTGCGTATAGCACATTCACAATCACAGTAAACTGAAATTGATTGTGAGTTCAAGAAGGGGAAATTAGTTCTCATAGATGTCTCACTCGTGTTGAAACGCATATGCTCTTGCGGTCATATTTACGGCTGACTATTTATTGCGTCTGGGGAGATGTTTGGCTCTTACAATTTGTCTGGCTGATGAAATATAATTTTATAATAGTTGTCTAAATAACATATTTAAAAATCAAGCATTTAAATATAAGTAATCTTCATTTTTTTTTTGAGCTTTAAGGCTGTCGGAACGCAATGAATTTAAGCCAAAAATAGAGCTTCGGCTGTCAACTGATTGTAGACTTATTCGTCAACATTCTGCAAAAATTATTTCTCTATAAGGAACATAAAGGACAAATCTAGGTCTCTAATGGACTACTTTTGTAATTTATGTACGATTTACTAGAAAAAATTTGGCATTAATTGTGCTAAAAATACACACGTTTTCAATGTCACACTATGACCTTTTTCGTACTTATTTCACAAAACTGTTCCATCACAAACCTAAAGTAACTCTTCCTTTTTCGGAAAAGTTTTTTAAATCTTAAAAATATTTCCAAAAATTAGAGTAATCAATTGACAGCGGCACCCTTGCAAAACATGTTTTTAGCCTCGTAGTTGGCACCAGCCAAAATTTGAAACGTGCGGATGATTTGAGCGAGACAGAGCTAAAAAAGGTCATACCCACAATATGTCTTTTGCCTACCTCACCCCTTACCGCTGGGTCTCAGCACAAATAAAATTCAGAGCGTTCCGACAGCCTTAAGGCGTCTTTCAGAAGTTATGGTCAACGGAAAGTGTCTGGCAATATGAAATACTATTTTAGAGTGATATTTTACAAAATATATATAAAAATCAGTCACACACATTTAAGTCAAGTGACACTTATTTTTACTTACCTTTCTCACCTGTTACCTGTACGTCTGTCAACAGATTCAACTCTGTAAGTACGCAGACGTTCAAAGTACATGAGACACTACTCAAAGCTTAAGGTTTCATCCATTTAAAAATAGGTTGTGTCTATAAGTCCTGTGTCAATATATAATTTTTAATCAGAAGTAGAGATGGGAAAAACGGGTCTTTTTAGTGATCTGCATCTTTGCATCTGAATCCCGTATATGAGCCGGCTCACTGAACCGGTTCAAAAAGAGTCGAGCTCTGAATATCTTACTGCAGTCTGCCACTGAGTTACCTAGTTCAGTCAATCATATCACGACCTGTATAGAATCAAGAATGCATAGCCAAACATGTGATGCATGAGTCATTTGAGCTGACAGATGCATCAAAGCTAGAACTGATACCTACGTAAGCTCAAAAAAAAGTGAGTCGGCTCTCACGGATCTTCTGTCGGAGTCGGCTGTTTGAACCGGTTCAGATCTGAGTTACCCAACTCTAATCAGAAGCCCAATAACCAAAATAGTTCTAGCTAGGGGAAAAAAGTAGTCACTTTTTGTGCTGCCCTCTTTGTAGTAATACCCTAAGCCAGCACCTAGCCTGTCTTAGTATAAATCCAGTACTACCTATGATTTTCGATTTCTGGTTTTGTTATTTCCCTAGTATCTATATTTATATTGATTGTCAATTTTAATTAAAATGCTGCATTTATGTTTTGTTTTTTACGAAAGAGTGTTAATATTCGACATAAACACAATAAGTAGGGGAGAACCACGTACCTTGAGACACTTTTTGTTTTTTGCATGTATAACAAGTTAGTTTTGGGAAAATCGATAATGCAATTAAACAGAACGAAACATATGTTTTTATTAAACGAAATCCATTACATAAACTTCAAAAAAAAGAAAAAAACAATATTCTGAATTAAAAAAGAAAAAGAAAAAACTGTCCTAAGGTACAACATATTGCACGTACTTTGGGGCAGGACGGTATTTACCTTAGGACAGTAACAACACAATACTATTTATAATAATTAAGCAGCACTATAAGCTGAAAAATCAACTTCAAACTCAAGCTGATTATTTTTTCGCTTCGTACTACTACTAGACTTCGGATTTAACATCTTTATTTAAATTTATTTTTATTTTTTCTATTTTGGAATTTATGCGGTTATTTTTTTTTTTTTGTTATTTCTGGCAAGTTGTTGCATTTCAATTACCTTTTTTTCTGGTGTATCCGTGAGGATACGACATCTTCCAGGTTTCCTTAAGGTACGAACTGACAGATGTCCCAAGGTACGTACCTAATGAATGTTACTAATCACTTACTATAAATTATAAAATTATAGATTAAGAAACTTCAGAATAAAGAAAATACTTGCTTCGTCTTGCATTTAACAATGTGAGTTATAAATATAAACAATAAATTGCTTACCTTTATAGAAATTGGTTTTGATGTCTGAGAATTAAAAATTACTTTGACAATTCAAAAATACAAATTTATCACTTGCACCTAAATTTCTTATTGTAGCTACACTCAAACTGAACTAAGTGATATCTACCTAAAAATGGTTCTATCACTGATTTTTCAGCTTAAAGCATGGTCAAGAATGGTTTAAAACTAGAACTGTCTCAAGGTACGTGGTTCTCCCCTATATTTTCTACAAAATAAAATACGGTACATTATTGAGTACCTACTTACTTTAGTAAAAACGAAAGAAACTGTTTTATCAGTTTTAAAGAAATTTAAAATAAAGAATTGTAAATATACTTACACATTAACCCAGGTCCAAAATAAAACTAAAATTAAAGTATCTGTGATCAAAATGTGTGACCACGAACTTTTACGATGTAACAAGTGTCTGAAAAAGAAAATAAAATTGCTTGGAAATTACTGTGTTCGACTTTTTCTTTTTGTGAGATTGCAATGGCGCTATAAATTATTAGATAAATTCCAAATGACTTGATTTTAAGTGGCATTCAGTATAGGCATTCAAAGGCGGTGTTAGTAAAGCGTTGTCACAGTTATAACACAGGACACAATAGAGAACATTTGCTATAATATTTTCTCGTAACACCATTTTCATTGTAATAAAAGTTATATAATACGTGTTAAGCAGGGATTTAATGTTCATTACGAATAATGTTGGTATTCTGTGTTACATAATAGCAGTATTCGAAACACGCAATTATAGTATAATACCTAGATACCAATGCAACGTGAATTATAGGTGGTACGACTATTTAACTGAATATCATAATACGCAAAAAATAATTTGGCGAAATTTGTGGTTATTGATTTGTAGATTTTATATGTTCGAAATAGTAATGAGACCAGTAAATAAACAAGAATTCAGTTGTTAAATAAAGTATATTTTAATTCAGCAATACAATCGATGTGAACACTATCCTGTCTCAATAAAGAATGCCCCAGCATCCGTTGATAATCTCCGCAATATCAGTATACGCAATGTACAGAACATAAAGCATTACAGAGTTCATAGAACACACTGAATAAGATCCGTTTAAATACTGCAGGTTAAACATTTTCTTACATATATTTCGTTGGAATTAATTTTGCAGCTTCGGAGCAAACGTTATGAATGTATTTGGTAATCTGTTTTAAAAGCGATTTTATAACTTTTTACGCATTATGAAATACAGTTCAACAATAATTTCATTCGAGCAATAATCAAATATAATGCCTCAGCCACACACTCGACGAGTGGCATGGGAAGTAGCGAGGAAAGGAGGCAGAGACGTTGTGTGGCCGCATTACTTGTCATGCCGCACGTCATGCTCCTCGTCATGCCCAGTGCTCCCTCGATTGTCGGTTTTTTGTGCGCGCGTCAAAGGACCGGCAATAAGAGCACGAGTAAGCCGACCACATACTCCCGCGCCAAGCGGTCTAAGTGTAAAGGCATAGTGCGCACGCTGCCACAGTGTCGACCTCCATTTCCGAGAGGCGAAAGCCGAGTGCGGAGCGTCGCGAGTACAGCAGTGTCTGGCCGCTTAGGGCAACATCGCGACAGCGCGATGAGCAGAGCGAGGAGCAGTGCGAGGAGCATAGTCTGGCAGTAGGGTTATAATAATAGTGGATTTTTTTTATTACAGGTTTTATTGGCCTTTGTTGTATAAAACAGTTAGCCACGACAAAATTTTTAATTATTATGTATCCATTAACATAGTGGATTTAGTTTGCCGAAAAATTGATCACTTGCAAACGTGGTTATAAGCTTTTAGCGTGTAAATTATACTAAGTTTTTTTAGGCGTAATATTACATATAAATTATTGTAAATAATAAATATTATAGAGATCGAGTAGTCATTTCAAAATGTAGGTATTGAATCTTGCATTTCTGCTGACATTCCACTGCGGCCGGGGTATATTACCCCAAAATATTTTGAAAAAAAAATCAGATGTCCTCATGTTTTGATCTGTCAAAAAAATTAGGTAGCTGGGACGCATACTTTGGTTAATTTTTACAAGTGAAACTATTTATCATAATTAATATATCAAAAGTCAATATTTTTGAAGCTACTATTCGTTACATAATATGGTTTTACATGTGAAAATTAACAATTAGCATGAACGTCTGCTATCTAATTTTTTTTATATATTTCCATAGCAAATGAGCAGCTGATTTTTTTATTTTCCACATATTTTGGGTCGTAGGGGACTGTCAAAACCAATTTTCATTATTCAGCAGGTATACAAGTTTCTATACCTAAATTTTCACGAGTTTCGAAATGTCTACTTGACATATGTTGCTATTAATAAGTATTTCAAGTGTCTGTTCAAAAAAACTATCAGTTTCAAAGAATCTTGAAGGAACTTTACCTTGTTTCCATGAAATTATGATCATTAAGTAGTTCAGTGTATATTTATTGATTGTACCTAATTTAACCCTTCGTCGGGCGCCCCTTCTTAGATCGGGCACGGTGTATCTGACAGGCTCAGTTAAAAAAAATAGCTATATAATTTTTTAAATTAATATTAAGGAAAAAGTGGAGCAATGCTGTCTTCACTAGGATGTCTAGAAAGTAATTGTGCACAATAATACTGGAAAAAAAGTTTTTATTATTTAAATAATTAAAAAAGCAAAAAGACAAACGTTTTCATTTTTCATGAAATTGTTTTTTTAAACTATAAAACTATTATTATGAAAAATATAAAAAGGGGAAAAACAAATGAAGTATGGTTCTTAGAACCTGTAAAGTAATATTTAACAGGAATCTTCGGATTCGGGTTGGATTATTTTAGGGAACTGAGCCTGTGAAAAACAGGGTTCACACAGTATGTTTGCATGTGATAAACACATACCGTCGTTACAATTTCGGCAATAGTAGTTCGACCACCTCCTTTTTCCCGCTTTTAAACTACAGGCAGTACATTTTTTAACAAAAAAAAGTTCATAACCCATTTTTAAATATGTCAATTTATTTACTTTCATAAAAAAAATTGATTATACAGACCTTCGAAATCGGGACGAATTCGGGCGCAGTGTATCTATTACGCCAAAACTACCCCCTCTGCTTCCTAGAGGCGCGGTGAGCAATCTAAACACAAGTGTCATGTAGACCACCAAAAGTTTAGAAGCTACTGTCGAAATGGGGATTTGATGATGAAAGGGGAAAAATAGACACACGGAAATATTTTTGCTGTGCCTGTGAGATCACCCGCGCCCGACGAAGGGTTAAATACGATATATATATAGTATGGTATATCTTAAAACCTCTCATATTCACAAATTATTAGTGACTTTTTTTATAGAACGCATATTTTATGGTTAAAGATTAAGATTAATTTTAAATTTTAAGCAAATGAAATCATAAAAATAGATATACAACTTTCTGTTCATGAAAGCGAGCGTGGTTAATCCGATTAATAAAGGTGTTAATAAAAATTTGCTTAAAAATGATTTTTTTCTTCTAAAAAATATATTAGAAAAACAGTCGTAAATTTTTTTATAGTCTGTTTTTATTAAACGAAAGATTAATTAAAAAATCACTGCCTTGTATTTGTGTGTTGACAATTTTTCTAGTAAAAATACGAAGAGAAAGAAAAAATAGTTGACAAAGCCAAAAAGTACATCTTCGCCTCTGTATGAATACAAAAGTACATAATAATTATGTTTCTAATGCATGATGACTAATACTATTTTACGAATGTAACAATGTGTTAAAAACGAACATCAACGAGTTTTTACAGTTACAAGTCATAATATTAGGCACGGTGATAATATATAGTATGTTTTGCACGTATCCCCTGTAAAATAGCTTATTTTCATTTAATTAAAAAAATAACTGCTAAATTTTGAGGAAGTTTGCTTCTAAATTTTCAGTTTGAAGCTTAATTAAAAATTTGAATAATGTTAAACCAGTTGTAATAGAGAAAAAAAAAATTAACTTTATAAATTATAGTTTTTTATTTAAAAAAAGAAATACTACATTGATAATACATCCGCAAAATTTAAATTATTTTGTTGGTGATCAAAATCGTCTACGTATTCTTGTAACGCAATAGCATTAACTCTGATTTTTACAAGTATTGAGATTTATTAACAACATTGTAACTGAAAAACAATATATAGTTATTAACATTAAGTACCCTAACGTGAGATATGACAAATAAAGAGTAGAGATCACGTTTATAGTAACAAAGGTATTACTGACATGGCGGAGGTCTCACGTGAAGCTCCGTGGTA
The DNA here is from genome assembly GCA_034508555.1 of Venustoraphidia nigricollis. Classification (NCBI taxonomy): domain Eukaryota; kingdom Metazoa; phylum Arthropoda; class Insecta; order Raphidioptera; family Raphidiidae; genus Venustoraphidia; species Venustoraphidia nigricollis. The sequence continues at coordinate 333,992 of JAVRKA010000019.1, read as the reverse complement.
CCGTTAACACTCTAGACTGAATACATTGACCTATTATCACGTACAGCACATTCGCAGCCCCACTATATACCTACATAGCTACGTGCTTAGATGTTTTACTATACTGGCACGGTTAGCTATCTAGAAACGGTTACAGTGAGTTGCAGAAATGCAAATTTTATTTCAAAAATTAAGTTTTGAGAAAAATACTAAAACTATGATAATATTTCACTGTTATTCATAAGCACTTTCATTTCGTTTTCTACCGTACTAAACTTAAACATTAGATCTAATCTAAACTTAAACATTGCCAACGTATATGTTCCAAGCTATCCAAATTCGTATACGTGATTTACCGTCTTCGCAGTGTCAATGATGTTTCTACCTGCCTAACCGCATATTATGGATACATTTACCCTCTTCTGAACTATGGTATTTTGTGCTGGGGTAAATCTATTGATGTCGACAGAGCGTTCATAATGCAAAAAAAAAAAGTTAAGAATCATATTCCATCTCAAGCCAACTGATTCTTGTAAACCTATCTTTACCAGCCAGAGAATTTTGACAATATACGCAATATACGTGTTGAAAACTGTCTGTTTTCTGTTCAAAAATAAGGACTTATTTCACTGTCATTTACCGGGTCACAGTTACGACACACGGGGTCGTTTGTATCACCCGTTACTCGGCTGTGAAGCTATTTGGTAGTTTACCAGCCGAAATCGTTGGCATCAAAACTTATAAACTATTTAAAAAAAAGTCGCCAACGATCTAATTGAAATGTGCCCGTACTCTATTTGTGATTAAATTTTAACTTTGTTGTTCTATTAGACATTATAACGCATCCAAAATTATTATTATAATTCAATAATAAATCTCAGATATTTGGATTAATAATACAAAACAATCGTGTTATTGTTAATCTTGCCACGTAGCAAGATTAACAATAACACGATTGTTTTGTATTATTAATCCAAATACCTGAGATTTGTTGTTCTATATTCAATTGTTTGTAATATTATAACGATTTTAAATGACGCATTCATTGTTATTGTAACATTATTTGAATAAAGCATGTATTATTATTATAAACTTATACTTATTAATTATTTTATTTTATTGATCCTAAACTAGCAACTACAACGACAATTACAGTGAACTTTCATCTAAACAAGCAACTAAATTGATACGAAAACTTATTCCAAAACTTTAATTAGAATGAATATTTCCGTCACATTAATAATTCCGTATATTATATTTATAAATAATATAATCCAGTAGCAACGAAAAAAATGAGCCGTCATGGTACGCCTGGGAGATGTAAAACAATACGCAGATATTCATGAATAAAATGCAACACTACGCATATGTAATGTAACGAGTGTATTCAGATTTTCACGAGTTAAATGTCCACACACTAGCACACACATAAAGTAGCGAGTCGGAAAGAACCGACGAGACGCGAGGCTGGCCGAATGGGACGTCGCAACGTGCAATCTAAACATTTTCATTCTCATCTAAACGCGTCATTTGATGTTTCACATGAATAACTCAAAAATGCATTCCATCAAGCAATAATGTGGGTAATGGCCGCAAAAAGCTCAACGTATTTGATAAGAGAAAAACTTATACGATTTGTTAATCGTAATGGTGGTAGTATTGCTAAAACTTTTATTTAAAAACGATGGGAAAAGAATTCTACACATACATAAGAGAATGTTGAAGGACTAGACCGATTAGTTTACAGGAAATCTTTGAGGTTGCGTGGCTGATAGTGACGACAGAAAATCTTTTAGCTCCAAGGGGGAGTCTCGTTATTTTATATTTAATAATCATTTTAATTCTTCAAAACAGTGTTTCTAAGACACAGTGTATACAAAGAAAGACAGAGATAACTATGTGTAAGTGCATCATAAGACACATCCAAATACAGTAAAACTTCTACCTGCCGTTCTCGCATCTCTAGTACTTCATTTTTTATATAAAAAAGTAATAGTAAAGAATGTGTTTCGCATTTGGTGTTTCTTTACCTTTTGTAAATCCATTAGTCAGTTTTCACAGTTATAATCAATATTTCGTTCTTGATTTATATTGTATGTGATTCAATCTACGATGTTTTTTAAGATTTTGAATAGGATTATCATCTATCTTACTACTCCAGTTTATCGCAATCGCTGAATTTTTGTTGGTTTGATCATTAAATTCAGATTGTTGATCTCCACTGACGAAAGGAAGTGCCGCCATTTTTATAAAGAGGGGTAAAACCCTTTTTTTAAAAATAACTTGCGAACCGTTTGTGCTACATCGGGTTTCAACCTGTCATTTTATCGGGATCGAAGTCCTTTATATTTTTGGTTTCTTGTGTTTTTTTTTTTTTTTTTTTTGTAAAATAAATACTCTTCATTAGATCCCGATGACGTATTTTTTGTTTTGGTTTTTCTATTTTTATTTGCAGTTTTTTGAAAAAGTAAAATGATAAAATATTAATGGACAATCTGCGGACTACAAACATTCAGTTCTCAGGTTGATGAACAAGTTAATATGACTTTAAGTTTATCAATTTTTCTTTGAAAATAACAATAAATTTAAAATATGAATTGTTATTAAGGTGGAATCCCACTGGTGTACATATACAATATTTAAGAAATGCACAAAATATAATTATATGCATTGTAGACCAATACAAATAAATAATATTGTGAAACTGTTCCCAAGAATGGTTTTATCATTATCATGATACTTGTGAGAAAACTTAGTCAGTTCTGTCTAAAAAATAGATAGTTGACTTTCAAAGTAAGTATATAAGTAGACTGTAAAAAATAAAACAAACATATTTCTAATTAGAAAACGTCGCCATAAACACAACAGCGTTTATTTTATTTCAATGCGCTAAATTTTTACGGAATTACAATTTTCTACACTTGAATACCTGTTGCGTCATAAGTTCGTAACACGTTTGCCGCAAACATTATATTATACTCTATATAACCCGACCTGCTGTTCTCACACGGCCAGAATGAGATAAATTATATATGAAATACAAGGTTTGTACTAGTAAGTCGTGATGTTTGGTGCAAATGACGCTAGCATCTTGACAGAATTTTTTTCTTATTGAACCAACTTTGAAAAATATGTATTGTAATGCGTTTTAAGTGCTAGACAAAGAAAAACAATGTATTAAGTTTGTCTGAGCTCGTTCCAACGTTTTATAAAAATTACGAGAAAAGACCAGCAGCAAAGGTTTGTAGCAGTTCACACAAATATTTACCAAGTACACCAATGGTGGGACTCCGGTTTTAGGCATAGTTACCCCGCCAATTAGGAGCTTTAAATTTTTTTCAACTTTCAAAGCGCAACATTGCTGTTTCTCTGTATAAAATGTAGATACGTGGTTCGTAGGATACGTGTCTAGTTATATAACAGTTATATTAATGTGTGCTGTCTCAGTGACTGGTAGTGTTATTGTCACTAATGAGCCCTGTGTTTAACTGCGACTGGCTGTCTCTAACAGTGTCTCACTGCATTTAACTGGATGACATCAGGACTCAGGCCTCTTAAAACAGCCAATAATAACGGACTGAAATTTTACTTTCTTAAGCCAGTCTTTCAGTACCGACATTATAAACTATAATGATGAAACGGAAGTATTATAACGGAAACGGGGATTTGGAATTTTATCTAATGGTAGAAGGTGCGACAACAAATGCGGAAGCAAAAGTACAACGATTATTAGAAAAAAACTGTTAAGTGCGAGTCGAACTCGCGAGAAGAGAGTTCCGTAATATTCCGTTTTCCGTGAATACTTTAAGACTTAGGATTTTCGTTTAAGTTTTCTTGTGAACTATGGGTGAGACCCGACATTCCTTATTTTTTTCAAAATTGTGGGCTCAGTAGTTTCGGAGATAAGGAGGGGAATGATCAATTTTCATCTATTTTCTTAAATAACTTTAAAACTATTCATTTTAATATTATAAAAAATATATATTTGAAACCCTTACTACAAGTCCTTTTGTTTGATATGTCTCGCGGTGTAGTTTGCAAAACTTTTTTTTAGTTTTCAAATATACCCCCCAAAAATGACCCCCATGTTCAAAATTCATTTATTTACGTTACACGTTCGTTATATGGTCACCGACTTACATATGTGTACCAAATTTCAGCTCAATCGGTCCGGTAATTCGGCGCAAATTGGCTTTGACAGTGGGACGGACAGACACACGAGTGATCCTATAAGGGTTCCGTTTTTTCCTTTTGAGGTACGGAACTCTAATAGTGGTTATTGGTTTTTTAGAATAAAAGTACACAACCGCAAATAAGTTGTTCTTTTATTTTTGAGAAAATCTGACGTTAATAATCAAAATTTTATAAAAGCAAGTTATATTTAAGAAATATTCAGTAGCGTTTTATTTTGTTTCTGTAATAATAATAAATTGTCTTAATTTCATAGAGACACTGAAAAAGTGTGTTAAGCAATTGATAAAAACAATTAGAGAATAAAATTTAGACACATTTTAAAAGTTTGTTAAAATCATTCAGGTCTTGCTAATTCTCTTATATTTTTTGATATGGTAAATTTTTATTAAATTTTTTTATGTAAAACATCAATGGTGCGCTTGGATTGGATTAAAAACATTTAGATTGCAGGACGCCTTGTCTGTGGTAAGACGCGACGTCCCGTTCGGGTAGCTTCCCGTGTATTCCGCTCTTTACAGTCTATACTGAGCGCTTCTCTCTCTACTAGACTCGCTACTTTAAGATGTGTTAGTGTCAAGCATTGTTCTCTATGGTTAGGATTGAATATAGTATGCTAAAGTAACAATTTCTTCTTATGCGTTTCGTAAACACGCCTACATCATTTAAAGCAGTGGTTCCCAAACTCTTTCGGCCCACGGACCCCTTTTCATAGTCAAAAATTTGCCCACGACCCCCTTTCATAAATGCATAATAGAAAAACTAAAAATTTAACTTTGATGTCTTGAATGATAAATGGTGACGTAAAAATAAAATATATTTTTGAAGAAGTGTTTATTGAAATTATAACTTTTGTTTTAAAATACAAAAAAATTAATGACTTGGATGAACCTGATAGGATGTTATGAGTGTATTTATGTCCAGCTCAATGTTTGTGAGTAGCAACTGCAAATTTTTTATATTAAACCTTGCGCCGACCTCCTGACGTTGTTCTGGGACTCTAAAATCGATTTTAATTTTCCAAGGACCCCCAGAATGATCCCAGAGACCCCTTGGGCTCAGTAGGAACCACTTTGGGAACCACTGATTTAAAGCACAAGATTGCTAGTTCGATCCCATATAACGCGAACGTCTTGAGGAAAATCTACAGCACACAAACGAGTTTTCATATCTCAAAAAAAATGACTAGATCTATATTTAAAATATCAAAATCTGAGTCTTGCAAGCAGTATTTTATTTATCACAATATTCTGACTTTATATTCGGTCAATCCGGTCCTGTGAGGTAACTGGAATATCTGATATCTACGTATTAACGATGCAGGATAGCCGGCGGGGTTGTTTTGTTTTAAAAAGTAAGAAAAGTGTAAAAATGGAATGCTCCATGTACAGCACATTATGACGAGCTACAGGAGACATGTACCGTTGCGATTACCGTCTACGGAACCTGAATACTAGATAAGGTTTGAATGACGTCACCGAAGCCCTTAGACATGTTGTGTTTCGAAATTTCATGTTGACAATAAACCGTTAGGAGATGATTCTGTTATACAGACATACAGTTTTATTATGTTTTCAAGTAAAAATAGGGCAAAAATTGTCATCTAAAAAGTAAACATTTTCTTTGAAAACAGTTTCCATACTATTTTGTTCCGAAGAGATACAACATTCCGTTATCAAAGATTAACAGAATCCATTTTTTTAAATGTTTTAATTTAAATCAAGATTGATGAATTTTGAATGATTAGTGAACTTCGTAAAAAAAATATTTTTCAGTAGCTATAGCTATATTTAAAAAAAATTGCAACCAATATCAATAGCTCATATTTTTTATTATTGTCGTCCGTCATATCAGCTATCAGTAAAAGATCCCACACATAAGTTCCAGACCCAGGCAAACAGTACCGTAGACCGTACAGGGTATGTTACGAGGGAAATTAGGAGACATATGAAGACACACAATGCAACTGACCCCAAGACTTTGTCTAAACATGATAAATAAACCAGGATTTTCGATGACTGACTGATCAGTTGTAACATTTCCACAAATGAGGCCAAACTTTCAAGAGGCTAAAAAGCATCGAAAAATTCTGATCCGATCGACGCCATGTAGCAAATACAAATAAAAATATCTAATTTACGATGGTGAAAAAAGACATAAAATGATGCCGTTTTGATGATTATCGAACAAGATTATAAATAAATAACTGATTGGTACATGGAGCCTACAAGGCTGAATAGTTATAAATTATATATAGATCAAACTATCCAAACTACAAATGATACACGGATTATTAAATCTTATATCTCTGTTCACACTGATGAAGAGACTGTAAGGTGTATTATCTATGTAGGTTTAAAGCAATAAAAAAAGATTTTTTCTTTTATCTGTTATTATTTGTAATGATGAAAGTGAATGTTTATTGACCTTAGAAGGGGTATCCTTAATAATTATAAACGGCGAGGTATAATTTGTTGTACTTTACATTAATTATGATTTGCTTCCAATAGTATCGTACTCTTGTGGAATACGTTATCAAATCTATATTAATCATTTATGTTCTAACTTCGAGCGTATTATCGCCTCATTATAACAAGGATTTACTGATGTAGGTGTATCCATATTGTACCGTATAATTGTATAAACTATTCATAACATGACCAGGAAAGCTAGAGCAATTAGTACTAACTGTAGTACTTATCGACAACCGGTTACTGTTCGTGTGTGCACTATAGTAGAATTAAAATCGGAAGAAGCAAGAGCGTGGTTTCGTTTGAACAAAAAAAAAATCATGATCATTCAGACAAGTGGAAGGTTGATTTCGAGTTGCACCTGATACTGGAAAAAACATCTTTTTTCTCTGGTATAGATGCGAGATAAGTCAGGAAACTAATTATATCCGGTCGAAAATCCGTCCGCCGTCTTACGTAAAATTAGTTAAGCTTCAAAAACTGTCAATAAAAGCATTTTATTGACAGTTTTTGTAGCTTATTTATTGCGTTTAATGTCACAAAAGCACCAAAAGTATGGTTTAGTGTGTAAAATTAATTGGCGGCATTATTCCCGTCCATAACCAGTTTTCCTTCCCACTTTCTCAAAATTCCGGACAGAATTTCAGGCAAAAAAAATTGACTGTGGAACGCACCTCAAAGGTCCTCTTATTTCAATCCGGGACGCAATTGGGTATACTTACTGACAGTCGGACGCAACTGGTGTATTTTCAAGTGAAGTATTAACAACAGTCGCTAACTGAATAAAGTACGAGTAATAATATTGAGGTCAATTTCAGGTGGTAATAGACTCTTAACATTAAATTCTCTTAAATCATAAACTGGCCTCTTCCAAATTGAATACAACTGTATCTAAAATCAAATCGACAGTTTAACGCTTACACGTTGAAATGTGTTAAACATTAACAAAATGTGGTCAGAAAATTGATAACGATAATATTGTCATAAAATACAGTGTTTATTCCAACAAACTATACCTTGAAAAATATTTGTTACACTTTATTTGCATTTTATTTACTTTTTAATTTTATAAAAATCATAAATAATACACATTATATCATACAAAAAAAAATCTGAAAAACGGTTTACCCTGCAGACCATCCCTGGAACTTCCCGCTATTTTCGATCTATTGTGATGTGGTTTATTTACGTTGTTATTTTAAAAAAACAATCTCTTGGAAATATTTCGTAAATTATATCTTTTGAAAAAATCAATCGATTTTAATTATCTTTGCGGCATTTGACGCAGTTTTTTAAGCGCAAAAAAGCAATCTATAATAAAAAGTCGATCTGACAAAAATTCAGGAAGATCTTTTCTTTCTCGTCAACGATATCTCTCGAACGAACCAACCGATTGAGATGCTGTTTACGGAAATCGGTACAGTTTTTTTAAGCACAAAAAATAATCTATTACAAGAAAATTGATCTGCCGAAAATTTTTTAGAAGATATTTTTAAAAAACATTTTTTTCTCTGGAACAAATCAACGGATCGAGATGTAGTTTACGGCAATCGCCGCAGTCTTAAAAGTAAAAAAAATAATTTATTACAAAAAAATCAGTCCAACAAAAATTTGAGAAGATATTGTTAAAAAAAGTTTTTTTTAAAATTTTTTCTCCTACGATATCTTTCGAACAAATTAACCGATTTTAATGCGGTTTGCGTCAGTCAACGTTGTTTTATAAAGAATAGAACTGATTAGATTTTAGAATTAATCGATACAGTAGTATCAAAGATATTAATAAATTACAAAAAAATTGTTTTCCAAAAAGTGTTATTTTAAAGATTTTTCAAAATCTAATGAGCTGAATCAGTTCAAGTTCTCAGAAAGTCTAAGTTCATCATGGCCCCTTCCGGTGGCGTAAACCGCGTTTCGATCGGCCCATCCATTCAAAAGTTATGAGAAGTTTACATACACACACACAGACATACGGACATCATCGTGAAATTTTTCAGAATAGCTTCCTAGGATCTCAAAACGTCGAGATCTGACGAAAATTCGAATTTCGAAAATCAGGGTTAAACCAGTAACTTCCCAATTTTTGAAAATATTCAATTTTCTTAGCGGGAAGCTAAAAATGCATAGAAAGGATACTTCCCGTCACTAGAGCGAGCTCTGTGCCTCCTACTCTTTAATATTGTTTGTCTTTTAATTCTCCGATAGCTATACTACTGTTCTTAAATAGTATAGACTGAGTCATCATTATAGTATGGTTCACTAAATGGAGCGGCACAGCTTTAATAAATGGGCTGGTTATGCTTTACATGGTTTCGTTGCTTCACCGCTCCATTAAGCGAGCAGTAATATGACGAGTTACTCTATACAAATTACGAACCGTATTATAAATAGTAATAATACAATAATAGTTCAGGTATAAAAAATTATTGGCAATTATTTTTATTTATTTTTTTTTGACAGAGTCGTGTTCTGAATTAAAGCATATTTAAGTCGATTTTTTATACCAACAGTGATTCTTTTTACGCCGGAATTTTTTTTCTATTTTTATAGGTATTTTTCAATTCAATTTCAACACAAACCTTTCAATAATTTTTCATTGCAATGTCAGTAGTTTTTTGGTTACAATTAAAGAGAATATCTGGATTTGCCTACTTTCTACTCTTTGAAAATATTTACGTTGAACAATTATATATTTGATCTCCGTAATCTTTTTTTAACTTGAAGTTAAAAATGTATACTTAACGCCTTTTCATGATTTAAAATTAAAAGTTATATATAGACAGGTTATTGACTCCTTACAAATTGTAAACTTTTTTTAAATTGGGTTTAAAATACAGATTAAATCATGAAATATCAACTTTTTTCCCTTAATGTAGGTACTTATTACTTTTTGACGAAATCCAACTCTTTGTACTCTTTTCGGTAAACAAAGTTTTAACATTATATTAATATAATTTTCTCCCTATAGCTCACTTTTTATAATGAAGTATAAGATGTAATTATTTATGCTTTGCTATTCGTTTTCTCTTACATTCACAACTTGTGTTTGTTTTTGTTCTTTTTTCCATTAAATTTAATTCAGAACTATTTAAATTAAGTTTAATATACAGCAATTTTTTTCATATATTGTAGTAACAATATAAAAAAAATTCTTTAAGGAGCTTCAATTTCAGATACTTGCAGATTTTGTACATATAGCTTGTAAAAGTGAGATGATAATGTACATTGTACATTATGAACTTTGAAAGTTGGCTTGATTCTCCGTTTAAAATAAATTGTTATATTTGCAATACATACATATAACTAGTTGCTGCAATGTACATATTATTGAGAAGCTCTAAAAAGACGTTGTTTGTAACAAAGTTGAGAACATAAAACAGAGAAATTTCTAATTTTACGAAGTACAGAATTGTCAATGTATATTTTAAGTTGACATTATAATGGTACAAATAATTTTTGAAACAAATATCTACAATTTATAAAACTATCAAACCAGACTGAAACAACAGGGAACAAACTAAACTTTTAGAAAACATGAACGCCGGCGCATTGTCTCGGGTCGGTGTTATATCATGGGTGGGTTTTTGTTTATTCTTTTGTTTTCTAAAAGTGTCAACTGTTTTCTGCCGTGCCTTGCCTAGCAGAGTCGATTCAACACAATATTGTTGCCACTACGGACGTTTGGCAATAGAGGTTATAAGCGCCATCTGTAACATCACATTCCTTTTTTGTTACCATAGTTACTTATAGTTTCACTTGTAAAAATTACCCAAAGTATACATGTAGATTAATAAATCAGTTGTTTCAGACTATAAAATGCAGTAGGTAGTTATTTTATTTTCCAAATATTTACAAAACGAAAATTTTAAGAACAAAACATCCTACTAAAATTTGGTTTTAATTCGCTTAGTCGGAACCACACTGACAGAAAAACAGACAAACGTAAACGAAGAGACATGTTTTTTTTATTTAGCAAGCGGGGTAAATAGTGTTAAAAAGTGAGTCCAACTGTACTTATGAACGCGCGTTTGAAGTTATACTTCTTTGGCGTGATTAAAAACTTATTTTTAATATACATGCAAATAACTCTGAAATAAAATCTTCAAAAAGTTTTAAAATAATACTTACAAAAACCAACCTCCAATATTTGAAAACACTTTCAAAATATTTTCTAATTTTTTGCGCTGGATGACACTTACGACCACTATTGGTTGTAATCAAAGGTTATATTCGTTTAATATATTATATCTTGTCTATCTGTCGTTTAAGTCTGAGCCACTTACTGTCGAATTTTCGTTAGCGCTGCCAACTTCATATTGTCAAATTTTCGTTAGCTGTGCTCGCGCAACTTTTGTCAACTGCTAAAATTTTACTCTCAATGCATTAAGAGCAATACAACTTAAAAAAGTGTGAAATTATGTGAAAGGTAATTTTTACCTAAATTAATGTCATTCTCCACGTGTCGAGTTGGAATGGTGGAAGCGTACAGATTATGCTGTAGTAACACACTGCAACTTGCTTCACCGATAGCCATGGTAATTATTTATGATAATTTAGCAGAGTGTATCCGAATATCGCTTTATATCAATTGTCACGACACCACTGTTTTGCTCTAATTAATGTGGACAGTTATTACGTTGAGAGAGCTACATTCGTGGTACCAACATACACATTACACAACCAGTTGCAATCATTGCGCTAATAATTCACGTTACGTCATAGTACTTATTGCAACACTAATTATATTGGTCTCGTTGCACATATCTTGCAGTACAGCCAAACAAAACAGTAGGCAATATCTTCAAGAGGCGACACTAGAACGAGAATAAGTTTTGACAGAAAAATTGAACTATAAATATTTTGGAGGTCTATCGTTGATTTTTAGTTACATTCGAGTAAGTACGTAATCGAGCGTGTTTTCATTCTACGTTTCTCTCTCTCTAATGATGAATGCACTGTCAGAAAATTTCAGTTGATGGTGATCTGAAACTGTAACCACATTTTATATTCCTCCTAAGGGTTCGATTCCCGGCAGGGGTTTCCCTCAATTAATTCCAGATAAATATCGAGATGGTTCCTTATTTGAGGCCATGGCCGATTACTCAAACTCCTAGTTCAAAAATTACCTACCTTATCCTAATTTCCTATAATTCCTTCATTCGCCCATTGCTATTATATAAGTTGAAGTTTAAAAAAAATGTAGAAAATAATGAGAGGTGGTAAATGGAAAATAGTAATGGTGCGAATGGTGTCTGTTATGACGTTAAACGCATTATTATTTTATTGATAGATTTTTGGAATCCAGCTTATTAATTTTATTTTATTAAAAAAAAATAATATATTATTTTTTTGAATTAATTGTCGTACATTGTAAAATTATTCGTTTAAAACGAAAAAAACGAAATACATGATTTTCTTACAAAAAATAATTTCTATATACTATCTGTAAGTATCATAAAAAAATTTTGACTGTTCATTTACATTTTAAATTCTTAACAAAATAATAATTTGTAATTACATATATATTTTTTTAGACCTTTGATAATGCTAACATAGCGAAACGTCTTGTAAATAAAAAAAAAAAATAGTTTATAAACGAATAATTTTACAATGTACGACAATTAATTCAAAAAAATAATATATTATTTTTTTTGAATAAAATAAAATTAATAAGCTGGATTCCAAAAATCTATCAATTCGACACTTTCCAACAGCTGTAGTAAAATCAACAATAAATTATTATTTTATATTCCTCCACAAAAGAAACGTTGTAGAATCAATTTGACCATCCTTAAGTCTCGTTGGCACTTTCCAACTTGACTGTCAATACCTATAGTGAGCGCTTCCCTCTCTATATACTACACATTCTCTACTTTACGTCTGTGTAGGTGTGTCGCGTGTGTGTCCTACTGAATATCTGTGTATTAGAACAAAATGTTGGTTTATTTGTTTATTTTCTTACACTCTTTATAATATATTTCATCATCTACTTTTTGTATAGGGTATACTTTACATGGATAAACATTTTAACAGTTTAAAAATGAAGTTCCCTTTTGTTATTCTGTGTGTACAATTTGATAATGGCGACAACCACAATGATCTTGAGCTGCTTATACGTCTATAAAAACTATTAATGTAATGTCACAACCTAAAGCTAGTGCTCTGTAGAGATGGATATTTCCGGACATGTTTAAGGAACAATGTCCTGTCTCAGAGACATTTCCTAACTTTCCATAGAACCCAACTTAGCATATCCGTACTGCGTACTCTATTTTTATTATTATTATAGTCCGATATGACATATTCACAATTATAACGGTAAGTATTAGTATTCATTCGCACCCGAATGAAAATGTACATGTAGAAGATAAGTTCAGGTATAGTCGGTGTTTGAGACTTCATGGAGTGCAAAGTATCCGCGGACAAACAAACACTTATAATATAATTTCTTTTCTTCAAAGCAAATGTGTCAATGAAACAAAATCACAGACAAGTTTCCCGGAACTATCAAAAGAAAACGTTGCATGACCTGTTCATTTTTAAACGTGTTTTTCTTAAGCCTAACGCATTTTACAACTCAACATAACTAATGTTATAAATATCCGGTAAAAAATTTTGTTTACAAACTACCGAAATTATTAAATATAACATTTTATCAACGCACGATTTGTTGTATTGTTATTATAAATTCTGGGGAATAATATGGTAAAAATACATGCCAACATCAGAAAAAAACAAAGAAATTACATTTTAGTCCAAACACAGCATATTCTTCTCGCCGTATGAAATTCGTGCAGACTATATACGATCAGTGACTGCCGGTGGTCAAAAAGTGAATTATATAGTTGCGCAAATTATACATATTGAATATCATTTTTATACATATGTCTCTAGCAAAGAAAGAAAAACAAAAAGCTTCCGATAAGAGAAAGTCTTTTTCACATATTGATTAAAATTCGGTATTAAATTAATTAACCTTTTTCAGTGGATAGCACTAACAACGCATTAGCAATAGTATTTTTCAAAAAAGTTTTAATTCATTTTAGTGTAGATAGTTTCTACAAAAATCATAATTTTGTACACTTTGAAAATGATCCATTAAATTATTTATGAAAATTGCAAAATAGCTACAGCTCCCTCTAAATTTTGAAAATAAAGTCAATGCAGTTCATTTTCGGCTTGAATTTATTTAAAAAATGATACTTACATTTTCACTGTAACACTGAATTCACACCCAGGAGAATTTATTTTGTCACATTTTATAAAATCGAAAAATAAATTTATTTAATTATGATTTTATAAAATATGATTAAATGTATACATTTCAAAAATTAATTATAATTTAAAGTTAAATAAATATGAATAGCATTTTTTCTGCGTATTTCTACTATCTGATTCAATCTAATCTAGCTCCAGAATACTGTAATTAAAAAAAAAAATAAATACAAAACTTTATAACTTACAACTTATAACTTTATAAATATATAATATACATACATAGTTCTTACACTTCTGTCACGTCATATATATTTAATTTTTTTTTTAATATTATTGTCAAAGAACTGAGCACACATCTTAAATTTTTCAGAATTTTACCTATATTTTTTTTTTAATTTCTGGCTCAGTTTGTACTGGAGCAGGTGTGACATACTATATTTAACCTTGTCAATCCTTGACATCGTTTATAACTCTTGAGTATCATCTTATATCGGTTACTGTTTCATGTTACTTAACGGTATCACGTATCTCTTCTATGTACCAAGGCTAGACGACGAGCTATGTGAGAGTATGTACTTAGATAATATAATTTGTACGGTTTAGTGGATAATCCGAGACATGATCATTTCAAACTCAAATACAAATAATGAAAGAAAATCATGTTAAAGTTGAGTACTTTTCCTACCAGTTTTAATGTTCTATATTGTCTTCCGACGTAGATGATTATTTTCATTTCTTTTCAATTTAGAAACATGTACATGTAATATATAATAGTGAATGTTTGTTTCTCTCCTATGCCTTCATAAAACATTCATCTCATTACAATGAAACTTGCGTTTCAGCGAATATTTCAAACCCAAAAAAATCTTATGAATGTTTGTTTTCTCCACGACTGCTATCGCTCCTGCGAGGCAAGACTATCCGCTGAAGCCGAAGACTTTACTACTATTTTAGCTGCCGAGTGGACTATAAAACATTGATAGCTGGTAGCATACTAAAAAGACTAAACTGTAACTTGATATTACTTCATATTTGTTATTTAATGATTAATTTTACGCATAAAATCTAACTACTTGCTATCGCTGCTTATTAAGTATGTTAGTTTTTTTTCGGTATGTACTTTAATGAGTTTGACATTTTCCTATCAGTGTTTTAAACGTTGAACTTGAAGCCTATCTCACAATATAATTTTATTATCTTGTTACAACTTACTCCAAACACGGGGCAAGTAGTAACAACACAACTTTGCTTTCAAAAAGGATTATTACTGAAAATATATAAATATTTTCATTTAATTATTTTTCATTGCACAAGACACTTGAATAGTTAAACCATCTATCCGAACAGTTTACATCAGAATGCTATAGTTAGTTTTTGCAATGCATTCGTTTAGCTTAAGAAATGTTACAATTAGCTCCCTTAACTACTACTTTATGCTGTTTTAAAAATCAACAATATTTTTTCTGCGCATTCTTGATTGTTATCAAAAAAAAAAGGAAAGTGCGTCGAGGGACACCCGACAGAAGCGAAGTGTCTACGCATTTAATGATTTGAATCAACACACTAACTAAGCAAGTGCGTGAATAGACGCAATCGAGTGCGGAACGTCCGAAAAAAAAGCTTTGCTTCAAAACTCAGCAGTTAATTGTCAACCATCTAGTATAATATTATTGTTAAAACAGTGTCGGAATCCTACTATTTCAATCACAAAATGCAACATGTTTTACCTCAATCCTTTTTATATGCAACTGTGACTTTAATAATAAATCGTGCAACTTGCCAGATAATTGCAACATAGATTGCACACAGACGACCATGCTGCGAAAACTTGTGCCATAATTAATGAGCGACAAACTTTAACTAGTGCAAGTAGAAAATACCTACTACTGTGGCAGTTTTAGTGAGAGCACGGAACTGCGCGGCACGATGCGGCATGTCAATTCGGTTAGCGATGCCGTCGAGTCGTGGGAGCTCTCCGTGATATGCCCACGAGACTCTTTACAGATAAACCGATATTCTCCTGATGGTTTTACCGCTCCCACTTGACGCTCTTATGTTCACTCTTTCTGTCACCTGTACAGGATGTTATAAAAACACTAACATTATATATATACGTAGTTAAAAAAGAATCTAAAATATATCACTCTGCGGTAATCCGCGATGATACAAAAACAAAAAATATGTATACTGGTAATAATTAACTAAAATTCGACGTTATATCGCATCCAAAATTATTACAATAATTCAATAATAAATCCAATTACCTACGATTGATTATTGAATTATTAACTAAAATTTCAAACAAATTTCAAACTAAAAATGAAATATTATGAGTAAGCAAAAAAAAAATATCTCTTTTTACTCCATTGTATCTCGAGGAGAAAAAACATTTTTTTTTTATTTTGTGCGGCACATTTTGATTATCGTTATTTTTTCACATAGCTTGCACCGGAGACGAAATTTTCGCGAAAACGTTATTTTTTAAGTTATACTTCTTTTGGCGCCTTGAATATAAACTTTTAACAAACAAAGGAACAGGTAACGAACATTCGACAGTGTGAAGTTGACCATAAGAAACTCAGACTGAAATGACAGATAGACGACATCAATGCACTTCTGTCATTTGGAAGGTATATATATATAATATATTATGAGCTATAGCCTTTGATTACAACTAATGTTTTAAGTGTTATCCAATGGAATTTATAATATCGTATTATTGATTACTCAATGGAGTGAAAAACCAAAATAAAATTTTGAGTGTTTTAATATATTAATTTTTTTTTTAGTATTATTCTTAAACATTTTGAAGATTTTATTTCAATAAAAATAAAAATTATTTACATATGGGCATATTGAAAATTAGTTTTTAATTACGCCAAAAAAGTGTAACTTCAAACGCGCGTACAAGTACCCACTTTTTTCTCTATTTTTCCAACATAGCGGCACGAGCCTCAAGATTGAAATCTAATAATTCGTATGTCTAACTTAAGAATTATGCCAAGTATAAATTTTCCTGGATCGTTTGCGAAGTGAAACCTATCTATTTAATATATTTATGATATGAAAAAGCATTAGTATATTGTTGGCATATAATTATGGCTTAGAAAATTGAAAAACAAAATATATTCGATATTTCAAAATATTTCTATAAATTTTCAGTAGACTTAAGCAGACTGTACCAACAATCTTGTGATCTAGATAAAATGCTTTTCTACAGAGTAATGGAAAAACCTTGCGCGAATAAAGCAATCTTCGTGTTTTAAAATTCTACCATCCATTTCCGTTTCTTGTGTCACTGACATTATATCTTGAACATTATTCCTGTCCATGCAGTACTCACCACCAACATCTTTCGAAAACTTAATATTATAGTTTCTTTTATTTATCACTGAATTTTATATGAATACACTAAATTTTGTCCGCGACTTTATTTGAATAAATGTCGATTTTTGGCGAAAAATCGACAGTGTTAATATCGGTGGAATTGTTAGGAATACTTTCGTAATCTGAACTTAGCCAGGTTAACATATCATATAGTTTAAATTGAGATTCCAGTTGATAGCTTGTTAATTTAAGCAAAACTTGTGGAGCCGTTTTTGGGAGATGCTATTTAAAACGGACATGAAGAGTCGTTCTAATGGTATGTTACAAAATATCCGAAAACCTTGAGAAACTCGTAAAGACATATATAAACTTCGTTACAGTATTATATATAAGAAATTCATTAAAACTTGTATAAAGATATTAAAAAAAATATTATATCACATGAATCCTGCTTTTCTGTGCAAAATTGTTTAACATTTACAATTTTGAAAGAGTAGAGACATTTAATTCCTAATTAAACTTTTTAGCTAAAATTTTTGAGGTTTTAAATTACCTTGCTTGATTTTTTTATGGAGAAAATACAAGAAATCAACATTTAAGATTATGACCTACGTTGAAATAATTTATCTATTCCTAAATAATTATAAAACCACAAACGAATTATTTTCAAATAAAGATATTATCATTTTCTATCTAGATTTTAAAATATTAACATTATGCTAAGCTCGTGCGGGTTTTTTGTTGTAGGTACTATGTGTTGGAAAATATATTTTTATAACTATTAATTATTTAACCATAAAAATGAAATTTAGTTGAATTTCATATAATTTTCTTTCATTATATATAAATTGTACAATTCTATATTTCCTAAAGATAATCAGAAATAGGTGGTTAACTATTGAATTATATGGTGTAAGAAACGGAAAGATGTGGTGGAAGGAAAGATGTGATCATTATTGACATGGTTTGAGTATTAATAAATTTATCGAGCATTTTTAGTTTTATCAAAAATTTTTATTTATTGCATCTATATTACTTGTTTTCTAAAGTAGTATTACAACGAGATATATATTGTTAAAAATATCTACAAAGTTGGTGTATTATTTCAATGATTTAATGAGTTTTAAAAAATAAGTATTCTTTTTACCATTCCAACTATACAAGTGGTACTAGTTCAAAATTCTACAGTGTTTTTACGCCATTATTGTTTACATTTCATCACTTAAACTCTTTGTTTAACATACAACTGGAGAAATCTTACATAAATAAAGAACAATCTCAAAAAAACCCGGGTCGCAGTGCCAAAACCCTGCCGACAATATAGTGTATTTGCTTGTATGGGGCCGTGTGGTTTTATACTTTTATTATGTGAAATTAAGTTTGTTTTTGGGCAAAATAAAAAATTTAACCCCTTAATACACCCCTTAAAATAACATTTTTTTCTTAATTGTAATATTATTATCAATCTAACGTCTACACCAAATTAAATACACCCTTCAATAAATAAGTCACTATCTGCAAACTAGTGTTTTCATAAAATTTGTAAATCCGGTCCTGTCGGGCCGATTTTATTAAAATTGTGGGGAAACTTTTTAATCACTACCAAAGGGTTAAATTTCAATTTTGAAACGATTCGGAGAATTTTTTCGGTATTTTGGGGCTCAAAAACAGTTTTCAACCCCTAAAAACTACCCTTAAAATAGCCCGATTAGGCCCATTTTAAATAGGCTTCTTGCGGTGATGGAATCAATTAACTCTTTCGAAAGTTATCGCGCGTACACACATATATATATATATATATATATATATATATATATATATATATATATACATATATATAAACATTTTTAAAAATGGTGCCAAAGTGTTTAGGAGGTTATGAAACGTCGAGAAATTTTGGTCCGACCCCTAGGTCCCGCCATCCGACCGACGACAATAGTGTATGTTGCCATATGGCAAATACACTAATTATTACAGAAAACCATATAAACCTCAATAAGATTAGAGGTACAGATATTTTAATTTCTAGATTAGACGCCGTCGGTGAAAAGTCAAATACTACATATGCCACTTCTGCCTATTCAAACTAATGACTTTTCTAATACGAGAATCGTCCTCTCTTAATACTAACTCTTCTTTCCGTTTCGTTAAGTAATTAAACAGCTTGTACATTTTCAAACAAAATCATAATAACGACACCCAATAGTGATTACACGAGAATGACGCAACTAGGTACTGTTCAGTATGTATAGAATATTGTTAAACATAAATCTATCGCCTACATACGTATAGCTTAAGCATCAGAGTCTGAATAGCTCATTGAAATTGCTCAGAACACAACAGGAACTGTTCAACGTTGCGGGAGAGTAGAGCAGTCGTTGCGCGGAGACAAGGGTGTGTTGTGAGTCTTATTGGAGGTTTATAAGTTTCATAACTGTATTCTCAGTTGCTTTCGGCGCGCGACATCTAGGGATAACCAAATTATATCCATCAGTTTTATGATCCTACTGTTTCTTTAAAAAGGCTGTAATGATTACAAGCTTTTATTTAACTACCATGTTTGACGTTAGTCAATCAATCAGTTTGGCTCGAAACCTGCAATCAAAATTTAAATTAGATCTAATAGAACTAGAAATTTTGCACACGTGTTTGGTGATAATGTATGAATTCAGTATGACGGACGGTTGAAGATAGTGGATCACTTTTTTCTTTACAACCCTCTTGACGAATGTAAAAAAATAAAAGAGTTTGACGAGTAGAATGCGATAAGCGATATGATGTCATTGTAAATCCTATATGGCGGACGCCACATATCCGATCGATTTGAAATTTTGTGCATCATTGTATTTTCAACGACAATATATAATAATAATAATAATAATGCGTTTAACGTCCGTTTCTCGACTTTATGTCGTTACAGACGCCATTCGCACCATTACTATTTTCCATCTATCACACTTCCCGTTATGTTTCTACATTTTTCAAAACTTCAACTTATATAATAGCAATGGGCGAATGAAGGAGTTATAGGAAATTCGGATAAGGTAGGTAATTTTTGAACTAGGAGTTTGATAGGTAATCGGACATGGCCTCAAATAAGGAACCATCTCGATATTTATCTGGAATTAATTGAGGGAAACCATGGAAAACCTCAATCAAGATGGCCGGTACAGGAATTACCGTTTCTCGGCGAGAGGCAGTAGGAAAAAGTCCCAGCCACATCTGCCCCTGCCGGGAATCGAACCCGTACTTCCCGAATGCCAAATGCGAGTCTAGTGCTCGTACCACTAGTCTACCCAGCTCGGTACGACAATATATTAAATATATATATATACGTATATATATATATATATATATATATTATATATATATATATATATATTATATATATATATATTATATATATATATATTATATATATATATATTAAAAACCGAATAAATAACGACAATATATTATTTATTCGGTTTTTAAAATTAAATAATTAAAGATTTAATAAACAACTATTTTAATAGTAAAAATGTTTTTATTTAGTATTTTTGTAGAGAAAAATATTAACATTGGACATCCATTTGTAAGTACTAGGTATATAGGAGAAATAATAATTTAGTACTTATAATGAAGTACTCTTTTCGTCTCCACCCCCGTTTGGTTGAGCCTCCAGTTATCTACGATCATATTATGATTGACAACCCTTATGCTGCCTCGGGCGGATAGAAACTGTCGAGGGATTATAAAACGTTCACCATGTCTTGGTGTCTTCGTTCATCAACCGCCCTGTCGCTGAACGCTTGTATGCACGTCTGATGCAAGGAAGAACGTGCGTTCGAACTGTGCTAATATGCTTCTAGATTATCGAAACTGTAAATTTGATGTTATATTATATATTAAGTGAACGGTTTCCAATAAATGCACTTTATACGTCCCAATATATTATTATCATATGCCTAACTAACTCGTGTAAACTTTAATCAGTTTCTAATAATAGTGGTAAATAAAGATTCAGTATTATAATTATTCTACATTGGCACATGTATTATTAGAATTCATTGGTATTTTCAAACGATTCTATCAAGTACTTCTTTTCTTAAATTTTATATATTTGATCA
This sequence comes from Venustoraphidia nigricollis, assembly GCA_034508555.1. Classification (NCBI taxonomy): domain Eukaryota; kingdom Metazoa; phylum Arthropoda; class Insecta; order Raphidioptera; family Raphidiidae; genus Venustoraphidia; species Venustoraphidia nigricollis. The sequence goes on along the minus strand of JAVRKA010000019.1, from coordinate 312,700 downwards.
GTTAATCTATTTCCAGTCGTCATCAAATATAGGACCATAGATTCCGCGTTTCTAGCGACACCAACCTTCATATACGTGATTTTATGTATGTTGTTCTACTTGCAACCTCAAACTATAATAGTTTTCTTGCTGCCCTTCCCCCAAAAAGCTGCTTTTTGTACCTGTAGAGCGATTCATGATTCATGACGCACTCGTGTTTTGAACAAAAAAATCATGCAATCTTAGCAGTCCAACAGCGATCTGTCAGTTACCATTTATTTCTATAAGATGAACAGAGATATTAAAGCAGCACAAAGCAGGTACCTACAGTTTTCATAAACAACCCAAATGCAGTGCAAATGGCTACACATTTAGATATCAACTATATCTATTAGGTGTGAAAAACGACTATTTTATGGGAATTTTGTTCAAAAAATACAGTGTATAGCTCGTGCGTTATCATTTTATAATTTACGTCATATTATAATCATTCACGCACTGCATACAGGACCCACTATGGCAATATTACCAGCTTCTGCTATTTTGCAATTTTTACATTCTTTTTTGTGTAGAAATGCAGTTTTATAATGCTAGACCTACCACTTATTTCTTTATTTTCGAAATTGTTTTACAAATTTTCAATGAATTCTGAAATCCATTGTTTTCAGTGATATTTAAGCGGGTCTAATCGAATTTATTGATGTCAAGAAATTGTACATGACACTTAAAAATGTTCAGATAAAAAATTGCCATGACATTTTTGAAATATTATTATGATACGAGTAACTACTTTCGTGTCACTCTGGGGGTGTTTTGGTTCTTAAACAAATAAACAAGCGAAACTGCAGCAGTGCCTCAGATATCGGCACGCTGCTGGTAGAATAGTACGTACGTACAATAAGAAGAAAGTTTTGACACGTTCGACAGAGAACAAATACTGTTGTGCTGCGACAGATTTTAACGGAATTAGTATCTGCAGCAGTCAGAGTAAATGATATACATATAGCTACCGGATTTACTGTTGAAATTAGTGTTTGCACTTAGAAGTAGAGCGGTATATGTACATAGGTTTGTGTGAGCGGGTTGTGAGCCGGCTTTGCTTTGGGACGACTAAGTGTAGCCGCAATTCGCTTGTTACCGCACACAGATTTAGTTTTACGTTTATTTTGATAATAATAAAGAAAGAACTGCCAAATTGATTTAAGTAAGATTTATGTGAGACCACCCTGAATGTATGTCCTATTAAATAGAAAAAGAATCGTCAAAATCGGTTCACAAATGCTGGTGATATGACATAACATATATAAAAAATCTTTTTTTTAAGTCTGTTAAATATTCTGACAAAATGCTGTTGAAATTTTTCAAATCGATTAACCCCCCGAAAAAAATTATATAATATATTGAATTGATTACTTCTTTTTTTCGAAATCCTTTAAAATTAGATAGATTCCATGCAACTAAAATACTAATAACGCGGGCGTCACATTAATGTTCACAAGGATAACATTGAACGAATTAGGAAGTTTCAACTAGATGAAAATAGTAATAATATTAGTGTCAAGTCATGGTAATAAGGATAATTTTAAAATTGCTAAAATAATTTTTTCGATATTAGCGAAGATATTTAATTTTTTGTGCGTGGGTTCGCAAACAAGACTGATTAACGTCTGTTCGACCATTATGTCGCAGGCAAAAATGTCATATTATTAGCTATTGTAACTACTAATTAATTAATAATATAGTAACTAATGAACTTAAGATAATATATGCAGATATGTGAAAGTTCCTAATTGACATCACATTAATTTCCATATTTATTACATATATTCAATCGTTAATTTTACGTTGCCTTCATGACGTGCTATGCAATTTATTACTATAAATATGACACTTGTGCCGTGCGACGTCACCCATCCAAATAACGACATTGTAAAATTTAAACTTTGGACTAGCATAACTTTGTTGTTTTTAAAGATATTACCTACGAATATTCTTTCACCGTTACTTTCTGTTTTTTCGGACTATGATTAAGGGTAAAAAATGGGAAACCTCCTATAATTATTTCGATATCCTCCTTCACGAAAATATTGATTATTTGTGAGTTGGCTACAAACGATACTGAGCATTGTTTTGACGTCGCGTGGCAATGAAATATTTATATGAGCTTTTTTTAGTGTATTTGCCAAATGGCAACATACACTATTGGCGTCGGTCGGATGGCGGGACCTAGGGGTCGAACCAAAATTTCTCGACGTTTCATAACCTCCTAAACACTTTGGCACCATTTTTAAAAATGTTTATATATATATGTGTATATATATATATATATATTTATATACGTATATATATATATATATATATATATATATATGTGTGTACGCGCGATAACTTTCGAAAGAGTTAATTGATTTCAACGAAATTTGGGCCACGTGTTGAAATCCATCACCGCAAGAAGCCTATTTAAAATGGGCCTACTCGGGCTATTTTAAGGGCAGTTTTTAGGGGTTGAAAACTGTTTTTGGGCCCAAAAATACCGAAAAAATTCTCCGAATCGTTTCAAAATTGAAATTTAACCCTTTGGTAGTGATTAAAAAGTGTCCTCACAATTTTAATAAAATCGGCCCGACAGGACCGGATTTACAAATTTTATGAAAACACTAGTTTGCAGATAGTGACTTATTTATTGAAGGGTGTATTTAATTCGGTGTAGACGTTAGATTGATAATAATATTACAATTAAGAAAAAAAATGTTATTTTAAGGAGTGTATTAAGGGGTTAAATTTTTTATTTTGCCCAAAAACAAACTTAATTTCACATAATAAAAGTGAAAAACCACACGGCCCTATACAAGCAAATACACTATATTGTCGGCAGGGTTTGGGCACTGCAACCCGGGTTTTATTTAAATTTATATTTAGTAGACTTAACAGAAGTTATTGTTGTATGAAAGGTTAAAGTGTATGCGATCGTGACTCACAGTATACCGCGTGGCGTTACCGACATTTTGATTGCAGTAACTATGTTGTTTTTAAAAATATAAAAAAAAAATCGGCTGTGATTTTGAAACTTTTACGTTTATAATTTGAGCAAGAAAGCAAGCGACTAGTTGTAACAGCTTACAGTTAATATTTTGTATTAGGACCATTTTATCTTTAAAAAGACGATAATATATGCTCGGTTCTTGTTGAAACCTACGGCTATAACACGCAGTTGTGAACAAATGTTTAGAGATTTTGTGCCCAACAATGGCAGTGTTTTGTTTTGTTTAATACTGGCCTCTGCTGTAGAGGCCTGTTGTATTCTCGTTACATTTTATTACTATTTCTGTATTTAAACTAGTTTATAGTAATTATTATTAATTGTCATGCCTGGTTTTATGTTAAGCCATGTTTAATTGGAGCTTTCAAAACTTTTAATTACTGCTTTATAGATGTACGTTTTTTTGCAATCTCGATTGCCTTCATAAAGTTGTTCAATTAAGATTTTCATTTTTAGCTATATAATTATTATGCGACAAAATTAATCTTTTTATATACTCATCATACTAATATTATAAAGAGGAAAGATTTGTATTTTTGTATGTTTGTAATGAATAAACTCAAAAACTACTGTGCAGATTTAAAAAAATTTTTCACCATTAGAAAGCTACATTCACCCTGAGTAACATAGGTTATATTTATTGCTAGAATATATTAGGGATCCTTACTAAAACTTTAGTAACGTAACCCAAGGTGTAAAAAAATGCCATAAAACATCTTTCGTCGCATGCGCTGCGGAAACTATTGATGATAGAACAAAAGTATGTTCTACAATATTAAAGAACATATCAATAACTACAAAAAACTTCGCGATACTATAAGTCCAACTATTATCGTTATGTCACAATAACCACTTATTACATTTTAATAATCTATATAGATAAAAGACGATGTATATGTAATCTATGGACTCCAAACGGGTAGACAATTTTTGATGAAATTTTCAGACAATCTTTAGATTAGCCCAGCCGATGATCTTCTGAAGTTTGGTAGCCATCGGATCAACAGAATTTTTTAAATTTATTTTTGGGAAATAAGATTTTTCTTCGATTTTTGAACATTCACAAATAAAAGCGATTGAATTTGCGCAAATTCAATACACGCTGAGAATTTAATGATAATGATTCTCATCGTTTATATCCCATATATTACATTTACACCCGGGCGAAGCCGGACTGGGCCACTAGTATTATGATAATTTGGCACGCTACAAAAACAATGGCAGTAGATTTGAAAATGGCGGCTAAATAATAACTGAAATTTACGAGATGTCGCTAAGATGATAAAAGAAAAAAATGCTTGAATAAAGTTGATACTCGATACTTAAGCTTAAAAGTACATTAGTAAATGAGAGATTTAAACAATTTTCAATTAAAATAAAAAGTACATTTTGAAAAACTATAACAAAATCAATATCTCACAAGATAAGTATAGCTACAGTTAAGAAAAGGTCAATGTCAGTCAAGAGTCCGTCAACATATCTTAATTGTTACTCAACGTCAAATTGTATGTTATATGAATTTCGCACCTTGTAGTTCTTGAATTCATGTATGCTCTAAATTTTTTTCTTCTTCTTACGTGATTATCACTAAATGAAGACGTTTTACTTTTGTACCCATGTTCCGATCAAAACAATGTTTCATAAGCCTTGTTGCCACGACGATGAAAATTAACACTGTTATAATTAGTACCTGGTCCATGGGTATTAGCACCGTTTGTTATCTGTGCAACTATATTTCACACAATTTTGAATCTATGTAAGTAGTATGTAATAATATAGTGCGTTCAATTGTTGCAGTGGATACTTTCAGTGGAGATACGTTGACGTTGCTGAAGTTAGACCGAAAACAAATGGGAGCGTATCTCTGTATAGCCAGTAATGACGTTCCGCCGGCCGTTAGTAAGAGGATACTTCTTAATGTTAACTGTAAGTAGACACAATTACTACATACTTTTTTTTGAAATATAACAAACGCACGCGAATCAACATTTCTTCATTAATAAAAATACAAACTGGTTCTTTTGGAAACCAGCAAAAGATTGAAGTAAAATAAAAAAAAAAAAATTGTCGCTATTTTTTTATATTTACGTACAAAGCATATTCGAACAGATAAATGTAAAAAAGTTAAAAGTTGAACTCAATAATTTTTATATTTTTATAGTGTGAGGTTATTTAGGAAAACGAAATTGAAATTCAACTGTCATAGATATGAAGTAATAGAGAGAAAAATAACTAAAAAAAATATTTATGTATTTCAAAACAAGAAAACAAAAGAGAACACAACGAAAAAATATGTCGAAATGTTAAAAAATAATTCAATTATTACATCTAACCTTGCAGTTGCACCGTCCATCAAAGTTCCAAACCAATTACTGGGCGCCCCTCTTGGAACCGAAGTGCTGCTCGAATGTTTCGTAGAGGCATTTCCGAACACAATCAACTATTGGGTCAAAAACAGAGGAGAGATTTTAATACAGGGGTACGTCAATTCAATGCATAATTTTTGCTGATGAAATTTCCATTTTAAAACTATATTTGTAAAGAGTATGTAAAATAAAAGAAAAAATATTCTTTTCCACATTCAAGCGCCTTTAAGCTAACAACGCTTAGGCTACACACATATACTGGGTGTCCCATTTTAAGCATTATTCCAAATTTTCTTACAAGGGATGATGTATAGAAATTTAAAGTTGTTTAGTATCAAGTTATCGAGATACGAATGACAACTTAGTTTATTTAAATCGAACTTTATGCTTTTATTGGCACATTGGAAAGAAGGGAAAAAATGGTGCAAAAAATGTCAAAAACTGTTCAAAGTTTCTTCCATTTAATAGAACATTATATTTATATTATATTTATATTTATATTATAATCAAAATAGAAGAAACTTTCTTGACATGAAAAACACATAATTAGCCTGGCATACACACGAGACATAAATTCGACTGTGCAGCCAGTCCCTGGTCTAGGATAGGGCTAATGATAGTGTTGAAATTATATTTTTGCCTATAAGAAGGCCTTAAGACGTTTTATGACCTTAACATTTTTTGTATAATTCTTTCGTTTCTTTCCAATGAGTCAATAAAAAACATGGGTTTCCAATAAAAAAAAACAAAGTTTTTATTCGTACCTATCTCGAAGATTCGAAGATGGCACTATCTATCGAAAATTCATCTCTTTCTTTTAAGAATTTTTTACCTCATACCTTTAGAATGAAGTTTAAAACTGAACATCGCCCGTATATAAACATTTCATGGTTTTATAAAAAAAAAGTTACATATTCTCATATTTTTTTTACATTTTTGCGAAAAGTTCAGCTCCTTGTTCTTAATATAACAAATAATTCAGAGGATTAATTGTTATATTTTTTTTTTTATTTTTAAAATCTATATTGATATGGAATGATACATGTAAATTTAAAAGTGTCTTTTGATGATTAAAATAGCAATAGTCACTAATTAATCTGGTGCAATTATATTCTTAGAAAGAAACACATGATAATGGAGAAACGCGAAGGATACAAGGTGCTGGTGCAACTGACGATTCACAATTTCAGTAAACGCGATTTGGGGATCTACACATGCGTATCAACAAACTCTTTAGGTCGAGCTGACGGAGTTATCAGATTATACGGTAAGTTTTACATTTTACCAAGTCACAATAATAGAAATCTAATCGCAGTGCAGAGCTCTAACAACCAATAGAGTATACTTAAATTTTTGTGAAAATGTGTTTGTTAATGGTTGACATATTTTAATTTTAAACCTTGTAACGTAGTGTGGTTTCTTATAATAAAAAGGTGGTATAACAGAGTTTAGATTTTGCAAAAGAAACGCACACACACTGTTAACAATACCAGTGAAACTGGTTAGATGATCTTTTAAGGAGATTTTACTCGAATAATTTCCAATTAAAAAAAGTAAGAAAAAAAAACAGAAGCGTTTTAATAAAACAAAATATTTTTAAATTAAATTAATGACAACAATATAAAACGTATCGACAGGAACGCGGACGGCTAATTTCTCCTCGAGAAACGGCACTTGACCTGTATTTATAGACGAGGTTCGCATCGTCCTGTTATGAATAAATTATATAATTATTAAATGATATCTCTGTCAGATCGCAGTTAGTAATAAACATGTAATGCTGGTTGCGGTCTGACAGGATATTTGAAAGAAAAAAACGTATCAATAAATTTAACTACATAAATTTACAAATGTATATAATGCACGTATTATAAAGTAAAAAAAAACATGTAGTCGCTGCATTATCCCCCGGTGAAAAGAAGCGCGTTAGCGGCTTTTTCCCGTTGAACGAATGGCTTCAGTTGACTGACATGTGCTCGGTGTTGTCTGGTGGGGTCTTCATCGTTGGCTACAATGCAGGAGGTTGGAGTTGTAAATCGAATGATCCGTCTCGGCTCACTCCACGCAGGAACGAATTTTTGTGCTTCCGGAGTACCAGGTCGAACTATGTGGTGAAGACGTTGGACTACGAGCTGGCCGACATGTAGTTGATGACCTGCAGGTTGCCGTAGGTCGTACAAGGTCTTAACTCTTCTGTTCGCCTGTTGAAGTTTTCGTTCGACTTCAGCTGGAGTAGAAATGACAACCGGATCGATATACTTCTCCAATTCCCATTGATGGTCCAAGGAGCGCGGTATTTCACGACCTAGAAAAACATTGGCCGGAGTTTGATTTGTCGCTTCGGATACATTGCCGTTATGGGAATAAGTAAATAGTTTCAAAAATTTATCCCAATTTTTGTGGTTGTTTTGCGCGCAAGTGCGAATCATTATTGACAACGAATTTTTCAAATCGCGCATAGAGCGTTCCACAGCATTCGAAGACGGTTGGTATGGTGAGGTGAAGATGTGTTTTATTCCCCACGCCAATGTCATTCGCTTGAAGAGATCGCTGCGGAAGACGGTGGCATTGTCCGATACAAGCGACTTGGGAGGTCCGTAGGTACACCATAGATCTATCAGCTTCTTGGTGGTAACTGCAGCTGTAGCTCGACGACAAGGGATAGCCTCTATCCACTTAGAGAATCCGTCAAGAATTACTAGCACATAACGGTTTCCTGTGGCTGATGGGATCAACGGACCGCAAAAATCAATGTACACCCTCGAGTAGACGGCTGTTGGAGGTGTTGAAACCATTGGAGCTCCAAGACGAGTATTGGCAGGTTTGATACGTTGACAAGTTTCACAGGACCTGACGTATTGATGGATGTCCTTATACATTCCTGACCACCAAAATCGACGAGCTATAGACCTATAGATTTTTGTTATTCCAGGATGTGATGCGTCTAAATCATGAAAATAGTATAGAATCATATTCCGAACTGAAGATGGAACAACTACTCTTCTCAAACGATTCTTCCCCACAAGTCGCAACAGGAGGCCATCACGTTGAACATACCCTGTCACATCTTGGCCACTTTGCAGGCGTTCCAAGATGAGGCGTGTCTCGGCGTCGGTTTCCTGATGTTTCTTCAAGGTAAGAAAACTTTGTGGAATTTCGTGCAGTGCATTCAGGTCAGATTCTATTTCTCTTGAGTCGGGATCTGGAGACGATTCGTACAGGCGACTGAGTGCGTCGGCGACAGAGTTTAAGGGACCTCGGATGTGTTGAACTTGAAACTTGAATTTGGATAACTTAAGGACCCATCGCCCAATCTTGCCTAGTTGTTTGGGATGTCGAATCATCCAGGTTAATGCTTCGTTATCAACTTGTAATGCGAATTCCTGGCCTTGTAGATAGTCTTCAAACTTGTCCAGCGCGAAGATAATTGCGAGTGCCTCTCTCTCCATAATAGGATACCGCTTCTCGGTATTAGAGAGTTTACGGGAGGCATATGAAATAGGGTGTGTACCATCTTCAAACTCTTGTAAGAGTACAGCTCCGAGCGCTAAGTCTGAAGAGTCGCTGCGGACAATGAATGGTCGCTTGAAGTCCGGATACTTAAGCACAGGCGTAGTTGATAAGGCTTGTTTAAGTTTTGAAAAGCATCAAGCTGGTCCTTGCCCATTTCAAACTTGACCTTTTTACGCTTCAGATGATTTAGAGGAGCTGCTAGTGCACTGAAGTTCTCAATAAATCTTGAGAAATAGGCAGTCATGCCTAAGAAGGTCTTGATCTGTTTCAGATTAGTGGGCGTTGGCAAATCCTGGATGGCTCTGATTTTCTCAGGATCGACTTGGCATCCTTCAGCGGAAATCATAAATCCAAGACATTTAAGTCTGGACCTACAAAGGTATGCCTTTTCAGGATTGACGGTGAATCCAGCTTGATGGAGTCGGGAGAAGACTTCTTGAAGATGATTCATGTGATCGTCGACACTTTTAGAATATATCAAGAGATCGTCAAAATAAGTTATGACAAATCTGTAGTGGAGATCTCCAAAAATCAAATTCATAATTCGGTTCAAAGCTGCAGGTGAGACCGAGAGTCCAAACGGAAGATAATTGTATTGATAAGATCCGAAGGTTGTTGAAAACGCAGTGACTTGCTTGGAATCTTCTGTTAATGGAAGTTGATGAAAAGCCATATTAAGATCTAATTTTGAAAATATTGTGGAACCATGAAGACATTGGAAAATTGACTCTGGTTTCGGCACCGGATAAGCGTCATAAAGTACTCGTTGATTTACTCGCCGATAGTCTATTACAAGCCTTTGAGTTCCGTCCTTTTTAGGAATTAAAAAGCATGGGCTTGAGTACGGTGAATGGCTTGGTTCTATGACTTGAAGCTGTAGAAGTTTGTCGATGTGAGTTTTCATGGCAGCGGCCTTCGGCGGAGTTAGCGAGTATGGAGACTGATGGACCGGAGTCGGATCTCGGAGTCGAATGTGGTAAGTATAATTTTTTACTCGACCCAGTTCACAGGTGAGAGTCTCTTGATATTTATGCATGAGCTGTTGAAGATGGCCTTCTTGATTCTCTGTTAATTGATATTGACATTCAACCATGGAGCTTAATGTTATCTTCGTATCTTCCGTTTGACGAAGAAAGGAAACGTGAACGTTAGGACTAAATTTGAAGGTAAGGTACGATTCTGATAGATTTAATATAGCGTTCATATCTTGTAAGGACTTAACTCCAATGATAAAAGGAAACACCAGGTTAGGAACGACAGAAAATTTTAATTTCCAGGTATATTTATAAATTTTAATGATGACGGAGAGTTCGTTGCTAATAGAGACGAAACGATTATCCGGGAGGCGAACCATGGAGCTGGTCGAAGTAGAGCGCCCCAGACCGGAATAAAGAATACTGTTGTATACTTGTTCATCACAAAAGTTAGAACTTGCTCCAGAGTCCAAGAGAGCTTTGTACGGTAAGTAGTTTTTTATTTTTATTTCAATAATAGGTAGTATGACTTGCTGCGTTGACATATATAGATTATTGCGATCACCCCGGGATCGCATCGCTAACAGTTTTTTGAAGGCGACTGACTGGATGACTGTTGGCTATTAGCTTTCTGACGACGTCGGCAGACAGAAATATGATGTCCTGGAAGCTTGCAGTAGGCACAATTAGCGTTAAATGTAGTGAGTGTGCTTGATGAAGAACCCTGCTCACGCTGTTTGGCCAATTGAATTAATAAATCTGTCTGATTCATTCGGTGAGATAATTCTTTCAACTCGGTGAAGCTTCTTGGCATTGGAGTATTCTTTAATGCAATTAGTGTTTCAGAGTTAGCATGAGACCAAATTTGACATATAAGCTCAGCTTCTGATATTTCAGCATTCAGTGCTTTTGCTTTGCGAAGTATGTCCCCGATAAAATCGCTAAACGATTCTTCAGAGTGATGAAATCTTCTCACCAATGCGTTGGTTAGTTGCATTTTGATCATTGGCGAAAGAAATTTATTTAGCATTTGAAGTTTCAATTGAATCCAATCTGGAAATGTAGCGACAGCTTCAGGCCACCAAGTCAACAGGTCTCCTTGGAGGCGGCTTAAAAGTGAAGACAGAATAGCAGGTTCCGGACGAATTTTCATATCAATTAAGTCTTGAACATCTTCTATAAACGTCACCAGTTTTTCTGGATCACTGCCGGTACATATAGAAATCTTCGTAATGAAATTCGTAAGATCATGTTTGAATTCTGTATCTGATTTAATTAGATGTTTAGATAGATTCTCGGACCACTGTGCGAGTTGAGCGATTTGATCGTGGATTCCGGCAGTCATCTGCATATGAACGGCGGTTGCTTGAGCGATAGCTGACGGCTGATCCAGATTTCCAGATCCAGATGCTGTAGGTCGTTGTGGTTGATGGGCTGAATGAACCGATGCTTCTTCATTGTCCGAGATGTTGGCTTGTGATCTTGTATTCGTTGGCATGATGTGATTATTTATTTATAATTATTTCCTATTATTCACTTTTAACACTTATATTTATACTGCGAGAAAATGCCGACTTGAGGAAGAGAAATATAAAATATGGAAAAAAAAATCTTAAATACCGTTTAATAAAACAGAATATTGTACGAATAATTCAATTAAATTATAAGATTACGCAACTTTGCAATATAGACAACCGGTTGCATAATATAAGAATTTATTAATAATTGTAAGATTACGATTTGTAAAAAAAATTTTTTTTAAGCAATAAATTATTTCAATAGAAAAAAATACTGCATATACTAATTATTTGAAAATGGAAAAAAGTAAATTATCGAAGCAAAATTCCAACTACGCTCTGCTACCAAACTGTAACGTAGTGTGGTTTCTTATAATAAAAAGGTGGTATAACAGAGTTTAGATTTTGCAAAAGAAACGCACACACACTGTTAACAATACCAGTGAAACTGGTTAGATGATCTTTTAAGGAGATTGTTTGATATTTCTGACTCTAAGTGGCCAGAAATATGGTTTTTATAAATTGCTCGAAGGACCGTTCATAAAACACACGTTTGAGTTTTATATTTTTTATTAAAAACCTATAATTATTCTATACATTATTATGTGCACTTTGTTTATAATTTATAATTTGGAGTGATTGTGACACGTAGTTTCAATTTTGGAAAAACTTTTCTAACTTGTTTATATTTTCCTTAGTTACTAAAAAACATTGGTTTTTAAACAATTAAAATAAAAACCAACTGTTCCGATCTGGAACATGCAGCCCACGCCGGATGCGGAAGCATAAAAAATTGAAATTGAAAATGAAATTAGAACAATTAACTCTTAAGCGGAAGTAATATTAACTTATTAACAGGACGATGGAATTCGCCTTTCTCCGTTTTTAGAAGAGCAGAGCGAACTAAATCGTCTGTTTTGTTTTTAAAAACTTTAAGAACTCTGGCTTTTGGCCATGATAAAGGAGGAGTGGCGTCTTCCTTTATTAGAACCAAGTCACCAACAGCGATATTGGGTTTAGGAGTACACCATTTTGGTCTTTGTTGTAATTCAGTTAAATACTGATTTGACCATTGTTTCCAAAACTGTTGTTTTAGTTATGTAATTCTTTGCCACAACGATAATTTATTTAATGGTATATTACATATGTCAGGTTCATGTATATTTTGTAATGATTCTCCTATAAGAAAATGTGAAGGCGTCAAGCACGTCAAATCATCAGGGAGATCACTAACCGCGCACAAAGGTCGTGAATTCAGTATTGCCTCAATTTGAGTCAGAACAGTATAAAGTTCTTCGTAAGTTAAATGAGCATTTCCTAACTGTTTTTTAAGAAAGGTTTTAACTGACTTGATTCCAGCTTCATACAATCCATCCATGTGACTGGCACAAGGTACTGTAAATTTCCACGAAATATTCAGTTCGCTAGTAAAATTAATTATTTTACTGTAATCATTTTGGTTTTTAAACAATATGATAGAGTTTTTGTAACTCATTGAATGCACCTTAAAAATTGGTAGCGTTATCTAAATATATTGTACTACACACACCTCTACGTGAAATGAATCTTTTAATGCTGCTAAAAAGGCTTCTGTTGTTAACTCAGTAACGAACTCTAGAGGTATAGCTCGAGTGGACAAGCAAACAAAAAGACATATGTATCCTTTTGTAAGTATAGCTTTTCGTAAGCGTAATGATTTAATATAAATAGGGCCGCCAAAGTCAATGCCTACATTTAAGAAAGGTCTATTGACTGCAACTCGATCTTTTGGTAAAGCGCGACCATTGATAGGCCAGTATTTTAAACGTAAATTAGTAAGTGAATGTTGAATTCCGGCATGAAATAATTTTAAATGCAACTGTTTGATAATGAGCGTTGTAACATGATTTTTAGACGGAAGAATAATAGGATGTTTCTGATCAAACTGAATATTTGCATGTTTAATTCGTCCACCTACTCTGAGGACGCCGTCTTTGTCGATAAATGGTGTTAGTCCTTTTAAAAGACTACAATTGATATTGTTTTTATATTCCATAGAATTATTTAGAGAAATCTGACGAATTTCATGAGAAAATGCGTCATTTTGAATTTGTTTGACAATAAAATTATGACTTTTATGAGCTCAGGAACGCTAAGTAGTCCTGGCAACTTTTCTACGTTAGGTGTAGAGTTTGTAGCAAACCTAAAACAATAAGCTAGCACCCGTTTGAGAGTACGGAAGTTTGAAAACTTAGGGAACTGTACAAATAATTGTTCCTTTTTCTTAACAGTGGTTGTAGCTAATTGTAACAATGTTCGATATGCTAAGTAAGCAGCACTTTTAATACCATAAGTTACGGTTTTCAATTGAAGACATTTTAAATGCCTGTCTGGAGAGTCTCTCCAGAGCACACTTTGAAGGGATTGGTACCGCTTTTCATTGGGATTTCTTAGAGGAACGTAATAAGCGTGGCCTAATTCTACATATCCTTCTATAAACTTTTTAAATTCATTGTATAGAATCTGACTTTTTGGAAACTGTTTTTCTAATGACTGAAGGCATCTGTAACCTATTGGAAAAGAATCGCCTAATTGCTGAACTTTATCTTGTATTAATGGGAGATCAACTGTGTATCGACCCATTTTATCACTAGTTACTGAATTTTCACAGCTTTGCTCGCATAATTTATCTTGAGCTGATAAAACAATTTTATTTGAAATTTTTTCAAGCTGCGAAAATGGCTGTAATTGTTCATTGAAACTTAATACGTGGGTATGTAAACTGACAACTAAATTAAACGCTACTGGAGCTGGAGTTAAAGAACCAGATACAATCCAACCGAAAACAGTTTTGTTCAAATGAAGAGAATGAGGTCCTAATTTTACGTGACCGGTTCGCATTATTTCAAAGAATAATTGAGCTCCTAGTAAAATATCTATCTCGCCGGGTATATTGAATGTTGGATCAGCTAATTTGTGATTTGATGGAATGATAAATTCCTCAGTGTTAACATATTGATGTGGTAAAGGAATTGTTATTTGATCAACTACTAAACATTGCATTCGGTAGTGACAATTACTTATTCTAGACTGAATTTTAACGGAAACACTGCTCTGAGTGTTCGTTCTTGAATTGCTTAAACCTTGTATTATAGTCGGATTGACTTGACGTTTCAAATTCAATCGCGAGACTAATTTTTTAGAAATTAAGTGAACTTCACTAGCTGAGTCTAGCAAAATTCTAGCAAATTGCCACTGACCTGAGTCAGCTTGAATTTTAACAACTGCTGTTGAAAGTAGCACTTGGCTTTTATTGTCATTGACTGACATTGTCATAGGCTGGTAACTACCTTTTCTGGCAGAATAGTTAGCACTTGCCTGATTCGGTGTCCATAGTGTCATGGAACAAACCTCATTATTATTGATCTGTTGATCTGTTGCATTATTTGACTTTTGTGTGTCGTTTGGCACACTGAAATTGATATTTTTATTATGAAGTAACGTATGATGTCTTTTGCTGCACATTTTGCAGTTGATTTCAGAACATTTGTGGTTGACTTTATATAATTTTAGACAGTTGAAACATAGTTTTTTGTTTTTACAGAATTCATTTCGCTCATGTACTTGCATTGCTAAGAACTTTGGACATTTAAATAACAGATGGCTTTCATTACAATTGATACATTTTATTGTCGCTATTTGTGGGTTTATAGCGACATGCGTTACCTTTTTGTTCAATTGTCCCACATTTATACGTTCGAAGGCACTTGCTCTTTGATTTAAAAATTCAATTAAGTTCTTGATAGTCGGTAATTCATTAGAATTAACTTGTAGTTCCCAGGCGGAACGGAGTGCGTTGTCTAATTTCTGTGTGACTATGTAAACTAAAATCAAGTCCCAATGCTCAACTGGAACCTTTAAAGAGCGTAAAGAATCTAAACTTTGTTCGAAATTTAATATAAATTGGTTTAAATTATTTTTATTTACTGACTGCCAATTATAAATAGAATTTAAATGAAAATTAGCAACAACAGTTACATTATCATATTTTCTTGTTAAATTGTCAAGCGCTCGTTGATAATTTTCTTCGTTTATGATTAAAGAACTAACCAAACTAGAGGCTTCATCTTTTAACACGGATTTGAGATAATTGAATTTTTGTATGGTTGATAAATTCACATTGTTGTGAATAACTGAGTCAAATAAATTTTTAAATGTGGGCCAATCTTTCAATTTACCATCAAATATCGGAATATTGAGTGGCGGCAATCTGACAGTTGTATGCGGTTCGTGATTTTTATTATTTACAGAACAGCAGTTACTAGCGTTACCAGAATCACGTGATACAGAATTTTGTTTCTGTAGCTTGATTTCTATCAGACTTTTAGTTGAAAAATATTTGGTTTCCATGGTATCTCTTTCAGTTTCATTTATCGCAAATCTATCATCATTTTCATCAAAATTTTCAATTTGCAATTGTATATCATTGAACTGTCTAAATAAATCATCTAAATCTGATGCTCGAACTGACAATTCTGATAAATCTCTGGTATCATCAAATGATTGTGCAAAATTATGAATTCGAGTAATTCGTCCTTTTACACTGGTTCGTTGTTTCATTAAAGCATCAATATTGGCCATTGTGATTTAAGAAAGGCAATGAATAGTAAATGCTGTTTTGTGAGATGAATTGACGTTTACAAAAATTGTATTTTTATCTGAAATGTCACTAATTTCACCAATTTAAATGTCAAATTTAAAATGAATTAGCACAAATTGTCTTATTAGATGGCTCAAATATTATTAAGTAAATTTAAATCACTGTCAATTCACAGCACACTTATTTTGATGCAATTGTTCAGTCGTACCTGAAATTAGTTGAATCAAACTTGCCTTGTAAATAGCAACTGTGTTTTGTATTCAACAATATGTCCAGAGTAGTTAATCTGCGCTGCTGTTTTTCGTTTCCTAGGTGACTAAACCATTTACGCTGTCCTTATTGATCCCGTTGCGGAATGCAATTGTCTGCGTCTTACTTGATTTGGACACTTTTTTGTAATTATAGAAAATTGTTATTTTCTTAATCTTACCAGCAGTTTCTTCGTTTTAAATAAGCCTTTGGCTTTTGTCCAGTGTAGTTTCACCAGTTGTCCATAAATCCGGCTCGAATGAACCAAAAAATGTTTGATATTTCTGACTCTAAGTGGCCAGAAATATGGTTTTTATAAATTGCTCGAAGGACCGTTCATAAAACACACGTTTGAGTTTTATATTTTTTATTAAAAACCTATAATTATTCTATACATTATTATGTGCACTTTGTTTATAATTTATAATTTGGAGTGATTGTGACACGTAGTTTCAATTTTGGAAAAACTTTTCTAACTTGTTTATATTTTCCTTAGTTACTAAAAAACATTGGTTTTTAAACAATTAAAATAAAAACCAACTGTTCCGATCTGGAACAGAGATTTTACTCGAATAATTTCCAATTAAAAAAAGTAAGAAAAAAAAACAGAAGCGTTTTAATAAAACAAAATATATTTAAATTAAATTAATGACAACAATATAAAACGTATCGACAGGAACGCGGACGGCTAATTTCTCCTCGAGAAACGGCACTTGACCTGTATTTATAGACGAGGTTCGCATCGTCCTGTTATGAATAAATTATATAATTATTAAATGATATCTCTGTCAGATCGCAGTTAGTAATAAACATGTAATGCTGGTTGCGGTCTGACAGGATATTTGAAAGAAAAAAACGTATCAATAAATTTAACTACATAAATTTACAAATGTATATAATGCACGTATTATAAAGTAAAAAAAAACATGTAGTCGCTGCAACCTGTTTAATTTTCCTATTTTTGATCGACTTGAAAAAAAGAGGTTATCAGTTCGCCATGTAATATTCCTTAAGCCATGATTTTTGAGGGATTAACTGATTTAACAAATTTCGACACCATTTTGTTCAGAATATATAAAAGAGATTAACTTGAGCTGTTAATTAAATAAAACAGCTTATTTTTTAATTAAAACATTAGCAATATAATTTAATAATATCGGTTGTTATAATGGGTGAAAATAAATTGTTATCGTCAATTTAAAAGAGATTATTTATAATTGTTTGTTTTGTTTTTTAGTCAGCTACGATAAACAATTAAAGCTTTTAATATGTTTTGCCACAATCACGGAAAACCTCTGATAATTAACCTAATTTAGTAATAAAGTTTGCCACCTGTTGTGAAGTTTTAGTAGAACCTCCAGAAGCAAATATGTGAAAAAAAAGCAAAAGTGATTTGTGGTTAGTCACAAATGTAAATATCTATAACAAATATCATAGTTTCCGAATGCAACTGTAGCATAGGCTATCAAATCAAAATTGGCAACTTTCCAGAATCCTCACATCACCACTAAAAAAGAAATCTTTACTCTATCGCTATCCTATTTTTTTCTTTTTTACTCTACCCGATCAGATTTTATTAAACACCACACATTATTATCTTTTAAAATGTTAATTTTTTACCTCATTTTCGATGTACGAGAGCCATCTAAATATGAACCCATTGAAAAAATTTAATTTCTCTAGGTTTAGATCATTAACTTACGTAAGTAATATATGTCAATTTCTCCATTGTAGCAACAAAATAGTTAGGATTTCCAAACCTCTGTATTCGAAATTCGACATAAATCTTTTGGTCACAGATTTATAGTGACCTGTTGTAATTTTAGTCAATATAATCTTTATATTATATAGAAATGAATGCTTGTTTGTTGGTTTATTCATATCCTATGGGTTCTTATACCATTCATCAAATAATTACGATGAAACTTTGACGAGTTGTTATACGCACGCCTGCAAATGTTTCAGACAAACAAAATCTTATTTTTATTGAATTAATGTTGTTGCTACCGCCAGACAAGATGTTAATACGGTGGCGTCAAATGATCCGCTACTGTTGTCGCTACCGAGTGTGTTATAAAACATTATATTATATTTAAAAAAAAAATTATTTGTTGGACATCTTTTGTTATAAGCTCGAAAAAGACCCAATAAAGGGACGAAACGTCGCAATATATAACAAATAAGTGTTCACTTAAAGCAGTCCTTTTTCCCAACAAATAATTTTTTTAATTTTTTTATATTAATTACCAAGGACAAAAAAGAAAAAAGTCATTATATTATATTTACTGGCTAGTGTAAATAATATCTACTAAACAATTTTAGCCACATGCATTGCAAAGCTCTAGTCGCGACATTCTAATTTGATTATAAAGTTTGTCACCTGTTTTGTGGTTTCATCATATCACCAGAAGCAAATAAGCACAAAGAATACAAATTGACTGTAAAATAAACATTAACAGACAACTGTGCATAACGTCTGAAATAATTTGTATCTACAATAAAAACAGACTGTGTTCACATCATTACGTATGTATGAAAATTTATATAAGAACGTAAAATTATGTTTGTCGAAACATAATGCTTGTTTACATACGGATGTCTTACATTTCATCGAAAAATAA
This sequence comes from Venustoraphidia nigricollis, assembly GCA_034508555.1. NCBI lineage: Eukaryota > Metazoa > Arthropoda > Insecta > Raphidioptera > Raphidiidae > Venustoraphidia > Venustoraphidia nigricollis. Next base: position 293,802 of record JAVRKA010000019.1, on the reverse strand, counting down.
ATATTAGTGGAGCTTACACATCAAGCCTGAAAAGTATGGCTATACATATGTCTTCCAAGCAGGGTTTAGGATAAAGAATTTCAGATCTACACTGTTTAACTTTTATTTAAGTGTATTTTAATTTTTGATCTTTAATATTGCCCTGTTTCGATTCATAATACATTGTAAATTGATTTATATAATTAGTGTATTTGCCATATGGCAACATACACTATTGGCGTTGGTCGGATGGCGGGACCTAGGGATCGGACCAAAATTTCTCGACGTTTCATAACCTCCTAAACACGTTAGCACCATTTTTAAAAATGTTTATATATATATATATATATATATATATATATATATTTATATATACATGTGTGTGCGCTATAACTTTCGAAAGAGTTAATTGATTTTAACGAAATTTTGGCCACATGTTGGAATCAACCACCGCAAGAATCCTATTTAAAATGGGTAGTTTTTAGGGGTTGAAAAAAGTTTTTGGGCCCAAAAATACCGAAAAAATTCTCAGAAACGTTTCAAAATTGAAATTTAAGCTTTAAGTAAAGATTAAAATGTGCTGTTAAAATTTTAATAAAATCGGCCCGACAGGCCAGGACTTACAAATTTTATAAAAACGCTAGTGTGCGTATAATGATATATTTACTGAAGGTTGTATTTTATTTGGTTCAGATGTTGAATTGATAACAGTATCTTAACTAAGACAAAAAATATTATTTTAAGGGGTGTAATAAGGGGTTATTTTTTTATTTTTCCATAAACAAACTTAGATTCATGTAATAAAGCCACACTGTCTGTATTAGCAAATACACTATATTGTCGGCAGGGTTTGGGCACTACGACCCGAGTTTTTTTTTATTTTTATCATATTTTATCATATATTATTTTTATCATATTAAATATTTCATATTAAAAACTACAGTTGATGTTTGTCAAAATACACTGACATATTTACTAACAAAAAAATAAATAAATAAAAACAAGTCACCATGTTTTGGCAATGACCATCTGGTAGAGGCCCCTCGTCCCCGTTCAAACGTTTACTAAGAAACGAAAACTTTAAATGACAAAAATTTATATAAATTCAAAATACCAACAATTAAAAAATATGATGATCAAAATAATTCACATTTTTACTAGAGGTATGACATCTAAGTAGCATTTCAATATAATTTCTAGCATAAAAGACGTAAAGAGACGAATAGTGACGTAAAATAAATCTAGTACTTACTAAACGACAAATAGCTTGTAAAAAAAACGTTCGAATGTTTACTCTTAACGTATCCTTGGCCTATATCGTGAATAAGCCACTTTGCCTGTATTAAAAATGTTTTTAATTAAGCATTGTGACCGAAATAGTACTATTTTGTAATAGACAAAGATTTTAAAAGAATACCATACATTGATTTTGTTCGATTAAATATAATAGAATTTTGAACAGATCCAAATTCGGCTCGCGGCTTGAATTACAAATAGACAAAATATTATCAGCAGGTTGATTTTTTTAAATTCTTCCTCGTTTTGCGTCGGAATTGAGGAAATAATTACAAATTCATAAAACTATTTTTTCTTATATCTTTTTATTATTGCTTTGCTACTCTTCTTAAAAATTAAATATAATAAATAGTAATATGTATTCGTATATGCATTAGGTAATTATGAACAATAATAATTACTTTTAATTAGACGTAAAGTAAGTTAATGCCATTGTAATTAGTGTGAATCTCTCGAACGGCTTTATTTGACCATTATCTCCCTATTATAGCCGGAACGGTGTTATCCATATTAATAATGGTCACTGTATAGCAGAATATAGGACAAGGAAGAAGATACCACATATCGGTAGGTGGTTTATATTATACATACTGCATACTAACCGTTTGTGAATGCAATGCAAATTATGTAATATGATCATTACAGTCAACCTACAATAATTGGTACTTTTGATTATTATACTCGCATGATTATGAAAATCGAGTGTCCCTAGATTAAGAATAGATGATGTTATCTACCAGTGACGGGTAAAGCATTCGAAGGCCCCCAAGCTTAATGTGATTTTGAGATCAAATATGCAATAAAAATTTTGTAAATAAAAAAACAGACTTATTTTTTGAGTTTTTGAGGTTCTAAAGCGCCTCTGACACCTACGATGATGATAACTTGTCTCATACGATAATTCACTGTTAAAATGACAAAATTGAGTAAGTGAATTAAAAAAAAACTACACATTTTTTTATTTTTTAAATAAAAGTATATCGTAAATAATACTGAAGAACGAAAAGAAAAAAAAATTAAGTAACAAATTAATTAAAATGTATAAAACTTTATAAGATATCACGTGACTACAAAACATGCCAGGAATGTTTGTGACGTCAAAATGATAAAAGTCGTGTATTTGGGTATGTTTTACTATACATGCTATCAAAGTAACCATGGCAACCAGGGCCATAAAAACATTTTGACGTCAGAGAGGTTTTTGGCGCGTTATCGGATCTTAGCTTAAACATTATTTTTAAATTAAATATAACTTTTTAATTATGAAGTTAAACAAAATAATAAAAGTAGTTTTGCTATAAAACTTGTATGTGATTTTTCCATGTACGTACAAAGAAAAATTCATTCAAAAATCCAATTGTTGCCATGTAATAAGTTCGTTTCGTAATTCTAAATTTTGGTTTATTGTCACCATTAATTTATTATTCGGGACAGATAAACATTGCAGACGCTCGACATCTGAGGTCATGACGCCAGTTTTTTATAAATATCCTTTTACATGAGTATTCAGATTTTAAATTAAAACACATTTTATAAATAAAAATTGAACCACCGATGTGACAAAGGTTTTTTGTTAACTATTATTATAATTTTCCAATGCGCTAACTTATAGTAATTCAATATATTATCATCTACCAATCAGAATTTAGTATTGTGGATAACGAGTGAACCGAAATTCATTTACCAACGTACATTTTTAAATTTTATGTCATTTTGATGAAACTCATAATTTTTATTTCATTTTATATATCACTCCCAAATACAAAAAAAAACTTGGAACGTGTCGCGGGACACGTGTCTGGAACGAAGTCCCCTTCGTATAAGACGTTTTTCGTAACGCGTTTTATATAATCTAAAAACACGCGGTATAATCTAAAAACACCCGGTATAATCTAAAAACAGCCGATATAATCTAAAAACACCCGGTATAATCTAAAAACACCCGGTATAATCTAAAAACATCCGGTATAATCTATAAACAGCCGGTATCATCGTATTTTTCGTGACATTTTTGTCTTACGGTTTTTCGTGACATGTTACATTTTTTCTCGGCTAAGTCCCCTCGCTAAGCCGCGATAAGGAACTTCGTTCAAAAAAAAAAACTCGGGCCGCAGTGCCAAAACTCTGTCGACAATATTGTGCTATTGCTAATACAGAACGCGTGGCTTTATTATGTTGATTTAAAATTTTAGAAAAAATAAAAATGTCAGCCATTTAATACAGCCCTAAAAACAATATTTTTTCCTTAGTTAGTGTATGCTCTATATATGCCAAATACATTAAAAAGAGGTTTAAAACAATGAATGGGTATGAACGTATGTGTGTGTGTGTGTGTTAGTGTATTCCACTAATTAATCACATAATACATTACTGTATCCACTATATTTTTGATAATTAGTTTTTTTTATTAAAAAAATAAAGATAGACTTACATATCCTCCATAAGTACTGTATCATATATCATAAATGCCATTAAGTTAGCAAATAAAGAAATGAAAGTGCTGTTCATTCTAGCGATTGCTGCAATCAAAACTGCAGGACTCCATAAGATTTTGTTACACAGCTAATATTGCAACAGCCATTTAATATCGTATAATATACAAACAAGCCAAGGAAGCATATTGTTGTATCCAGGGATAGAAAAATTATATGATTCGTGAACTAGCTAAATACTAATCAATTAGTCCGCAAAAAACGAATTGCCTAGAGAAGTGAATATTGTATTTTAATACATAATACACTGATATTTACAACTTATTCTAAAGAAATATCCCGAATGTGAGGTTCGTCTTTTATTTATTTATATGAATAAAAACATCTACCAAAAACTGTTTCGACATATTTTTTATAAGAAATCAATATCGTTTAAGGTTTTTGAGTAGATTTGAAATCAATTCGACAATTTTAACAGTAAGGTGGTTCTACAATTAGTGGAGAATTATACTAATTTACATCAAATTTCACTTGTAACAATTTTGTATTTAGTTAGTGCAAAAAGTATAGTACATATATCGGACGTCATGATATTATCACTAATGCGATTGTTAAAACTCATTGATGCCTCGTTAAGCATAACGCTACTTAATCGTCGATAATATAGATCATTACGTTCTAGATTCATAAATTAATATTTTACTTCAAAATTTTATTTTAAAACTTAGATTGTTTCGAGAAGGAAACAAGATGTTATTTTTTTATAAAAAATATTATATTATCGTTTTGAACAAGTTTGCCCTGCAGTTGCGTCGCAGGGGCGGATCCGCATATGGACTAATAGAACTTAAACCCCGGACCTTAACTATCAAAGACCCACAGAAATTGAATTACTTGCATTTAGTACTTTTTCATTAACAATGAGTAACTATCGTACAGTGAAAAATGGTTAATATTAATGATTATCATTCTTCACAATTTTTTGGATGAATTTGAGTTTTTTAGGTAAATTTGACAATTTTCAGGTAAATTTTGACAGTTTTTTGAGCGAATTTTGACAATTTTTGATTAAATTTTGACAATATTTTGGGTGATTTTTGATAATTTTTAGGTAAATTTACAATATCATTTGTTTGTTCAAGTCACTAGGTTTCAATTTTTATTTTAATGTTATTAAAATGGAAGTTAAAATCCCAATTTAAAGATGCAAAAATTGGCCCCCACTGGACTTCAATAAGCCCTAGGCCTCGAAAAACCTAGGTCCGTCCCTGCCTCGACGTATTGTAAACAAAGCTGAAAGGACTGCAGTGCTGTTCAGTTATGTACTGAAGATATTGAGCAAACTCCCGTCTTAATAACTGCATTTGAAACAGATCTGCACAACGTGTATGAGGACGAAAGAGATTCTATTATTACAGCACGATTTTCTTCTTTTCATTTGCTCTTGCGCTCGATTGTTTTCTGAGAGATTTATTGTTCTCTTTTTTTTTATTGAAACTAAATTTCATCATTAAATGTAGATACTCCGTTTGTCTACTTACCAAAAAGAAAATATCAAAGATGTCGCTGTTATAACTTCTAGATATTAAAACGTGAAATGCTTAGTTTATTTCAAATGCTATTCTATAAACGCTCGACAGTTGATTTCACTAGAGCCTATTATAAAATGAACTACTTACTCGTTTTAGGAAAATTCAAATTTGTTTTCGAGTTTTCAATAATTTTTAAACAGAGTATAGCACATTTGAAAATGTGTGCATGCCATGTGTGATTAAAAATTAATTTTTAACTTGCACGTATTAATTTCAAAGTTTGCTAAAACTAATTCTTCTTCACAGTTTTGAATGTTGCCTTTTTTCTTTGAAAATGAATCGTTACCTTTAAATTTCTATTTAAGTTCCTAAAAGTTATGGAATAAGGCTGTCGCCTTTCTGGATAAAGATTCAAGTATTCTGCTTGATCCCACGTGGTATTTTTGTTACGCTGAATGTATGCGCAAAAATAGCCTGTTTCTCCAAATTTGAGAATGCTTGAGCCATCTTAGAGAGTAAATCAAACAAAATAAATTAGCAAAACTGTAGCGATCGTCCGACAGATTGTTAACCTGTCGATATGTATTTGTTTCAACAAATTTTGTGTTACACGGCACACTCTGATCGGTATGGATAACGTCAAAAAGCTATTTTGGTCAGTTTTGTAGCTTCTGATTGGTTTAGATATAGGATATGTTATGTCAAATTATTCAGAAAAATAAGCAAAATTTGAATATCTGAAAATCAAAAATGCCGTCCATAAGAAAAACCAAAGTTCATGTCAATATCTCATTATGTAGTGGAAATAAAAAAATTAAACCTACGCCACTGAAAAGACCTTAAAAAGTTATCAAAGAATGGTTAATGAAATTTTCAAATATCTTTATAAATAAAAAAGTTATGGCCAGTTTTCATAAATGGCAATTTTCACTATTTTCTGAATAAATTCATATGTTGTCAAAACTCAACTGTTTTTTCGACGGGACGTTAATAAGCCCAATTTTCTGCACTACTTTGCCCATTTAACCGACTTTCTATCTCCACTAATAACAAAGTTACCCATGTTAGCCAACATCGGTTAAAACACCCTGTATAAGGTGTAATTTGGAACGATTCTAAAAATTATTTCACAAATAAAAAGCTTTACAATCGCTGAGTAATATAGTCTTTATTAATTTTTATAAGAAATAAAAATTATAGAAATATACAGTAATTTTATGGTGGAAGTATGGAAATATAAAAAAATCTTTGTGTGCCCCGCTCGGCAAGACTGTAACATGGTTGAGGCGATGGCTCCACAACTGTTGTTGCCACCGTGTTTCATCCCAGTCGTCTAGGAGCAGCGGGTATCTACACAAAAAATGTTGAACATTCTTCAGTGCATGCGATATACGTGTTTATAATATTTTATGCAAAAATGCCTAGAGATATATCCTTACCGGTAAACAGTGTAGGTACTCTGTATGTTATAATTAAAGTGCAAACGTAGATACTATTAAAAGTCCAGTACAGTAACGAACATTAACAAATTGCAACTAATAATTATAGCTGTTTGTATTCGCTACAACAATAAGTCGAGCAGCAGTATTTTGTAACCCTTAATCTATCCAAGTGTATGCACCACAAACACTAATGGGACAGAACCAGGCTTAAGCGTATATATAGGATACCAGTAAACAATGTGGCCTCAGCATTATACCGGATGACAGTACTTACTGTACTGAATATGGTTGTAATTTAATATATTATGTGCTAACTGCGCGATCGAAATTTCGGTTTTGTAGAGTGAAATTATAAGTTGAGCAAAGAGTAGGAAGTAAAAGAATTTATGGAAATCATGAATGCATTACAGAAAATCGTTTCACATAAAATGCAACATAGACCGGGCGTCTAAAGAAGAGCCGTTTGCAAACTATTAATTAAATCAGCATTTTTGCTTCTACAAGTTCGATTTTATTGATGAAGCCAAGAAAATTCATGCTCCAATTTTTTTTTTTTGTACATTCGTAACTCAGTTTTGAGAAAGTTTCTGTTGCAGAAACTTTGAAATATGAAATTTGAGCATATCTTCATTTTTTCTATAACTTACGCATTCACAAAGAAATTTTTTTTCTTCATCTCAAGGGAATAAATGCATTTTTCACAGATTTAATCATTCTTTCTAGACCATTTGTCTATGAAAAATAATATTTGGAAGATACATTCTATTTGAAACGTAAACACCCACTAAAGAAATTTAGAGTTCTAAAATACTGCCTTTCCTCTACGGTGCATTAGTCCTGGAGAAAAAATGCAGACTTGTCTCTCACTGATTTTTCTTATTATGGTTGTATGAAAAGAGTAGAATTTAGTGATGAATTTGAAAATATTAACTAACTTAAAAGGATAAAAACCCGGGTCGCAGTGCCAAAACCCTGCCGATAATATAGTGTATTTGCTTATACAGGCAGTGTGGCTTTATTTTGCGAACTTAAGTTGGTTTTTGGGCAAAATAAAAAATTTTACTCCTTAATACACCCCTTAAAATATCATTTTTTTTCTTAATTGCAATATTATTATAAATCGAATCTCTATACCAAATTATATAGAACTTTCAGTACATAATTCACTATTTGTAAACTAGTGTTTTCATAAAATTTGTAAGTCCGGTCCTGTCGGGCCGATTTTATTTAAATTTCAGGGACACCTTTTAATTACTACTAAATGGTTAAATGTCAATTTTGAAACGATTCTGAGAATTTTTTCGGTATTTTGGGGCCCAAAAACATTTTTCAACCCCTAAAAACTACCCTTAAAATGCCCCAATTACGCCCATTTTAAATAGGCTTCTTGCGGTGATGAATTTCAACACGTGGACCAAATTTCATTAAAATCAATTAACTCTTTCGAAAGTTATTGCCCGCACATATATATATATATATATATATATATATATATATATATATATATATATATATATATATATATATATATATATATATATATATATATATATATATATATATACATATATATATAAACATTTTCAAAAATGGTGCCAAAGTGTTTAGGAGGTTATGAAACGTCGAGAAATTTTGGTCCGACCCCTAGGTCCCGCCATCCGACCAACGCCAATAGTGTATGTTGCCTTAAATGGCAAATACACTAATAATGATAATAATGGAAGTTTCTTAAACGTTTGCCCTGCAAATGGTTAACTATGTTTTAAATAATAATGGTCATCTTTTTGAAAACTTGTAATTTCTATTTTTTAATTAAAATTTTATATTTTATTTTTAGTTTATATTTGTAATGCATTGTTCGGTACTTAATAAACAAAACCCGCTGATGTTGCGTTGTATAAAGAAAAATATACAGAAATATCATATTTTGTTCACTGCAACTAGTGACCTCTACATATTATGCATGCGAATTATATAGTCGACTACAGTCAAAGCCCTCTAAGTGCACAGCTCGGAACCGAGCCCATCCTTTAAGTGCACACTTCCCCTACGATCTTTTTCATCCCCACTCTTCTAACTCCTATAGCTATCTTTATTCAATCAGATGCTATAAACAATATCTCTAAAACTCTATGAATATGATGGAAATGGAAAGTTTGAAAATAGCGCGCTTACGGTCGCACGTGATTGGTCGCAGATTATTCGAAGTGGGGGCTGGGGAACGTGCACTTAGAGGGCGAGTTCGTGTGCAGTAAGAGAGCGTGTGCATTTAGAGAGCGTGCACTTAGAGGGCTTTGACTGTAATCAGTAGTTCGTATATACAACGCCTGAAGACTTGCGACAGAATGTACTGAAGGAAATGGGAGCTAAAATGACAAAACTCGTAGGAAATTTTAATTATTTATCAATTTAGCTAGTTATAGATATTTATGTTCACAATGAAAGAAAACAGTCGCCATGCACAATCCATAAAAACAGAAATCAGTGAGCTTAACAACGTATAGAAATACTAAATATGGCTACATTTAGTTTAGTAATAGGGATGTTGACTATTTTTGGGAAAGTGTTTTAAATCGTGCATAAGTACCTAATATTGCCACAAATATTTGTTATTTTTTTTTAAATACAACTCAAGCCTTAAAAATCATGTATTTTAAATCCCGTTTCAAATTTCGGTCGAAAACGCCAATACTAGTCGCGTGACGTCACCTATTCATACCAAAGGAGGCTCAAAAGTTTACACGAGAGCTACCATTCTATAGATACGTATTCTGTGCTCATAAACGTTAGTAAACTGAGGTGTTGAAAAGTTATTTCGTAGTCGTTGCTATAGTTACATGTAATTTGACGTTTCCTATAAACAAATAATAATAAATTACACACTAAATATTAACCAAACAATGAAGTTTTTTGACAGCAGCTGAACATATGACGTTATGCGCTCTGATTGGTGTCTGTTGTCACGTGACTTGAGAGTGATTTTATTAGGTTTTATTTATTAAATATTAATTAAATTCCTTAAAAATAAGGAAAAATATATTGTTTTTTAGTATTTCTATCATAGAAACTACTACTTTTCGTTAAAATTATGTTTTTATTTGAATACAGTCAACATCCCTATTCAACGAATAGCGTCATGCCAAAACTTATAGCGTTTAGTAATAGTACATTGTAATGGATTATATTCCAACGAAATGTGACATTATGTTTAAAACGAGGATCAGCGAGTTTTACATTCAAATAAGTCGTAGTACCATTAAATATGTACCTCCTATAAAGTAGCTGATTTTCATTTCATTTTCAAATAGTTCACTTTTGAGCAAACGTCATTTCTAACTAAACCGAATAGTGTTAAATGACTTTAAATTCATCTGTACTGTACCTAAGATACAATATTATTACTCTCTGTAGATATGCTCCAGCATTTTGATGACACACTCAATTTTCGATGCAAATTCGATCACATGACTTGTTACAATTGTCGTTTGATAGAAAAGGGTTAAAACGGTATAGGTTTGGGTAAAGGGGACATTGCAACCATTGATCCTTCCTGTTTAGGCACAGAGGCTCTTAGTGTTCTCGGATTGCGGCAGCAGTTTAGATACCGCCAGTCGGAATATATGGTGACAGCTACGGCTTAAATCATTATAATAATAGCACTAAATGACCGGTGGGTACAAGTGAATCCCTTCCTTTGTCTATATTTCTCTCTCCTTCTATTTGTCTCGTTTTGAATACGCGCCTAAAACCAATTACAGCAAATATGTCATAACTTGATATTGAGCAACGACCAAATTCTAAATAATGCATCGAATAAGGACCAGCACACATATGCTACTTTTTGTAATGTTATTTGATTAAATAAGTTTATGATAATATAAAAGTTAAAAATTATATTATATTATCAAAATTTAATTACAGTGGGAAAACTATTCCAGTTTTAATAACTAAAAAAAGCTAAGGTCGTATCTATCGAACACACCAGGCCATTTTTAAGTAAGTACTTAGGTGGTCAAATGGCCACGTAGTGATCTTCCGTGGCTACGTAGTAACCACGTGGAAATCCGGTAGTCGGCAGCGCAGGTGACAATGAAAAAGCGCGTAAATTCAATTTCATTCAAGCCACGAAGAGGTGTTTTATCAGTTCGCGGAAAAGCCAGCGGTTATAGAAGAGAAATTAAAACATTTTTTTGAATGCATATAATTGCTACGAAAACATTGTTTTTCAACTGATATCTCAAGTGCTAACTTGTAATAACATTAAAAAATTAATTTTCCTGATTTACGCGTATATATTGTTGTAAAAATAACTTGTTTCCTATAATGTTTTTCAACTCAATTATGCACGGAAGAGGGGCCTGGAACACACTGTATTAAAAAAGCAAACAATATAAAAAATAGAATAAAATTTAAAATTTAAGTAATTAAAAGTATTTTAATTAAATTTTTAAACAAAAAAAATGTGTAAGAATTTTCGTTGACTTAAAACTCATAAAAGTATCGTCGCAAGTTAAAGTTTGTTTGTTTTTTCTCTTGTTATTTATGCTTCTGTTAACTGTTACAAATGTGATTTTTAGTGTATTTGCCATATGGCAACATACACTATTGGCGTCGGTCGGATGGCGGGACCTAGGGGTCGGACCAAAATTTCTCGACGTTTCATAACCTCCTAAACACTTTGGCACCATTTTTAAAAATGTTTATATATATATGTATATATATATATATATATATATATATATATATATATATATTTATATACGTATATATATATATATATATATATATATATATATATATATGTGTACGCGCGATAACTTTCGAAAGAGCTAATTGATTTCAACGAAATTTGGGCCACGTGTTGAAATCCATCACCGCAAGAAGCCTATTTAAAATGGGCCTAATCGGGCTATTTTAAGGGTAGTTTTTAGGGGTTGAAAACTGTTTTTGGGCCCCAAAATACCGAAAAAATTCTCCGAATCGTTTCAAAATTGAAATTTAACTCTCTGGTAGTGAATAAAAAGTGTCCCCACAATTTTAATAAAATCGGCCCGACAGGACTGGATTTACAAATTTTATGAAAACACTAGCTTGCAGATAGTGACTTATTTATTGAAGGGTTTATTTAATTCGGTGTAGACGTTAGATTGATAATAATATTACAATTAAGAAAAAAATGTTATTTTAAGGGGTGTATTAAGGGGTTAAATTTTTTATATTGCCCAAAAACAAACTTAATTTCACATAATAAAAGTATAAAACCACACGGCCCTATACAAGCAAATACACTATATTGTCGGCAGGGTTTTGGCACTGCGACCCGGGTTTTTTTTCTCTGTAACTATGTAGTTTGCAGTTTCATACTGTTTTTTTTTAATATGTTTTGCAAAAGAAATTTTGTCTCGAATTTAAATGCTATATGAGCTATATTTGCGTCTTAACATAATTTCAATAGCAGTAATTTTGTCTTACTCACGCTCAATATGTATTAGAGAGATGCAACAAAACAGGACTGGTACATCTGCAGGTACCTCAGAACTGTTCTGAGTTTAGTAGAGAATGGTGTGTCATGTATGCAAACTATGCATGCTTCTGTGTGTTAAATGTTTCACTAAGTTAAGTGATCCGTTAAACCGTCGCGTCTGGTCCCAAAAAAGGAGTTGGCGTCCATGAATCTTCTGTTGGAGTCGGATATTTGAACCGTTTCAGAACTGAGTTACCCAACCCTAATATATGTAAGGATTGTATCTGCGCAAACTATGGATTATAAAGACGAAGAGATGAAAGTTTGTGTGATCGCGTTAGTGGTTGCAACTTGTCGCCTCCGGTTTACAAGACTGCCATTCTTCCACAGATCAGATTTTCTCATATTATTATTATTTTTATCAAGGATGAGCTTTTGCCGTTTTTTTATAGAATTTCATAAAACTATGAATTTCTGATTTTAAATCAGTTGAAACATGTCTTGAGGTGGAAGCCCAAGGCTTTCAGAAATGTTATGGTTACCGAATAATCAATGAATGAACTTCGCGCTTTGTATTTCTTGAATTCTGTTTATGGTTTCATTGTCGCAACAATAAAAGTAGGGACAACACAAAAAGTGCTTTAATGAGTCCTCAAAACATTTTACGCAAGTCATAACATAATTTATTTAATAAAAATGTAGTTTCTGTAAACAAATATTTAACCTACAGTATTTGAACGAATATTATTCAGTATTGACTTTTTTCTTTTTTGTCCTTGGTAATTAATATAAAATTTATTTGTTGGGAAAAAGGACTTCTTTAAAGAAGTCCTTTTTCCCAACAAATAAATTTTTTATTATTCAGTATTGTTCTATGAATTGTGTAATGCCTTATGTTGTGTAACTGCGTATACTAATATTGTAAAGATTGTAAGCGAATGTTGAGGCACTCTCTGTTGAGACAGGATGTACTTTACATCTATTGAATTAAATATACTTTATTTAATAATATTTGATTTCCAGCTTATTTTTGGTTTCATCATTTTATTTCTTACATGTCTCTTAGAGCTAGTGATAGGTTTTCATTTGTTTTTTTCAATCAAACTATTCTAAATACTTTATGTAACCTTAGTTGTTAATAAAAATCATAGAGATATATGTATGAAGGATCACCATTTATAACAAAACGTTTTTGAATTATAAAAATATCCTGAGTGATTGTCAAGCATTCTTGGCTGTGAATGGGCCGCTTTACAAGGATTTTATCTTTGCTTCTGAAAATATAAACCTACAAAAAGAACTTATTTTGTATTTCTACCAGTTGGATATATTTTTTAAAAGTTGTCATGTAATATTTATATAAAAGTGGATATCTATATGTTGCTATCTTTAGCCTTTTGTAAAAAGAAATAAAGTATGTATGTTTTACATAATATTCTTTTCTATTTAAAATCATCGTTTGTTTTTGAGAGATAGTTCTATTTTATACTCATGATAATTGATTGTTAAAACTAGAGTATATATTATGGGCATGGTACATAGAACCTTTTTATGTAATGTGCAGTACAATTTTTTTTAAGAATAACATATTACTGTAACAGAATTATATTTTTTTAAATTATTACAAAGGTCGCAATAATTACAAACGCCGTCGCTGCTAAAAAGCTGTACAAAATCCATATTTTTAGTAAAATTATAGGTATGATAATGACAATTACTAATTCTGAAATTGGTATATTTAGGTATGACGATTTTCCCGATAACAATACATTTGATAATATGTTTTTTGCTAACCCTTGCATTGGGTGACGTCAAAGATAATACTTTGGCAGTGGTTTCAAACCTCTAGGACACGCAGCTGTTACCAATATATCATTTGTGCTGAAAGACAAACCCAACCATCACATTAAATTTAAAATATTAAAAAATCTTGTTTCTTAGCTAAAGAAGTTAGACTCTGCAGTGTAGTGGAAAAGCGTTCGCTTAGTATAGCTAAGTTCACGGATTCGATCTCAACCGACATCACATCTTTTTGTTTTTACATCTATTCCACATTCTTTTACCGGAAAACACAGCGGGATGAGCACTTTTGGTTTTGACAACTATTTTTAACTTTCTGCCCCGAAATTTGGTAAACTGTACTTGGCAACACAAACTGGATCATTTCTCTTATAGAAAGTTAAATTACCCAAAAGATTCCATTAAAAATTTACCCACTTAAAATTTATAATGTAAGTCAGTATTAATGTCGACATTTTTTATTTTTCTAAACTCTAAAGTATCATAGTATGTTAAAGTTTGAAACAGACTATACACAGTTTGCAAACACATCTACTAAGCAGAAATACATAATAGTATATCTATCGATTGTGCGAGACGCCACCAATTCAGTCTTTGTCTCTTGAATAAGGATAGCACTTCTTACCCGAGCGCTCTCATTTATCTTTAGAGTATATATGAAGTTTAATAAGTACAGTGCCGGAAGCCGTGCAACATACAGAAAATTCAGAAACGTACCTATATCCCAAAATTCTTTACTGCAAGCTTGAGTAAAAAAATTTTAACCGATTTCAAAAGTACACTTTGAACCCAGTTATTATCAAAATAGAAAAAAAAATCTGAAAAACGGTTGACCCTGCAGGCCATCCCTGGAACTTCCCACTATTTCCTATCCCTACGGTGTTTGTTAAAAGTTATTTTAAAAAATTCGAGCCAATAGGGCGATAGGACCATTCCAACTTCATAAATATTGACATTTGAAATATTATAATAAATAAAATAAAATTTCTGTTAGCGCGCGCAGTGACGCGGGTAACGGTTATTAAAAAAATATGATATTTGGTATTTGTTTCCATGGTTACACATAATATAGCTTAACGTAAAAATTAATCAAAGCATGCTTGTTAGCTACCTAACTAATTTCTTTTTACTAGCTTTTTTGGCATACAACTATATGAAATACAACTATATAAAATCGTAAAGTGGTATAGCATATTATTCACAATAGACTTTTTCCCTTACCACTCGAGTCAAGGCCAACTGGTATTTCCTCTTATAAACTGTGAAAAAGCCAGTGCAGTGCAAGTCATTAGACATTCGACTTCTGATTCGCATGACGTGCAGTGTACAAGCTCCTAATAAGTGAGATGGTTTTAGGGTATAATTTTGCTCTCATAATACGGGGGATTATTATCCCCGCGCAATGCCGGACAATAACGGCTATTCTATAAAAAAAAGTCCGCGCCAGCAACATAGGTAATTTACATAACTAGGTAAAGCCGGACCGGGTTACTATAGTATTATTGTATAATATATTTCATACCGCTTTTGACATAATATTAATTTCAATCCTAACTGGAATCAATTCAATCAAAACGGGCGAAGTCGGGTAGACAGCTAGTATGTCTTAGATTTGGAGCAAAGCCAGTCCTGTTGTCTTGGAGCACAAATTCGAATTTGCAGTGGTCCTTCGCGATTGGTAACAAAAGCAGATATTTGTAAGAGTAAAATTCAATTCACTATGAGATATAACTGAGATTTTATTGGAAACTAAATTTGATTTCACAGTAAATTTGATATCATTTAATATAAAATCATCTTTTTGTATATAATAAGCTTAAGATATGGCTTTCGCAAAGGAAAGTCGTGTCCTCATTGTCATAAAAATCAATATATTTGAGCTTTTTCGGTTGTGAGATGCATCATTGAACTACAAGCAAGCTTTGTATTATTTAAAATTCTGTTTTGTTCCTATATGGTTTCGTCAATCTAACCTAAAATATAAATTTAAGCAGCAGTAGAAAGCAGAAAAAACTTTCAAAAGCCTGCTAAATGTTCGTTTTTCATTTTTTTGTCAGTCAATAGTGGAAGCAATCGAATTATTAATAACAGAATCATCTTGCCAGCCAAATACCCATACATAAACACTTAATTGCAAGTATTCTAATTTAAAAATATACAAATTTTCGAAGTAAAATGTTTCTTTAAGCAACGTTAATTGTATACCTGTTGAAACCATAAGTATTATTTTATTCCATAAAAACCTGAGCATTATAAAGGTGGCGGTTCGCGCCACGACAGAGACAGGAGACCGAGACCGGAGACAGAGACTGGAGACTGAGACCGTTACTTGACCTTAGGTTTTCTATGTGTGTCAGTTCGCGAGCGAGACCGAGACAGGAGACCGCGACGCGAGACAGAAGATCGCGAGACGGTCTCTACCCCGGACTAGTACTGTCTCGCGTCTCGCTCGAGACGCACGTACAAAATTGTGAAAAATGACGTCGTTTTCTGATGAAGACACCGATAAATTGATTGAAATGATTAGACAACATCCTGCGCTATTTAATTCTCAATTCGACGCATACAGAGATGAAAATTTGAAGGGTAATATTTCGTGGCCTCTAGTTGTATATAATTTGTTGATAGGCATTCTTCGTTTTGTTTTATAATAATAATATAATAGCAAGTCATCGTCTTCTTCTTCTTCCAATAGTAACTTCATAACTGAATGGCTTTCCATTACGCTGTGGATTAATAATTTTCCAGAACACGACACGATTGACTTAACGACTCAACAAACATGAACAGAGGTCTTTGGTCTCGGTACACAACAGACCATCGGAGACGGAGACATTTGTCTCGGTCTCCAGTCTCTGTCTCCGGTCTCGGTCTCCTGTCTCTGTCGCGGCGCGAACCGCCGCCTTTAGACACCGTTTTTATAATAAGTATAATACTTAAAATTCGTTATTAATTTTGTAGACTTAAAAAAAAATTTTTTTTCAAGGAAATCATTTATTCAAAAATGTAATTATTACAGATATAACGAATTTATGAACCTCTCTTGGAAATATTAATTTTAAATCTCTAAAAGACGTCATTAAAATAGTTAAAGTAAATAATTTTACGTTTATTTTATTTTGCGAATTTCACGATATTTATATGTTCTTTGTAATGCTCCTTGTTTTTGCAAATAAAGGTCGGTAATACTGTATTTATTAATATATTCATGTAATAAAAGCGTTATAAAATATGCAGGGCACGTACATACGAAACAAAACACACATTAGTAAAATAAATACATTTTTCTCGGACTTGAAAGTCAATTTCCAGAAAAAGTTACATGTTTCATATTCAAGTTGGGTTTCCCCCAGAGACACGGACCCCATTAAGTTGTCTGATGTATGTTTGCACATATTGTATTGTTTAATACTTTCTCGTGTGCTGAAACACCAATATATTATTTCAATTTTTTTATTGATAATATTGAAAAAATCTGTATCGAAAACACCCGATCGTAATCTGTAACACAGTAGACAATTTTGATACAATGTACCATTCCTTTTAACAAGTACGTCATACTTTTTTATATATTTTTTTATAAGAAAATTGTATATATTTGCATAACTTCAGAAATTATCAAAACAGTGAAAATAAAAAACTTCCGAACAAAAATAACAGTTCTATGATTTGTTATAAAGTTTGTATTTGAAATAAGTTAATAATGAATTGTTATAGTTGTTCAGAATCAATGATTTTTTCTCT
Organism: Venustoraphidia nigricollis; assembly: GCA_034508555.1. Lineage (NCBI taxonomy): Eukaryota > Metazoa > Arthropoda > Insecta > Raphidioptera > Raphidiidae > Venustoraphidia > Venustoraphidia nigricollis. The sequence goes on along the minus strand of JAVRKA010000019.1, from coordinate 276,113 downwards.
AATTGATATTGATTTATTTGATTTAACAATGATAATCGACATTCTTTTTTAAGTGGTTTTATTTTTTAACGTTTCTGTTTTGTTTTCAGAAATAAAAGTTCCAACGAAACCACCACCCACAACAGAACCACCGGTAATAACAATGGCAAGTAAGTAAAAACAGGGCCACAGGTATTTCTACCAATTTTTATTTAATTCACCTGTGAGCAAGCTATATAGCTACTATTGTAAAAATAAAATTAACGCCTACTAGTTTTTCAGACTTTTTCTTTAGAGAGTTATACTAAGAATTAGTAACAAACAATAAATATTCTATATAATAATAATTCGTTTTCCAGCGGATAATTTAAAAAAAAAATTTTTTATATATGTATATAAATTCCACGTAATACCACGTTAAAAAACCGCGTACACTTGTCAAGCATAGTTCAGTCGGACAAGCACAGAACAACCCTGCAACTTGCGCGAGGTCGCTCACTAGATCAGCATAAACCAGCAACTTTTGGTGCGGTTTTACGAACGACACATCATTAGTACACTAGACCAGTCCAAAACGGCTAAATAGGAATTGCAGGCGACCGACTGACGGTCGTTGTTGGATGCTGTTTGCAGGCTGCTGCTTGCAGGTGTTGGTCTAATGTGCGCTTCTCCGTTAAATAACACGGGTACCTACAGAAATAGACTTTTTTGCGCCATGCTCTGCAGGACGTACTGGTTCATGCTTAACAGGTGTGCGCAGTTAATTATACAACATGCATCCAAAAATGTTGTCGCTTCATTTCTAAGATTAATGTTTGCCAATCTTGCCAATAGAAACCACATTTAGTTATACTGTTCAGCCATTAATTAAACCAAAAGTATTCTGTGCTGATAAGTAAATTTTGTCACTTTGCATTTTGCAATACCATAATTTTTCGTAGAATTTATTTTCGTGAATTGTAGAAGATTATTTTAATTACATTTTTTAAGGAAACTATTTTTAATTTACTACAATTTGTAAATATACAAAAAAAACTTTATTTGTATTTTCAGGTATCGAAATGAGTTCGAAATCATCCGAATTACAGTTTGAACAAAGAAGTATGATACCTGCATCAACTCTAGGTAAGTATGAAACAAACAAAAAATCATAGAATATTAATGCGAACATCCAGAAAAATTATCAATTATAGTAATGTTCGAATGTTCGATACTCATTCATTTAGTGTGGACGGAATAGCCGTCTTCGTTTGAAAAATTATTCGCATTAAATTATCTTGCTCAATTGTGTTCGGAAGACGGGATAAAACATTCATTATAAAAACAAATGTGTTGCCGACCGGTATGCTGGTGTGGACATTATTCAAGCATTTGATATTATTACCTATAGGAAATATTTTTTGTTATATTTTTAAATTCAGGCTGATACATACAGGGCCACTTTTTAAAAACCGAACACCTTTCTTATTTCTTCAAATTGCATCCTATGAATTTTTGCTCCCTTGGTCAACTTTATTTTTTCAAATAGAGACCCCATTTTTTTCTTGCAGGTTCCGATTCCTCGTCAAAAAATACACCCCTTTTGTCCGAAAAATATTTTTATCCAAATCCTCCCCTCCCCTCCAGATTCGGTGGCCAAACATTTGTGACCACACAACCAAGCAACTTTTGTCCTAAACTTTATTCTCGAAAACCACTCAAGACCGTTGTTGAGGCGGATGAATGAACAGAATTGTAAAACGATTTTTGAATCTGGAGGGTAGGGGAGGATTTGGATGAAAAAATTTTTCAAACAAAAGTTGTTTATTTTTTGACGAGGAATCGGAACTTGCAAGAAAAAAATAGGGTCCCTATTTAAAAAAAATGGACCTGCGTGGTAAAAATTCATTGGATGAAATTCGAAGGAATAAGAAAGGTGTTCGGTTTTTAAAAAGGCGCCCTATATAAATACTTCAGTCTCTTTCGCGCTAACGTGTAACATAGAATCTTTACGAAAAGGGTAAAAAATGAAAAATAATTAAATTATTCAGAATAGTTGAAAGAAGGTGTAACATATTACAACATCCAACCAACTTAATCTTATAGAATAATGTTCGCTGAATCAACTTAGCATAAGAGCAGAACTGTGTCTCTACTAGTTTCCAAGTTAGGCCATTTAAAATCAAAAACTTTATAACCCCTATATATCTCTGGAACGCGAAACTAGATACAGAGCTGCGCTTGCGCTCTAGATTCAGTGTGTCAAAATCTGTAAATTGACCAAACAAATCCGATCTGAAAGATTTTTTGTTTGGAAAATTTTTCGATTTTGTTTACGGGGGGCGGGGATCACACCAATTTTCATTTTAAAAAATGGGCAGTATTGCCACAAATTTATAGAGCTTATGGTTGGTGACTTAATCCTATAGAAAAAATCATGCTGAAACGAACGAGCACACGTTGAAGTCTGTAACTGTTACAGTTTAGAAATTATGGCGTTTGAAAAGTTTTCGAGAGAAATTTGTTAAAGCGTAGGTAACTATTTTCTAAAGCAGCCAAAATACAACTCTGCAGGTAATCGCAATGGATTCAACGTGATTTTTTCTATAAGTTTAGTAAATATTAACCGTGTCAGAAAGCTCTTAGTGCTGATTTGCAATAACCTGAAAAATTTTCAATTCTTATATTTCTGAAAAAAGTGTCGCGGATATGACTGAAATTATCTGACCTTATATAGAAACACAAACGCAGAACTGTATCTCTACTAGTCCTATATTGTGTTAAATATTGGTCTTAGTAAAAACTTTGAAAGACAAATAAAAAAAATAATAAAAAACCCGGGTCGCAGTGCCAAAACCCTGCCGACAATATAGTGTATTTGCTGATACAGGCAGTGTGGCTTTATTATGCGAACTTAAGTTGGTTTTTGGGCAATATAAAAAATTTTACTCCTTAATACAGCCCTTAAAATCACATTTTTTTTCTTAATTGCAATATTATTATCAATTGAACCTCTATACCAAATTATATGCAACTTTCAGTAAATAATTCACTATCTGCAAACTAGTGTTTTCATAAAGTCCGGTCCTGTCGGGCCGATTTTATTAAAATTTTAGGGACACTTTTTAATTACTACCAGAGGGTTTAATATCAATTTTGAAACGATTCGGAGAATTTTTTCGGTATTTTGGGCCCCAAAAACTTTTTTCAACCCCTAAAAACTACCCTTAAAATGGCAAGATTGGGCCCATTTTAAATAGGCTTCGTGCGATGATGGATTCCAACATGTGTGCCAAATTTCCTTAAAATAAATTAACTTCTTCGAAAGTTATAGCCCGCACACATATATACCTATATATATATATATATATATATAAATTATAAATATTTTAGAGGAATTAGGATCAAAGAAATAAAAGACGTTTCGTATTAATATTAATACTTCATCAGGTGATCTAAAATAAAATAACAAGACAATTTAACAATCAATAATAAAACAAATAAATAAATATTAAACATACCTTAATTAATTGTCTCAATAACTAAATTTAATTCAATTATCTTGTTATATTTATGTTATTAATAATGAAATTAAATTGATATTTGAAAATATAAAGTTTAATATAATGACTGAGATTGACGCATATATAAAATTATAGTAATGAAATTTTATATAGATAAAAATTAGTTACTACGTAACTATTGTGATTAGGTAATATAAACTGTTTATTTGTTTATTTATTATAAAACAAATTGTCATTCTGTATGAATTGTAATATCTTAAATTTTGATTTGTTATGATAATTTAAAATAATATAACAAGATAATTGAATTAAATTTAGTTATTGAGACAATTAATTAAGGTATGTTTAATATTTATTTATTTGTTTTATTATTGATTGTTAAATTGTCTTGTTATTTTATTTTAGATCACCTGATGAAGTATTAATATTAATACGAAACGTTGTGAAATAATAATTTGTCTTTTATTTCTTTGATCCTAATTCCTCTAAAATATTTATAATTTATTAACATCAAAAGGATCTGATTATACATTTTTCAATATATATATATATATATATATATATATATATATATATATATATATATATATATATATATATATATATAAATATATATATATATATATATATACATATATATATAAACATTTTTAAAAATGGTGGCAAAGTGTTTAGGAGGTTATGAAACGTCGAAAAATTTTGGTCCGATCCCTAGGTCCCGCCATCCGACCGACGCCAATAGTGTATGTTGCCATATGGCAAATACACTAATAACGATAATAATAATTATCAGAATTGAAAAATCTAACGCAATGCTATTAAAATGTTTAAATATTTAACCGACTAAATAACCCGATTAAAATAAATTTTACTGCATGAGAACTTACACTTCCTCCGAATGTCGGGACAGACACATTTTTTTTGTGTCCACGCCTAAGCTTACTATTAAACATTAATAATTACTTACAGCTTCTCTCGACTCGTTGATAGACGACCCGGTGGTGATGATGGATAATTCCATTTCACCAAGCGTTGCAACAATACCTCGAGAATACAGTGCTAACTATGCCTCAACATCGTCTGCATCCGGGATCCTGTCCAACGTTCACGCGACGACACTATTATCGATCTTGATCGCGGCGCTTCTGCTGAGATGACGATAACGCTGAACTTTCTATGGTGTCACTTCAACGTGTTGATTGTACAGTAAATAAAACGAGATTTTTTATTTTAATTGGTATTTAAGATTAATGTAAACTCTATGGGTATATTTCTATATCAGATTTTGTAAAGTTTAATGTGTTTTTACCGCAAGTCTCAATAAGCTTAAGAAATAAAAATGAAACCGTCAGATTAATGGATCCTTATTTCTTGATTTTGTAGTTGATGATGGTTCATTAATTTGAGTTTTGTTTTGAATTGTTGTAATGAAGTTCCTCAACATGAAGATATGTGATTTGAGAGATTTACAGAATTGGATCTTTCAAATTTTTTTTCGCATTAAATTATAAGTTATATATTATATTCAGTGGAATCTCTAATAATATAAGCCGCGATGATATTATTGTCAGACCCATAGAATAAAGGCTTCAGAAAATATTTTTAATGCTATAGACTGTAAACTTTAAAATTCCATTGTTTTCTATTTTGCCTGTAGTTAGGTACTAATTCCATTTTCCATGTTAGCGTAAAAATGCCATGCAAATATTTAAACACACTTTTTAGTCGACACTCCACATGAATATATTCATTTCACGTCACTATGCATATTTTTTTAAAAAATAGCGCAATTAGCTCTCTTTTTTAACTGAGGTAAAGTCGTTCATATTTCTTTCTTTTATATGAAATACTTTTAACACAACAATACGACAGGAGAAAGGGGAACACAACCGTTGCACAGACCGCAAGATTAGCTACAAACCCACCGCACCTAGTGTAAGGTGTTTTATTCTGTTTGCAAAATCTGATATCAATAAATTATTATTAATTATTAATTATAGTTATATATTCATATAAATAGAAATAATACAATATTATGTGTATAATTGACTTTCAATTTAATAATCAATGTTTCCACTTCTAATATAACATTATTTATTTTTTTGTAATAATTTTACTGTAAATATATAGCAGTTATTTTGATTATTGTTGTGACTGCGAATGGTCACTTACCCCAACTGGCAGGTTTAAATCCATCGAGTATTCAAATTAAACGCTACTAGAATTTATTTATCTATAGATATACCATTTCGAGAAGTTCCTTCGAATAGTGCTGCATTTTGTTTTGCTCATCAAATCCGACATCAATTATTATTTTCACTAAAATTATTTTATTATTTCACTCATTATCATTCCTTACTCGGATAACTATTAAATGCTCAATTATATTCTTAGTCTCGTTGTCGAGATAACATTATAGTCCATCTACGATGTGACATGATCTTTAGAAAAGTAACACAAGGTGTTCCCTCACCCAGTCCAATGAAATTCTTCATAAAATTTAGAGGTTTTTGGCCCATTTTATGAGTGGGAATAATGAAGAACATCGTGTTTGATAATTTAGATAATTCTTTCTTCCCAGGGCGGGGTATTATCTCTCCAACGGGACTCTACATGTAATTATGATCGAACTTCACAATCGGTAAGTTTATTTGATCGTTAAATCAAAAGGTGACATATAGTACCTAATGCTTTTTTATGTAATAGTATATTGCGTAACAAATGTGAGAGGGGACTTTTTTTTAAAACGGATTTCAAAAACATCGTACGAGTCTTAAAAAGGAGGCGCCTTGTCACACTTGTCACGCACAATACTTTTTATAACAAGAACATATAAACGGCTGTGTGTAAAAAGTGACAGCCGTGTATAAAAAGTCAAGCAAAAGAAGGATTTTTTACACGAACACCGTCATAATGCGATACCATGTAAAACACAATTTTAAATGTCGATAGTTCCGTTAAATATTTTTTGCACTACCACCTATAAAATAGCTTCTTTCATGTGTGTGTGGCGATCGTAAAATGACCCATTTAATACAAGTGACGCAAAATAAAACGAATAAATGCGTTCTAACCAATTCAGCAATCTATTAAGCCTATATACGAGCAGATATGTAAAACAATAGCTCATGCAAATAGCAATTTTCATAAAAACCTTTAATAGAAGGGAAGTTTGTTTCACAATCAAATGATCAAAAACGTCAAAAATATATTTACTATGGTGTGAATATCAGCTATTTTGCAGGAGGTATGTGAAAAATATGTAAGTAGTATATATCTCGAACGTAATGATATACTCGTGTCACTGTTAAAACTCAATGACGCTCGTAATAACATCATGTCAATTACTTGTCGGTAATATACTTCATTAAGAACTATATACATAAACTAGCTATTTTCTTGTATGGTCAAAAGGAGACATTTAGAATCAAAACATATTTTAAACAATTTTCACTGGCAGCACTATATTTCAAGAATCGTAGCCATATTAAATCGTAATACATATATGTATATTATTATATTCATGTACTAATTAATAACGAAATAGAAACCTCAAAATCATAGACTGATATGTGGTGCGGAAACCTTTAAATAATGATACCAATTTCACTTCTCACTAGGTCACTCGTCATTAGGCGCCACTAGTGTCACCTGCTTAAATGTTATTTTATGCACTGTTTAGAATGATTAGAATTTTATTTTTCGAAATGTTGCAAAAGATATGGAAATATTGATAGCCTAGTAAACATGTAATTACTGTAAATTAATTACCGAATAATATATAATTTAATAATAATAATAAAAATACGAAATCTTGCATATCTTAAGGCACAAAATAAAATTGTTTCATAATGTTACATCTAAATAAATGTTCATTTTATTCGTATAATTTAAAATTTAAAAAAATGAAGCAGCATTTTTCTAAACTAAAAAATAATATTACTGTTTCACCTTAACACAAAATTATGTATAGAGAAAACAGGTATGGTTGTGAATGATTCTTTTTCTTTAAATTATAATTTATATTTTTAAGTTTCATAGTTCCTTTGATATTGCACAGTATAATACATTTTTGTGTAACACAAAATACGAGCTTTTCCTCTTAAGAATATGATAATAATTTTAATGGAAGTATTTATTTAATTAAAGAAACTAGATACATGATTCTTGACATCTTATTTATTGACAAAAGCTAAATTTGACATTAGACATACCCAATGGTTATGATAATATTTTACAACTATTGTTTCAGATTATGCAATTTTATAAAAACATTAACAACAAAAATTGGTGGTATTTTAAGACGAATGAAAATGATTTTAAACTATAGGTCTGCTTAAAAACTGTATTAAAAACAATTAGGTAAACAATTATTTGTTGAGTTGGAGATCTGTCGAAACAAAAACTTTACCATTATTTTACAACTCATTATTAACGTAAATTATTCAATGCAAATATATCCGAACAAACTAAAAGACCATGCACACCTACCAAGCATGGCCAGCACAGCACAACCAGCACAACTCGTGAAGGTACTCATGTTATTTAACAGCATAGCGCACATTAGACCAGCAAATGCAACCAACACCTAGCAGTCGATCACCTGGAATTTCCGTCTAGCCGGCCTGGACCGATTTAGTGTGCATTGATAAAACTACTTGAAGCACTATCTACCACGCATCACGGAACCTACACTAAGACTTGCTGGTTTGTACTGGTTTATGCTGATCTAGTGCAGTGCTTGTTACAAGTTTGTGCAGTGCTGGTTGTGCTGTTCTATGCTTGAGAAGTGTGCGCGTTCTTTAAAATTTAACTAATAAAAAGAATAATAATTATATTTGATTTTATTTACAGCTGGTTGGAGATATTTAATTTAATAGAATTTTTTTTGGAATCCAGCTAACATATGTTATTTTATTCAAACACTAAACTAGTCTTTGAATTAATTAAATACAGGTACTTATTAACAATATTTGTTACTATATACGACAATTAATTCAAAGACTAGTTTAGTGTTTGAATAAAATAACATATGTTAGCTGGATTCCAAAAAAAATTCTATTAAATTAAAAAAAGAATAATATTGCGTTGTAAGATATTTACCATTATTAAATTAATTCATTCAATCATTTATTAATTTTACCTACAATTCCTCATAGTTTTCACACACATGAAAATATGTACAGTACTAATAAATTTATTTGTTAATTCAACCGAAAAATATTTTTTTAGAAATGATGTGCGCAACGCAAAACTAATTCATTATGACGTATGAAACGTAGATAGTTAGGTTATGAATGCAAAAATAAATAAAAGGACGTATTGTGATTAAAATGATGGAAAATAGTAATTATTGCAGGTTGTGATAAAGATTATTTTAAGTGAGTAAGTTACATTATGTTACACGAGCCAAAATATCATCACAACCAAGATATGTACATTTTGGCACGTATTTTCTATAAATTATAAAATAGCTGGTTTTTATTTCATAAGAATATTTCTGACAGATGGTATCATATCGCTGCGTACGACCATACTCATCATTTGGATTGTTTTCGAAAATCATGCCTTTGTATTTTCTTATGGTTTTAAATGGTAGTCGATAGGTTGTTTTGGAAATTACTGTTGGATTGACTAAATGGGATTTGTCTTATTTTATGCCGCTAGTGCGTCATAGGTCATTTTACTACCGATATACAGACATGAAAAGCAGTTATTTTATAATGGGTTGTGCAAAAAAGTATTTTAAGAATATAGACAATTAAATGATATTTTGTCAAAATAATGGCGAACTCCAAAATCACTAATTGTATTTCTGAGCATGCATCAATGACTATGATTTATATAAACGGCGTTTCTGCGGTTAAACGACTTTAAATGGTGTCAATTGTGAGCCATCTTATATTTCATAGTTTCTGTTTCATAGTCGTATAAGATCCACTTTAAGTTTAGATACGTAGATTTCTCATATCCAGTGCATTACGTCTTCCTATCTATTGTAGAACACTTACGCCCTTTTCATTTATTATCGATATCTGTACATTAACTGTAATGTTTATTTTCAAACGCTTCAATAGATATAAGGTTATTTGATCAGTTGTAATATGTAATAATTGTAAATAATAACATATCCGTATGAACTGTAAGGTTGTAATATACTATGTGTAATAATTAAGTGCCAAAATTAAATATTATGTTATAAATTTCGAGTATTTTTTATAATTGATGCCTATATTTTTTCTTCTTATTCTTTTTCAGCTGACAAAATGTATACAATGAATTAAATTGTATTATTTAGACTGGTACATTTTATTGATACAAAAGAACACAAAAGGTCACTTTTATTTTTTTCTACAGCTGCTTTCGACAATAAACATCACAAAAATTGAATTTATGTTGACATTGTCAAATGGCCATTTCAATCAACATAATGCGTCTTTAATACTACACGTTTAAATTACAACTTCTAAAAATAACATATTACCTAAAAATTTGAGTTTTTAGTAGAAAAGTTATATTTATTAGTTTATATATAAAATTCGCTTTTAAACTTACCCAGCGAGGGACAGAGGGGTGCAACTACCCCCCCCCCCCTTGAAGCAAAAAATAAGTCGTTATTAAATTTTGTTGCTGGAATTTTTACAATTCTTGAAATAACTTTACTTCTACAATCCAAGAAAAATGATACTAGTATAATAGAATAATTTTTTTTTCAAGCAAATAATTGTAATAACTTAGTTGATAAAGCACTGCTATAATTATACATAATTTTCTGAATATTTTGGTTTCATTCACCTTTTCCGTGATAAAATGTTACAACCTGAACAACCATGGCTTGCCCCTCCCTAGTTTTGATCCTGGGTACGCCCTTGCACCGACCCTCTCTACGAATACCAAACAAGAAATCGCTACCTACAGCCAAAAGCACGATCGAATGACGAATTCACTGCAATAATACGGCTATATTGAGTTTTTTTCTAAAATGATGATGAATCTTTTTAGTTAAGACCCATAAATTCACAAACAACTTCTAACGCTACCCGCGATTGAGATGAAACACGGCAGTGATAAATGTAAGCGAACCTCGTACTGCAGTCTCACCAAGCGGGGAGCACAAAGATTTTTTATATGCCCGTACTTTCATCATAAATTTACTGTACTTTCACCTTAAAGTTGCTGTACTTCCACCTTGTACTCAAATTTAGCCAGTTTATTTGGAATTTTTATTTTTTATCAAAATATAATATAGCTTATATTACTTAGGGATAGTGAAGTTTTTTATTAGTGAGATAATTTTTAGAATTGGTTCAGTAGTTCCAGAGATCACCCCCTACAAATATACAAACTTTTACTTCCTTGTATAATAGTGTAGATCAGCGGTTCCAAACAAATGGGTCGCGACCCACTAGTGGGTCGCGGAAGGGTTACAGGCGGGTCGTGACTCGATCCTAAAGCTATCAGAAACCACAGAATAAATCATCAGAAAATATGAGAAAAATCGAAACAAATGGAATTGTGTTTTGATTGTTTTTTTTATGGTTCTTGATTTTTGGTATCTGGGGCAGACAACATCAGCGGCGGACTGCCCATATAGTCGAGGTGGCGTTTGTCAGCCGAGCCCAAGCCTGCGCGGGCCCCTCAACGGACCTGGCTTGCCGCAAGCCAGGCGGTAGGTACAGGATAGGGGACCCACGCAGGCTAGGTCCCAGCTCTTGCGACCTAAATGCAAACTAGAACAGATGGTTGTTTATACAGTTAGAGGGAAATGAAATAGAAAAATATCCCATCTACCATTATCCAGTCTCGGGCCCCGGGCTTGTGGGGAGCCACTCGGGCCCTTCCGGCCCAGTCAGACCCTGAACAACAGAACACAGGTGGTTGCGATAAGGAAAGGTGGGTCGCTAGCTGAAAAAGGTTGGGAACCACTGGTATAGATGATATATATGAACAGTTTCTGCCGCTGGTTGTATTGCATGTGCGAATATATTTTCAACTTTTTTTTTATACGCTACACGTCGTTTATTTTGTTATGTTTCAGTAAGATTCCGCATGCCACCTTCTTTTGTTATTTTTCGGTGTCATTCGCCACACCTTCATACTTTCCCAACAGTTTTATAACCTCCTCGATAGGTGTATAACTGTATGTAATATACCATACGGTGCACGCATTACCCACACCCTGTGCCTACAGCGCAGCATCATTCGAACGGAGAAGAGCTCTAATCACATTAGAGGACGGATCGGATCGGTCTATCGCGGTTTCCTGGGGGAGAACAGAATCAATGTGGTTCTCTATCTTATATTTATATAAACATATATAGAACTAAGCGTCCTAACTGATTGATTGACTGTCTGATCTACACACCTGTCAATGTCGAAGCGGATTTGAAAATATCACATTTTTAACTGGGAACGATTCGAAACAATTATATCTACATACCAAAAGTAATTAATATAAATCATTTGTTTTAGGATTAATATAGATACAATACTTAATTTTAATGTATCCTATTTGTTTGTTTACAATGGATAAAGTAAGCAGATTTTCCTTCAAACTCATGAGAAATATTGAATGATAAAATTGAAATGAAAAATTAGTATCGTCTAGTGACATTCGAAATTGTGTTTTAACCCGGCGTAAATAAATCTCATTTCAATCACATCGTCAATGAACCAGGGTGAATTTTACTCGGTTATCGATTTCATTATATTTCGTTTGAAATATAGTTTTTTTCTTATCTAGATGAATTACCTAATAAGATATTGTTATAATGTACGTAATAGTAAAACACATTTTTAATATTATAACTATTTATTTATGAAGAAACTTTAAATTTGACTTCGTCAACATCCGACCTCGATGGACAGCTTTCGTCCGAAGAACATCCTTCCAAATGGCGTATTATCATTTCGTCCTCATCACAAATAAAATAAGAATAATCAAGTCTTATTTATTACGTATATTTCAAAAAAAAAGAGAAAATATAAAAATGCCATTAAAAATGTTTATCACGCGAACAATGAACCCAGGTAAAATATCCCCAAGTGCACATTGAATTCTCCTATCACCAGCGACGTTACACGCAACACTGATTCGCATTAAACAATCGACGCATTATTTCCAAGATGGCAGCTACCGCAGGACGTTGGACACCGTCAATTGTGACAAGTGTGTAACACTAGTGGATGCTTAAAACCCTGGTTCATTCAGGCTAAGTTAAAGTACTAACAAAAAATAGTTGTTGCGTTTATAATTTGAAAATTTGTTTAAATATATCATGCAAAATTGGTACTTTTTTAATTTTTATGTTAAAAAATAATAATAAATCTACCGTTTTAATTCGTATAATCTGTAGTTTACAAAAAAATGATCAGATTTCTCTCATATACAATGTTTTTTTTATTCACTCAAAATCAAACAATTGTTTACTATAAGGTTTATCAAATTTAACATATTGTCACCGAATTTGACAAACTTACGAAACTAAAAAATGTTTTTTTCTGCCATTTAATAAATGTTTATATAAATAATGAAACCAAATTTAAAACTGTCGTTAATCAGTGGACAAGCCATTTTTTTGCTCTATAGTGCAATAATCACGTCACGACTCGCATTTAATCTGTTTATTCAATGATTTACTATAATCTATCGAATAATATGAAGCTACGGCCGGTTCATAAGCTAAAGGTGAATAAACAAAATACACAAGAGGTCTGATATTTTTATAGAAATACGTATTTGCTGGGAGATAGCAAGTACTCAAACATATTCTAGTTATAAAATGGACAAACTGTTGGAACCACCCATCTCTAGCCAACGAGGATGAGATTGTATTACCCCTTAGTGCAGACAGATTGCATTACCCTATGACTCATCCGACGCCCCACGTTCTAAAGCTGGGTTAATCCCGCCGACGACGAATAAATAATGCTTGCTAAATGGGGGACTTCACCTTAAGACCGCCAATATACTATGTGTATCTAATTTCGAAGCTAATATTCGTGTAAGCAATAAAATAAAATCAGCAAGCTCTAGATAATCAAGATATGGCATTTGCTCATAATACTTGCACCGTTCTTATTACAAAGCGTTTAACAATATTTCTTTATCAAAGAGAATACTTTTCTGGAAATATTGATGCAAACTTTTTCTTTTTCGTGGAAACATAAGTAAATGTCCAATATACTTATTCCACGAAAGAAAATTTAAAAAACCGGTCAAGCGCGAGGCGAACACGCGTGGAGAGGGTTCCATACCACTCCGTTTTGTGTGAGAACATTAAGGTTTAGGACTTTCGCTTAGGTTTTTTTTGTAAACTATGAGTAAGGTCCTATATTTCCTATATTTTTCAAAATTTTAGGCTCAATAGTTTCAGAGATAAAGAGAGGAATGCTCGATCTCGTATATTTTCTTTAATATCTTTTAAACCATGCATTTTAAAATTATAAAAAATATTTTTTTTTAGTTTACGAACCCTTTCATTTGATACATCACGTGAAGTATTTGAAAAAAATATTTTTTTTAGTTTTCTGTCCGCCAGCTGAGGGCTAACGCTGACTGCTCAAAAGTAACGAGGCAACCTTGATGAACATTATACGTACTAACAAAGTAACCATAAATACACCTTAAAAACATAACGACGTTATACCGGAACTTAGTTTAAAAATATTTTTAAATTAAATATAACTTTTTAATTATGAAGTAAAAAATAAACATAAAATAGTTTTATTATAAATTTTCTTTGTGATCTTTCCACTTACAAAATTCAAAAACTCCGTTCTACAGTGATAAGACATAAACCGTTATCAAACCATGGTTTTTAGCAGTGGCGGATTTACCAGCAGGCTGAGTAGGCTGAAGCCTAGGGCGGCAGATTTTAGGGGGCGGCAAATTTGGCCCAAAAATGTTTGTCTTACAGAAATAAAATAAAACAAACATATACATAGAGAAAACGAGTTTCGAAAATTTAACGAAAATTTCAATAGGTATTTTAGAAAAAAATAGGCTTTCCGAAAATATGTACTAGGGATGTTCATGTCAAAAAAATATCGATATTTTTTTCGATATAATATATCGTAATGTTATATCGATACTTTGCGATATATCGAACAAATATATCGATATTTTAAATATATCGATATTTTAAAAATATCGTAAGTAATTACTTGTATTTAACTACCGTTGTTTGGGGTAAAATTGATCACCAAGGGTGAGATTGTCATGATTTTGTAAATTTAATTCTGACGCCAACTGGTTAGATAATGTGAATCTGCGCACTAGTTTTCGCGCCAGATTCAAATTTACGAAATCATGATTTAGTGAACAATCTCACCCTTGGTGATAAATTTCACCCCAAATAACGGTAGTTTATAATATTAAATAGGGATCAGGTTAATTATGAGTAAAAACACTTTAGAGAGAAGAAACAAATCAACTTTATTTAACAATCATACGAAATCATACGAAAAAGAATAGCAGCTTTTTCTTTTCTACCATACCAATACGCAAGATTTACTAGTGCTGCCCACGCGGAGAGTATCTCATGTCGGCGTTTCGTTATTGTAAAGGCTATAGTTTTCAATAATCAGGGGTTTTTCGTTTTATTTTTACTCAAACTGACAATGTTGCAGATTTAAAGGAATAAACAGATATAAAAATGAAATGTGACACGATATTTGATATATCGGATGAAATATATCGATATTACATTCGATACTAGATGATTCGATAATATCGGATTGAAGCGATATATCGCGTACATGTATCGATATTTTTTGAAATATCGATTTATATCGCCCACTACTAATATGTACGTATATATTAAATCATGTCTTGTCATTCTTGCTGTCAGTATAACACATTTCTCTTTAAAAATAGCATTTTGGTAACATTTTAACACAGTCGGCAAAGCAACTTGATATTATATCAAAAGCATTTAATGACATAAAGATGTTCGTCTTTATAATTACTTAAAAGTCAATTCAGATCAGTTTGGCTTGGAATAATGGGACAAACGAGTACATGGACAATTCATCTACGGCAAAACTCTCTTTTTTCTTTGCCAACTGTGTTAAAATGTTATCAAAATGCCATTTTTAAAGAAAAATGTGTTATATTGGCAGCAAGGATGACAAGACATGAGATTGCGAACTAGGGTATTGAATTTCAGAGGTCAGTAGGGGCGGCAAAAATGTAATAGCCTACTGGCGGCAAATTTGTAAATCCGCCACTGGTTTTTAGTACCACTGGATAACTGTGGGGCAAAACTTATTTACGAGTATTAGGAAAAGTCAGGTCTTGAAATAAATTAAATAAAAAGATCAGGTGAAAAGACCAATTTTTAAGTACGTTTTTATTCAATGTACAACGTTTCGTCGGTATTATTCCAACTTCTTCAAGTACCTCGAAAATTTAGTTAAAATATGTCATACCAATATTTTTTTAAATAAAATAATGAATTACAATAAAATTCAAAAAATTATTAGCGTCAAATGATGAAATTTATAATATTTTTAATATTTATTTATTAAAAATACTATAAATTTATAATATTTTTAATATTTATTTATTAAAAATATTATAAATTTCATCATTTGACGCTAATAATTTTTTGAATTTTATTGTAATTCATTATTCCATTAAAAAAAATATTGGTATGGCATATTTTAACTAAATTTTCGAGGTACTTGAAGAAGTCGGAATAATACCGACGAAACGTCGTACATTGAATAAAAACGTACTTAAAAATTGGTCTTTTCACCTGATCTTTTTATTTAACTTATCTACGAGTATACAACTATATATAATTCTTTAGGTTCTACCTGTGCATTTATTTTTTTTGTCAAATTTTGTGATAAATATTCATTTTATGACTCACTGACGTCAATTCTACAATTTTTAAAATTGTTGTCCGTCCGTCTATCTGTATGTCCTTTTATAACTCAAGAACGGTCTGACCGATCATGATGAAAATTGGTATAGGTATAGCAAGATAAGTAATACGGTGAAACTAAAGACTCCACTACTGTTGTTAATGCCGAGTAGGGCGCAACCCCACGGGGTAAGATAGTATTACAGTAGAACTGGAGGCCCCACTACTGTTGTGGCTGCCGAGCCACTGGTAGCGGTTGCGCATACTATATGTAGGTACTCAAAATAGTTCTATCTAGTGATCCCTAATATATCAGTTTATTTAAATTATGTTTAGAATTCTAAATGAGTTGGATAGTCCTTCAGCGGTTTAGCCTGTGTGTTGATCGCTTAAAAAAACCTTTTTAACCACTTGGGGGTTGAATTTCGAGAAATCCTCTCTTAGTTTGAGTCACAAAAAGAACCTACTGTTCAAATTTCAAGTTTCTAGTTGCAACAGGTTAGCCTGAGCGTTGACTTGGGCCAGACTGCATATGGTAATTTTTGAAGGATAATTTTCGATAGCTGAATTTTGAGGAAACGTCACATTTAATAGTAGGCTATTAAAAACCAACTCGACCAATTTTATTTTATTTTACTGCACTAATGCGTAATGGATCACTATACATGCCTGCCACATGCATGTAAACCTCCACTATTTTATAGAAGGTAGTGTAAAAAAATTGTTGAAAATTTTAAATTCTATTTACGACCCATTACAATAACTACTTCCCTCTATAGTGGGAAATTAAAATCAAAACGAGCTATCTTTCGGACAACAGTTTTCACAATCGATGCAGCAAATGCAAACTTGTAGACGATTGAAGTTGTGAAGTTTGATAGTCATTGAAATAAAACAGCTAAGACTTCATTTGCTGTAAACTTCGTGACTGCATTAGATAACGTGAAACAGAAATAGAGAAACAAACAGATGCATTGAATAGGAAACATGTTCAGTACTTTTTTTCTATTTTGTGTACTAAAATAAAACCACTTACAAGCAAAATATTTGTTATACAACTTGACGATGCATTCGAAATTTGATTAGGTGAACGGCAGTTGACAGAATATCATGATCGACATAATTTTCAAAATCCTCTGTTATGTATAAAAAATAAAAAACAGTAACCACAATCAATAACAATTATTATCACCATCGGTTTTTGTAGTAAACTAATAAAACAAAACGCTACCGTTTACAGAATCTGTAATTTATACAACTCAGATTATATTAGCATCTACACAAATTACAAACACAAAAAATATAAAAATAAAACATCAACGAATAATAATATCTAGAATTAAATTTAAAAAATATACATATATTTAAAAATAATGGAACGTCCTTTTCTTAAATTTGTTATTTTCCTCTTTTTAGTGGATTTTTTTGGAAAAAGGTTAAATTTTTTTATACAAAGTTATTATTTTTGACTTTTTAGTGTATTTGCCATAAGGCAACATACACTATTGGCGTCGGTCGGATGGCGGGACCTAGGGGTCGGACCAAACTTCTCGACGTTTCATAACCCCCTAAACACATTGGCACCATTTTAAAAATGTTTATATATATATGTATATATATATATATATATATATATATATATATATATATATATATATATATATATATATATATATATATATGTGTACGCGCAATAACTTTCGAAGGAGTTAATTGATTTCAACGAAATTTGGCCCAAGTGTTGAAATCCATCACCGCAAGAAGCCTATTTAAAATGGGCCTAATCGGGCTATTTTAAGGGTAGTTTTTAGAGGTTGAAAAATGTTTTTGGGCCCCAAAATACCGAAAAAATTCTCCGAATCGTTTCAAAATTGAAATTTAACCATCTGGTAGTAATCAAAAAGTGTCCCCAAAATTTTAATAGAATCGGCCCGACAGGACCGAATTTACAAATTTTATGAAAACACTAGTTTGCAGATAGTGACTTATTTATTGAAGGGTGTATTTAATTCGGTGGACGTTAGATTGATAATAATATTACAATTAAGAAAAAAAATGTTATTTTAAGGGGTGTATTAAGGGGTTAAATTTTTTATTTTGCCCAAAAACAAACTTAATTTCACATAATAAAAGTATAAAACCACACGGCCCTAATCAAGCAAATACACTATATTGTCGACAGGGTTTTGGCACTGCGACTCGGGTTTTTAATAACTTTGCACTACTTAGTTTGCACGTTCTCAACCGACTTCTCTTTCGATATTTTATTACTAAATAAAAAATAGAAAAAACTGCTGGACTGATTTAAGTAAATAAATATAGTTGGCAAAACCAAAAATTGAACATCCCGCTAAATTTTCCGCTATATGATACATATACATTTAATAAAAAACAATTAAAAAAAAGTATTTTAAAAAAGAAAAAAAAAGATTAAAAAAATAAATATATAAAAATTTAAAAAAATAAAAAATAAATACGTACGCACGTAGAAGCTAACTGCTATTCGCGATTTTCAATTACAATTTTCGAAGTAATTATAAACTCGAATCAATCTAAAAATGATTCTGTTCTATAGAACAGAATCTCCTCTTTTCAAAAAGTACAATATGAATGGATTTCCTGCGAAATTAACCTAGATGTAACTTCTTGTATGAACGAAACTTAACTCTGACGCATAAAACGATAATAGAGCACATTGGCTAATCAAACTAGCAGATGTACAATTAATATAAGGACATTTCATAAACATTCTCAGCTACTATCTAATATATCATAAAATTATCATAACATTATGTTTGAAACTAGTGAGCTAATTTGAAATGGTATTAATATCCAGTTATCAGAAAGATTAACAGTTATTTGAGATCACATTTGTCATGCGAGAATTCGTCTAATAATATAACAGTACTTATATAACATGCTAAAAGTTTAAAAAATAAATCTTAAAACTTAGCTTTCTTACCCTGTTAGGTGTATAATACCATTTTATAATACCATTTAGTGAAGGTGATGACCCTGAGTAGTAAGAGAGTGGGAAAAGCGGTGTGATTTGTAATTTCAGGGTCAACTTGAAGAGCGACGAACAATATAGATCCGTGCGACCGAAAATTCGCAGAAATAACGCTACTATCTTCTCTAAGCGATACTATTCTACCCTATTAAAACAAGGACGTTATTCAATACCGCGAATTAATTAAAATGCGTTAATTAACCACACACGAATAATTAAGAATGAGACTAATACACGCGCGTACATATGCGTCGGATATGCACGTACGATTTTTTTTATACAAATACGAACATTAATGAATGCATGAACATCAAATTAGGTAATTTATTTTCGTTTCAAATATTATCAGCCCTAGTTTATACATATGGAATAAACCAAACAGGATAGGTACAAGGATTGGATGAATTCAAAAGTTGTAAAAGCATTAAGTAGGTAAAGTTTGAAAAGCACTGTAAGTCATCTTCTTTGTATATGGTACCAGTAAGTACATACATACAGTGTCGGACCAAATTAATAACAAAAAATTACACTAACTTTTAATTTCCTCCTCAGATAAAAAATATCATTATTTTCTGTATGGTTAAAGCGTGAAGTATTAAATTAAGAAATAATCGTTTGAAAGCTATTAATGTTAATATTAATAATTTTTTCACAAAATGAAATATGTATGTATATCAGAAACGTCTAGTAAGAAGGGTGTTAAAAAAATATTAAATTCCCATTTAGACGTTATAGATTCAAGGACTAGCTTGCACAGCCGTGTAGAAACAATTTTTTCAAGATAGTCACTAAAAACTGAATTACTTAACGCGAAGTTCTCTTATAAAATGGGTGTTCATTAATAATTAAATTTTCATATAGGGACATATTCAAGTGCTAACTCAATGTATCAAAAATTTGAGAAGGCTGTTCATGGCCACCGTAATTTTTTTCGGTTTGGAATGGACACATTATACGGATTCGAAGTTCTTCGGAAAGAAGGGTGATAGCAAATCGAGACACATCGTGATCAATGATGTCGTAGCATTCCCTAGACGCTTTTTAAATATCTGTAAATAATAAGTCTGACGTGTGACAAACTATTTGTAATACGTATCAATATGTGTCTCTTATGCGGCTTCAGTACCTATTTTCCGGAGATGTACCGACTATCGACTAATAATAATAATAATAATAATAATTTAATCCACCAAAATACTGATTATACACATAATCGGCTAAGTCAAATATTCGGCCTATTTTTTCCAATTCACTAGTTGACAATTAATCGACTTAACGACATAGTTTCCATTTTTTTAATGCACTATTAATAATTATAATCATAAAAGTTTCAAAATTAAGGACGAAATAATTTTTCTTTATTTATTATTAATAAAATGCAAAATAAAAATAAAATTCTTATTAAATTTTATTTTAGCGTCCGGCTTATAATGGATTATTTTACTATCAATATTCAAGGGTAATAGACCAAAAATAAAAATATTTAATATTAAACTGTTCTATTAGTTTTGTCCAATACTGTAAGATGTATGTATATCCACAAAAGAGGATTTATTCAATACATCAGCTATAAGATACAAGTTATATGGTTTAAATTCGTATTCTTAAAACTTAAAAACACTAACTTACCTTCGTAAGAGAAGACATTGTTGCATAGGGTCTGTTCCACCTGCTATAAATAGACGGTAACGAAACTGTTTTTATCGGTTTTGTGCGCATGCGTCGACTTTGCACTGTTTTGAAACGATATAGATGTTGACATGGGTTGGAACGCTTTTGTAACCGTTCTGTAATCACTGAACGAGAGAGAGATAAAGATAGTAAGACATGAGCATCTATATTGTGCATCAAATATCAATTGTCAAATGTCGATTCGAGATTCCAGGATTATAACCAAAGGTAAGAGTTTTATAGTCTTAATAAAGAGAACCCTCTTATGCGGCACTTTGTCGATTTGAAGGGTAACTTAAAAAAATATATGTTATGAAATGAAAAATGTGTCATGATAAATGTCTAATGTGTTTACCAAAACCATGAAAACGTTTTTAAGATTATTATATCGAAAAGAGTAAATTATTTAAAATAAAAATTATAGAAGTTTCACATTAGCTGTGTGTCCAACGACAATGTCTTTTTCCACTTTTGTTAATATCAGAAAAAACTGAAATGCTAATATGTTTGATCATTATTTAAGACAGCGATCATATATATTCTTAAAAAGCTCTTACCAGCCAAGAAATTCATAAGAATTTAAAACTTTAATGCTGGGTCAAATAATCTGATTTAACAATGGCCTTAGATTGTGAACATACATATTGCTCCAAAGAAAAACACTGTAGACTTTTAATTAGATTCTGTTCGAAAAATAATTGATCGATTAAAATGATATTGTTTTTAAACTGTGTGTATTTAACTTAGTTTTTTGCATCATTAGTGTACTTGCCATATGGCAACATACACTATTGGCGTCGGTCGAATGGCGGGACCTAGGGGTCGGACCAAAATTTCTCGACGTTTCATAACCTCCTAAACACATTGGCACCATTTTTGAAAATGTTTATATATATATATATGTATATATATATATATGTATATATATATATATATATATATATATATATATATATATATATATATATATATTTATATACGTATATATATATGTTTTTACTAAATGAAACTACTTTTGTTAGGTTCAACAGAAAGCAATTTAATAACTAAAATATAAAAACGAATACAATAAAATTTACAGATATTTTACTAAAAAGAATTTGTTCTTAATTATATAATAAAATAAAACGTTATTCAATAAACTAAAAATAATTTCTATAAAGCCCGATTTAGATCGAGCGATTATCTTGAACATACCGCCCGTCTCGCTCGAACGTTTCTAAAAAAACAAAATTAAATTTCCTGTTGCGCCGCCCGCCGTGACGAATCTTCGTTAACAGAGTTGTCGGTAGCTGTTATCTGAAGACGGCATATTTTTGATATCGGTCGCTTCAGGGTAGTTGTTGCGGTCCTTACAGTGACGACACGAATATGGCCGTCTTCTCCAGCATGCAGCTCAATGACCCGACCAAGGGGCCACTTCGTAGGTGGTTGTAATTCATTGCGAACGAGCACCAGCTCGTTTTGTACAAGGTTTGGTTTTAGCATTGACCATTTTGTCCTCTGCTGAAGACAGTGCAAGTACTCGGATTGCCAACGTTTCCAAAAATTCTGAGTTATTTGGTGTACTAACTGCCATCTTGACAATCGGTTCTCTTCCAAGTGAAGTACTGATGGAGTAGGCACAGCAACTAAGGGACTGCCAATGATAAAATGTCCAGGTGTAAGTGCTACTGTGTCCATTGGATCGTCGTTCAAAGGCCCAAGAGGTCTCGAATTTAGGCAAGCCTCGATTTGCGTCAGAACAGTGGTCATCTCTTCAAATGTGAGCGTGTGGCTACCGACGACACGCCGAAGGTGATGCTTCATCGATTTCACGCCGGCCTCCCACAGGCCACCAAAATGCGGAGCAGCTGGAGGTAGGAAGTGCCATGTTATACCATCCGAGGCAAATTGCGTAATCAATTTGGTATCTTTGGTCACGGAGCGGAATGCTTGGCGAAGTTCGGCGTCAGCTCCTTGAAAGGTTGTGCCGTTGTCGCTATATAAATCAGATGGAAGTCCACGCCGAGACACAAAGCGACGAAAAGCAGCTACGAAGGCGGCTGATGTGTAGTCGCTGACAAGCTCGAGATGAATAGCTCGTACACTAAAACAAACAAATAAAACAACATACGCTTTGTGAGTTTTACAACCTCGTCCTTTTGACATTCTGACCAAAATAGGTCCTGCATAATCGACTCCTGTATGCAGAAATGGTCGAGATTGTTGGATTCTTGAAGCTGGAAGATCGCCCATAACTTGTGTTGATGGTTGAGCTCGTTCACGTATGCATGGGACACAGCGGTGAATTACAGATCGAACAAGCTGACGTCCTCCGAGAATCCAATATTGTTGACGTATTATTCTTAAGGTAAGTTGTGGTCCGCCATGAAGAGCAACTTGATGAAAATGTCTCACAATTAGCTCTGCAATTCTAGAGTGTCGAGGAATGACAATCGGGTGTCGCTCATCGTAGCATATTGAAGCATGGCGAAGCCGCCCGCCAAGACGTATCAAATCGACATCATCGAGAAACGGTTGTAATTTGTTTAGCGAACTTCTTCGTACCAAACAGGACTTTGCACGAAGTGCTGCGATTTCTTCCTTGAACCAGAGTGCCTGGACATGTTTAAGCCAAAATTTGCGAGCTTGATCGATGTCAGCACTTGAGAGTGGTGTGGCGACACGTTTAGATTTAGGTTGTCGTAATTTACGTACAAACTTTAAACAATAAGCGGTAATTCGTAGCAGCTTGGACCACGAAGAATAGCGATGGAGCAGATCCCACTCGACAACTGTAACGACAGCGTGATGAAAATGTTGATTTTCACGTACCTCGAGTACATTTTCGTGCAAATCAAAACATCTTGGTTGAGGCCAACGATCGCGGCATTTAGACAACCAAGGTGGACCAGTCCACCAAAGATGATGAACTGCTAATTGTGATGCAGACACACCTCGTAATGCACAATCAGCTGGGTTATCATTGGACGGAACGTGATTCCAAGTAGCTGTAGGTAGTCGAGTTTGAATGTCAGCAACTCGATTGGCCACAAATGTTTGCCAACGTGAAGAGTGACTTCGTAGCCATGTGAGCACGACAGCTGAATCGGTCCAAGTATAAGCAGGTATATTTTCAAATTTCATTGACGTCATTGTGAAGTTCAACAGCTTGGCCAATAAATGAGCTGCACAAAGTTCAAGTCGCGGAACACTTATCTGCTTTACAGGAGCGACCTTCGTTTTAGAGATTAGCAACGAGATGCGCACTGAATCTTCCTTGATGGCTCTTAAATATACCACGGCAGCATAGGCACGAGTTGAAGCATCTGAAAAGCCATGAAGTTCATATGAAGTTGAATTCTCGGGTTGTCCAATATACCGGGGTATTGAAATTGTTTCAAGTTCAGTCAATTCGGTGCAGTAAGTATGCCACCAATTTTCTAAATCTGTTGGAATTGGATCATCCCAATCGAGTCGTCGAATCCATAGCTCTTGTAGTAAGATTTTGGCTGCGATAACAACAGGTGATAGCCATCCAAATGGATCAAACAGCTTGGCTGTAGTAGCTAATATTGATCTTTTTGTCCATTGATTGACTGGTGGACAAGACACATTAAATTGGAAAACATCTTGTTTATGATTCCACATTAACCCAAGAACTCGTATTTGTTCATCATCTTGCAGTTGATGAAAATCTTCACTTGCGCAATGATCCGGTTGCAAGTCAGTAAGTGTATTCACGTCATTTGAAGCCCACTTTCGGAGGTGAAAGCCACCCAATTCAAGTAATTTGATTATTTCTTGACGTCTTGTAATCGCTGAAGTGATGTCAGAAGCACCGGAGATTAAATCGTCGACGTAAAAATCATTCAGTAGCATTTGAGATGCATTTGAGAAACGTTCCTTTTCATCAACAGCAAGTTGCCGTAGCACTCGAAGAGCAAGAAATGGAGCTGATTTTGTCCCATATGTTACTGTCAACAAACGATACTTGTGAACAGTTTCATCTTGAGAAGGACTCCATAAAATGCGTTGAAATTCGGCGTCTTCTGGGTGCATCCAAATTTGTCTGTACATCTTTTCTACGTCAGCAATGAACGCAATTTTATGTAGACGCCAACGAGACAGAATAACAATTAAATCAGGTTGAAGTTTCGGACCTGCCAGTAAGTTATCGTTGAGTGATTTACCATTAGCGCTACGGTATGAAGCGTTAAAGACTACGCGAAGGCGAGTCGTTTTGCTAGTCTCCTTGAAGACACCATGATGCGGGAGATAAGTTACTGGAGAATTACATGATTCATTCTCTTTTTTAATGCATTCCATATGACCGAGATTTTCATACTCTCGCATAAAATTGGCATACAGTGTTGCATGCGTCGGATCTGTGCTTAGTTTGCACTGAAGTTTATGAAGCAAAGTGGTTGCTGACAACAAATTTTCAACTACATCGACTAGTCCAGGTTGTTTCCATGGAAATCGCACAATGTAACGGCCATCTGATCCCCTTGTATGTGTGGAGATAAAGTGTTGTTCGCAACATTCATGTTATGGAGATAGGTTGGTATCTTGAGGAAGTCCTTCAAGTTCCCAGAACTTCTGAATTGTTTCGTTTAAATCATTCAATGGTACGCAGTGATGAACAGTAATGCTCTGCGCACCACTTGGCGAAGTTACTGATGGAAGTGGTCCTGAAAGGATCCATCCAAAAATTGTGTTTTGAGCGGCTGGCCCATTTGCTGAAGTATGACGAACTCCATCGAGAAGAATTGATGCATAAATATCGGCACCAATTACCAATTCGATTTTGTGTGAACGGCCTAAGTCCGGATCCGCTAGTTGAAATCCTTGAAAGAATGACAGATGGTCTACCAAATCTTCTTGTTGAGCAGTATAAGTGGTCAGTCGCGGCAACACATAAGCGTCCATTGACAGTGACGGTGTGCTGCTTTTAAGTGGTTCAATAATTAGCGAAGCGATGGACCGGATAACATCCATTCGATGTCCACCAATGCCAGACACAGTAACGTGTGTCCGTTGACGAGGAGCTCGCAGACACTGCACCACTGCTTCGGTAACGAATGATGACTCTGAACCTTGGTCTAGCAAAGCGCGTACGCAGACAGAGCGGCCTTTTATTGAACGAAGTCTAACCAAAGCGGTAGCGAGTAAAACTTTTCGTCGTTGAGGTAAACTTGATGGTGCAGCATGTAGAGCGACAGTAGATGCTTGATCATCCACGGAAGGTGATGATGCTACTGGCGCTGCTGTGGTATTTGACGACGTTGAGGTCGCAGTTGGGACTGGAGTCGAGTTCGATTGCGATGCTTGATGCAGATACGAATGATGCTTCCGTTGACATTGCACGCAACGTTTCTCACTCGGGCATTGATACACCGTATGCCCAGTACGTAAACAGTTGAAGCAGCATTGTTTGGATTTAACAAATTGCTGTTTTGATGCTACTGATTGGCGTCGAAAATCTGGGCAATAAGAAAGAAGATGCTTCTTACTGCAATAAATACATAACTTGGCATCTGTGGTTAGATGAGACGCAATTGCAGTGTTACGGAGATTTCTTGTAGCTGATTGCTTGGAATCTTGAGACGATATGGTTGATACTACTTGAATTGATTCCAGTGCTCGAGTGCGGTGCTCAAGAAAATCTTTGAGTGCAGTAAATGTTGGAAAATCTACAGATGCTTCAATTGAGATTTCCCAAGTTTTTCTAGAATTTGACTCAAGTTTTTGAAGCAACAGGTATACAAGAATGTCATCCCATTCATCGACGGATCTACCCAAATTCTTGAGAGCTGATACAGATTCAGTTATCTGGTCACGAACACGACGCAATTCTGAAGAAGATTCGTTAATTGCTGGCGCCACGTTCATTAGCGTTTGTAAATGTGACATGATAATTAAACGGTGATTATCATATCTCTGTTTCAGCATATGCCACGCAGAATCGTAGTTGGCTTCAGTTATTCGAATATTTTTCAAAAGTTGACTTGCTTCACCTTCAAGACTTGAAATCAAATAATGAAGTTTTTGTACTTTTGTCAAGTAACTTTGTTGATTTATTAATGAATCAAATAAATCTCTGAATTGTTCCCATTCCAAGTAGTTTCCGGAAAACTTTGGAAGATCAATCTGGGGTAGACGTGCTGTCGTTGAAGTCGATTCCTGCAGCTTGCTTGACGCTGTAGAACGTAGCGTTTCTCTCATGTCATATAATTGTGTAAGTGCGTCAAGATATGCGATCTCGGCTTTTTCAAACTGATTATCTTTGAAGTAATCCAATCTGCTTTCGTCTGCATTTGCCTGATGTGTCAATTGATTGTCTAATTCTTGACAGGATTGCCAATACTTGTTTAACAATTCCACACGTCCGATAACTGCGCCATATGTCATGTTCACTTTTCCAAGTTTTTTAAAATTAGAAATCAATCTATGAATGGCCGAAATAGTTTTTATTTGATTCGATAAAAGCTCATCGAATATCGGCATTATAATCACTTTATTTTTTAAGTAGATTTTTAAGAAAATCCAGCTCGGAAGGACCAAAATGTTTTTACTAAATGAAACTACTTTTGTTAGGTTCAACAGAAAGCAATTTAATAACTAAAATATAAAAACGAATACAATAAAATTTACAGATATTTTACTAAAAAGAATTTGTTCTTAATTATATAATAAAATAAAACGTTATTCAATAAACTAAAAATAATTTCTATAAAGCCCGATTTAGATCGAGCGATTATCTTGAACAATATATATATATATATATATATATATATATATATATATATATATATATATATATATATATATATATATATATGTGTGTGTGTGTACGGACAATAACTTTCGAAAGAGTTAATTGATTTTAACTAAATTTGGACCACGTGTTGAAATCCACCACCGCAAAAAGCCTATTTAAAACGGGCGTAATCGAGCCATTTTAAGGGTAGGTTTTCGCGGTTGAAAAATGTTTTTGGGCCCCAAAATACCGAAAAAATTCTCAGAATCGTTTCAAAATTGATATTTAACCTGTCAGTAGCAATTAAAAAGTGCCCCTAAAATTTTAATAAAATTGGCTCAACAGGACCGGACTTACAAATTTTTTGAAAACACTAATTTGCAGATAGTGACTTATTTATTGAAGGGTGTATTTAATTTGGTGTAGACGTTAGATTGATAATAATATTACAATTAAGAAAAAAAAATGTTATTTTAAGGGGTGTATTAAGGGGTTAAATTTTTTATTTTGCCCAAAAACAAACTTAATTTCACATAATAAAAGTATAAAACCACACGGTCCTATACAAGCAAATACACTATATTGTCGGCAGGGTTTTGGCACTGCGACCCGGGTTTTTTTTACTTCAAAACGACATTATTTTATGCACTGTAATCAAAATTTGAGTTAAAAAACGACCTTTTTCTGTATAGATCAAGCATTTGTTTTTATGTGAATACAATCTAATATTGTACATGACAGGAAGTTTGAATACGGCATTAGACTGCTCTTGATGTATGAAAACTGTAATTTTATTATCACAATCTAAGGTCATTGTCAAATCCAATTTTTTGACAACGTTTTGTGCAACCCAACTTAACTCTACGGGACTATTAAGAGTATAATTACATCACAATAAATACCGGAAATTGCGTTTCTCTGCTATTGGATCAGGTGATTAAAGCCTTATGTACTATCTTTCTTGAAAGTTTAAACTCTATAAAACTGACGGCATAGTTAAAATGTCCAGTGTTTTAAATTTTGATATATATGTAATCTGAGGGCAAATGTGGGTCATAAATCGAATATGTACGTCTCTTTTTTAATTTCAAAAATAAATAAATCCGAATGTCAAATAACAGATAGACGAATAATCGGAATTCCACTGTAATTAACAAAATTACAGTTTTGGAACGTTTTCACGACTATGAACGGTTATAAATAGAGTTGATATATGAATACAGATAGTGAATGCAATCGGGTGTCCAAAACGAGGTACAGATTGTGGACGTGGTTGGTAAGTAATTGCAGCTGCTAAAGTAGGGGTAGCGCAACCGCACAAGATGTAAACGGTGGAATAATGGAATCGACTGCTTGATTAAACTACCGGCAACAACGGCGTTTGTTAAAACAGAAAGACTGTGGCAGTATCAGATAGCTACATAATAATATGTGGTATCTGTTCTCGGCTCTATGCTTCACAGATACTAGTACTAGCCTGTATGGTAGCTAGCGGTTGCATAAGCACAAGCGGTCGAAGAAACTTACGTTATGCACATAACATATAACTGAAATGCTATAGCTGTGCCAACACCAATTGCAGGGCTTCTGACGTCATTTTGGCATTTTATTAATGATCATAATCCTACACAGGCAACGTGCCAATGTGATTATCTTTCCTAACAAGTCACCGTAGCAATTAAAAT
Organism: Venustoraphidia nigricollis; assembly: GCA_034508555.1. Classification (NCBI taxonomy): domain Eukaryota; kingdom Metazoa; phylum Arthropoda; class Insecta; order Raphidioptera; family Raphidiidae; genus Venustoraphidia; species Venustoraphidia nigricollis. The sequence goes on along the minus strand of JAVRKA010000019.1, from coordinate 246,648 downwards.
ACATTTTGGTTTAATTGTCTGAGAAAACAGTACACTCGTACGTCGCTATACGGCCGCTTTTTATACGGCATTTCGCTATAACGGCCCTGTTCAATTAAGGCACGTTTTCGATTTACGCTCTAAAATGTTTGCTATAACGGCAAAAAAAACTTTTTTTCGATGTCGATATATCTACATGTTGCCATTCTTGCAATTTAGAATAATTGATTCCTTATACGGTTTTTCGCTTTGCGGACAAGTTTCGTGGAACGTATGTAGGCCGTAAAGCGAGGTATGGGTGTACTTTTATTCCAGATAGAACAACTGGTCAGTTAAACATACAATTGAGTCAGAAGTGTTCTAGTTGACGTTTCTGTAATGAAAACAATAAAAAGGTATAAAATACGATTTTCTTTCCAATAGAACATTATTTTTTATGAATTTCTAGTTAACCATACATACATTACTATAGGTTATAGCAGAAACGCTTGAGGTAGTTGTCGTGGTACAATATTGTCAAAAAGTTATAGGTTATACGCGTCACAAAAGTATACTAGCTTGTAGATAAGTGATCCATAATTTTTACGCAAGACTGTACCCGTGGAAACGTAACCCATACAGTATTCATATGCATGTATACTTTTCTATAAATTGTTGAACTTTAAGCCGTTATTTATAAATAATTAGACGGTCAAAAATGTTTTCTTATTTTAATTCATAACAAATGCATTGAAAGACTGTCAGTTTTTGGAAAGTTTCTGACAGTTAGTTCTTTTTTTATAAATAAGAAACTGGTTCAGAACTACAGAGATCGTATACAATCAATGTTATATATCCAATATTTAATTGAATTTATCTCGGATTATATACGGTCGATCGACTTCAAATTTTCAGGGTAATTGTATTATCATGTCCTTAATAAGTATACAAAAATTAAGAATTTTCTGACGGTGTGCCTTAACCACAACAACTACCTTAACAAAAAGTTGGATAGGAAATCCTTTTTATTTTGTAGTTTATATTAACTGTAATAAACCGGCCACATTAGTTCGGCGCGCCACTGGATCTCTATAAGTTCAGTGGACGCCTACGGTCTATGTGAACACGTGTGGCCAGGTTCCGTGGGAATTGCTGGTTCAGCACGCCGTAACACCGCGGTCTCGGCGGTGGACGCGCGAAACAATAGAGTAACATCAGCGTTTTTCGACGCGTTGTACCTCCGCCGAGAACGATATAAAATTGCTGGAAAGCGACCAGCAGGGGCTTTTTTTGGTACTTGTTTGTGCGGAGTGCTGATCGGAGAAGACCCATGAAACCTGTCGAGAATGGCTCGAAGGATAAATCTAAATTAAGGGACTGTCGAGAATGGCTCAAAGGATAAATCTAAAATAAGGTTAGAGTTTACACACTGTTTTTGCTTCTGTTGATTCATCTACTGAAAATAAATCAACTGTTTTTTTTTTTACGTAGTAGTAACGAAAAATGTATTTCATTTAACAATCCTGAACCAAAACTTTAGAACCTGTCCGGGCTTGAACTCCGAACAGCTGGCCCGGACAAGATCCCACACGCCAAACGTTCGGTGGTGGCCGCGCTACCCTTAACCCAAAAAGATCGGGGTTAAGCTAGTGTATATCAATACAGCAGATTACAAAATGGTGGCAACGGTGTGGGATCTCACAGTTAAAAATTTGCGTTGCACAGGCAAAATGAAAGAAAATTTAGTAAAGATAATTGTGTAAATTAAATAAAATTTAAAATGGGTCAAATTTGTAAGAAACGTGAAAATATATATAATTTTGTTATTTTGTTCTGAAGTTTAAGGCAAGGGATTGTTACTTTTGTTTGAGTATCATAGTACAGTAAAACGAAACGCCAATCTTTATCTTGATATGCGGTAATAATGTCGATAAATGTAAAATTTTTTTTTTGTGTTCCCTGTCACGCCACTGTAACTTTTATTAAGCACACGGTCCAAAAGAAAGTACATTGATAAAGAAAACAAGTACTTATTGATAGAATTAAATGATTGCACATCAAGTTTATTAAAAATTTGTTATTAATTTTAAGTCAACGATTATCGTGCGAACTGTACATTTTATATTTGCAAAATACTTACACAATAATTAATGTATTCATTATGTAATTTGAAATCCTTTTCGATTTATTAATTTTTTCTGTAAAATTATTTTTTTTTCAAAAATTAAATTATTCTAAAAGTTCTCTTGTTCAAGCTACAGCTTAAATAAAACTTCTATTGCATAAATAAAGATATTATTATTTATTTGAAATTAAAGTATAAAATAAAGTCCAATAAAATTACGCACGAATTAAACAATATTAAAATCACCCCAACCTTTAATTATAAATTTGCGATTATTAATTGATTTGGCTAATGAAAGAGACATGTTATTGTTATTATATTAAGCATCTGACAGTACGTAGCTATACGGGTATCAAATTACAGTATAAGAAATGTTAAGGGGAATAAATACAGCTTGTTGTTATTATACTCGCGCTGAAAAAAAAAAAATATATAATAATAATGATTTATATCTGATTGCATTCTATGTCGGTTGTAAACTCATGACATTTTTTTCCCCCATCTAAGGATGGAAATTATTTGCGTATGTTAGGTTGTGAAAAGCTATTGCAAGCCGTGTGTACTTGAATTATACTGATTCTTTCGGAAAGTTGTCTATTGTTGGTCTGTAAAGTTAAAAAAAAAAAAAAAAAAAAAAAAAAATGCCTAATACTGTACCCCCTACGGCTATTACGGCCGGAAACGCGCAGTCAAATAATATGCCGGGCACTTCGCAAACGAGACCCGTTTACGTAATGCCAGAGAGAACGTTAGGCCAATCACTGGTTGGGTTACCACAATTTTCGGGAAAACATTATGAGAATATACGGGAATTTTTTGCTAAACTTGCGCAACGGGCGAGAATCGACGCATGGACACAAGACCAAACCCTAGCGATTGCAAGATGTCAGATGACGGGAGATGCGTTCAGATTTTTGGAAAGTGAACCAGCCCTGATAGCAGAGGAATGCACATTTGAAGATTTCCAGAAAACATTTGTGAAGAGATACACACGCAAGGTGATACCAGGACAGGCGTATACACAGTTCACACGTTGTAGCCAGAAACCTAGGGAATCGATTGAGGACTTCGCCACCAGATTGAAGGTAGTGGGGAGACAGCTTTTGGAAGAAAATTTAAGTTACATTGATACAACGGTGCCAGGAGAAAGGAATGCAGTTCAAAAGCGGCACGAAAAGGATCTAATCATGCAGTTTCAAAAAGGAATCTCACCGGAGGTCGCAAGATTAATGATTGTAGATTTGCAGAAAAATCCTTCAAGCACATTTGAGCAAGTAATTGAATTGGCTTTGGGTGTAGAGTCCAGTTGCGAGATGTTGACTCCAATCTTTAGGAAGGACGCGTACACGGTACAATACGACAGGCAGAATGGTCAATCCAGACTTCAGCTGAAATGCTTCAACTGTGGTAGAGCAGGACATACAGCACGAGAATGTCGACAGAATTCCGACGGAACATCCCGAATTGACAGAGCAAGAACGGACGGACAATTCAGAATCCAACCAAAATGCTTCAGCTGTGGTAGAGAAGGACATTTGGCGCGAGAATGCCGACAAAACCCAAACAGAATATCTCAGAATGATAGAACAAGAACGGATGGACAACCCAGATTTCAGCCAACATGCTTCAACTGTGGTAGAGAAGGACATTTGGCGCGAGAATGCCGACAAAATTCAAATGGGAGATCTCAGAATGACGGACAGTACAGGACTAACAATAATTTAAACACCGCAAGGCCTACGTCTGCACCCCGAGACGGAGGTCACCAAGAACATTAGAAAAAGTGAACTCGACATTCGGTATCCCGGAGGATGCCCCTTGCATAGTGAACATACAAGTGAACGGCAAATGGGTCAATCTGATGGTTGATACAGGATCGGCAGTCACCATAATAAAAAATTGGATATTAGGACATGAAGGGGAACTGCACCAATCGAGACAAGATCCGGTACTTCAGGGAATTTCGGGAGCACCACTCCACCATTTGGGATTTGCTACAGTCGAATTCCAAATTGGAAATGGCGGGCATCGGCGTGAGTGCGTGGTTGTACAAGATACATTGCCGCTTCGGGCCGACGGACTGCTAGGGAGGGATGCTTTGGATTCCCTGGATGCCATCATAAACTACCGGAACCAGACTTTGATGGTGCGAGGGGAAGTTTATAACCTACGACCCCTTGGACTGTCAAAGTACATACCTGATGAAGAGGACGACGATTATTACAAGAGTGAAATGTTTGTTAGCGGAATTTCTGTTCGACAGAAGGAAAATGAGACGAGACAATTTATGAAAAATGAAAGGCTGATAGCGCCAAGGAAGCCAGAAGAACGACAGAGGGAAGTAAAGAAAAAGATGGTAAGGTTTCTGATAGATGAAACGGAAGTAAGCAGCAATAAGGAAGTACCGGCTGACGAAAAAGTTTTAACAAGTGACAAAGAGAACTGGGAGGAGGATACGTCGACATCGTTGCGGCCACTAATGATGAACGACGAGGATACGACAGTTGGCCACTGTCCAATCCTACTCAAACAGCAACTCGAGATCCCACCCAGGACCCAATGTCTACTTGCTGTGGATCAAGGTATCCAGGATCCGGACCAGGATATTCTGATAGAACCAGCCGACGTGAAAATACATGGATTGTTAGTTGGTCGAGTATTAGCGAAAGCCGAGAGGACGATACCAATTTGTTTGATGAATGTTTCGAATGAAGTAATCAAAATACCGAAGAATACAACGATAGGGCACAGTGAGCCAATAATTGCAGTCATTGATAGGAACGCAGAACGTAATAATCGAGAGCCAAACATAAATATGGTAGGAATGAGACCAGATGATGGACAGATATGGGACTATTTCGAGTGGGAACATGTTAACGATGATCAAAAGGCAATTCTACAGCAATTGATACGAAAATATTCGGATGTTTTTATGACAAAGAACACAGCACTAGGATGCACCCATAACGTGAAACATAGAATAATTACGGAGTCTGATATTCCAATAACGAAGGCACCGTATCGTATACCATATGCGCAACGGCAAGAACTTAAGTCACAATTGGCGGATATGTTGAAACAGGGCGTGATCACTGAATCTAAATCACCATGGTCAGCACCCGTCGTAATGGTGGCGAAAAAAGCCGCCGAGGGAGAAAATAAAATAAGAGTGTGCATCGACTATCGTGCTTTGAATGCAATTACAAAAAGGGATTATTTTCCACTCCCCAATCTTCAAGAAACGCTGGACCAATTGTCCAATGCAAAGTTCTTTTCGACTTTGGACTTGGCAAGCGGGTATTGGCAAGTGGAAGTACAGCCAGAGGATCAAGAGAAAACAGCCTTTTCTACACCAGATGGACATTACGAGTGCAAACGTCTCCCGTTTGGTTTGGCTAACGCTCCAAGTACATTCCAACGCCTAATGTACTCAGTACTGTCGGGATTGACTGGAGAGAAATGTTTAGTATATCTGGATGATATAATCATTTTTAGTAGCGACTTTCAGTCACACCTGGACCGATTGGAGGCAGTATTCCAGAGATTGCGAGAAGCTAACCTTAAGCTGAAGCCGTCGAAATGCCAACTTATGAAATTGGAAACTAAATATTTAGGACACTTAATTTCGTCACAAGGAGTTAAGCCGGATCCCGACAAACTAAAAGTGGTTGAAGAATACCCGATTCCAAGAAACGTGAAAGAGGTCAGAGGATTTTTGGGTTTGGTAGGTTTTTACAGACGGTTTATTTCAGAATTCGCACACCATGCTATACCATTAACGCAACTAACCAAAAAGGGAGTAAATTATATGTGGACGGAAGAAACGGACAAAGCATTCCAGTACTTAAAACAAAAACTATGTCAGCCACCTGTTCTGGGTTACCCGAACTTCGACTTGCCTTTCATCTTGTCTACGGATGCATCAGGCACAGCCATAGGAGCCATCTTAAGTCAGAATGTGGACGGTAATGAAAAACCTATAGCGTACGCCAGTCGGCAGTTGAACGGAGCTGAGAAAAATTACAGTGTCACGGAACAGGAATGCCTAGCTGTCGTATGGGGCATCAAGCACTTCAGATGCTATCTATACGGATACAAATTTTCGGTTATAACGGACCATAGATCATTGAAATGGTTGGTATCACTGAAGGATCCGACGTCAAGATTAGCCCGATGGGCCCAGCTGCTGTCCGAATACGACTATGAAATCATATATCGACCGGGAAGAAAACATAACAACGCGGATGCTTTAAGCAGAATACCGATATCAACTATAAATGCTACAGTACCATATCTCCCAGTGTGGGATCGTGACACCATAAAGCAGGAACAAGGAAAGGATATGGATATCCGGAAATTGATCAATGAAGTAGAGGAAGACGGCGAAACGGACCAATATTATTTGGACGCTGATGAGATTTTATTTAGACGGAATGAAGATAACAACAATTACGATCAATTGGTAGTCCCGAAGAAACTAGTGAATCAGTTCATCTACGAATATCATGACCCACCTTATGTTGGACACCAAGGGATAGAAAAGACCCTCAAAATATTGAAGCGTTATGTATGGTGGCCCACCATGACGAAAGATGTGAAGACCTACTTGCAGAGTTGCACAGTTTGTAATCAACGGAAAACACCAAATCGGAAAAGGGCGCCACTTCAACAATTCAGTCAGATAAATGAACCCATGGAATTATGGGCGATGGATATCGTAGGACCCCTAGTGACAACAGATAATGGTAACAAATATATACTAACATGTCAAGATTATTTTACCAAATACATCGAAGCGATCCCTATGCCGGACCAAAAGGCCTCAACGGTTGCCAAGGAATGGGTAACAAAAATTATATGTCGTCATGGAACACCTAAGAAGCTACTCGCCGATCAAGGAACTAATTTCACGTCACAACTGATGCGAGAAGTTTGTCAACTCCTAGGCGTTAATAAAATTCAAACAACTGCATACCACCCGCAGAGCAACGGGATGATTGAGCGGACTCACAGAGTGTTAAAAGATTTCTTGGCACATTACATCGAACCATCCCAGAGAAATTGGGACGAATGGTTGCCATATTTCCTCATGGCATACCGCGGGTCCATTCACACGTCAACAAAGGAGACACCGTACTTTCTGACCCATGGAAGAGATATGCGACTACCAAACGACGAGATTTTCCAACCCAGGAGGAAATGTTACGACTATGAAGATAATTACGCAGCGGAGTTAGCAGCCAGACTAGAGACAGTATTTGAAAACGTTAGACAGAATTTGAAGAAATCATCGGAACAAAGGATGCGTCAGTATAATAAAAGAACAAAACCAGTCGAGATTACCATGGACGATCTAGTTTATCTGGAAGATGTTGGAACGAAAATTGGATTATCCAAGAAACTTGCAAAACACTGGATAGGACCATTCAGAGTCATCGGACAAAAAGGACCGGTCACATTCAGAATCCGAGATCTGACAGGCAAGAAGGAACAGCTGGTGCACGTCAATAGACTTAAAAAATTCCACGAACGGGAAGAAGATAAGGAAGAGGATGACGACCCAGAAGAACTGGAGGAAGAACAGGTGGATGATCGCCAGGAACCACTCATAAACGAGCCCAGGTTCCCGTGGGACACTGAAGATGCAGTACAGGAGAATAAGGAACACGCAAATCCCGAGGACCAAGTGGGTGAATCCGAAGTAGAACATTGGATAGGGTCGCCAGTATCGATGAGGGACGAGGACTTAGAACAACGAAATGAAGAGGAAGAAACGCCGGTCGGAGAAGAGAATGACGAAGAAAAGGCAGAGAAAAATGAAATACCAAGTCCCACAGTACCACGATACAAAACCAGAAGCCGCGGAAGGGTGAGCGATCATCCGTGGGTTTTGCCCAAACGAATTTAAATGCTGAGAAGAAAAATTTTTAAGACGAAGTAGAGTTTCTTACACTTGCCTCGAGCAAGTATAAGTAAGGTCGAAGAACATCTTTGCATTCTTGTTTTCTTTCCAGGTAAAAGAATCAAAAAGGAAAGGAAATTCAAGGAAAACCCAGGAAGGAAGAATTAATTTTTATTGGAATTTAACGGTTGGACTGAAACTTGTATTCAAGATGAAGAGAATAATATTAGTGTTTATGTGGGTGATGGCCACTGATGCGCTCATAGCGTACGATTGCCAGAATCGCCAAATGAATATAACGACATTTAGTTTGACTGATATCGGACAATGTAATACGCCGACGGAGGACGTAGTCACAACGATCGAAAGAATTCAGTTACTGCAGATCAAAGATATTGAAACGGTGAAAGTGGTACAGTGTAAAGTCAATGTACAACGTATGATAACTCATTGCGGAATGCATTTGCACAGTTCGGTGGTTTTAAACGGGTATATGACCTACATCCACCCGATGACAGAAGAGAGATGCAGACGGATGCACGAGATAAACACATTAGCAGATTTCTACGGGAAGAACATAGATGGATTAATAATGAATGGAACGACACATTCAACAGTGGTCATGGCAGGCCAGTTGGAAACTGATGGGTCATGTAAAGGAGCCTATTATGAGGATCAAAAAGGAAGTTGGCGGAACGTGGTAGTACAGGCGGCAATCGAGATTACACTACAGGAAAGGTACGCTAAAATTAACACAAACGATAATAAAATTTATTTATCAGAGGGTACAACCTGTCCGTACAAGGACAAATTTTGTATTGATTCTATGCACGGTCATTCGTATTGGGAACATGTAGACAGCCATCAATGCACCAAAACCAAGTATTCAGTTTTATACGAAGGTAAAGCTAGAAAAATCACGCCAGTTAAACCCATTAATGCCGATTCAGATGTAGTAATTTATTCAGTTAATGAAGGGGATACAGTATTTGCTATGCCTATTGCGAAGCCCACACTTATTTGTGGACAGTCAGCCTACGAAACCGATCATCCTAAGTTTTTTATAGTAAAACCATCCGAAAGCGGGCTGTTTTATTTTAAAGCCGACAAAACAAATGTATTTAATTTGGACCCAACAGCTTATGTAAATGCAAAGGTAGTTTTTGTGGAACGTCATTTGAGAGCACAAATTTCAAACTTATATGCGGATGTTGTTTCACAACGTTGTACTTTGGAACAACAAGTCCTGAAAAATTTACAAACCTTAGCAATAACGTCCCCAGCGGAATTCGCTTACGCAAAAATGCAAAAGCCGGGTTTTACAGCTTTTAATTATGGCGAGGTGGTTCATATCATAGAATGCTCACCAGTAGAAGTATCTTTACAAAAATCCAACAAATGTTATCACGAAATTCCGGTATTGTACGACAACAAAACATATTTCATGACACCAAGGAACCATATCATACAAAAATTCGCAACCGAAATTGGATGCAATCCGTTTTTATATTCAGCGTATAAATTAGAAAATAAGTGGTATAAAATAATTAATGGTATACACGAGATATTGTCACCTCAGTTGATAGAACCAAATAATAATAATAAATGGCATTATGTGAGTCCAAGTAAGTTATTTAAGGGAGGGCTGTATAGTCAGGAAGATATGATGAATTTACAAGAACATATATTTTTACCGGGAGAACGACAAGCAGTAGCGGGGATAATAACGAGGAGCATGTCGGGTTACGCGACCGATCGTCAAGGGACGAATTTCGAATACTTATTAGACGAAAAAACTTTTAGGACGTGGGTTAGTAAATTATGGGGATCAATGTGGGAATGGATGACGTTTATAGGGAGACTAACATCAAGCTTAATCGGGTTGTATATGATAGGAAAAACGGTAAAGTTTGTGGTAGACACACTTATTCACGGGATATTGTTGTATGATATTTTTGGTTGGAGTGTAAAATTAATCGGAGCTCTATTAGACAGCGTGACCATGTATAGCGTCCATAGTCACCACAAGGTAAGCCGGGAAGCGAATGAGACCCAAATCAACGAGCAAAGTGAGGGCAAAGAGAACTCAGAACAAAAAGACATAATTGAAGAGTCGAATCAGATATATCCACAAATAGTTATCTCAGCCCCAAGGGACCAAAGTTGGTTGGGAACGCAAAAATAAAATTTTATTGTATTAGATATCAGCAAACATTCCTTTTATTGACCGGGTTTCAGGGGGGCGGGGACGCGATATTCGTAAAATGAAATTCATTGTATCACTCCTGCGACGGATAACAGATTAGATGTTACTTTTCCGATTTTGACCAAATACACCGATTTTGACCCCGAAATATTATTCACCGTGACTAATCTGCTCCGATACGGTCGAGTACGAGGTATTACGCGAAGGTCGGCCCACGAACCCAGGTCCCGGACATGAAAGGATGTTTGATGGTTTTAAGATAAGCTCTTAGAATAGAATAGAAATTTGTATTTGTTTGTATTTGTTGCGGATCTGCCGCGTAATTGTATTTACTGCCTAGTGTTTATTCTGTTTTGTATTAATGACGATACTTCTTTTTGTTTGTCTGTTTCACTAATGACACGGAAAACCGCCGAGAATGATGATTGACGTAAGAGAAAAAAAAAAGAGAATAGCAAATTCCAGGACAAGAAACGACCTACCAGAGGGACGATCGCAATAACACATGAAGCCGATCAACAGCAATCCGATACACTGAAGAAAAAGACGTTACACCACGCGAGTGCAGTACGAAGGGAAAAAAAAAACAAACAAACTACAGTGAAGTTGGAAGTTATAGTGTTTTGGTAACTATGTATTTATGAGTGATTACGGTTGTGATTGCATTAACTTTTTAATGAAATAGAAGAGGAGGAGTAGTACCTTTCCCCGACCAGTCAAAAATACTGGAACGGACTGGTCTCCACTCTCCATAAAAATTCATATTGCTGAACCCCTCAGGTCGATTTCATGAACTATGGACCGAAATCTCTTTGAAAAAAAAAATTTTTTTTTTGAACAATTAATATAGATACGTCAAAAAAGACTCGAACCCAGTGTGCGAATATACCCTTATATATAATTATTTTTATTTTTCAAGAATGTCGTTCATTAATATGTGAGAATCTCGTAAAAATTGATTGTATTCTTAGTTTTAGTAAGAAAAGGGAAAGCACACACGTAGTATTGGTAACCGTTAAAATAACTTGAATAGAGAGTAAAAAGAAAAGAAAAAGAATTTTGTTGTGTGGCAATAGATATGTAGAATCTGCCGTATGTGTGGGTTCTCCCTTTAAGAAATAGTTTAATTAGTTATTATTTTCTTTTTTTGGAAAAGAGAAGGTTGGTAATGAGAGCTCTGGGGGACTTCGTCATGCCGTGTCACCAGGTGGTCCCGAGGTTGAGTTCTAGGACATTGTTACAACCAAATCCTACTGCTCCCGAGGTTGAGCTCCAGGTGACATGAAAAGGCGACTCCTTTCCACTAGCTCTCTTCTCTTAAATAGGTTAATTAGCTTTATCATTGTCTTGAATGTTCATGGTATGTCGTTTGTAGTTTAAGAATGGTTTAATGTAATATATATTTTTTTTATTAGAGAAGTTTCGTAAATCCGTAAAATGAGCCATCCTGGAGAGGTAAAAAGAGTAAATTACGTTGAAAAAAAAAAAAAATTATTTTTTTTTGAAAGCCCTGCTCTTTCAGAGCAGTGCTTTCTCTTAAGGGGGAAGGGATGTAATAAACCGGCCACATTAGTTCGGCGCGCCACTGGATCTCTATAAGTTCAGTGGACGCCTACGGTCTATGTGAACACGTGTGGCCAGGTTCCGTGGGAATTGCTGGTTCAGCACGCCGTAACACCGCGGTCTCGGCGGTGGACGCGCGAAACAATAGAGTAACATCAGCGTTTTTCGACGCGTTGTACCTCCGCCGAGAACGATATAAAATTGCTGGAAAGCGACCAGCAGGGGCTTTTTTTGGTACTTGTTTGTGCGGAGTGCTGATCGGAGAAGACCCATGAAACCTGTCGAGAATGGCTCGAAGGATAAATCTAAATTAAGGGACTGTCGAGAATGGCTCAAAGGATAAATCTAAAATAAGGTTAGAGTTTACACACTGTTTTTGCTTCTGTTGATTCATCTACTGAAAATAAATCAACTGTTTTTTTTTTTACGTAGTAGTAACGAAAAATGTATTTCATTTAACAATCCTGAACCAAAACTTTAGAACCTGTCCGGGCTTGAACTCCGAACAGCTGGCCCGGACAAGATCCCACACGCCAAACGTTCGGTGGTGGCCGCGCTACCCTTAACCCAAAAAGATCGGGGTTAAGCTAGTGTATATCAATACAGCAGATTACATAACTATGTATCTTTCTAATGATTTCAATAAATAAATGCATCTATCAAGTCTAATCAAAATTACAAAAAGCATAAAAAGAGAGATATATAAAACAAAAATTATGCCAAACCTTCTTGGTTTTCGGGCTTGTAGGCAGTAATCTATTGACATTTCGTCTACAAGTGCGGTAGACATAATTAAAGGCAACGTGGTAGCAGGAGAAATGTCCTTCTAGGCGGTTGACAGGTAAGTGTTCATGACTGTTGTCTAAGCGGGTGTTTTCTGCTGGATCGTAGTAAGGAAAACGGTCTGCGACCAAGCAGAGAACACCCTCACGCTTAGTCATCGACACACTTACCTGCGAGTCGCCAAGGAGGACACATCGCCTATAATTGTGTCTACTACAGTCGTATAGACGAAACGTCAGGTACCAATGCACCACGGCTTACAATCCCGGTAACCAAGGATTCGGAGCAAAGCCGGCCACACACTTGATAAAAATTAAACCGTCGTGGTATCTAAAAAAATCCGAACCCTTGAAAACCCCGCAAAAAATAAAACTTACTTTTATTATTATGTATCGATTTAAATTCATTTTTAAGACGGTCTCCGCAAAAATTGTTGGGAAAATGTATATTACCCTTGAATGTGGACCCTAGCCGTGGAAACAGCGAAATAGTAAGACTTTCAGTACTAGGCATTGCGGTTAAAACTGGTCTTTTATTCATGTTATTGTCCCACAGACACATTTGTTCCAATTGCAATGCCCGCGCCACCACCAACAAGCAAGCCTATACACAGTGCTTGCTATATAGTACTACATAGCCATATAATAATATGCCGTCGGTGTCGGAATTCATAACCTATACCGAACAAAATTTTAGTCGATACAGTAATACTAAGGGAGCGTCCATAAACTACGTAGCTCTATCAAGAAAGAGCGGGGATCAGTTCGATAGCAGCATTCAGCTACGTTAGGGGAGGGGGAGTTGGATTCAAGTTACGTATTTTTTTTTTCATGTATTTTATTTGGCACAATGAAAAAAATTAATTTGCAGAATAACTTAAATATTTATTTTCAATATCTTACCTACATATAACAAATATCAGTCTTGTTCATTTTTAACCAATTTTTTTTAATAATTTGTTATCAGAAAACACTAAATGTCTTCTGAACTTGATTATAAAAAACTATGTTCCATCCGGGGGGGGGGGGGTACTTGGGAAAAGCTACGTTAGGCTACATGAAGGAAGGAAAAGGTTCCGAAAGGCTGAAATAGGGCCACGCGGTTTATGAACGCTCCTTAATAAGATAGGAGCATAAAAAAGTGAAACATCTATAAATTCGACCCTCAGTGTGCCAGTAAGAGGTCGGGGAAAGAGGAACATTCCCTACAAAGTAAACCACCGATAAAGTAAGGCGGACGTGTTTCAATATACGTTACGTTCTCAGCCATACGAAAACGTCCGTTTCACTTTTTTTAGTGTATTTGCCATATGGCAACATATACTATTGGCGTCGGTCGGATGGCGGGACCTAGGGGTCGGACCAAAATTTCTCGCCGTTTCATAACCTCCTAAACACATTGGTACCATTTTTAAAAATGTTTATATATATATATATATATATATATATATATATATATATATATATACGTGCAGGCTATAACTTTCGAAAGAGTTAATTGATTTTAACGAAATTTTGTCCACATGTTGAAAGCCATTACCGCAAGAACCCTGTTTAAAATGGGCCTAATCGGGCCATTCTAAGGGTAGTTTTTTAGGGGTTGAAAAAAGTTTTTGGGCCAAAAAATACTGAAAACATTTTCATAGTCATTTCAAAATTGAAATTTAACGTTTTAGTAAAGATTAAAATATGCTGTTAAAATTTTAATAAAATCGGCCCAACAGGACCGAATTTACAAATTTTATGAAAACACTAGTTTGCAGATAGTGAGTTATTTACTGAAATGTGTATTTGATTTGGTGTAGAGGTTCCATTGATAATAATTGCAATTATTAAGAAAAAAAATGTTCTTTCAAGAGGTGTATTAAGGGGCTAAATTTTTTATTTCGCCCAAAAATCAACTCCAGTTCGCATAATAAATCCACACTGTCTGTATTAGCAAATACACTATATTGTCGGCAGGGTTTTGGCACCGCGCCCGGGTTTGTTTTGTTTGTTGTGTTTTTGTACTCTTGGTAATAGTACCTATATTAAGAAACTAAAAGTTTAATTTATGTTTTTATTCGATCTCAACAAGACCTCAGATGCATACCTGACAGTTCTCATAATAACTCCCACATATCCACTATATTTTATTATTTATTAAGGCTCCACTGTTCTCGCTCAACTAAGAATTTTCATTTATCAATAAAATACTTTTTAATACTGGTTGAATTTGGTGAACATACATTTTGCACTTTTTGTGATTTTGAAACTGTAGCCTCTTAAAAATGTTTAGACATCTCAATAGTCACTGAATGACACCGTTTGAAATAATTAATAAACTTAATACTCTGTTTTAACGTATCGGGGTATGAATACCAGCCCAAGTAGATTTAGTCTAGTTGGTGTTTCACATCGGAATGTTTGGATTTCCACTACCGTATATACAAGTCTTATATTATTCTCCATTTCCGACGCTTTGTGGAATTTGTTCACTTAAAGAAAATTATTTCAATCCGCTTTTAAGATAATTTTGTGTTTGCCTTAATAATTCTTTAATGTTTGCCTTTGTTGTGTTATTTGCCTTCTAATCTTTGCTCTTAATTACAGTTTGAATGAAACGTTAAATTTTATGACATCCATTTGTGTTAGCATTTTGGGTTTTGCTTTCGCATGCTACGTGACACTTATTAATTCCATTTTTTTAAATTAGCCCGAAAATAAGTTCATTCAATGCTGTACACCGAGTAATTATTCGCAATAACATTATTTCATTTTTTTATTTGGCAGACATACAACTAACTTTAAAATTTTAATTAAGTTTTTTGTTTTTATTTATAGTTTCTAGGCGCGACCTAAGCAGTAATTTACATCCGCTTTGTTTGTGAATGTGTCACGCGTACACCCCAAACGGCTTAACCTGCTTTAAAAAACTTCTTTTTTTATCCTAGAGGAAAGTTAAAAAAAACGATGTTCAATTATAATTCGCTCAATTTAATTCAGAACGGATAATGTGGATATTTTACATAGACAATGATCTATTAGTCCGGGAGCCAGCAATCCTGAAAGCTCCGTGATTAAGGATAGTAAAATTTTTAATGAAAATTGAAAGTTTACACTTAGACGAATAAGATGCGCTTGGTCGGCGTGGATTTTATTAGCCGAAAATGTTTTAAATAAATTATATATTGTTAAATGTCTTTAATGTTTCTCTGTCATCGCGGATTTTGATCTTTCTTATAGGTATTTTTGTGCAAAAATTTCATACTTATTCAGAAAAAATCCGGCCGACCAATGTTTTTTAGCCGGAAAGGTCCCGCAAACCTATTTAAATGATGTGATAGGGGGTTAAATTTCTCTATTATCACGGAATCCTTTTTTTTTTTTATTTTACGTATTTTAATGTCAATTTCAAAAATATCTTGGTATGCGTGTTTAGAAACAGCCGGAAGTATTGCGCATACCAGTTTTTATTATATAGTTGAGTATTATACTATCATCCATTGTGCTTCGTTAAAGACATTTCTTACGGAGTAATGTATTTTTTCTACCTCTGGTTTCTTCCTTAAATTATCAGTTTTATATAGATTAATATAGGAAAAAGGAAATGTAGGGAAATTTCAATTTGAATTTATCATATAATAAATTATCATCAAAATTATAATTTCTTTCTTTTTCTGATTCTTCGCTTTCTAACGGTTTCTATATTTCTCTAAAGAGTGAGTGAGAGGGATTTTTGATTTAAGTTGAAACCTTGCATGAGTTTGTCTTTCTTTATTTCCTAAAAATTTTAAATTTACCTGCGTCAACGGTATGACATACACAATACCATAAGGTGAGGTTGTCCTATGGCAGGGCTGAATAATGCTAACTCTCTTTACTCCGGTTTCTTTTTAGGTCAATAGGATTGCCCTAAGAGTAAGGGAGAGCAACATTGAGTTCATGTTAAATTTCCATAGGTCTTTTTCTCTTGATCCCCAAAAGGTCAGAGCTAGGCTAACCTTGTCCTACAGCATTTAGGGGGTTTAGATCATTAGGACATTTCAGTCTGCTGTTTTCCTAACTTATCGTTATTTTGGATAGCTTACTATGCATCATCATTATAAATACATATATTCATTTAATAAAATTCGCTGTTTAATAGTTCAAAAAAACATTTTTTTTGTTTTATAATAATATAAAACCGCCTAATACTTGTGCGTTTTTTAATATTTTCAACAAATATTGTTTTTTTTTTTTTTTGGTGATGTAGTGACAACTACTTCCACTAAATAAATGTGGCAAAATGCTACTGAAGCTATTTGTATTTTATACGAACCAACAGAATGTGGATGGCAATTAAATAAATCCAGTAAACTTGAACCATTGTGGTACATTGGTCCATCGGCACCGTTAAAAGTTGAAGAAATTTTAAGTTGCCAACAAAATGAAGAAGAAGAAGGTGAAGAATCAGAAGAAGAAAGAGATTATAATTTTGATAATAATGATTTGGATGATTATTGATAAATAAACTTAAATTAAACACAAACTTTATATCAACCTTAATTTATTACCTATATGATAAATTCAAATTGAAATTTCCCTACATTTCCTTTTTCCTATATTAATCTATATAAAACTGATAATAACCAGAGGTAGAAAAAATACATTACTCCGTAATAAATGTCCTTAACGAAGCACAATGTATGATAGTATAATAATAATAATAATAATAATAATAATAATAATTTATTAAGTTTCAGAAAACTCACGAGAGTATGAAACATAGTCATGTACAAAGATAAAAATTAAACATTAAAAAATTCCTGTAAATTATAGAAACATCTTTCAATCAGGTAGTTTTTCAATGCAGATTTAAAATTATTAAGGGATGCAATATTTTTAATGAAGCATGGTATAGCATTGTAAATTTTGGCAGCCATACTAGCAGGGCTACGCTGATATAGCTCCAGAGATGCTTTCGGCAACAATAAATTATTTTTATTCCGTGTGGAATAGTGATGTTTCATAGTTCCAAAGATATTAGAATGAGTTCTAACAAAAATTGCAATAGTGTAAATATAAATCGATGGCAGAGTTAAAATTCTGTGCTTTATGAAGGTGTCACGACATGATTGATTATAATTTAACTTAAATACATTACGAATAACTTTTTTCTGAAGAATAAATGGACGATTCATGCCAGTACAGCTGCCCCAAACAAGTAAACCATACCTCAAGTGAGGGTAAACGAAAGCATAATATAGGGTTTTTAATGTTTGCAAATCAACCTCTTGCGATAAGCGCCTAAAAATAAATATTGATTTCGATATTTTATTGCAAATACTGTCTATATGAACATCCCAGACCATGTTTTCGTTAGCCCATAAGCCTAAAAAATTAAAATTTGGAACGTTTTCAATCACAGATTCATCAATTACAACAGTAGGAGAGGTACATAACCTATTCTGCTTTGTAAAGAAATGCATAGATTTGGTTTTATTGATATTTAATTTTAGTGCATTTTTTGTACACCATTCGGATAGTACATTAGCCGCAATGTTTGCATTAATCTCAAGTGAGTTAAATAGCGAATTTTTGAAGGTCAACGTAGTATCGTCAGCATACATAACACAGTGTGACCATTCTTTGACACAAAAGGGTAGGTCATTTACATAAAAGAGGAAGAAAATCGGGCCAAGAGTAGACCCCTGCGGAACACCACAATCAGAGCGAAGCACTCCTGATTTAGCACCATCAATTACTACAACTTGATGCCATATTTGAAAAGCTTTGCAAGTAATATATCATGATTTACTAAATCAAACGCCTTGCTAAGATCAAGATATAACGCAGAGGTAACGTCACCATCATTTAAACCAGATAAGACACTCTCAATACATTCAAACATTGCGGTTTCCGTACTTTTCCCAGACAAGAAACCATGTTGAGTTTTATTAATAATATGATATTGTACAGAATAGGATAGTAACCTATTGCAGAAAATGTTTTCAAACAATTTTGAGAAAATTGGTAGAACAGAAATTGGACGGTAATTTTCAATACTACAAGTATCACCTTTCTTAAGTACAGGGGTTACTTTGGCTTGTTTCAAATTGTCAGGAAATAATCTTTCAAAGAGAGACATATTTAATAAATGTACCAGCGGTTCAAGTATTTGATGATAGGATCGTTTAAAAGCAGTTACAGTTATGTCATCAATGCCACTCGAATAACTAGATTTAAATTTATTTATTATGTTACTAATTTCATTACTAGTCACAGGATATAAGAAAATGGAATTCTTTACATTGCACAAGCCATTTGAATGCTCCACTATATAATAAAAACTGGTATGCGCGATACTTCCGGCTGTTTCTAAGCACGCATACCAATATATTTTTGAAATTGACATTAAAATACGTAAAATAAAAAAAAAAGGATTCCGTGATAATAGAGAAATTTAACCCCCTATCACATCATTTAAATAGGTTTGCGGGACCTTTCCGGCTAAAAAACATTGGTCGGCCGGATTTTTTCTGAATAAGTATGAAATTTTGCACAAAATTACCTATAAGAAAGATCAAAATCCACGATGACACAGAAACATTAAAGACATTTAACAATATATAATTTATTTAAAACATTTTCGGCTAATAAAATCCACGCCGACCAAGCGGATCTTATTCGTCTAAGTGTAAACTTTCAATTTTCATTAAAAATTTTACTATCCTTATCACGGAGCTTTCAGGATTGCTGGCTCCCCGCCTATATTGTGTGGACGCGTAAATCGTGAAAAAGTAATGTTATTTGAAGTTCTTAATATCTATAGTTCGTGATCACAGTAATGGGCAAAGAAAACACTAGCTGACCATTAACTACATCTACTATTTTTCTCCCAAATTTCTATTAGGTATATTTTTTATTTAAACTTAATTTATATAGAAAACTTTTCCGGAAAATTAACGCGTAGTAGAGGCATCTATATAAATAAAGCTCTATTAAGAGAAATTTGTGTGCGCAGAAGTTGTATTTATTGATCGCTTAAAGTTCAGCTTTTCGTGACTAGATGGTCCTGCAGCTTTTCAATTCCTGAAGCGATCCCGAAGTGCAATGGAAAACTGAAAACCATGCAGGGTTGCTTAGTTAGTTTCTGTTCCCTACTCTAGATGATTCTGAAAGTATGATTTTGGAAGCCTAGTTGGCGGAAATATTTTAGAATTTTCAGATAAAGTAAAGACCACTTTTTTGTTTATAGTTGACGGAATATTATAACAACGAATGTGTAACTTACTTGCAAATCACGAGGTTTTTCAAAAAACTTAAAACCAATTAAATGTATGGACATAATATACTCTTTGACCTGGTGAATGAAATTCTACAAATTCCCTAAAATAGTTATGTTTAAGCTGTCCTCTTGACAAATTCCGACCAAATTTTAGTTTTGTTTTAAAAACACTAAAGTTAACAAAAGAAAATCAAATGAACATTATTAAGCATCTAATTGTCTATAATAATGTTTGTCTTCAATTTTGTTTATTTGACTAACTCGGTACAGTAGCCCGCGAAAAAATCACTTTGTGAAGACCTACGACTAAAATAATATCAAATTATTTTCAACCATCGTATTTACTATGTTCTCTTAAACTTTTAATTGAACGTAGGTTCAGATTTTCATGAAGCAAGAATTATTCAAAATCATGAATGTTGTCCCACACTGATATCTTCAAAACTTTAGAATTTATAGGAAATCGAACTTGAAATCATCAAAGAGCTTTATATTATGTTTCTTTGCACACAACACAAGTAGATTCTATATTGAATAATATAACGTCTTTTTTGCACGACACACTATAAAATAGCCCTTTTTCATGCTTGTGCAGCAGTTGTAAACTGATCTATTTCGCACTAGTGAGTAAAATTAAACAAAAGAAATGCAATTTTACCAATCCAACAGTAATTTCCCTGTTAGTAGCCATTGAAAACTGTTACACCAGCTTTAGATTTTGAGTTGTCGTTCTAAAATCTTACGTAGTGTTTCTCCTTGACAAAGTTTTGTAATATATTCAAAACAATCATTTTGAACTGTATTTTTTAATCATTAAACTATTATCATCAAAAGAAACCTGATATATTTTATTATACGCGTATCGAATACAAAAGTAAAAAAAAAACATTTGACTGACCGAAACAGCAAAGTAGGTGTATAGTCTTCGTAAACAATTCAAATTGTCTCCAATATGACAGAACACTAAACTGTCATATATAGAAAACATATAGTTATTATGAAGTGAAAATCAGCTATTTATAGGAGGTACGTGCAAAAAATGTAGTACGTATCTCGAACAAAATGTTATTATGATTCGTGTGACTATTGGTCGCTTGTTTTGACGTATTGTTGCCTACAAACTGCATTTACGTTCTAGATACATAATACTACTGTTTTGGTGTCCCCGATCGATAATTTGAGATATTTTTAAGTTCATTTTGCATAGTAGTTATTATCAGCATTGAATGAAAAAGACAATACTCATTAGATTTTCTGTTTTCATTAATTTTTCGAACTTCAAGTTTATAATTTGATGCAATTTAGATATTATAATCTGGATTATTAATATTTTATTAAAATCATCCACTATACATAGTTTGCAAATTTTTAATTTGCTTTTAATAAAACCAGACAATGATTCTCGATGAAAGAATAAAAAAAGTTTATACAAAATAACATATATGTCCGAAAATGTTTCCTAAGGGAGCAACATTTCGTCAACAGTGTGAGTAAAAAGTGTTTTTTTTTTCCTTTTTATTTATCTCAGGATTTCGTAGAGAAACATTTATGAAAGTCGGTGTGCGGTTTAATATTAATAAGTGCTATTATTTTACTGTGCTGACAGAAAATTATTTAAGACATAGGTGTACAAAACTGAAGTGAAGGTATCATTTTAGGTATTTTGTGTTGCGTTACTCGTCACGCTAAAATTGATTTTTCTTCTGAATGATTTATTTTATTGAAAATTGTCAAATAATGCAATACTTTTAACAATTCATTACTTTGGGATTATATTTTTTTTTTCAATTTAAAAATTCTGAAATCTGCATTAAGAATTGTTTATTTTTTGATGGTGGATTATTTCTGAAAGCAATAATCTAAATAATTTGAATTATCTAACATAAATGACATCATTTCTGGATTATTATTTTTCCAACTATGGTGAGCAAACGTTTTAGAAGTTCAGACCCAGTTAAAATCTAAATAATTAACTCACCTTTTTTACAAAGTATTCGTAAGCACTATAAGTCGAGTTTGAAATTATTTTACCATTCTCCACAAAAGTAATATGGTAGATACTAATTTAGGTCAAAGTTCACTTTTCAAAATTTTACAATAATTATTCCCTTTAAGGTCCCTCGAGTCCAAAAGACATATTTATGGAAAAGTCTGTTCGTCTATTAGTTTGTTTGTCTGTGAACATGATACAGGTCAAACGGCTGAGCGGATCAAAACTAAAGTTTGGTAAAATGTTTGACATACAAATATGAAGAGCCCTATGGTTACAATGGTGTATTTTTTTACGGTTTATTATTGTATATATTTATCCAAGAAATGTTTTTCAAAATAAATATTTTTTATACGTTATAGTTTCTGAAATATTTTAAAAATGAACAAAATCAGCTGTTCTTAATTCTGAAAATCTGTCAAAAAAAATTAGTTAAGATGACAAGCATTCTTTGGTTAACTATTACATATGGAACGAATATCAAATATGATAATATTTAAAATAAATAATTCAAAGGATATTTTATGGAGCAGATAAATTACTTAGTAATATTTTGTTTAACACAACGTTTCGTATTATTACGAAACGTTGTGTAAAACAAAATATTATTAACTAATTTATCTGCTCCATAAAATATCCTTTGAATTATTTATTTTAATTAAAAATAGGGAGCTGAACTTTCTGTAAAAATGATAATATTTGTTACTAGCCGTTACTTGCATCACCGCGCACATTAACAGAAATTTTATTTTATTTATTATAATATGTCAAATGTCAATTGGCTGGAATTTTTTACTTTATTCCTCGAAAATGGCATTTGATTTTGTCTTTGTGTAGCGCCTCTAACATTTAAGTCCATAAAAATATCCTCGATTTAAAGCCATCTCTAGTGTACAATATACAGATCGGTCTCTCTCAGTTATACTCTATGATTTGAACACTCTCGCTTGGGACTGAAAATAAATATCGATATTTTATACAAAGTTTAAAAATGTAACGAGCTAAAATAACTTCATTTTCGTAATAGCTTGTTATCTAGTTTTACTATACACGCTAGACATTTTTTGTGATAAATTTGCTTACGTACAAATTGAGCAAACAACCTGCCAATGAATGTACACGTATGTAAACTAGAGGGGATGGGGCTGCAAAGGGAGAAATAGGGACTGAATGGCCTTGTTTCGCTATTCGCGTATAGTAACTGTCACTCTCATATAATCTGTTAAACGAACTTGTATATCGCATTGGCTTGCATCTTTGCTTTCTTGAACTACTGCGCCATAGTATCAACAAAAATGATGAGCCAAAAGCTAAACAAATAACTGTCAATCAAAATAACTTAAAATAGTAATTTATGGATCTACAACATAATTACTAATTGTCATCGAGACTACATATTATGTACGCAATATTTCAAAATAATAGATCAAGTGGAAGTGGTTCAAAATCCACTTGCAAGTTTGGCCCAAACTGATTGACTGATGTGAATTCTCTACAGTCAACTGCAGGAATTCCAAAGACAGAAGCTATTCGCTACTCGTTATAAGAAGCGTTAAAATATTATGTAACAATTTTTCTTGCTAATATTGAATCCCCTTATGGCCCTCATAACATGATATTACATTTTCATATACTCCTTGGGTCTTAATAACATTAACAGTAACGGTGCCCTGTCCTGAGAGAAACATTACGTAATATTTGAACATTCCCTCATGTGAGCGCCAGGCACAGACAAATATTTGAACAAAGACTTTGCTTACACATTTGACCACATGTTTGCTGCACCAGACAGACGTGCTTTGCAGACACTTTTAGCAAACGTGTTTGCAAAGTATTCAAATAGATAACAAACAAGATGGACGACGATTTTGTGGATGCGGTATACCTGTATTATTTAACTGTATGTAATTATGTATTTCATGTGCAAAAAAATAAACTAAAAGAAGGCGCTAGTACGAGTAACTGAACTTTGCGCAAGTGTGGCAGGCTACGCACACATTTGAACTTTAAACGCTTTGATGTGCGCTCGAAAAACCGACACCGAATGGCAAAGTGCAAATGTGTGATCAAACTTAGAAGAAATACCCAAATACCCGTGCCTCACAAGAGTTAAAACAAGTGTTCAAATCTTGTTGCTCTGTCTGGCGCCGGCATTAGAAAAACTAAGCAGTATGCATGTTTTACTAAAATAAAACAATTTATTAAATGTGAATAGGCTGTAAGTGTTACGCCTCTGGATTCTGCATAGTCTAAGGCTTGGTACCTTCTCTGAGCCAGCAATCAATTGAAGGTGTGCAGACGCGCTATGCTTGCTGCTCGCTCGGGCGTACTGACAGAGCGCCCGTCTCTGACATCAATAGACAAAATCTGATTTGCTGTTTCTCTGATGTAAAGTTTTACATCTACTTATTTAACACAGCAACGCCTGTTTTCTCTGTATATAATATAACTATGCTGACTATATTATAGTAGATATGTTTTACCCTTGAAGTAACAATTTTAAATTCAAAACGTTTGCAATGTTATTATCTTTGATTCTATTTGAGCGATTAATAGTCTCGTGCATGGAATAGTTATTAACTTTTTTTGTATGTGGCTTCCTCGTTCTAGAAAATTGTTATTTACCATAATAATATTGTAAATATTTTCCTTCAAAAGCCTCCTTCTTCTCATTCGAATCAACACATTTAATATCATTTCATAAAAGTTGCATTCTAGTCTGAAAAGAAATATCCAGCTAATGAACGTTCATTGAGAGAAGACACGTGTTAATGGAAAAACTTCCTGAAATGAAAAAAATACTCTTTGCAATAAAATCAATGTCCGCAATACTTAAATATAAAAAAAAAATATTTACTGGAAAATATGAACATTTTCATAATACCAACCCTACATTTCAAGTTTAATATCGCATTATTTTGAACAGCTTGGCATCATTTTGTGATCACTTTTGAAAATAAGGTAAAGGTACTTTTAGGACTAAATGTTTTGCTATCTTACTATGGAAACTCATGGAAACCATGGTAGTGGAAATGTTTGGGCGTTGCACAAAAATCTTTGCACCTGAAAACACCGTATTTACGAAAATGTTTCAAAACCATAATTTTGCTTTTTAGTGTAGGTCTCAGTGTGTCTTTAATAGACACTATTAACAAAATTCAAGATTTAATTCATAAAAAACTCGAGTCGCAGTGCCAAACCTTGCCGACAACATACGTAGGGTATTTGCTAACACAGACAAAGTGGCTTTGTTATGTAACCTTCAGTTTATTTTTGGACAAAATACTAGTTTCAATATTATTATCAATCCAACATCTAAACTAAATTGAATACACCCTTCACTAAGCAAATCCATATCTGCAAACGGGCATTTTCATAAAAGTGTGGTTATGCCGAACCGATTTTATTAAAACTTTAGCAGCACATTACAGTTTTTAATAAACTCTTAAATGTCAATTGTGAAACGATACTAAGTAATTTTTCGACATACAAAGTTTTTGGGAATTGTGTTGGATTGTAACTTGGACTGGAAAGCACACATTGAGTATCTTTCGAACAAATTATTAAGCTTTATATACGCTCTGAGAACAATTAACAATGACGTCAACCAGGAGGCGTGCCTAATATAGAAAAGAGTATCACGGGTAATTGGAATGATGAAAATAAATCAATTTAAACACTCATTGATTGCAACGTTTCGTCTTTATTTAATTAAGACTTTTTCAAGCTTTCAATATGTTTAAACATATTGAGAGCTTGGAAAAGTCTTAATAAAAAAAAGACGAAACGTTGCAATCAATGAGTGTTTAAATTGATTTATTTTCATTATTCCAATTACCCGTGATACTGTTTTCTATTATAACATATATCTGGAACTGAACTTTAAAGACTATTTGTAATACAAAAACTGTGTCTTAGAACTATGTTTGGCCTTAAACCTCGCGATTCTTGTAGAAACTGTTTCATTAATAATAGCATTCTCACTTTGCCCAGTATATATATTTTGGAGTATGTTATGTTTGTAAAAGAAAATTATAATTTCTTCCGTAAATACGAAATGGATCACAATTTTAATACCAGAGGTCAGTCTGTAGATCGTTTGCGTCCACCAAGAACAAAATTAACATTAATTAAGAAAAATTGTGTTATACAAAGTATTTATTTCTATAATCATTTGTCGTACAGACTAAAAAATATGCAAGCAAGAAAATTGAGAAGTGAACTTAAAAATATTTTGTTACTTAAATGTCCTTACTCAATTAAAGATTACTTTGATATTAACATTATTTAATATGTATTGTTATGTATTTTTTTGTACTTTGTATGACTTATTCTACGCCAATTCTTGGCATTTAATGAATAAATATTTATCTTATCTTAGGCTTCGTGTGGTTAGGTATTCCAGCTCGTGATCGAAATTTCGTTTAAATTGATTAAGTCTGTCGAGCGTTATAGCACGAACACACCCCACCACACACACACACACACATACATCATTTTCAAAAATTGTGTCAAATTGTTCAGGAAGTTACTAAACGTTGACTCCTAGGTTCCGCCATCCGACCGACGCCATTCATGTACGAGACCATATAGCAAATACACTAATAACATATTTAAATAGTGTATCTGGCCCTGTGATCACTGTTTCATTAAATTTTGAGGCTAAAGGTGAATTTATCCGTGTTATTAGTGTATTTGCCATAGGCAACATACAAAATTGGCGTTGGTCGGATGGCGGGACCTAGGGGTCGGACCAAAATTTCTCGACGTTTCATAACCTTCTAAACACTTTGGCACCATTTTTAAAAATGTTTATATATATATATATGTATATATATATATATATATATATATATTTATATATATATATATATATTTATATATATATATATATATATATATATATATATATATATATATATATGTGTGCGCGCTATAACTTTCGAAAGAGTTAATTGATTTAAATCCACTACCGCAAGAACCCTGTTTAAAATGGGCCCAATCGGGCCATTTTAAGGGTAGTTTTTAGGGGTTGAAAAAAGTTTTTGGGCCCAAAAATACCTAAAAAATTCTCAGAATCGTTTCAAAATTGAAATTTAACCCTTTAATAGCAATTAAAAAGTGCTCCTAAAATTTTAATAAAATCGGCCCGACAGGACCGGATTTACAAATTTTATGAAAACACTTGTTTGCAGATAGTGAATTATTTGCTGAAAGGTGTATATAATTTAGTTTAGAGGTTCGATTGATAATAATTGCAACTGAGAAAAAAATATTCTTTTAAGGGGTGTATTAAGGAGTCAAATTTTTTATTTTGCCCAAAAAACCAACTTAAGTTCGCATAATAAAGCCACACTGCCTATATTAGCAAATACACTATATTGTCGGCAGGGTTTTGGCACTGCGACCCGGGTTTTTTGTTATTCAATTTACAATCATTGATTTCTAAGAAATATCCTTACAAGTACTGAGTGGGTATTATAAATGATCAGTCAATAGTAATTATGTTTTAATCAACGATAACAATAAAACATTAATTATCCTTTCGTGCTTTTAACCCATTATCGGTTATTTATGTTTATTGCCTTGTTCAACCGCTATATCTACTACCACACACATATCTTTTCTCTTCGCAACTAATTACATCTACACTTCTTTTGTATCGAGAAAATCCGTGAAAAATAGGGTTTTAAATAAAAATCGAAAACCTTTAATATATCGAGCTGTTCATGAGAGAGCAC
Source organism: Venustoraphidia nigricollis (assembly GCA_034508555.1). Classification (NCBI taxonomy): domain Eukaryota; kingdom Metazoa; phylum Arthropoda; class Insecta; order Raphidioptera; family Raphidiidae; genus Venustoraphidia; species Venustoraphidia nigricollis. The sequence goes on along the minus strand of JAVRKA010000019.1, from coordinate 219,132 downwards.
AATCCTTTAGAAATAAAAAAAAGCTAACTCTGTAAATATAATAATATAGTCCTTTATTTATTTTTGCACATAATGAAATAAGTTTTTAAAAAATGTTCTGAGAGTTTTTTAAAATTTCGCTTCAAAGCGGCAATATTACAAAAAAATTTAAGACGGCTTTGCTGCTCTTCTTGTGGGTCGTCGAACTCATCTATTCCGGTGCGATTTTATATATCCTATCCGCCCCTGAAAAAAAAACCACTGGGGTCTCATCAACTATTACTGTAGCTGCTTTAATGAGGGTCCAATTTTTCTTTCGTAATAAAAAGTAGAAATTTATTTTAATCAGAATAATTTTTAACATTAAAAGAAAACCACAAGACCCTCATAAAAACAGCAACAGTAATATTTTACGAGCGTCCAATGTTATAATTGGAAAACAGCCAAAGTTATAGCCCTCCCTAAACCGGGCAAAGATCCAAAATCACCCTCGAGCTATAGACCAATCAGTCTATTAAGTCATCTGAGTAACCTCACAGAACGTATCATCCTATGCAGAATTAACGATATCTTAGAAAAAAAACAACATTTTAATATCGGAACAGTTCGGTTTCAAAAAAGGACACAGCACGGTCAAACAACTAGCACGCATCACAGATCACGTAATGGACAACTTCAATAAAAAGAAACATACTGGAATGATTCTCCTTCACGTCGAAAAGGCATTCGACACGGTGTGGCACAAAGGTCTAATCCATAAACTAATTACCTACCAATTTCCACCATATTTAATTCATATATTAAACTCATATTTGTCAAACCGAAAATTTTTCGTTTCAGTAAATGAATCCAATTCCTTGCCAATGCTAATCACTTCTGGTGTTCCTCAAGGTTCAGCACTCGGTCCTATTCTTTTCAACATTTTCATCAACGACATCCTCAGTCCTGAAAACATAACCCTTTCACTTTTCGCTGACGACACTGCAATATTTGCGAGCTCCACTCGCATTGGTACAGTGATTAACAGGTTACAGATTGCTGTCACCAAAACCTAAAAATACTTCCAGAAATGGAAAATAAAAATAAATGCACCCAAAACTAAAGCAATAGTGTTCATAAAACGAAGACCAGTCACAAACAGGACAGTAAGAGTGAACAATAATGAAATCGAATGGGTAGATCATGTCAAATACCTAGGAGTTCTTCTGGATAAACGCCTCACCTCAAAAAATTGCAAACATGCATGCAACAAAACCTATGCAGCTATGTACCGTCTCTTTCCTATGTTTAACAATAATAATAATTTAAACTTATAACAAATTACTAGTACAAAACAATTCTAAGGCCTATCTTAACCTACGCCTGCCCTGTCTGGAGCTCAATGAGTAATTCAAATTTTCAGAGACTTCAAATCCTTCAAGACAAATCACTCAGAATTGCAACACGCCTTCCTAAATACACTCCAATTACCTTATTGCATAACACCGTCGACTTAATGCAAATTAAAGATTATGTGCATGCAGCAACAAATAAATTTTTTCAAAAGTGCAGTTTCAGTGATTTTGACATCATCAACACCATCGGTAAATATAATCCCAGTGACCTTAGTGGATGTAAACATAAGCGGATCAAGCATATTATACTGTACAAAAACTAATGCATCAGTGCAAACAAAACGTCCTATGTTTGGGTTTTTTTTTCTCACCTTTTTTTCCCCGTTAGAATAAGCTAATTATTTAAAAATGTTTAACAATGTAGATTTATCAAACAGTAAGCAGTTGGTTATATTGGTACACTGTAAACTATATTATTGTAACATTTTATTTTCTTATATTCTTTGACAATAAAATTTTATTATTATTATTTTCAGGGTGGATGGGAATTATAAAATTGCACACAAGTAGGGTAGCGAGACCATCTCAACGGGTGATGGGAGATTCCACCGGGATTGTTTTTGAAATATTGACTCTTAAAGACGCAATTTTAACGCATTCTGAAAACGTTCAGAGTCTGAAATTTCTTAGAATGCGTTAAAATTGTGAGTCCAAACTTCACACTCACAAACATTTTGTCTTATTTCAAAAAAAAAACTCATAAAATGGGTTAAAAAAACAGAGACCTATAGAGGAAAACTAGTTTCCAATAAACACAACTGTTATGATAAAACATAACGAAAATTCTATAAAAAATCTATAATAAAATAGTTAACAGTCGCATCATTCTTTTTTTCTTTTGAAAGATCAATCACATATTTGTAAAAAAATTTATTTTATACTTTGTTAACGTCTGTGTTTGTTTAAAATAAATAAAATAAAACGATAAATGATAGGCAATTAAAAAAAAAATTGAAATTAGCTCGGCGGTTCACCAAACATTTTTTTATTCTGGCGATCTCTAAAAAAATTGATGAACGATCCAATTGGAATTCTCCCGGTATTCCGGCTGCCCCATGATCCCATCCGCCCGTGGTTTTTTCTTTACACCAACACCTAATTAATTAAGAGAATTTTTATCTATAATCTAAAACTTTAAACTAATGTGTCATAATTTAAGCTAGTTATCATTGAAAGAATTGTGTAATTGTTAGGCCACTTTTTATTGTCGTTATTTTTAGGAGTACTAAAAAATACAAATGTACATTGCACGGTGTTCGTTATATATTAAGTAAACAAAAAAGGAGCAAATTAAACATTTACATTCTCAAATAAGGGACTTAATGAATGTATCGCACATACAAACTAAATCTTAATTTATCAGTTGACGGTATAAAGTACACTTTGCAATAACCGTATTTAATTTACATGTAACGTTAAACAGAAGTTATTTGCAAAATATTTTTTCTTTTTCGCATATAAAATAGCTGTTTTTCATATACAACCTATGTATACCGACATATAACGTGACATTACGGGCCGGTGATGAGAAGAGGGCTATTTTTACTTACCGTAGATTGTAGACGCACGAGAACTATGAGCTTTAACGTATACTGTAAGAATCTAAGTGGCATTGCTACTTGCTGCTATAACTTGACTTATTCTTGAGGTAAAGTTAAAATAGCGAGCATCGTTGTACCAAAAATAAACATCTAAAAAAATCTAAAAAATTTAAAATTTAGTAAAGCAAATAGTGTAAAAAACCTGACACCTACATGCACGTAAATGAGAAAAATTTCTATAAAAAACTGAAATGTCATAGAGCGGAAAAATGTAAAAACGAAAATAAAATTTTGAAAGTGTTTTGGGAGTATTATTTCTACACTTTTTGAAGAGTTTATTTCAATAAATTATTAGCATTTAACGTATATTAAGAATTATTTCTTAAGTACGCCGAAGAAGTATAACTTCAAACGTGCATACATAAGTACATGCACCAACTTTTTCTTCTACAAATTTACGTTACAGCTATGCGATATGTGAACACACCTTAAGAATCACGTCAGTTTAACAAACGTACATACATTACAATCTTGTAACATTGCCGTGATATACATGTATATAAACAATATGTCTCCGCGTCGAGCGACAGTGATCGACTACATGTGGTTGCTGTGCGATTCGGCTCATTTCAGCCGGGCATCATTTATAATGATTAACTGTTCTTGCACCAGTGCCACTGAAACATCTTGCATAAAAACGGATCGTTATTTTCAGCTGTGTAGAAAATTTTAACTGAACGGTAAGCAGTTAAAACAATTACTAAAGTGGTCAGATAATTGCATAAGTTGTTAAGTTATTATCAACGAAAAGAAATATGCATTTTAAAAAATACCTTACTTATTACGTAACGCAGTTTTAGGGGGAGGGGGTCTTATAAAACGTTACGGGCAGAAGGGGAGGGAGAGGGGGTTTAAGCAGCTCGTTATGTAATATGTTTTTGTTAAAATTAGAAAAAAACTGAATTATTAAATGAAAACAATACCTTAGTGATTTTCCACTATATTGCGCGTCAAAATTGGCATTTTTAAGTAAAAATGGTTACTTGAGTGTGACATAACGTTTGTGGAGGGGAGGGAATCCAAACGTAGCGACGCGTCACTATAGGAGAAGGGGAGTAAAAAATCTTCAAAAAGAACGGCCCCTCGTCGATAAAAGTAACCGAAGTTGTTTATGGATTTTATTAACTTCAGTAGCAGTTTTGTTATTTTGGGCCAAATTTTGTACTTAATCCAATTTCGACTTGAACTTTGATAAAAATACTATATTTTCATTTTTCCCAAAAAAAAAAGTAATATTGAAATAAAAATCATTAACTTTTTTAATATAGCATTACTTTTATTCATTTATTAGAAACCGAGCGCCTATGACCTCAGTGATGGCGGACCTTTTTTCCGTGTGGGTCAATATTATATAATTTTATTTTTAAATTTAAGAGTGTAGATAAAAATTATACTAATTTTATATTTAAATTTTACGGTAGGTCATATAAATCATTTTTTCACCGTTCGACAAAATTATTTAAATAATAACCGCACTGGTCGTAGAAACCTTAAGCTTATGTAATTAAAAATAAGCATTTTATTATTATTATTATTTTATTTTTCTTGTTTTGGGAAATTGTTAAAATAGAGCATGGGCCATTTAAAACCGTGGCGTGGGTTATTTTGTAATTCGCGGGTCATTACTAATCTATAGTACACAATCCATTATAAACGTCAAACACCTAGAGTAACTACATTCTGAGAATGAGTAAAAACGTGAACTGGATTTTGATTTCTACTTTAAAAAACAATTGGTCAGAGCTAGTTTTAAGATTTATTTATGGATATATACGTATAGTTCAATGATATTATGAGCTGAAAGGAGTATAGAAAATAATATGATCAACGAAATATAAATAATATAATACCAGTAGTCCGGTCCGACTTTGCCCGGATTTATAGGTTGCTGTTGGGAGCCTTTTTAAATGGAATATAGTCGTATTTACCTGTCCTGCGTGGGTATAATAGCCGCCTGTTATGAGGGCATTATAAGATATAGTCTAAAACCATCCCGCATATTTTTATCTCAGTGTTCGTGGGACTCAGAAGAGTCTCCTACTAGGAGCACTTGTACATTGCACGTAGTGTGAAGTCAGAACTCAAATAACTTGAGACTGGCTCTTTACCGGCTTGTATGTAATACAAGTGCGGGAGAAGAGGGAATACCGGTCTAATTTGACAACATGTTACGCTTTTATATATGTGTTTATATGGAAGTATACGTGCCAAAAAATTAATATAATTAAATTAATTAAGCTTACGATAAAATAGTGATATAAAACATAATCTATAGCATTTTTGGAATCATGAGAAACATTTCAATTTTTTTTTATCAAAATTCGATAAATAGTTTTTAAGTTAAATCCTTTCAAACACACATGCATATACAAAGAACTTTACATATTTGTAAGGATAGCAGGAACACAAGTGGGACAGAGAATGGGATCACTATAGGAGAGCTGGGATTTTAATTTTATTTTTAAAAGTAATGATAAACTCCAAGTCCGATTTAATAACACTGACAGTTGGTGCTTAAAAAATATTTGCATCAATATACATTCCAATTTCACATACGTGTAGTTATTAAAATATACACGGACACTTTTACGGGAACTTTTTGATGGTTTTTAACATAAATTGAAAAAAATTGCATGCAGTAATGACCAGTTCAGTTATAAAATAAAAATAAATGAAGCAAAAAAAAAATGTAAAACAGAGCAACAAAATTACAAATGTGCTGTATCACACAATGAGTTCCCTCACTGACTGATCATTTAGCATGGGACCAAATGACCAATATTAATTTTTCCATTGGGAAAAAAATAAATACTGAAATTTTACATAAAATAATATTAATGGAGAATTGTTTTCCATGTGAAAACGTGACCAGGAATTTGTCGATGCAAAGAAAAGAAACAGCAATATCGGTCGCATGCCTCGACAGAGCTGCCTAGTTGTTACATGAACGTTACAAACTCCGATTTGAACGTACAGTAAATTTGGAAGCGATGCGTCCATTTATTTAGATTTAAATTACACCTTCGTGCATTATTTCAATCGGTTAAATCGTTTGCAACACTTATTTAGGAGGAAATGCACTTATAGTGAGGAGACAAATTGTGCTGTCTCTTACTGTTGTTGCAAATAATCGACTCTAAATATTTCATCCACCCACTTTTATAAACTTGTTACTTGTACTATGATGTTGAGATTATAAAGATTTTTGTAGGGTAACTACAATACACAATTGAATACGACCACATATACATATAGGTAATAATAATAATAATATAATAATAATCTTTATTTATAAAATATAACAATTGATATGTACACAGCGTCAAATGGTATATAAAAATCATTTTAAGTAGTGTTCCAGTCTGTAATTGGATTATCCGATCAATTTATTTTTCAATTTTTTTTTAATTGTTTATCACATTTCAGATGCTGTGGTATTTGGTTATCTATCCACATCATGGCATTGCGCACACCTCCTTGAACAGCAAACAAATTTGTCTTTAACAATTGTAATTTTTTCCTGTTTCTGGTGTCATGTTTATTTTCGTGAAATAATATTTTGTTATTATTTAAGAATAACGCGCACTTTAAAATAAAGACATCATTCAATGTTAATATGTTATACGCCCACCATGATACGGATACATTTTTTTTGCAATAAAAAAATGTTTTGTGCACTAGAGGAATCACCCCCAAATAAAATTCCAAACGTTAGATTTGCATGAAAATATGCGTAGTAAATGTTAAGTAGGAAATTTTTACTTACCATACAAGGGAATATCACTTGGGGGATGGCCCATCATATAAAGTGTCTGGCCAGTATCATTACTAGAAAATTGTGTGTCCTAAATAGGTACCTAGTTGCTTTTATCCCTCCTCTAGTCTGACGTTTTCATTTGTTTATTCATGAAAATATTTTCTACTAGAACATATGCTAGATGATTTAAGCTTGTTTATAAGATTGCATTTTTTTTCACTATATTTAATTATTTGAGCGTATTTATATTCATTTGCTATCTTGAAATATATAACTAACCATATCTAATATTACAAAACAGTAAGTTCGAAAATGAAACATTGCTGAGTAGGTGTTGAGAAGACAATTATTATTAGTTAATTTTTGACGCACCATTATAGGTGTGTTTGATATATTAGTCCAGTGTAGATGGTAGCACTGAGAAGAGTACGTTAGGTTTACCAAAAGTGTAATTTATTCTAGCAATTCCAAAGTTAAGACAACTATCACCTAATCTGCACTACACTACGTTCCCCTGTTCACGAGACGGGACTGCTTGTGTTTACATTTTCAGTCTGACACTGAAATATCAAACAGGTCAGTGCGTTTTATACTTTTGAAAAACAAACGCAATAGCATTAAATACTTTTTACATGGAAGCACGATACCAAACACAGCTTTTATTATTATGTCATTATAAGTACTTTCAGTCCTCGGAAAGAACTTTTACTACCATGGTACATTAAGAAAAAATATATAAATATATAAATATAAAAAATATATAATAATAATTGTTCGTAATTTTGTCACAATAAGTCTCAATCAAAATTTTTCAATGAAAATTACATTGAAATTAATCAAAAAAACCCGGGTCGCAGTGCCAGAACCCTGCCGACAATATAGTGTATTTGCTAATACAGGCCTTGTGGCTTTATTATGTGAACTTAAGGTGATTGTGGGGCAAAATAAAAAAAATTAACTCCTTAATACACCCCTTAAAATTACATTTTTTCTTAACTACATTATTATTGTCGATCGAACGTCTACACCAAAGTTAAAAACACCTTTCTGTAAATAACTCACTACCTGCATACTAGTGTTTTCATAAAATTTGTAAATCCGGTCCTGTCGGGCCGATGTTATTAAAATTTTAGGAGCACTTTTTAATTGCTATTAAAGGGTTAAATTTTAATTTTGAAACGATTCTGAGAATTTTTTAGGTATTTTTGGGCCCAAAAACTTTTTTCAACCCCTAAAAACCACCCTTAAAATGATCCGATTGGGCCTATTTTTAATAGGCTTCGTGCGGTGATGCATTCCAACATGTGTGCCAAAGTTCGTTAAAATAAATTAACTCCTTCGAAAGTTATTGCCCGTACACATATATACCTATATATATATATATATATATATATATATATATATATATATATATATATATATACATATATATATATATAAACATTTTTAAAAATGGTGCCAAAGTGTTTAGGAGGTTATGAAACGTCGAGAAATTTTGGTCCGACCCCTAGGTCCCGCCATCCGACCAATGCCAATAGTGTATGTTGCCATATGGCAAATACACTAATAAACTATAAATTGAACTCGGCTTGCTATAAATTATAGTTGTTATAACAATACTAATACATTTGGTTGGACAACTTTCCCCATCCGTCTGTTCCCCTATTTACATTTGTATGTATTATGCACGGACGATTTTGCAAACGACCCACTAGCAATTAGATAAATTAATTACGTGTAGGAAATGTTTTAAAAGTGTTTGTTTATTTGGTGTCAAACAACTAGCAGTGGTGGCACACAACACGAACCGTTTGATCGGGGCTGCACCAACTGAGTGTCCGACACATAACTATCACTTGTCCATTATTATCAAATAATAGACAGGGCTGGCATACAAGAGAATTTGTAATAAAAATTCTTTTTATATTATGTGCTTCAGCCATATTTCATTTTGCGATATTTATGCTGGGTTGCAGAAAGCATTGTTAAAAAAAACTGATTTGACACTGAATATAGATGACCACACATAGATCTGCGTAAGAAAAGTTTTGTAAGTTTTGAATCGATTCTGCTCAAAAAATAAATTATCGGTTGAAACGATAATATTTTTAAACTGGGTATATGTATATAATGTATTTAACATAGTTTTTTTTTGTACAATTTCCACATAGAAAATACATTTGTCTACCCGTATCGACCAAAAATTTAGCTTGAAAAGCAATCTTTTTGCAAGTAGATTAATTATTGCTTTGTGTGTGAATACAATCTAATGATCTACAAGGCAGTGAGTTACACAACGGCATTAGACTGCTGATGTATGTATAAAAATGGTAAAAATGTGATCATAATATAAAGTCATAGTTAAATCAAATTTTTTGACACCGCTTTCTGAAACTAAACATTAGACAATTTATTATAGGAAGAATATATGTATACACAAATATGCAATTTTTTTCAAAATCAGTTTCAATAAGCTTAAGGTCATTTCTGAGACAATTATTAAGTATATGTCAGGGAAAAGTTTCAAAGCGTTGACTTAACTAGTTACGACTTAACGAAAGATTAGCACCTAAAAATTTAATGACGTTATTGAACGGTTTGTGCGCAATTAAATATTTATTAAAAAAATTCTTCTCAAGTTGGGCGTAAGAGAGTTTTTGTGCAGTGAGTCAATAAAGCAGAAGCCTCATCTTGTTGGTGTGCTGGGATGTAATCCCACACAACAATCCTGCTACTTTGTCAACCTGACACGTTGTCTACTACCTAAACATGCAACAACTTTCACTTAAATACCATGTCTACGTTTATTAGGAAAGACTTGCTACACACATTTTATTTAATAAACATTATATAATATCGTACAGCATTCTGAATACGTATAGTTTTGTTTGTATTCAACACAAAACTTTATCAGAAATTTATTTCAACACCGCAAAGTTTTTTGGTTTATTTAAAGATATTAATTTGAAAATATATTATAAATTATTTTTATTTGATTTTAAAACATAAAAAAATATTGTTTTGTCGGTATTTTATCAATTTTAAGTTTTAAATACATTTAAATACACAGGTGTGAATTTGGGGTGCGTGAGTATTATATTTTCCGTTTCGAATCGAGTGACACAGAGAGAAAACTTTATCCCATCAAAAACATTTCATGTAAAAATATACCACTAAAATATTCCACTAAAAACATAAATGTCAAACAAGTGGTCGCACTGGGTACAAAAATAATTGACAGCTAAAAAAATGCTAAGTTTTCACACGTACTAATCATTTATTTATAATAAAAACGTTGAAAACTTGCCAAGATTACATCTCAAATATTTTCGTACCGAGTATGGCCACATGCTTGTAATTTATGTTTTTAGTGGAATATCAACGCGAGACTTGGCTACATTTTTATACGAAGTGTTTTTGGTAGGACTTCAGGATAATACAATATACAAGTTCCATTTGAGCTATGTGTCCCGCTACATATGCCTTTTTTAAACCCATAGAATATACATTCCTAACTTTAAGGGCTTGGAAGGGCAAAATAATAGTTATTTAATTTACTCGTTACTTGCATGTAAAACGCAGCCTGCGTACCAGTTTCAGCTTTCTAGAGCTAGGGGAAGTACCATAATGGCTTCGACGATCATAAGTTACTGTGATCTATCAGTCAGTGATGAAATCAGTGAAATTTGCATATTGATAAAATCCAAAGTAGCAAAGCAATAAAATTTAAATTTGGCACGTTACTTAAACGTGGTAGCCTCATCGTATCTAGAAAATTTGAGACCTGAAATATTATTTATACCGAAGTTACGAGAGTTCAAAAATACGTGCAACCGCTTCGAAAAAAGGTAGGCAGTGGCAGCACTAGAAAACATTGAATTGTTTTATTATCAATTATTATAGATAGATCAAAAGAAAAATTCAAAACTGTGCGCTGCGAAATTTAAACTACTTATTTCATCAGTCACTAATCAGAGATGATTGTGAATTAATAATTTACAGAGCTCACAGTAGTTGGCAAACTCTCACTTTTGTTATGGACTGTACGGAACCCGTAACTTGTTAACAGTAACTGAATACCGTTGAACTTGACACGGTGGTGAAAAGCTTTGACGAGCGCACAGAACTAAACGCGAAACTAAATATCCATTACCCGCTCGCTGAAAAAAGCTTTCCCTTTCATGTGTCAGTTTCAGTGCACCTGTATGAAAATGATACCGTTTTTATGCCATACCACACACACACACACACACGTATGCTTTATATAGATGTTTGTACAGTTTACAAAAAAAAAATAACGACACTTTTTTCAAAATTTAGTAGCTTTATGTTCGCAAAAACAGAACTTGAAATGAACCAAAACCCAACTTACTTGTCATAAGGACTGATCTGTTCCTTATGCTTTAACATGTAAAAATGGCAGTGAACAAAACGTTTTTGAAGCGAAGTGTCGTTGCGTGCTCAGCCGCTTGGGAGTAAACAGTTATAACCTGCTTAGCGGGTGCGCTACGTGGATTAGCTTTCTCTCTCTCTCTCTCTCTCTCACACACACACACACACGCTCTTTCCCTCACTCTGCGCGCGCACGTTCTGCTCACGCTTTCTGAGTACTAAATGTACATCTGACAAGTGATGAGGAGCCCGATAACAATAATTTTTAATATACCTAAAATACGAAAGTCAATAATCGTCTCTACTTGCATTTTAATTACAAAAGAACTTTTATTTTTGTTATTTCTTTGAAATGTTGGTAAAATACTAAACTGACAGTAATGGCGTGAATGCAGTTTAAAATTAGAAAAAAATATTTTTCATTTTAAAAAATTAAAAAAAAAAACAACCCTAAGGTATTAACTAGAACAGCTTTATTTTTTCTTAATAAATACATTTTTCTCGACTCTATTGGTTAAATAAATACCAACGGTCACCAAAAATCACACCATCATGGCAGTAACCTGTAGTGTACAATCAAAATTTAGAGTACGGCAAAACCCATTTTCCGTACTGGTCGGAACATGGATAATAAGAATCGCCTTAAAACTCTGAAAATATTTATACCATTAAAACGCAAATGTAGTTTCTTAATACATTGTTTATTTTATGTAAATATTAAGATATATATGTTAATTATGTTATATATGTTAATAATATGTTATCATTATTATTATTATTATTAATAATATAGATATAATTACAAATAACCTATAAACAAATACAAAGTTTAAGTATGAAGATAAAATTAAAAATACACTCTTGGTCACCAGAAGCTGTATAGGCGGTGTTTGCCATTGAGTTACAATTATCTGAAAAACGCTTGCAATCGTAAAAGTTTGTACGGCAGACTCGCTAAAAAGCAAAGGGAATCAGATGACACCATTGCAATGTCAGTTAAATTTTCTTTACGACGGTTTTTTATGTACTCGTATTTTTGCATGATTGAGAATGCGCGCTTGTATATCATAATAATAATAATAATAATAATAATAATAATAATAATAATAATAAATGTTAATTTGTTGCGCCATTATATAAAATGGATACAAAACGTCATTACACAGTTAAAAAGAAAATGTTAAAATAATTAATCCGATAACAAGTCGTTTATGGAATATGGGACCATATTAATTATGTAATGTTTTATCTTTTTATCAAAATCGGTGGAATCTCTTATTAGTTTTGGGACATTATAATACATTTTATATCCAAGATAGGTAGCACTATTTTCAAAAAAAGTCGTGTTATGCTTTATGCTGTAATTCTTTGGTTGTCTATTGTAAGTACTATTGTTTTTATTTTTGTCATCAACTGCAGCTAGTTTGTGTATAAAAGTAAGCACATCTATTGCAAAAATTGCGTAATAGATCGGAATACCATTGTTTTAAAAAAATTGTCGACAAGTTTCTCTACGTTTTAAGTTAAAAATTAACCTTATAATTTTTTTTTAATGACAAATATTCGATCTTTCTCTTTCGACATTCCCCAAATAATAATAGCACAATTGATAGTAGATGCAATATAGGCATGATAGAATGTCAGCAACATTTTTTGGTCAAATATATTTTTCATCTGCTTCAGTCGATAGTAATAAAAGTTTAATTTTTTACACACATTGCTAACATGTGCTACCCATCTCAGGTTTTCATCAAGAATTACCCCCAAAAATATTGTCACTTTTCATTAAATTATTTTTTATTTTAAACATAATGCAATTGGTCTTTTGGAGATTTATAATCAGCTGGTTTCGTTGGCAATATTCGGCAAACTGTTCAACTGTCTGATTAGCTGCGCTATTTAGCTCTTCAACGGTAGAAGCTGCTATTAGCACAGTTATGTCGTCGGCATACATTATTATTTTTCCCAGATTTATATGGTCAGGTAAGTCGTTTATATAACATAGGAATAAGAGCGGGCCTAAATTACTTCCTTGTGGGACACCAAGCGATATTTCCTTTTTATTAGTGTATTTGCCATATGGCAACATACACTATTGGCGTTGGTCGGATGGCGGGACCTAGGGGTCGGACCAAAATTTCTCGACGTTTCATAACCTCCTAAACACTTTGACACCATTTTTGAAAATGTTTATATATATGTGTGCGGGCAATAACATTCGAAAGAGTTAATTGATTTTAACGAAATTTGGCCCACGTGTTGAAATCCATCACCGCAAGAAGCCTATTTAAAATGGGCGTAATCGGGGCATTTTAAGGGTAGTTTTTAGGGGTTGAAAAATGTTTTTGGGCCCCAAAATACCGAAAAAATTCTCAGAATCGTTTCAAAATTGACACTTAACCCTTTAGTAGTAATTAAAAAGTGTCCCTAAAATTTTAATAAAATCGGCCCGACAGGATCGGACTTACAAATTTTTTGAAAACACTAATTTGCAGATAGTGACTTATTTATTGAAGGGTGTCTTTAATTCGGTGTAGACGTTAGATTGATAATAATATTACAATTAAGAAAAAAAATGTTATTTTAAGGGGTGTATTAAGCGGTTAAATTTTTTATTTTGCCCAAAAACAAACTTAATTTCACATAATAAAAGAATAAAACCACACGGCCCTATACAAGCAAATACACTATATTGTCGGCAGGGTTTTGGCACTGCGACCCGGGTTTTTAGATTTATGTTCATCAATATTGACACACATGAGTCGATTTTTCAAATAGGAAGCAATAAGATCTAGTGGTATACCTCTAATGCCTAATTGACATAATTTTTTTAATAAGAAATCATGATTGACCGTATCGAAGACAGCGCTGAGGTCAAAAAACAGACCTATAACAATTTTGCCGTCATCCAGATTCCTATTAATAAATTCAGTAAGTGATAGCAAGCTGTAGTTGTGGACATGCCCTTCCTAAAGCCGTGCTGAGATGAATTGAGAATGTTATGTTTATCTAAGAACGTACATATTCGCTTGTAAATGATTTTTTCAAAACATTTTGCATATACAGATAGCAAAGAAACTGGTCTGTAATTTTTATCCTCCGAAGGATCATCTTTCTTATATACCGGTCTTAGTTGCGTTAATTAGTGTATTTGCCATATGGCAACATACACTATTGGCGTCGGTCGGATGGCGGGACCTAGGGGTCGGACCAAAATTTCTCGACGTTTCATAACCTCCTAAACACTTTGGCACCATTTTTAAAAATGTTTATATATATATGTATATATATATTTATATATATATATACGTATATATATATATACGTATATATATATATATATGTATATATATATATATATATATATACGTATATATATATGTGTGCGGGCAATAACTTTCGAAAGAGTTCATTGATTTCAACGAAATTTGGCCCACGTGTTGAAATCCATCGCCGCAAGAAGCCTATTTAAAATGGGCGTAATCGGGTCATTTTAAGGGTAGTTTTTAGGGATTGAAAAATGTTTTTGGGCCCCAAAATATCGAAAAAATTCTCAGAATCGTTTCAAAATTGACATTTAACCCTTTAGTAGTAATTTAAAAGTGTCCCTAAAATTTATATAAAATCGGCCCGACAGGACCGGACTTACAAATTTTATGAAAACACTAGTTTGCAGATAGTGAATTATTTACTGCAAGTTGTATATAATTTGGTATAGAGGTTCGATTGATAATAATATTGCAATTAAGAAAAAAAATGTTATTTTAAGGGGTGTATTAAGGAGTCAAGTTTTTTATTTTGCCCAAAAACCAACTTAAGTTCGCATAATAAAGCCATACTGCCTGTATAAGCAAATACACTATATTGTCGGCAGGGTTTTGGCACTGCGACCCGGGTTTTTTTTAATTTGTGAGGAAAAGTGGCAGTTTCAAACATTACATTAGCCATAGCTGTTAAGATGTCAACTATATGTAAGGCAGACACAGTTTTAATACAATTGCCGGTACCTCATCGAAACCAGTTGATAATTTACTCGGCAATTCCATTATTGCATTGGTCATGTCTGTGACAGTAACTGGATGTAAATACAAAGTCTGTGGCACACACTTTGAGGAAATAGTGCAACATAATGTACCGTTTAAATTTAATTTTTCGTTTAATTAAATTAATTTAATTTAATTAATTTAAATAGACAAAGATAAACACCTAAATAGCACAAAATTGAATTAACTTATGACTACGTACGAATATACTGGTCAGTCAACCAGATAAGATTTTATTTGGACTGACTAAATCTATTTCACACATGGCAAACCTAACCGAATATCGTTCAGTAACGATTATGTAGTCGCTTCATTAGTAACAATGATCGTCCAATATTCGAGGCTGGATGGCATTGGAGGGCTGATCGAAGAGAACCACAAATACCGACCAGGTTCCTACTCGAGTCAAAGGAGCCGCCTTATTTGTCAATATTTTAATAAAATCAATTAAATAAGTGAGATAACACATAGGTAATTGCACAAAATGTATTTTATTTCAACAAACATATTTTGAGAATACGAATTTTGTATTTAGTATTTAAATACCAAATTACTTTATTATTTATTATATAATTAGAAAACAAACAAAACAAAATATTTATATGATATAATTATAACTGTAACATTAAAATTATGTTTCCTGCTCAATTTGGCAATGTCATTGCTAGGGCTGTGCAGATGTATTAGATTTGTATTTGTTTTACTCTGCATTTGTAATGTGATATGTAAACGAGTGATTTTGTAATAGGCAGTATGTTATGATTTTTTTGAAGCTACTGATGCTAATTGATATTGAGAGGCAGGCAGTTGTACATTTTCGAAGCAAGGTAACTGTAATTATTTTGAGCGAACGTTTCTGCCTCTTTGGGGACTTGAATATTTTGGTGTAATTTGGATCTGGTAGGAATGTTGAATAAGGATACGTAGAAAGGATCGGCGGTCATAGTGATTAGAATATTTAACATCCGAAAGTCTTGATACAGTTTTGAGGACGCGAACATATATTGTTTTTTAAGAATAATTCGGATATGAATTTTCTGGATATTTTGGACAAGAGTTAGGAATGTTTTGAAAGTACCTCCCCACGTGATTATACCACAGGTCAGTAGTGACTGGCAAAGAGAATAGTACACGGTCTTTAAGTTGGTTTCATTATTTTTATCATTTGTCTCGTTGATCCTTCTACTATCTCGTCCCAGGTGTGCTCAGAGAAATACACTACAGTGTCATCAGATGATAAGCATATGGTAATATGAGTCCATTAGTTTCCATGTTACACAGATCATTGATGTATAATAAGAAAAGAATACGTCCGAACACAGTGTCCTGTAGAACACCGAAAATAGAAAATCAAGATGTTATTTGCATTTTTAAACAAGTATTTAACTTCACGGTCCATATATTTATTTGTTTGCAATTTATTGTAATCCAAAATCTTCCTGTTTGAGGTTTTGATGAAATGATTATTGAAATGTATTAAAAATTAAAGAATTATAGAAGCAAGAATTGGGTTAGACTGGGCCAATGTGTAGCCAGCTTGAAATCATTGGAGTAAGGGACGGACGACACATATTTGCTCATGACTATTAGGCCAGCTTTGCCATGTGTGAAACCGAGGCTTCATCATAATTTAAATTAAATTTCATGAACATCTAAATGTTAATGTTGTCAACTAGGTAATAATTAATGGCAACTGTGATATTTAAAAATTTTGATTCCATTGCAATAACACAATTAAATAAGTTGTGACCGTGGATACAATTGACAACACTAAACCCAAATTAATTCTAAAAAATCCACAAGCTGAAATATTGACGTCCCTGTGCACCACTTGGTCCGAAAGCAGCTTCAAATATTCTCTGGTCATTTTGTCGGAGCTCGCTGGTAATTCATATACAAGTTTGTCTGCTATTACTGAAGTTAGACTCGCTTCAGTAATCAGAGAATTACAGCTCATGGATACGAAAAAAAGTATTATCTAAAAAAAAAAAAACATTTCTAAACCTTTAATTTTGTATACTACGTTACCTAACGCAGTTCAGAGAGTATCTCTGTTTCTGGTCTTTTGAGCCAGATAGAATAACCGAATTTACGTTTTTTGCGAAAACTAAATAACAAGTTTTGGAGAATCAGTTGTTCAAAATTCATGACGCTTCGGCATCACGTTTGGGAACGGATTCACGAAACATAAAATAAAAACAAATAATTCAAAGGATATTTTATGGAGCAGATAAATTAGTTAATAATTATTTTGTTTAACACAACGTTTCGTAATAATAATAATAATAAATAATTATATAATATATTATAAATATAATAATAATAAAAAAAAACCCGGGTCGCAGTGCCAAAACCCTGCCGACAATATAGTGTATTTGCTTGTATAGGGCCGTGTGGTTTTAGACTTTTATTATGTGAAATTAAGTTTGTTTTTGGGCAAAATAAAAAATTTAACCCCTTAATACACCCCTTAAGATAACATTTTTTTCTTAATTGTAATATTATTATCAATCTAACGTCTACACCGAATTAAAGACACCCTTCAATAAATAAGTCACTATCTGCAAATTAGTGTTTTCAAAAAATGTGTAAGTCCGGTCCTGTTGGGCCGATTTTACTAAAATTTTAGAGGCACTTTTTAATTGCTATTAAAGGGTTAAATTTCAATTTTAAAACGATTCTGAGATTTTTTTCGGTATTTTGGGGCCCAAAAACTTTTTTCAACCCCTAAAAACCACCCTTAAAATGATCCGATTGGGCCCATTTTAAATAGGCTTCGTGCGGTAATGGATTCCAACATGTGTGCCAAATTTCGTCAAAATTAATTAACTTCTTCGAAAGTTATAGCCCGCACACATATATATATACCTATATATATATATATATACATATATATATAAACATTTTTAAAAATGGTGCCAAAGTGTTTAGGAGGTTATGAAACGTCGAGAAATTTTGGTCCGACACCTAGGTCCCGCCATCCGACCAACGCCAATAGTGTATGTTGCCATATGGCAAATACACTAAAAAACCCGGGTCGCAGTGCCAAAACCCTGCCGACAATATAGTGTATTTGCTAATACAGGTATTGTGGCTTTATTAAATGAAATTAAGTTTGTTTTTGGACAAAATAAAAAAAAATTGAACCCCTTAATACACCCCTTACAATAATAATTTTATTAGTTGAAATATTGTTATCAATCCAACATCTGCACCAAATTAAATACGACCTTCAGTAAGTAAATTCGTATACGCAAACTAGTGTTTTCATAAAATTTGTATCTCCGGTCCTGTCGGGCCGATTTGCTTATAATTTCAGGAGCACTTTTTAATTGCTACTAAAGGGTTAAATTTCAATTTTGAAACGATTCTGAGAATTTTTTCGGTATTTTTGGGCCCAAAAACTTTTTTCAACCCCTAAAAACTACCCTTAAAATGACCCGATTGGGCCCATTTTAAATAGGCTTCGTGCGGTGATGGATTCCAACATGTATGCCAAATTTCGTTAAAATGAATTAACTCCTTCGAAAGTTATTGCCCGCACATATAAATATATATATATATATATATATATATATATATATATACATATATATATATATATATATATATATATATATATATATATATATATGTATATATATATATATATATATATATATATATATATATATACATATATATATAAACATTTTTAAAAATGGTGCCAAAGTGTTTAGGAGGCTATGAAACGTCGAGAAATTTTGGTCCGACCCCTAGGTCCCGCCATCCGACCAACGCCAATAGTGTATGTTGCCATATGGCAAATACACTAATTTTTACGAAACGTTGTGTTAAACAAAATAATTATTAACTAATTTATCTGCTCCGTAAAATATCCTTTGAATTATTTGTTTTAATTATAAATAAGGAGCTGAACTTTCTGAAGAAACATAAAATATATACATGTTTCTATACAAAAAATTTGAAAAACGTTTGACCCTGCAGGCCATCCCTGGAACTTCCCGCTGTTTCCAATCTATTGAGATGTGGCTTACCCCTACGGTGTTTGTTACAAGTTATTTTAAAAAATTCCAGCCAATTGGACGACAGGATCATTCCAACTTCATAAATATTGACATTTGAAATATTATAATAAAATAAAATTTCTGTTAACGGTTTACGGTTATGGTATTTGTTTCCACGGTTACATAATATGATTTAACGTAAAAATTAATCAAAGCATGCTTGTCAGCTACCTAACTAATTTCTTTTTGACAGATCTTCGGAACAAAAGAACATCTGATTTTTTTTTTATTATCAAAATATTTCCGAAACTATGAAACTATAAACCGTTATAAAATTCTGAAAAAGTCAAAAAAATCAATATAACGAAAATTTGAGAAGATATTTTGAAAAACCATTTTTTTCAAAATTTTTCTTCAACGATATCTCTTGAACGAATCAAGTGATCGAGGTGCGATTTGCGGCAATCGACGCAGTTTTTTAAGCACAAAAAAATAACTTATTACAGTAAAATCAATCAAACAAAAATTTGAGAAGTTATTTTGAAAAAACTTTTTTTTCAGAATTTTTCTCCGACGATATCTCTCGAACGGATTAACCGATTTTGATGCGGTTTGACGTTATTTTATGAGGAATAGAGCTGATTAGATTTTGGAATTAATCGGTACGGTAGTTTCGAAAATATTTCAAAATATTTAAAAAAAACTGCTTTCCAAAAAGCTTTATTTTTGAGATTTCTCAAAATTTACCTGGCCGAATCAGTTCCAATTTTCAGGAAATCTAAGTTCACCAAGTTCCTTTCAGATGCCGAAATCCGCGTTTCGATCGGTCCACCCGTTCAAAAGTTATGAGTGGGTTACATACACACACACACACATACATACGGACATCATTTTAAAAATCGTCAGAATAGCTTCCTAGGATCTCAAAACGTCGAAATCTGACAAAAACTCAAATTTCGAAAATCGGGGTGAAACCAATAACTTCCCAATTTTGGAAATTTTCAAATTTCTTAGCGGAAAGTTAAAAAATACAAAGAGAATAAAAGAAAATAATTAGATATCAATCAGAAGTAGTATTTTGTTATATTTAAAATATCCAGGCAATATAATATTATAGTTTCCCGGTGGACGGACGTGTATGCATGGTGGACGTACGGGTCTAAATATTATACACTTATACTTAGTGACTAATTTTAATTCTAGTTCTGAGCACTTTTTCGGGTATTAACCGAATTCGCATCTACTTCACTTACTAGCAAAAATATTGCCCATAAAATTCCAATTATTGGTAACGATATCGGATTTACATTTAATTCTGCTGAATGGATCTTTGCATAGAATATCACTAGTCCATACGCGTTTATCAAGCTATTACCCGTAACCTGTATAATAATGACTAACAAGTCAAGTCCGAATGTTGAGTTCACCAATTGGACGCTGTCGCAAAGCTGGTTATGTGCCTTCATTAAAACTGAAAGTATAAAAAAGTGTATTATCCAAGTTGAGAAACTAACAGATAGTGATTAGTAGCGAAGTTGCGCACGAATCAGAGTCTTATGCCGCATTGACACGAGAGCAAATATGGGGTTGTCGCACTCACTGTGCTCGTGCAACAAGTCCACGAGGTCTCGTGTGATTGCTGTGGCTCTTGCTCAACTTCAAGCGTAAAATAGTAAAACATAAAC
Organism: Venustoraphidia nigricollis; assembly: GCA_034508555.1. Lineage (NCBI taxonomy): Eukaryota > Metazoa > Arthropoda > Insecta > Raphidioptera > Raphidiidae > Venustoraphidia > Venustoraphidia nigricollis. Next base: position 198,274 of record JAVRKA010000019.1, on the reverse strand, counting down.
CAATCGAATCAACGATGCGACGCGACGTACCAACTAGATATACCGAGAGCTGTTTGTATTCGGATATTACTAAAGAGTTATTGTACAAATTTTCACAGTGCCTCACATACCTACCCAAAAATGCATAACAGCTCTTGGGCTAAGACGTTTGTTCGTCACGTTTAATGCGTGCTTTAAGGGGGCTCTTACTGTTGTCGATTTTAACATACGTTTTCTTACAAAATCAAAATTCAGTGAGTATATATAACTTTTACAATATTTTAAATTGGGTGTAGGATGAAGTTGTAAATACTATTATTAAAAAACCTTTTTAAAAATAAGTTGTTATTGGAATGTCTAAAAAAAACAAAAAAATAATTTTTATTAATTCAAGCCTATATATTATAAAACTGCGGGTTGTAAACAATATAATAGTTCATTTTTATAATAATGAACCTAAATAATTAAAAACTATTTTTTTTTCTTAGCGAGTTTATAAAAATTTTTTTTTTACTTTTACTTTTTCAAAACTTTTATTAAGAAGAATATTTAATACAAAAAACAAATAATTGAAAAAACAGAAATTCATTCGCCCAACGTAAGGCTCGAACCTACTACACTGCCGTGCTAGTCTAGTTTGCTACTACGAGACGGTTTGATATTACTACATATCATTTTTGCGTCCATTCATTAATGTGATAAAAGATTAGTATTCTAAAATTGATAGATTATTTATTTCTAAAATCAACGTATTCATATATTGATACGTGTAGAAAATGTTACCTCAATCGGTTTACGGGAAGTGGATAAACAAATAAATAAACAAACAAATTTACAGAACGTGAAAAATAAAAATTAAAGTACTTACCGCAAATAGATTGACATTCCAAACTTTGAAAATGACTTACAGTAATCGACATTTCGTTTGCCATTTCAGAATAATCAAACTTATTTTCAAGTATTTTATTTAAAAATTTGTATCGTTTTTCGATTTCATACAAAATATGTATGAATTGAAAAATCGTTAATATTGAGATATACTGAAGTGACCAAAAAATTATATCAAATTTTAACCCAGTATTGACTTCTTGACTATACATTATATACATTACTGTTCCTCCAATTCCAAAAAAACATAGGGTAATTACAAATAATTGAATTAAAACATTGACTTTTCGTGTTTTGAAGAATTTGTTTTTGTTAAATTTTAATGCACTATCGAATAAGTCAATATTGTGACTAGCTGTTACCATTTTAGAGCTATTAAAAACCGTGAGCACAATCTCTAACATTGCAACCAAAGTTATTACTGTCATCACAACCATTTCAGAAATGGTTTTTATTTCTACAGAACTTGTCTGAGCAATGATAAAGAAAATACATAAGATCAAAATTAGTTTGTGAACTGTTTGTTTTCTAGAGATCTTTTTCACGTTGTTACCATTTAAACTGAAAAATGACAGTTCCATTACGTTGAACAGTATTTGATAGTAACCGGATAATATAAAAAAACTCATTGCAAACAATTAAAAAAAATACAGTGGTGTTGTATAGGTATAAAAACCAAATTGAAGACTAAAAATGGTAGTTAAAATAATACATGCGTCGTGAAATTGGTGTCAACTAGTTGACTTTTTCTATAAAACTGGGTTTATTATGATATAACTTAAACAACTGTATTTCATATAAAGAAAATGTATTACAGTTTATGACAGGTGTAGGCTAATTATTTTTAAAATATTTATATTTCATGGTAAAGGCTACAGCAATTATCTAAATGATGTATGTTATAAAGGTATTATTTCCCTTGACTTTGATAAATTCTGTTACAAGAAAGTAGGTCTTATTCCTTACCAACGATAATCATAAGAAACTAATAAAGTCGAAATATTTATCTATAATTATAAGTTCTTAACGATATAACAACTTAGAGCTTGGCGCAAAACTGCATTTTTACTTTTGATTACACCATTGTAAAGTTAGCACATTTAGAATTAATATTTTTAAAAAACTGGCCAAGCACGTGTTGGCCACATACATGATAGGGTTCCGTAATGTTTGTATGACGTATTTATGGCTATGTGCAAATGGGTGGAGCTAAGCAGTTTCCGAATACCGCGCTCGTGAAATGAGACAACTCGTGCAAACCTTTGTTGCAATGTTAACAGCTGTTTGTCACATTTTTTGTAAATATTTTTATTAACCGCTACAAAATGAGTTTTTTTATTGACAAACCAGTTTTGTCATATTTTAAAATATATTTTAAAAGTACGACTTTTATAATTTTTAGAAAACTTCTATCACAAATACGAATAGCAATCGTTCTTGAAAGATGTCACACCCTAACGGCCTAACCTATTTGTATCGTAATATGTTGTTACTGTTTTGTAGATTATTAATTAGAAAGAAGTCGAGTATCTATGACTCATTGTTAAAATTATTATTTATAAAATTATTATTATTATAAAATCACTTTGAAATATTCCATAAACTAGTTCAAATAAATATTGACATGAACACTGGCGCCGTCGGTTGACATTATTTTAATTTACAAAATCCCCCTCCTCCTTCTAAATTAAAAATATCATAACGATTTCAGAAACATATCTCGTGAAATATTAACCTATGGAACAGTCACTCAAGAGCTTTTATAGCATTTTTAAAGATCTGGTCAACGATGCTCCAAGTCGTTAGATGTTTCATATATTAAGTCTATCTCTTTCTTTTGAGAAAACATATTTTACACCGTTAGGGCACGTCCTGTAGTATATGTCGATGTGCTACCCTCAAAACATAATCTATATGTGAAATTTAAAATGACTAACAAACGACGAAAACTACCAGTGTACTCAAATTATATTTGAGTAAGTACTTATTATAACAGTCAAAATGGCGACATTCCAGTAGTGTATAATACATGATTCTTCAAAAGTGATTATTATTGTCGACCGTAAAAAATAGTTTTATCGATTTTAAAGTTTACGGAGTGCGATACAACTAATTCGTTTTTAATAAAATGTAATAACATATCAGTTTTATTTGTCGACTTTTTTACTGTTTCACTTTAATACAATAAATACAATAATAATAATAATAAATAAAAAAATTGTCATTAGATAAAAAAAGAAGAACAGAAAAGTTGTACATATAGACCTTAGTCTATAACTCTAACACCTCTTAATTCTAGAAGAATTTAATATTGATGAAATAATTATAATTTTTATTGAGGGAAAAAATTTGAAAAAAAACCCCTCTATTATAAATACAATAAATCTTTATTCAGAGAACCTGAATAAGTAATAATAATTTACAGTTAAAAATACATAAATAATCTTATTTACTACATAAACATTCGGTTACATTATAGTAACATCCATAGGGTAAAAACGTCTTTAGTGCATTTGCCATGACATGACACATACACTATTGGCGTCGGTTGGATGGCGGGACCTAGGGGTCGAACCAAAATTTCTCTCGACGTTCACATTATTCTAACTTAGCACCATTTTTGGAGATATCGTATACACACACACACACAGACACGTATATACGTGTACGAACAATTACTTTCGGAGGAGTTTTAACGAAATTTGGCCCACATGTTGATATTCATCACCGCACAAACCCTATTTAAAATGGGCCTAGTCGCAATACTTAAAGGGGTGTATTTAAGGGTTGAAAATTTATTTAGGGCCCAAAAACACCGAAGAAATCCTCGATTTTGATTGAAAATTGAAACATAGCTCAGTAGAATTAATTAAAAGGTGCTCCTAAAATTTTAATAATATCGGCTGAAGAGAGCCGGACTTATGAAAACATTTTTGCGGATACAGAATTATACTTACCTACTAAAGACTGTATATAATTCTGTATAGATGAATTGATAAAACAGGGACAAAATATTGAAATTAAGAAAAAAACATTATTTTAAGGGGTGTATTAAGGGGTTAAACAAGCAAATTCATATCATATGTCACACTGCCTGTCTATATTGTCGGCAGGGTTTTACCACTGCAGCACGAGCTTTTTTTATTTTTTAAAATTAACTGAAAGATTTATAAGTTGCAAACTGCAACTTAATTTTGCAGTTTATGCATAATGTTTACAAATAAACCAACAAATCACACACGTTAGTTGGATGGTTACCTCACTTGTATAACTATATTAATTTACGAGTATATCTAATTTTACTTTACGTTTAGTAATCCAGGAACATTAAATTTTTTTACTAATTTTAGCCTAAAATTAAATGAAAATCGTATTATGTTTTATTTTCAGAATTTATAGACATACTATATCATAATAAAATAATGTATTAACACCTATGGTCGTTTCCATACATTCATATACAGCAGACGTGTTTAACAACGGTGCTTCAATTAACAAGGATCTCATAATTGCTGACAAGCTACGCTGTTTAATGCTTTTATTTCATTTAAGCCTTTTATTTGTATTTCATTGACAGTATTCAGTGAAAGGACTGAATTTCTTTTTTTTTTATTATTTCCCTGTTATTTTAGTTTGTAAATTTTATGGTAAGGTACTTTTTTAGTCATTGGAAAGCCACAATTTTTCAGTGCTTTTTATAACCCTACAAAATAATATGTTGATAAATTTTGGCGTACTACTAATTAGTACTTAAGGTAGTTGTCGTGGTACAATATTGTCAAAAAGTTATAGATTATACGCGCCACAAAAGTATACTAGCTTGTAGCTAACTAATCTATAATTTGTACGCCAGACTGTATCCATGGAAACTTAACCCATACAGTATTCATATGCGTGTATACTTTTCTATAAATTGTTAAACTTTAAACCGTTATTTATAAAATATAATTACAGTCAAAAATTTTTACTTATTTTTTTTAAACTCATAATAAATACATTGAAAGACTGTCAGTTTTTGGAAAGTTTCTGACAGTTAGTTCTTTTTTTATAAATAAGAAACTGGTTCAGAACTACAGGGATCGTATACAATCAATGTTAATTATCCAATTTTTAATTGAATTTATCTCGGATTACATACGGTCGATCGACTTCAAATTTTCAGGGTAATTATATTATCATGTCCTTAATAAGTATACAAAAATTAAGAATTTTAAGGTGTGCCTTAACCACGACAACTAACTTAATGAAAGTTTACAGACAACTGTTACAGGCAATTGTCGAGCGTCTATAATCTACACACATAAAATTTGGGTTTTTACCGGGTCATGTGAATCACTTTATTCCACTTTAAAATTCGTGAAATCCAAACACCGATCATATATATATATATTTCAAGCTCTCATGTGATAATATAAAAAATAAACATGAACAACTCAATTTTTGCAATGAGAACACAAAATGCATTTTTTAAATCGTTTTACAATTAATTTACAATTTAACATAATTTTATTAGTGGAAACACCAATGTTGTAACAATTTGAAAAGCGTATGCGTACCTACATAAGTTGTAAACTTAATATTAAAATAGAAACCGTGGTTTTGTGACAAAGCGTCGTTGATGCAGGCACAGCTCAGCGTATGATACATTATAAAGTGTAAAATTACACGACGTGTAAAATACACTTGTTTTGTGGGCGAATGATATATGTACAGCTGTTGCCTATACATGTAAAGAAATACAAAAGATCCAATTACCCCTAGAGAATATAATATCCCACTATGTTTACAGGCGGTAGCGATTTGCTCTGTCTGATCCAAAACTAACATCCGTCTCAACAACTTTCGTCAATTTAGGAAAGTCGATTTATAAGTTTTTAGCATATTTGCCATATGACACATACATCAAGAGCGTCGGTTCTATAAGATGGAAATATCACATATATCCCAGCTTATTAATTAAACTTAAGGCTGTCGGAACGCTATGAATTTTGTTTGTGCTGAGACCCAGCGGTAAGGGGCGAGGTAGACAAAAGACATATTGTGGGTGTGACCTTCTTTAGCTCTGTCTCGCTCAAATCATCCGCACGTTTTAATTTTTGGCTGGTGCCAACTACGAGGCTAAAAAATTTTATTGCAAGGGTGCCGCTGTCAATTGATTACTCTAATTTTTGGAAATATTTTGAAGATTTAAAAAACTTTTCCGAAAAAGGAAGAGTCACTTTAGGTTCGTGATGGAACAGTTTTGTGAAATAAATACGAATAAGGTCATAGTGTGACATTGAAAACGTGCGTTTTTTTAGCATAATTAATGCCAAATTTTTTCTAGTAAATCGTACATAAATTACAAAAGTAGTCCATTAGAGACCTAGATTTGTCCTTTATCTTCCTTATAGAGAAAGAATTTTTGCAGAATGTTGACGAGTAAGTCTACAATCAGTTGACAGCCGTAGCTCTATTTTTGGCTTAAATTCAGAGCGTTCCGACAGCCTTAATTCTGCAATATATGCTATAAGAAGGATTTCGGATGTGGTATCTATTAAGGCTGCACGAACAGTATATTCTGGTTATTTGAGAGTTTAATTAGCTATGATGTACTATTATGGGGTAATTCTATGGATTCGAATATAATCTTTGTACTTCAAAAAAGAGCCATTACGGCTACGGCTCAAGTTTCACCTAAAGAATATTGCAAACCAATTTTTGTTAATTACAAAATACTGATTCTGCCGTCATTGTTCATTCTTCATGTGTTATTGTATTCCAAACAAAATACGATGAATTTGGGAAGTAGCTCTGATTGCCATTTTTATAGGGTTGCCATCCGTCCGGGTTTCCCCGGATTTGTCCTAGTTTAGAGGGCATCCGGGGAACGTCCGGGCGGGGCTTCATTTGTAGTCCAGGTTTTCATAACAAAGTATATTAATAATTTGTGTTTTATTTCAAGAAAAATTCTAACTGATTATTAAAACAATTTGGAACAAACTGTAATAAGATTCTGTTTTGTTGGGTACATTTAAAATGATGATAAAAGATGACTAAATTTAATTTGAAAAAAACCTGTTGACAAGTCCGAGTTCTGGGCTCTAAAATTCGGGGTTTTCACGCGTCTTGTCCTGGTTGCCAAATTTTAGAGACGGCAACCCTAATAATGTAAGATACGCGCATAAACTTGGATTACCACCTCACCGACTACAAAAAACACATAGCAGTTTCGTCTGCATGTCAATTAGATTTTTCAATAAACTGTGTCTTGATGTTGAAAACCTTCCTTTAAAGCAGTTCAGGCATCTTGTGAGGAGGCGGTTGCTCGTGGCTGGCCTGTATACTACAGAAGATTTCTTTAACTTAAAGTTTGAAACTTGTCTTTTAATTGTATTTGATGATATTATGCTATGTAATGGTGGTATTTGAACAAATACATTTTATCTATCTATCTATCTATCTAAGTAAATAAAGTTATACAGTTCGGACGGCGACAATCGAACTGTAAATCTAATTGAACCATGCGCGTACGGAAAACAACTATAATATTTTGTATTCAATACGCACGTCGAAGTGAAAAGAAACTCTACATCAAAACGTTATAAATTGGCATTTTGCAGATAAATACATTGTGTGTTTTTCATTATCATGGTACACAGGCGTATTATTGTCTATATGAGTTCTTTGGGAATCCCTCTTAATTATATTGACCTTTGACACTATTTATTCTAGATATAACAAATAAAGAGAATTATTATGATTAACAATGGGGCTTTTACAAAAAAATTAGAAAATAGAGAATAAATTATATTGCGTGTAAAAAATAAATGGAATTTCCAACCCAACTTGGCTATTGCCAGTTCCAGAGTTGGAATAGACTTGTGTAAGCTGGACGTGCGCGAGAGTGAGTTACTTAAGATAAAAAACTAAATAAAAGAGGAGAAAAAATAAAAAAGAGTAATCAATAGAAAGAAAAAAAGAAAGAAAATATAGTTGTTGGTATTATTATTACCGTTAGCTTTAACATTTAACGCAAACGTTAAACAGATCGAATTCGTGTTGAAACTTACACCACGAAAATTGCATTAAGTCTTGTGCAGCTTTTAAATTATTATCTCACAGTCGATTGGTTTCAACTTTCAACTACAGAAAGAGTTGCGACTCGGACTTATACCATATCGTAAGAAACGCATCGTGTTTTGTCGTAGAACTTTTGTTTAGGACACGACACTATATCAATGTGCTCAAACTGGGTTTGGCTTAGCCAAGCGTGTGAAGAAGCGCACGTGTCGACCTATTGCTACCCCCACTTCCATCCTGCCTTTCGCTTCTTTCCGTCTCCTTCGATACTATGACCACGTTTTTTATTTAAAAAAATAGCTACAAAACGTTCAAGGAATTACCTAATGTCTTAAATCAATACGTGCTCCAATTAGAGCGTGACAATCAATGACCTATATAATGAATAAGAAGAAATGTTTTTTTTATTTTTCTGTTTACATTATACATTTTCAATTAGAAAAAGTAAATTAAATATGTCTAAACAAAAAGTGAATGCTGTAAAAATGCGATTATACTTTAAAAGAAATAAAACACTAATATTTATCATTATAATATTTTTGCATTTACCAATACAAAATATCTTAATTTTACAGATTCTTTTCGCAAATCCAACGTTTTTATTTGAGCTGTTACGCCAACCAATGTCACCAAAATTTTACATACTGGATTCTAATCGATTCTTGTTGTAAATTGATTCGATTTTAATGAAAATATGTACATGAAAATACTTTAGCTAGCAAGTGTTAGATTTCGATATGTTTGACGCTATTTGTAGTCTCATCTTTTTAAAATAGATAAATGAAAATTAGAGTCTAGTTGTAATAAGGATTAATAATAACAATAATAAATGTTGAAGAATAAATTTGAAACGTCCGAGCAATTTAGGTCGAAAGCCTTGACGAACGTCTTGGCTTATCTTTTTCCGTTTTTGTAACTATCAGAACCCAATTTAAATTCATTAAAATGCGAGCACTATTTAATTTTTACAATGATTTTATTTTATTATTTTTGACAGATAATAACAATATAATATTATTTGTACAGTATATAGCGCTACTGCTCAATATTTTCTTATATTTTTTAAGTTTTATTTATTTTTCTTAATCTTTTAACCTTTTTATTTTTTTCTGTTTTTTTTTTTTCATATACTGTGGAAAACAGTTTGGTATGTATTTTCGATTTTGATTTTTATCAAAACATAATTTACTTTACGTAAAATATACAATTTACATAGCTTTCAAAGAAAAACCAATCTAACTATAAATTTGTTCAGTTAAACTTGTCCAGAGCAGAGAACAGTATGATTTGTTTTAAATTGATGTTATTTTGACGGAAGAAAAGTTTGTTACATTTCAATGTACTTCTTTATATTTTGATTGTATAGAAAAGTTCGTCGGTGTCGATGCAACATGCGAGTTTAGAACCAATTCAAGAATAACTAGTTTTTTTAAATAGTAAAATAGTTGATCCTTTAAATAATTTACTTCGTTAAGTCCCCACTTTCCTCTACAAAAATAGAACATTGCATGCATAGTTCTTTTTTTTGCGATGTGCAGCGACTAAAACAACAAATAAAAAAAATAATGTAGCTACTTAGATAATTTTTGGAAGTGAAACTTCTTATGGGGCACTTCGCCAGCTTGGGGTGTAAAATGAATGAAATGGAAATCACTGACACAAATGTGTAAAACGAATGACCAATTCACAGAAAGGCGGTATAAAAAAGACCATTTTATTACCTATACTATTAAAACAGTAGTTTATGTATCTAGGATGTGAAGAAGTTTATTTTCGGTAAGTGACATTATGTTAAAACGAGCGCCAGCAACATGATATTATTTTGTATGACCGTCAGTCAGACAAAATAATTTCATGTTTTTCCTTACTTTAAGAAATGATTAAGGATTTAACCTCCTAGATATAGGACTAGGCTACAGTACTTCCTTAGAATAGTTTCTGTATATAAATGGAACAAAGCTATGAGCTTGTGTGTGCGCATGGTGGGCATCTAAAATTCTCCTGAGGATCACCGACCCACGTCGTAACATACTTTGATGTTGCATAATTTAACGAGCAGTTCTTGCTTTTTCGCGCACTTCTATAATATGACTACCTACCTACGATTTCCGAGTCCTTCTAGTCAATATTGGTTCTGTTTTACGTAAAAGCCGTTCTAAATCTTAACAAAAAAATAAAACATGTTAAAAAGTGGTGTATTTTTTGTTTGCTTTATGTAAGCTTGTATTTACTAAAAAATGTTTTGTGAAATGAAATTATGAACTTCTTTAGGCGTATCGTGCACACTTTTTTCTAAGCAGTGAATAAGTTTGGTCCGTCAGGTTCCGAGGTAAATTTGCGTTATAAATCTATAATTTAAACAAATTAAATAAAAAAAAACCCAGGTCGCAGTGCCAAAACCCTGCCGACAATATAGTGTATTTGCTTATACAGGCAGTGTGGCTTTATTATGCAAACTTAAGTTGGTTTTTGGGCAGAATAAAAAATTTGACTCCTTAATGCACCCCTTAAAATAACATTTTTTTTCTTAAATACTATTATCAATTGAACCTCTATACCAAATTATATACAACTTTCAGTAAATAATTCACTATCTGCAAACTAGTGTTTTCATAAAATCTGTAAGTTCGGTCCTGTCGGGCCGATTTTATTAAAATTTTAGGTACACTTTTTAATTACTACTAAAGGATTAAATGTCAATTTTTAATACATCCCTCAAAATTACATTTTCTTTTTAACTAGATTATTATTGTCGATCGAACGTCTACACCAAAATTAAAAACACCTTTAAGTAAATAACTCACGATCTGCAAACTAATGTTTTCAGAAAATTTGTAAATCCGGTCCTGTCGGGCCGATTTTATTAAAATTTTAGGAGCATTTTTAAATTTCTATTAAAGGATTAAATATCAATTTTGAAACGATTCTGAGAATTTTTTCGGTATTTTGGGGCCCAAAAGCATTTTTCAACCCCTAAAAACTACCCTTAAAATGCCCCGATTACGCCCATTTATAACAGGCTTCTTGCAGTGATGGATTTCAAAACGTGGGCCAAATTTCGTTAAAATCAATTAACTCTTTCGAATGTTATTGCCCGCACACACACACACACACACACATATATATATATATATATATATATATATATATATATATATATATATATATATATATATATATATATATATATATATATATATACATATATATATATATAAACATTTTTAAAAATGGTGCCAAAGTCTTTAGGAGGTTAGGAAATATCGAGAAATTGTGGTCCGACCCCTAGGTCCCGCCATCCGACCGACGCCAATAGTGTATGTTGCCATATGGCAAATACACTAATAAGCTTGGGAAAGTGCCAATGGCATTTAATTTGTGATATTGTAATGTAATGTGGCTTTGAAGATATTTATATGAAAACCACATTGCATTACAAATTTTTTTTTAGCTACGCTGGAAAATTGAAAAAATTTTATATGCCGATTACGGCCAGGTTGCACGTATTGAAAAGTCTACAGTATTTACTTAGGTATAGTCATCAGTCCTTGGTGTTATTTGATTCTGAACAGTTACTGTTTTTTTCATTTGTACGCGTTTTAGGTTACCGGAACTAATAGTTCCCAAGATGCGAGGGGATTTTCTGTACAACACAATAATATTTTATTTCATTGTACAGCAAACAAGTTATGTCCGTTCATATTTCTCTAATGATCACCTGCAGATGACAGACTACTCGTATCGTTTATATAAATTTTATGTACATATAAAGTTAGTGGTTTGTTATATTTATGCACGACGCAGTGATGGACTAAACGTTCTTTTCCAATAACAGAACGTTTTAGAGCTCGTTTACACTAGCCGGACGCCGGAACGATTTTTAGTCGAGTGCCGGACGTTACCCATTCACCCTATATGATAAAATTCTGGTTCTTTCATTGACTCGAACTCATTTTGTGAAAAAGGCAACCGTACGTGATGGACGACGATGAAATTTTTGTTATGATGTGGTACTCTTTAAATGAAAAAAGAACGGAAAAAGTAAAAAAGGAAATATTGGGAGCACCCAATCTTAGTAGAGGTTTTCTGTAAGAAAATTCCAAATGTTGATGGGTGAATTGGAAAATGATACAGTCAAGTTCCTTGATTGTTTTACAATGTCATTGACTTATTTTGTGATACGTCCACAATTTTTAATTTATACACAAAATCAACCATTCGAGTTTCCATATACGCCAACGATTTCCAGTCCGAATTTTAACCAGTCGACAGACTGACAAATCACTCATCAATATGTCTAACAGGTTTTTTAACTACGTCATATAAGCCACAAGAGCACCGAAAAAAAAACGTTCAGGCGTCCGACTAGTGCTTCGAAAACTAGCTAAAAGTTATATAAGTAGTGCCATTTTGTAAAACAGAAAAAATTAACTACATATAGTACTTATCTTTTAAAAAATACTTATGTATGCCAGAATTAAAAAATTATTACATATACTAAAGTCCAAATATACTTGTAAACGTTAAAAATATTTTGACATTTAAAGATATTAGAAAAAAAGAATAAGTGTAAATAGAATTTGAACTGAAAGAAACTTGGTTAATCAATTTTAAACAACCACATTTACAGCTCTTAAGATTTAATTAACTAATGACAAAACAGTGAAACTTTTTTTTTAAATTCTGTTCAAGCTTTAAATATTTTAAGAGGAAGCATATAAACAGTTTACTAACTTTGCATATAACTTCGTGCAGTTCAAGGGAAAATAATATTTTCCCTCGATAGAATAAACATGAACTCATGACGTAATGAGTTAAAAAATAAACCGCACAGATTACAAGCGTATTTACAAAAGTATGTTGGTAAAATCTTCTTTAAAAACTAATAAAAACAAAGTTGTGCGATGATTGTAAAAAATTAACACTCTACTCTCACTCGATGTAAGCCATCGGTTTGTTTAAACGATCATTGTAAAGTCAAATCCACAGAAAACGGACAAAATATTTTTTGTTTTTACTCACTAAAAAAATGGTTATGAAAAAGAAAAGATTTAAATAAACTTTTCTATATCTCGAAACTCGTTACTCGCTATTTGAAAACAGAGAAATTGCGCGTTTCGTAGAGCATCATTTTCTTTACCTTTTGGCAAGTTCGTTCTTTGTCTAGTCATTCCAATTAGTTGATTAACTATTTGAGTCTTAAAATATTAGAAAATAAAGTCTAAATAATAATATATTTTTCTTCAAAGTAAAAGGGAAGTATTTTACAGTAGCCGCTACCACGCGATTGAAATGAAACAACGTCTTGTAGTTTCTTCCTGCAACAATTTAATTTTGCGAATACGATATATTTTTTAAATCTTATGCACTACAGTCTTGCCGAGCGGGCCACATAATTTTTTTACAAATCCGTACTTCCACCACAAAATTACTGTGCGTCCACCATGTGCTCAAATTTAGTCAGTTTATTTGGGATTTTTATTTTTTATCACGATAAAATATAGTCTATATTTCTCAGGGAACATTTTTTTGGAGTTGGTACAGTAGTTCCAGAGATCACATCCGTATATATAAGGGGTTAGGTGTAGTCAGGGGCGTGAAAAAATGCTATTTTTTATTAATTTTTTTTTACTAGTAATTAAGTTTATTTCACATAAGTAAAAACATAGTATCATTTCATCATACTTTAACATTACTTCACTTAAATTTCAAAAAAAAATAATAATTATTTTACAAGTTATGGCGGTCTAAGTTGAACAGGTTTTAATAATGGGTCCTTGCGGTGACCATTACAGCTCCTTGGAGATTCATCTAAAATCAATGAAACAAAAAAGATTATTTTTATGGATAGATAATCTTGTGCCTGATCGAAGCTTTTTTTTTTCAAAATTAACAAAATGGCGGTCTCTGGAAATTTTTTTGCAGATTTTCGGGAAAAAACCAACAATTAATTGTTTCAATCAAAGAAAGCATAGTTACTTCTTACCACAACAGATTTATTCATTGAATGTACATTTCGGGAGCAAAGCTCCCATCTTCAGCTTTGCTCTCGAAATGTACATTCAATGAATAAATCTGTTGTGGTAAGAAGTAACTATGCTTTCTTTGATTGTTATTGTTTCAACCACAGTGCTCATAATATATATAAATTAACTGTTTATAAAAAATCGAAGTTTAAAAAAAAAAAAAAATCCTTCGATCAGGCACTAGCTTTTTATGTTTTCTAAAAGCTGTATAAGTTTCATTCAAATCTATCGAGCGGTTTTCGAGTTACAGTGGTCACCAGTTCAAAAAACATAGTTTTGAGAAAAACGCATTTAAAGTTTTACAGTCGATTGATGTACAGTAATACGAATAATTTCAATACTTACACTGAGTCATCTATTCCTGGACCATATAAGAGTTCTTCAGCCGTTGTAGAACTTTCTAAAACATCAATTTGTTGTTGTCTACGTCGCATTCTACCTTCGCGAGTGTTGTCGTTAGCGCGCTGATCAGCTACTTTTACACGTGCACTATCGGTTTTTTCAGTATACCGATGTGAATTAGGCCCACAACTAAGTCCCAGTGTGTTCATTATTATTAATAATGACTAATAATGACGTATAAATACATATACATCGAATCGGTCAGATATTCGTAACAATAGAACCCAAGAAACGTTTGCTTGCAGCTGCCGCTAGCTACCTGTTCTCGGAAATATTAGACCGCTCGAGAGCCTTTTATTCTTCGCTGAATAACTCGAAAGATATTTGTCGGATTCACTTCAAACTTTCAGAGAATATTTTTAAGATACTATACTTTAAGAAAATGCAAAAAAAATCAATTTTTTGAAAATTCTGACTACCCCTAACCCCATAAGTATAGATTTCACAGAGTAATCAAATTTCTGTTTCTGAAAATTTTGCGGTTTTAAATGCTTCAGCATTGTGGTTTTAAATTTATTCAATGGTTTCTCTATATATTGACAGTGAGTGTGAAAAGTTTCTCTGACGTCGTTTTTAACGATTTGGCTGTCCAAAGCGCGCTTGTTTCTCATACACACACGCACAAGCAGACACTCCGTACAGCGGAGAGCGAGTTTGAAATCCTGCTTTCGGTTCAATCTGTTTCTCTAATCCTCACTAAGTCAGGTCGTCGCCGAATCACACCTCGGTCCCTGATGTAAAGACAAAAACGTAATGCATCAACGCAAACGCTAAAAAAAGTCACACTTCAGTGATGTAAATGGACGCAACGTTGAACCGCGAGCATACTCGAACAAAAAGATAATTGAATTTGTGCAACATTAGATAGGTGAATATCTTTCTATACAGTCAAACCTGAGTGAGTGAGAACTGGGTAAGCGAAAAAACTCTCTAAATGAGAGTCATTGCCAGGTACCGTCTTTGTAACTCTCTGAAACCTCTATAAGTTAGAAACAACCTCTATAAGAGAAAGACGTTTTTCACTCATGGACCGTAACTGAGACTAGTACTTGTCTGTACCTCTATAAGCGATAATTGAACGTATTAATAGTTCCACAAAATACAAAAATGAGTCATAAACAGCTGAATAACTATAGTATATTGGAGAAAGGTTCGGCATGTAATCATACTGTTAAAATGAAAAACTGAAGTATTGTCTTTAAGCGATAAACTTAAAATTTATGCTGTATTTTTATAGACCTCTATAAGGGAGAAAGGTTACCCACGTACCTCGATAAACTAGAAACTCGAAATAGTGAAAAACCTCCATAAGCGAAAAAGAAATTGCGGTTCCATGAACTCTTGCTTATCCAGGCTGGACTGTATAAAAATAAACGACTAAACGCACATTTGACCCACAATTAAGTGTGTGACGTAATTATAAGTATTTGGAAAACTTTTTGAAATGAAACTTTTGTAGCAACATATTTGTTTGAAATTCTAAAGGAAAAATGATTCTGCGGCGGGGAAACCTTAGAAACGAAAAATTTAAGGAGAAATGATTCAATGACGAGGGACTATAAGAGAAATCTTGGTAACGTAAAATGGATGCCACATCAGTGAGACTGCAGTTCATACCTCTAAAGAAGTTTCACTTTCCTTATGAGCTTATATTGGTAAGGCGCACGTGTGTTTTAATAGGTACCTACTACCTACGTATTATTAACAATTATTGCAGTTTCTATCTACGTAGTAGATTGTTGCAATTGAACACTGAAAATTGTGGATATCTAAAATTCTTCTTAACCTATCTTGCTTTTTCCTTGTAGTGTTATGAGTAGATGTCGGTTTCTGAAGGATTGATCCTACGTATACTATTCTTTTGAACAGGGTGAAAAGAAGATAATTAATGAAAGAAGATAATTAATGCAGGCCATACTGCAACAGTTTTAATATTTTTTTCGTATAATTGATGACACTATGTATTTATTTTTTTGTATTCGTATTGTCATTTTGTCAGTGCAACCTAATGAACAAATTTGAAATACATTTTTTTACAGACATATATTGTAGAAATAACCGATCATTTTGTTCATATGAGATAACAAATAGTCAGTTATGTCTGCTACTGACAGTTTTATTAATTATAACAAATATTACCTAACCAATAAAAGAAAATATAATTTACTTTTAATATACTTTTTCATTTGAATTGTGCCTATCTATGGAACTGCTATAAAACATGTTTTTTTTATTTCAATATCAATAAACAATTTTATAAAAGAAAAAATCCAACTGAAGGACGATTTGAATCACATTTCAATGACTGCACAAATAAAATATATCGATTAGATTAAACGAGAAATGAAGCTCAAAAACGTGCCCGTTATTATGTCTGCATCATGGTAACATTATGATCGCCGGTTCGCTTCCCCACATTCTCTCGCGATGTGAGTCCGCTGATGGAACTTTCCTGTTGACCTATTGGTTGGACAACCACCATCTCTCATCAGTCCCCACTGAGCTTTTAACCTCGCGTCCCATTCCCTATTCGATGATGGTTTTATAAAAATGAGAATTCTCGTCGCGCCTTATCGTTCTAACGCCACTGAGAAATTTTTAATTTACAATTTTCAATTACCTTTTCTTTTACTGATGTTTTTTACGCCAAAATAATTCCCACTGCAAACTAATTAACTACTTTCAAAAGGTTTGTATACGTATTTTTAAATTTCAAGAACTTCAATTTGAATTATTTACTGCATTAATATTCACCGCAATAACAGTTTTTAGATAACTGTTAAAAAAATTCTCTGAGTCTTTTTAAACAACGCTTTTATAAATATACTAAAAATAGTAAAACTGAGTTTATAAATTTTGAAAGATTTCTATAGATTACTAAAACTAAAAGAGTTGCGCAAAAAACAAAATTTTATGAAATACTTTATACGCGCAACGCTTTTAGCTTTAGTGGTCTACAAATTACTTAACATTTCTTACAAACTCAGATAAAAAAATGTTATATTACTCTTATTAGTGTATTTGCCATATGGCAACATACACTATTGGCATCGGTCGGATGGCGGGATCTAGAGGTCGGACCAAAATTTCTCGACGTTTCATAACCTCCTAAACACTCAAAAAATACCGAACAAATTTTCAGAATCATTTCAAAATTGAAATTTAACGTTTTTGTAAAGATTAAAATATGCTGTTAAAATTTTAATAAAATCGACCCGACAGGACCGGATTTACAAATTTTATGAAAACACTAGTTTGCAGATAGTGAGTTATTTACTGAAATGTGTATTTGATTTGGTGTAGAGGTTCGATTGATAATAATTACAATTAAGAAAGAAAATGTTCTTTTAAGGGGTGTATTAAGGAGTTAAATTTTTTATTTTGCTCAAAAATCAACTCCAGTTCGCATAATAAAGCCACACTGTCTGTATTAGCAAATACACTATATTGTCGGCAGGGTTTAGGCACTGCGATCCGGGTTTTTTAGATTTTGTAACTGTTTTTCTACGAAGGTCATGAATATTTTGGGAATTAAATATGTTAATTAGGAATGATGTCATAAATTAGTATGTCAAGAAAATTAAGTTTTTATTAGTTGTAAATCTATTTTAAAAACTGTTTATAGAGCTCAAACTTACAATGAACTTTGAAAGATTCAGTCCACAACAGAAACTACTTCGTGATTACAGTAACTGCCCTCAGTTTCGGCGCAATTAATGTTTTTTTCACAGGTTTGATTGAAGTTAACCTGGTGCATGCGCAAACACAACCTCTCTGTTTTTAATTTTTTTGTGTTCGTTAACAAAAAAAGTTCACGCAGCCAATCATATGGGAGTTATTGAATGGCTGCATATTTAGAGCGCATGTTCTGACTCAATACATTTTATACACAATATGTAGGTAATATTCAAAATGAAAACTTTTTTTACTGTGTCTGCCTAATGTTTTAAAATAACAAAGAAATAAATGATTATTACCTTTTTTCATTTTTAATAAACCTAAAGAAACTCAAATTATTATTTTTTGTGCTATTTTTCAACAATTAAAGCAGTACACAACTATTTCATTTTTCAAGTTTATAACAAAAATTAATATACCAATCAAAGTTTCGGTCCCTTTTATAAGCACAGTAGTTTTAAAACGATGAACAAATCACACTGTCACAACAGATTAGAGACGTTTAGTTGCCAGACATTTCGTTGGTCTTTGCTTAAATAAGACAGTCATTATACCGTTTTGTGCATTATACTAGTCGATAGATACAAGCACGGCCATAATAGCCATAGAGCAGCGGTTCTCAACCGGTGGGTCGTGGAAGGGTTACAGGTGGGTCGCGACTCGATCAAAAAACTATCAGAAACCATCGAATAAACCATCAGAAAAGATAAGAAAAATCGAAACAAATCGAATTGTGTTTTGCTTGTTTTCTTGATTCTTGATTTTTGGAAACAAAGTGTTTATATTTTGTCAACCATTTTCAAATCATAACACAAATTGTTTATCAATGATCAATCTGTATCTTCAAAAGAGCATATAATATATATTTGCAATATTTGATAGTAAATTTTCTATACAAATGGTTTTTTACTCCATCATGGACCAATGGACCGTGGAGGTATTTCGATAAGGAAAGGTTGAGAAACACTGCCATAGAGGATACGTATATAATATGTCGACTATGCCGGTTCTGCGTTTTAGCTAAAGAATTTCAGTCAGAAAATTGACATGCGCACTGCAAATTGTGCGGCAAAAATATTGTTGACTGACAAAACTGCACCACAGAGTGCTTCTGAACTATGGTTCAATTCCTTTAAATTGATCATAATTTTAAATATAGCACTGTGAAGAAATTATTTACTTATATCTAAATATGAGTTTTATATTGAAGCTTGTATGCTCATATTAGTATCCATCTTTGTTTTCAAGACGCACCAGATTGTGAAAGCAGGACAAAGGGAAAAAGCAGTCGCTGCAATGTCAATATTTTTCATCCCTTGTTGTTATTATTAATGCTCAGTTTTGATTAAAAGAGTTCAGTCCCAGACTAATAATTTGTATGACAAAATTATATAAATACCTTTGCAATTTATAAGATGATTATATTAGAAGACATGACACTAATATGAAAAGCTCTTTACCTCATTTAGTAGTCGAATTGCTTTCAATTCAGCGTTCGATAAATACTCCACTTTTTCAATAGAATTATATTTCTCTTTATATAAAATCGCATTGAAAACTTTTCGTATTTACTCTTATTTTATTTTCACTGATGTAGCTCTGTACAGATGTTAAATTCTATAAGTATATATTAATAATGAAGCATTTTAGAATCCAAGATGTTCTAGAAATTTACTGAAAATGTTTAGTTTTTAAAAATTCATTGAAATTTGTGTTAAAATTGTTAATTGAATTCTAACTAGATTATTTTTTAAGAATTTACCAGTTGTTTAGGCCGGTCTAATGATTTAACATTATTATTCATATTTTAAAGATTATTCCAATCCTGACTAATTAAATAGATGAAAAATTGTCTGAGGACTTAGGATCAATTTTTTTAAGTCAATACTAAATTTTTATTTTAATCACGACGTTTCAGAATTAATTTATTCTTTCATCAGGTTTCTGGGCACAATACATATAATTACAAATATTTTTTTAACAAAAACAACAAATTTTAACAATTTTACATACCATAAATTATTTTTTAAGTATTAACTGTTTTATTTTGTTGTTTCCATTTTTTAGTCTACGGTTTTTAGTTTATAATTTTTCAGCCAAATAGTTTATAAAAACTAGTTAAAATATAGAATTCTATTTATTTTAGTGTCAAAAATTATCTTCAAAAACATATGACTTATTTCAAAGCTTATTCCGATCTTGTCTGCTGTTGTTTCGTTTATATATGTCTAGTAAAAAGTTATAATGATCACTCAAATTATTTGTGTCTGTTTTTAAATTAACAGTGTTATTTAAATAAATGAAAACCATTTCACTTATGTTACGTTTTTTGTTACAACTCTCCATATCTAAAATCTCGACTTTGTCGAAATCAAAATTATGTTCTTAATTTTAAATTTAGGATTAAATATAAAAGTTTTATAACACAACTTTTATATTTAATCCTAAATTTAAAACCTTTTTTTTTAAATGTTTTTAATAAATATGTGGATACGTGTACTTACGTGCGTGGCCTTTGAAGTTATACTTCTTTGGCGTGATTAAAAACTAATTTTTAATGAAATAAAATTAAAGAAGTATAACTTCAAAGGCCACGCACGTAAGTACACGCATCCACATATTTATTAAAAACATTTAAAAAAAAGGTTTTAAATTTAGGATTAAATATAAAAGTTTTATAACACTTCAATCTTGTGATAAAAAACTTTTGAAACACGACCTAGATTTGGTTTTCCTATTCTGAAGGGGTTCAGATTTATATGAAACGGTGTATAACAAAATATAAAATACGATATTACATAGTGTTGGGGTATTTTTATTCGCAGTATAGAAAATGAAAGCAGTGGCTCAGAAAGCTACAGCAAATGTCAAAATTTGTATCAGAAATTATGTGTGTGGAAATGAGAGGCGCATTTATATTGCAGCGATACACAGTTCAGCACCTCGACTCGAAGTATGCGGCACCAGCTGTTGCGGTCATGGGAGCGGACAAGCCTGTACTGCGCGAACATCTCGGAAATTAAACATTACTTTTACATTAGGTTTGTTCTTAAGACCTAGTGAGAGGGGTCCGAAGACACCGTGACCTTGAATATATATTATGTTCCTCTCATTGACTATTAGTTTTTAGGGATCCGTGCCTCAAAAGGAGAGAAAAACCAATCAAGTACTAGCTGAACTCGCGTGGACCATTCCGGAACTTTAAAACTTGAGATTTTCGATTAGGTTTTCCTGTAAACTTTGAATGACGTATACAAGTATCCCCTATTTTTCCTAAAAAATGTGAGCTCAGTCTTTTCGGTGATAAGGGGGTGAGGAGGATGTTCGATTTTCATATATTTTCTTTAATATCTTTTAAACTATACATTCTAAATTATAAAAAAATTATCTGTATTTCTCGTAACGAGCTCTTTCACTTGATACATGATATAAGGCACTTGAAGAATTTTTTTTTAATTTTCTAATTCGGGCCATAAAATAATTCCCAAGGTCGGAATTCGTTTTTTTTGCGCCTTATGTCCGTAACTGGGACATCGAACTTTATATATGTACCAAATTTCAATTTTTTTCGTCCAGAAGATTCGGAGAAATAAGCTGCGACAGACGGACATACAAACACGAGAGTGGTCCTATAAGTGTTCCGTTTTTTCATTGCAATCATTATATGATCGCTTTGTTATCCGTCTGTTGTAAAGATGGGAAAAACGGGCTTTTTAGTGATCTGCATCTTTGCATCTGGATCCCGTATGTGAGCCGGCCCACTGAATATGTTACTGCAGTCTGCCACTGAGTTACCTAGTGCAGTCAATCATATCACGACCTGTATAGAATCAAGAATGCATAGCCAAACACGTGATGCATGAGTCATTTGAGCTGACAGATGCATCAAAGCAAGAACTGATACGTAAGTGTAAAATGTGCTTCTGTGTGTTAAGTGCTTCACTGAGTTATGCGGATCCGTTGATCCGTCGGCTCAAAAAAAGTGAGTCGGCTCTCACGGATCTTCTGTCGGAGTCGGCTCTTTAAACCGGTTCAGATCTGAGTTACCCAACTCTAGTCTGTTGGTCTGCCAGTCTATCAAGACTCTTTTTGTGTTTTTTTTCTCCATTTTCTTTTTGTTTTAAATTTTTTTTTGATGTACAGGAGAATCACAGAAATCTCAGAAGACTGGAGATGTCAACTTAAAAAATATTAAATACTAAATTCAGTAATATCAATTTAATGTAACGTATATTTACACATGCGAGAAGTTTTATGGTTGACCCGCACTTCAACCGGTTTCCGCAATTTTTTTCTTTTTTTTTGTAAAGCACCTTTCTTATTGTGAACGTGTGGTATCGCGACAGAGGAACTCTTGTAGGGCATTTGTATGTATACAAAAAGAGAAAATAGACCAACCTAAATCCATGCTTCTTACGGAAGCAAATTCAGCATCCTGGCCAAAACACACTCACACATTATATGTATGTATATAAGGCATACATATTCAGTAAGGTGTGTAACCCAGTGGGCTGGTATACACCGGCATACATCGCGTCTCTGCATGTACGTATGCTGGGCCGTGATTTGAACCAACGTCTCGCTGGTGCAACTTGTCGACTGGACGCGATCATAACGGTGCGAGAATAGCATCGCATGTCGTTACTTGTAACGATTCAATCTCAGATTCAGAAAGTGTAAAAATTTTCACAACAGAACATTTTTTGTTTGTTTATAGGCACATTGCATTCGTAAATATTTTCTCAGGAGAAAACTAAAAAGTGGTTTCCACATTTTTTGAGGTTATGTTTTTATTATTAAAATCTGGTAGCTTGCATCCTTATGCAAAAAATATAGTGCCGTCGGCCTCTACCCCTTAGGATATATTATGCTTTTTTAGTCAGTTTAATCTGAACTTCAGACCGCCAGAAATATTTTCAGTCTATTGTTTTTTGTTTGTGTTTGAAAGAATTCTTTAGGCGCGTTATGTGAATTTCACGAAAGGCAAATTCTAATTGCGGGTACCTTATAGGTTCAATATTTTCTTCGGAAAAAGTATAAAATCAATCATAAGCGTATCTACCAATGATCATAATATTTTTACCTTATAAAAATTATATAACATAAAAGTGTGAAAATTTCTTTCATTCTCATTTAGTTGTTAAATATTTTGTTTTCCGAAAATACAAATATAATTTATTTATAAACCATCTTGATCTATTTGATCTAAGACTGCATTATTACGTTGAAACACGTAGCGTTTACGTGAAGATTCTGTTAGTCCCAAACCACTTGACAGAAGATTCATTCAGTTCCTAGTATAAAGACGTTTGTTGAAAAAGTCGGTTTTAAAAACGTTTTGTTGAAAAAGGAAACACCTGAAAATATAATTTTTAATAATAATATGTTTAACATAATTGTATTTTGTAAGCTGCACAAACTATACTATTTTGGGGCAATTTAATTTTGCACTAATTATGACTAAAATTTGGTACTACTTTATTTAGTGTATTGTCCTATATCAGCGCCCGGTAACCTATGCCATGCGTGTCATTAGGTGGTACGTGAAAAAATTTTTGGTGGCACGCCTTAAAAACTACGAGTTAATGAAATTTTCGGTATATTAAAAAATGTGCATGAAATTAAAAACTTTAAACTATAAACCAAAAATTAACTCTCTATGTAGGATGTATTGTTATAGTTTTAGTTCAGTGGCACATGTACAGTATTTGAATTACCTATTTTGTGACACACCAGTGCATTTGGGTTGCTAACCATTGTTCTGTTTCAATGTTTACTTATTTTTAAAATATCCAATTGATACTGTTATTTAATTCTAGTCCTCAATCATTTATTATTTCATAAAAGCTGAAAGTTTCCCAGAGCATGCTTCCAACACAGGTAAGAACGATAGGCGATTATGTGCATAATTGGGTCATCGTGACTTTGGTAAGTAACGGTAGCAAAGCAGTATAAAATACCGACTTAATTTCGTCAAATTATAAAGCGCGAGTTTTTTATATTTTTCTTCTAAATAATATTAGAAATCACGTCGTCCATTTTCAGACACTTAATATCGTGGCAACTCCTTGCCAGACATCCTTTAACTTCAATAAATTTTAACTGTATTTACGTTATAGTATAAAAGCTGATTTTCATACAGGTTACTTGGGGAACTATTAGAAGATGTTTCCGCAGTAGCCAAACAGTTTCGACAGTTCTAACCCCTAGCCAGACAAACATATAGGGTAGCTGTAGGTGCGAGCGCATCAGTATCCCACTCGCATCTACTCGCGCTCGCACCTACAGCTGTTCTATATGTTTGTCTGGCTAGGGGTAATAAAAGCAGATTATAGGAAAATGCAGTAGACATCATCTCACAGATTTTGGTATCAAGGATTCGACCCTTGAGTTAGAGAAAGTGCATTGGAATGTAGTGTCTGGTTATTTCGTCTTGTATTTTTTCTTTTGCACACACGCGCGCATCCACACATCTACAACTCGTCAGTTGGTGTGAGGTTCTAGAGAGGCGACTAAGCAGGACAAGTCGAGTGTAGCGCTTTCTACTAACAAGTGACAACGTGTGACCGCCTGACTGGTGTGCCGTGTCACAGAAGAAGACTTACAGATGCGTCAGTGGTCCGTTGAAATGTTACATTTTTCGAGGCCAATCTTGCGTTTTGGGTAGGACAGGATTTTTTTAAGCCGGTGTAAGTTTTGAAATTGTGTTTTCAGGATCATTGTTGCCAACGCTAGTCTTTTCCACTAAGCATTCCGTGAATGTTCCTCATTATTTGATCCATAGACTCTTTGTAGCGTTTCGTAACACTTTTAATCTCAAGAACCTATTTTCCCTACCGTGCAAAAAGAAGTTTTACTTCAAAAATAAAATACGAAATACGTGCCAAGGTTATATTGCATTTAAAAGAAAATTTGCGTTAAAAATGTAACAAATCTACAGAGCGCTTTGAAGATTGCGTTTACAATAGGAAATTGAAATCTTAAACGCGTCTCAAGATATATAGAATAATCTATCTAAAAGAGGTAAAATCTGGCGGGTAATCTCTGGAATTATTGAGCCGATTCTAAAAATTCTGCCACTAATAAATCTCTACACTATTCCTGAGTAATATATACTATATTTTATTTTGATAAAAAAACCGAGCTGGGTGGAGTAGTGGTGACAGCACTAGATTCGCATTCAGGAGATATGGGTTCGAATCCCGGCGGGGGCAGATGTGGCTGGGACTTTTTCCTACTGCCTCTCGCCGAGAAACGGTAATTCCTGTACTGGCCATCTTGATTGAGGTTTTCCATGGTTTCCCTCAATTAATTCCAGATAAATATCGAGATGGTTCCTTATTCAAGGCCATGGTCCATTACCTATCAAACTCCTAGTCAAAAAAATACCTACCTTATCCTAATTTCCTATAATTCCTTCAGTCGCCCATTGCTCTTACATAAGTTGAAGATTTAAAAAATGTAGAAAATTTCGGGAAGTAGTAAATAGAAAATAGTAATGGTTCGAATGGCGTCTGTTATGACATAAAGGCGAGAAACGGACGTTAAACTCATTATTATTATTACTTTTATTATTTTGATAAAAAATGAAAGTCTCAAATAAACTGGCTAAATTTGAGTACATAGTGGAAGTACGGGTATATAAAAGATATTTGTGGGTTCCGCTCGGCAAAAATAATGAAGTAAAGCTTGATAATAAAAAATCGAGCTTCCTCCGCGAAGTGAAGGTTAAATAAGTCTGAAATAATGTATAATATTTAAAAGATGTATCATATTAGCAAAATTAAATTGTCGCGGAAAAACGCTATAAGCCATTGTTTCATTTGAATCGCTTGTGGGTAGCGACTAGTCCTTTATATTGGAGTTGGGACCCATGGTATAACAGAAACCGGTACTGACACCGAGTGTCGTTTCTGTAATTTTCTTCTGTGAATCTCTACTAACAAGTGAGAATGTGCGACCGCCTTGCTGGTGTGTCGTGTTGTCAAGCTTCAGGCTGCTTCATATGTGCATATATTATGTCATAAGAATACACACAAACACCGCAAACGCTGCGCTACCTACTGTTGCTGTTGATGCATTCTTTTATAGCTTTAACGCTTCAATACTACACTATACTGCACCAACGCTCACTACAATATACTTGTTTTGTACAATCTTTGTAGATAAATACGTAGAGAGTATACAGGGACACTAGGGATGTCGAAAGTGCCAAAAAGTATCGATATATATCGTATCGATATTTTTTTCAGGTATCGATATCGGTACCGATATTTTTTTTTAAATATCGATATATTGGTCCAATTTGAAAGAGAACATTGACACTTGAAGAAATTTAGTATACATATTGGCTAGCTTAATATAATCTTAAATAGCAATTAACGGACATTGTTTCTGATAAATAAAGTAATAAATAATTTTCTGAAACCAAAAACAACGATAACAAATTTTTTTGTTTATTAATCAAACGTCTAATACATTTCGGAGCAGATAATTTTAGAGATTAATCAAATAATTAATAAAGCCAGGGATGGTGAATCTATGGGATGCGTGCCAGACGTGACTTTCGACAGAAAATTGTTGGTACAGCATGAAAATAATTTAGTACCTATGTAATTCCAAATATCATAAACGTTTAGCATGTACAAAGAAATAGAAAAAAACAGACTTTCAAGCGTTACCTTTTTAAATTCTACATGGTCTAAATATTAAGTTCATATGCGGCCAATAGGTGCAGTTACGCCGTATATCAATTGACTTGTCTTTTCATAAACCGACTACTCCGTTTTATGAAATATTTTATTCTTATACAAACGGTCTAACATGTTCAGTCCGTTTATATACGAACTAGTTCTTTTATGTACGGTCTTCTTGACATATACGGTCTGTAACATGTATGACGTTATAGTGATTTTCTTTATACTTGAATATAACTGTCGTTGCTTAGATGAGAACATGTCTTTAGATGAAGTAATAAAAAAAATGGATGACCAATTTTCGAAATTAATGACAATAATTGATAATAATTCAATGAAAAAAAACCTGATAATCAAATGAAAATTTCAAATTATCCACCATTAACGATTGAACCTCGAGTTTTTTAAAAAGATGAAAATGGGACGGTAACCTTCAAATTTAATGACTAGAAATCAGGATTGAAGTGTCATATAAATATCAAAATATTCGATACACAGTGTGTACTTATAACAAAAACTTTAATGAACAAAAAATACCAAATTTAGGAACAGCATTTGGAGATCGAGCCCAATCTGATTTACAACTAAGATATACCATAATATATGGGTTGATTCAGTTTTCTAGACTCTAGAGGGTATTTTATAAGCAAAGTTGTATAAATCACCAAGAATAAAGTACCTACCTTTATTTTTCAAAAAGTTGTTTAGTGTGCAGTTTAATAATCGCATACCAAATTTCAGAAAGATAAAAATAAATAAATAAAATAATTTATTGTATAGTACCAAAAACAATACAAATTTAACTTTTTTATTCTATATTTTTAGAATTTGGTATGGAACTATGAAATTGCAAGCTAAACAAATTCTCATAATGGAATTTATATTTTGAAAAAATAAAAGTATTTTTTTCTTAGTGACTTTTTAAAGTTAAAAGATACTGAAGTTGTCGTGGTTTCTTAGCAAATTCCATGACTTTGTAGCGACACGATTGAATTACTTAAAATTTTGCTCCCCTTAGGAATCAGTTCTACCGACGCTCATGTGAATAGTTACCCAATATTCGTTGCGACCAGCGTTGCCAGATTTTTTTTTGCCAAGTCGGTATTTTGGAACTTTTTGAGTGAAAAAAGCGGGATTCTTTCGTCGAAAGCAGGACATAGTAAAAAAACGTATATAATCAGAAGTTTTTAAATATTTATCTTTTTATTTGAGTTCAAATTACGTTTACGTGACAATAGATAGCAAAATGTATTTTAATAAAAATATATTTTAAATCAGATTTACCCTATTGTTAAATAGTTGAGTCTTATTCGTCTTCTGAATAAAAAAAAAAACAGAAATCAAAATCAAAAAAGTTTTATTCATTAGAAAAATATGGCGTTTCAAACAATAGTCTGAGGAGTGAGTGTTACAAATTGCAACTTACAATAAGAGAATAATTATTTACGCACGGTCGAGTTATCCCCGAAAAGCGGGACTGAGCCTGTCCCGCGCGGGACATTTAATTTTGATTTTAAAATCGGGACGTCCCGCTAAAATCGGGACGTCTAGCAACGCTGGTTGCGACTAACTATTGTTTCAAGAAACTGACATCAAGTAATTTTTTTTCTGCACTGTTATAACATTATAAAGAGTTTATAAAACAGTTCTTAATATTCATATGTAGAGTTAAACACTTTCAACTTCGTAAGAGAAAAAAGTACAAATACTTGTCGTCTGTTAAAAACTTTTCGATTTATTTTATCTAGTAAAAAGCATCGAAGCATACGGCAATAATTTATCATGTGAAATGTTAGTAGGTACGTAGTATAGAAGTAACTAGACGACATTAAGGAGGATAGCCTTGTTCCTATCCATAATCCGCAATAGTCGAAGGTGCATACCTACAGTAGGTCTATCCACCTGCTCTGGACTATAAAGGACTAACGCTGTGGAATTTATAGCGTTCCAGGCGAGTTGCATGGAAGCGGCAGTTAGCTAGAAGTTAGTCACCCATACATATGACTGGATGTATAATACTGCACCTATACATAACTTACATGCGTTCTACCGTCGGCAATGGTAGGAGTTTCAGAATGCGCCGATGCCCGATACCTTGTAATTGGAACACATTTATATGCATTTAATAACGTTTCACAAAAGAATTTCGCAATTATTCTTGGAATGTCAATAAAACTATCGCTTAGTGTTCATTCGCTTTACGCAGTTAGAAAACTTTATCTTAACGATGATTTTAGAAAACCATTTTATAAATTTGTTTTTAAGATTTCAAAATTGTCTCATTTATTTGAATTTAGAACATTGTTGTCAAACGTTGGTATTGTGCAGTGAAAAATTTAATATACCTATAGAATCTAGGTACAAATTAGTAGTGATCATTATATTCAGTTAACTTAGTTTTTCTTATTTTAAAGAGATACTTTATACCGATACCTTTGCATTGCTACAGCTAGTGTCATATTAGATGTTCGGCAGTGGGTCTAAATCCACGTACCACCAAATTATCATGTGGATTTTTTAATGATAATAACGTATATTAGATATTGAAATATGATATAATAATACACTTTTAGGGTCCTGGAAACCTTATAGGATCACTCTTATGTTTGTCTGTCCGCCTGTCAGCTTATTGTACCGAATCTAATGAACGAAAAAAGTTGAAATTTGGTGTATAAGTACATATTATATAGAGTTACATGACCCAACCAAGGACGTAAATAAACAATTTCCGACTTTGAAGGTTACTTTTTTAATGTTGATATTGATGATAATAACCTTAGCTGCTTAGCGTCTATAATTTACCTACAATTTAATTTTTTTCATGACATTGATGAAAAATCAAGTAGTCGTGAGGAACTATTTGATTTTTCAAGCTACTTAGTATTTGACTTGATATTTGACAGTTGATATATAACTACTTGACTTGACTTGGTTTTACCTGATTCAAGTCTAGTAGCTTGAAAAGTATAGGTGAAAGTAGTTATGCACCAGTCATTACGTACATACCTGTATATCTAGTGTTTAATTTGTTAGTAAATAAAACTTCTGGCAAGCTCTTGTTTTTATACGATATACGGGCGATTGAGCATTTTTAATGACACTCTGCAGCACAGTGAATGAAACACAAAGCAGCACCCGGCAAGCACTTCATACAGCTTGTAGTTATGCTCCGGTTATCCCATACATAGCTAGTGGTGTGATGTATTTAGTGTGTCATTGCATAGCGAAGCCACGCTTATACTTTGCGAATCCCGAAGGTCCCATACAGGGATCACAATGAACTATTGCGCTCCCGGCGCCTTGCGGAAACTGGTTCTGATTACAACACTTCCATTACACTATGATGGTATGTTTGTTTAACTTGACATATCTACTCCGTAACGCGCCCAGTGAATAAATCAATGCTCTTTTACGCTCATATTTCACTAAAAATAATGAGAAAAAATTTAGACTGATCCCCAACTGTTCTAAATAGTAGTGAAGGGGTGATATTATGAAAAACAAAATGATTTTTATTTATATACTTAAATTTTCTAAATTGACTTCTATGCCCACATGTTTTACTGGAGCAATAAAATTATTATTATTACATACCACAAACGTTATAATGACCACCTGTCTAAAAAATAATTTTTTATTGTATGCTTTTTTAACTTCCATATATAGTGGAAGATATTTTATGGGGTCCGAATCAATATTTTTACATACTTTTATGTTTCAACATCATTACACTATTTCTACTTTATTTTTCCAATGAAGTATGCGTATATATGTATGTACCTACAAAGGTGATCATTTCTTTCTTGTACGAAATCTCTAATAGAAAAAAAAACATATCGAATACGTTAGTATATGCCAATCAGCGACGGCCTTACCCATTGTGAAAATCCGGGCGGCAGGTCTTTGCGAGGCCCTTTGTCCTTCGTGAAAAGTATGTGATGCGAAAGTAGGTCTGGTTGTTTGGTTTAGGTATTTGTCATGTTTGACGAGAAATGCTAAAGTTACACAAATAAATAAAATTTGAGTTTTAAAATATTGTACATTAAAAGATTTACAAAATTAATTCGAGGCGCGATATTCAAGTACTACATAATGAATTTTTCAATTATGTTTTGAGTGAATGAATTAGTTAGCTAACTTTATTTTAATTTACCGCTACGTTATAACCTGAATAAATAATTAAGGATCAAAATGAAAAGTATTAAATAAAAAAAAAATATAGTTAAAAAATGTATTTTTTTTTTATTTACTTTGGTAAAGCGAGGCCCCGGGCGATTGACCTGTTCGCCACCCCCTAAGGCCGCCGCTGATGCCAGTCGACGTGTATTACTGTAGATATGATCCAAAAGAAATGTTTTCAAAATCGGTTTAATCGTTATTTTTGCCTAAACAAAAATACTGCACGCATTTCTTCTGTGCATGCGCCGATTTTCTCCATCAATTGTAGAGCTCCTTTTATTTACATGTCGCTCATCTCACTTTTTAATTTAGATCCGTTTAGACGTTTAACTTCGATTTTCACAAATGTATTATTTAGACTCAGGGGACTTCAAAATGAAAAAAAAAAGATTGTAAAAATGTATGAAGATATAATCTTAATCTAAATTATTATCATTTTTTTCTTGTGGAGTTGGAGTGGTAAAAAAACGTGATGGTAACAGATTATATGCTCCTACTGGGTTGCAGAAAGCATTGTCCAAAAAGCTGATTTAACAATATTGTGGTAACATATATTTCTGTATAAGAAGAGCACTGTAGAAATTTAAACTAATCCTGCTTGAAAAATAATCATTCGATGGAAAAGATATTTCTAAAAAGTCTGTGTATATACGTATTTAAGAAACTTTTTGCAAAATTTCTACTTTAAGGCAAAATTTTTGTAAGCATATTGATCAAAGTTTAGCTTCAAAAACGATCTTTTTCTATGTAGATCAATCATTTGTTTTTGAGTGAGAACAATCTAATGTTCTGTATGACAGTTTCACAACGATATTAGACTGCTCTTGTATGTAATAAAAATGTAAATTATGATCACAGTCTAAGGTCATTGTCAAATGGTTTTTTGTTTTTTTTTGACAACGCTCTCTGTAACCCAGTGTACGTTTTATAATTGGCAAATATATTTACAGATTTAATATTTTTACTATTAATCACTGTTTACTTCAGTGTGATAAATATTTGTAATTAATTCCAGTAATAGCTAACAAGACAGAATACTGTCAACACAATAGGAAAAAAATCTAGATGCTGTATACAACTGTTTATGAAACTATTTGGACAGTAATTGTTTCCACATTGTGCAATGTTTCTTATTGCATCTGAATGTCGCATTCATGTCATGAAACCACACATGTTTTTTCTCATTTATTTAATTATTTATTCATTCATACCCTACAAACAGGGTAAGGCGTAGTTAATTAGTTATAAACATTGAAAAGCACTTCTTGTAATTGAAAGTAATTTATAAAATATCTGGATTTTATTTTAAATCCTGTATAAAATCTGGTATTTGTTGGGGACAATAATCCAGATACCAATAGTAGCACAATTTATTGCTTAATTTATTAAAATTGTAGAATAAAATAGTAAATTCAGGTCACTGTATAATAAGGGCTTTCCGTTTCACAAGTAATAATTTTAAATTAGAAAAGTACAAAGTCATTTAATAAATTATGCAATACAATAAATTTTAAAGCTGAATATACAATAGCTAATATTCTATGCTAATTTCTTTGATTGCTTAATACCTTGTATTTTTTTAAGATTTAGGTAATTTAATAGTACGTTCCTGTGTAGTAATAATTACTATCTTGCAATTATATTACAGCGCGTGCGAATATTGCAAAGTGTGTGTATCTGAAGCCCAAACTGACAGAAATCCAATGATTAAAACTGATATGGGACTTTTGCCGTTCAAAGACTTTACAAGCTGATAAAAGGGGAACGAGTGATTTATCAATGGTTAGTGGAAGACAGTTCCGTCAGTTAGTTAGTTTTTAAGTTAGTCGGAGAGTGAACTAGCGTTGTGTAAATGTAGTTGAATATAGTTAACAGACATTGAGTTTATTTTTTTTTCGAATGTAAAAGTATGTGTTTATGAGTATATTAAAACTGGTATGCAAATAATATTGTTTTATCTGATAAATAAATATAAAAGACCTCCTAGGAACAAACATCAACCAGAAATAACTCGGCCCAAGGTCCATTCAGAGACCCGCTACCATCACAATTCTTTCCCTTTCTGAAAATATATTGTACTTTCATTTTAAAATTCCATAAGAACCGTGAAAAATTTAGCTGTTAGAAGTAACACTGGTGATGCAATTCTGTGCTGTCATTCTAAGAATTTACAGTACTGCTAATTATTTGCCTCTTTAAACAAACTTAACATTGCATAAGTTAAAATGAAGCAAAAACCTAACAGTTTTGTAAATTTTAACAATGACTATACTGATTGGCGCCATAAACTTAAGACATATCGCTTTTCAACTCGTCGAAGTTCACGAATTTCAGATCTTTTTTCTGCCTTACCTTTCATCTACAGTCCACATGAACATGTGTATAGCAATTAAATTTAAAAGATCTAACAACTCTGTAGAATATTTTGTATTGATCTTTTTGGAGATTTGTGCAAAAACAATTTTTGTGGAATATAATATTATGTCTAACTTTTTAGTTACATATATTACTGACGTTGCTAGCATATGAAGCATACTTTCTCATTTGTTAAAAAGAAATAAACTTTTTTTTAGTGTATTTGCCATATGGCAACATACACTATTGGCGTCGGTCGGATGGCGGGACCTAGGGGTCGGACCAAAATTTCTCGACGTTTCATAACCTCCTAAACACTTTGGCACCATTTTTAAAAATGTTTATATATATATGTATATATATATATATATATATATATATATATATATATATATATATATATATTTATATATATATATATATATATATATATATATATATGTGTACGCGCAATAACTTTCGAAAGAGTTAATTGATTTCAACGAAATTTGAACCACGTGTTGAAATCCATCACCGCAAGAAGCCTATTTAAAATGGGCCTAATCGGGCTATTTTAAGGGTAGTTTTTAGGGGTTGAAAAATGTTTTTGGGCCCCAAAATACCGAAAAAATTCTCCGAATCGTTTCAAAATTGAAATTTAACCCTTTGGTAGTAATTAAAAAGTTTCCCCAAAATTTTAATAAAATCGGCCCGACAGGACCGGATTTACAAATTTTATGAAAACACTAGTTTGCAGATAGTGACTTATTTATTGAAGGGTGTATTTAATTCAATGTAGACGTTAGATTGATAATAATATTACAATTAAGAAAAAAAATGTTATTTTAAGGGGTGTATTAAGGGGTTAAATTTTTTAGTTTGCCCAAAAACAAACTTAATTTCACATAATAAAAGTATAAAACCACACGGCCCTATACAAGCAAATACACTATATTGTCGGCAAGGTTTTGGCACTGCGACCCGGGTTTTTTTAATTTACGAGGTATTTTTTCTTAGCTGGCTTCGATTATCAATACTCCATTGTATTGATTGATATGCAGGAAAAATTTATCAAAATGCTTATTACCCTAAACCATCAAAATTTTGATTAATACAGTTTAATATATAATAGAGGTTAGATTAATATAACATAGTACTGCAGTACACTATAGATAAAAAAAACTCTTTAATATGCTGACTCAAAAGGAAAAAACGAAATCCTTATAGGATCACTCGTGTGTCTGTTCGTCCTATTGTTTTAGCCAATTTGCTCCGAACTACTGGACCGATTGAGTTAAAATTTGGTACCTACATATATGTAAGTCGGTGACCGAAAGGCGGACGTGTAACGTAAATAAATGCATTTTGAATACGGGGGTCATTTTTGGGGAAAAAATTAGAAAATTAAAAAAAAAAATTTTCAAATTGTATCTTGTGACTTGTAGTAAGAGTCTTAAAAATATATTTTTTTTATAATTTTAAAATAAACAGTTTTAAAGTTATTTAAGAAAATAGATGAAAATTGACCATTCCCCCCCTGTTATCTCCTACTGGACCAATTGAGTTGAAATTTGGTACACGTATGTAAGTCGGTGACCCAAAGACGGATGTGTAACGTAAATAAATGAATTTTGAACATAGGTGTCATTTTTGAGGAGCAAATTAAGAAGTAAAAAAAAGAGTTTTGCAAACTGTACTGTGTGACATATCAAATGAAAAGAAACGTAGTAAGGGTCTCAAATATATTTTTTTTTTATATTTTTAAAATAAATACTTAATTTTAAAGTTATTTAAGAAAATAGATGAACAATTGACCATTCCCTCCCCCTTATCTCCGAAACTACTGGGCTAAAATTTTGAAAAACATAGGAATGTCGGGTCTTGCCCATAGTTTCCAGGAAAACCTAAATGAAAATATTAAGTCTTAAAGTTCTGTAGCGTTTTGCCAAATTCCGATTTTTTTTGTGATTATAAAAAAAATGGTTTTTATTATATTTTTTAATTTATAGAAATATCTATTGTGGAATTATAAATAAAACATTGCGCTTAAACAGATTATATAACGTCTAAGTTAAAATGTTCATGTTGCATAATGTTTCATTTTTGATTTTTGCAAAATTCTTGTACAAAAATTGATACAAAATTTTTTTTATTCAGTATTCGGACGGCTTGGTGTTTCCCTTCTTATAATTTCCCTTTTTTAATTATTTGTATTCGCTTAGTTCCTTTTTAGATAAATTAAAATGTATTAAAATACTATTTTGCTTTTTTGGTGAGAAATTTTTACGGTGAACTATTTTTGTGATTTATTCTAATGATTGCCAAATTATATTTTTATATCGGTATACCGTTAAATATATTCATTTTTATTTTAAACTGTATGTTTGTTTTTTTTTTTGCGTATAATTGATCGTATCCTTTTTATTTAGTTACGTTAAGTAAACCAACTATCAATAATGGGCCCAGCGAACTAATTTACCTTTTTTTATCTTACTTAACGTTACAGTTCTCACGGAAAACGGAATAGTATGGAATTCGACTCGCAATTGACCGGTTTTTTATACTGTTTCTATATCAAAACTGATTCATTTTAAGACACAAATAATATGTAAAAGAATATGTAAAAACGGATGTTGAAAAATGTACTTCGTTTAAAAAAATATTGTCAAAATCAAACATATGTCGCGTGATCTACTCTACTCTATGTACTCCTGTTCAAGAGGCGAGACTGCTACTGTCTACTCCTTAGCCGACACTGAGATACTAAACAGATCCAGATCTTACTCATTTGTATAATAAACACAACAGTGTGAAAACTGTATACACTTTTTAAACTAGAGTACGATATCAAAACACACCTGTTATGTAAAAGAATGCTCTGCCGTCTTTATAATAACTATTGGATAACTAGTCTTGACTGTTACTTAATTTGTAATTAAATGATCGAAACAATTGGACAGTTTTGAAAATTTTCCGTGCGGGTGTTCTTTTGGCTGGTGATGTACACATAGATGTACACACAGATGGCAGCAGTAGAGTAGTCTAGACTAGAACGGCAAAGCAAATATGCAAGGCGCCTATACCGTGAAACATCGCTTCGTGCCTAGGAGCCATACCTACTCACCTGACTGCCTGTTCTACCTGCGTACCTGTATGTAATTAGTAAAGTTAGTTGCTGAAACCAACTACTTAACCGGTTTTACTGCTACATAGCAATTGAAGGAGACATGGTGTAGTTAGTCGGGGTTATTAAGTTTCAGAGTTTATTGTGGGCACAAATATTCGTATATAGTTAGTACGTATATATATTAATATGTGTACATAATATATTATAATAATGTGCTATATATATTATATAATTGAATTATCTTGTCTAATATCGATTACTAAACCTGTTCGGTATTTCGTATTTTCTAGAGATAATTTTTTTAAGTTTACTCTATATGCTCCATACCATCGTCAAAGTTAAATATAAATCGGTCCAATTGTTTTAAAATTTATCGCAAAAATACAGATAGACGAGAAAAGACGATTTTATATATGATATTATATATATTATCATAGATACTATCTAGTTCCTGACCAGTATTCAATGTCAGAGAAACATTTGCGTATTCATAGTCAGTGGGATAAACAGATCAGGGGTTCATAATGCTTTATAAGTTAATTCTTTAATTAAAATTCAACAATAAAATACAGTTTGTTAGTTTCCAAATCTAATACATAAAAATGAATATTTGGTTGTTTGTTTGTTCCTGTCAAGTGCGTTCTTATACCATTCATCCAATTACGATGAAACCTATACAAGTTGTTGTGCGTGACCCAAAAGAATTCTTATTCGTATTAAATTAATGATTCTCTACTACTGTTGTCACTGCCGAGTGGATTATAAAACATTGTTTCATCTCATTCACTTGCGATGCCGCGAGTAGCGGCTAGTATCTTATAAAATTTTCGGCCTTTGCTATTTTTTTAAATTTTAAAAAACTAAATATATTTCAGATTATGCATTAGTGGTTAAGCCTGCCTTCGCCAGATGTAGTATTCGAAATTCACGAGCTCAAAATACGTTTTTTACATACAATATAGAAGCTAACATATTTTAGTTAGAAATCCCCCTTGTTTCTGTCTCACGGAGAAAATAAAAATCTGGATGGATTAGGTTCTGCCACTTGACCCATATTATAAATGTACAATGCTCAGCTTTATGAGTTAACGGGAGCCTTCATATGGATATAAAATATTATTTTAGAAATCCTTATTTTTGTTCCCGAGAGATAATCGAAAATCCCTATAATTGCGCCCAGTTTCCTAGGTCAATGGTGGCGTTCTGGAGTGCCTAGAAAAACAGACGGAAATGCGTTACGAAATAATATATAGACATTTTTTGCTTTTCACAGAGGAACTTTACATTAATATAATCTCATAAAAAAGAGGATACTCCGTGTAATAATGTTGTCACAAACTCTTTGGATAAACTGTATACGTATAAATATTTAAAAGTTGTAAGCTGTTCAAGGGATACATATTTCATTCTAGACGTTTTATTACCACTTTGATATACAAAATATGCATTAATATTTATTCAGAATCGTACAAACTGACTTAATGTCTTGTAACAGCAATAACTCTACAAATTTCATAAAATTATATTATCATACAATGCTACAAAAATCAGTAATAAAAGTACCTGTTATAAATCACACGTCATACAGTAATTGAATTGTAGCATGAATAACAAAGTACATTATTTTAACACCTCCGCTCTGTTCTCTGTTCCTATATACGAGAATAGATAGAGGAAAAATCCCGACACATGAGTGAATTTAAATATACAAAAGAAACACTAAACAGGGATGCAATGAACTGTGACTGAAATTGAAAACAAAGACGCGAACGTCATCGAGATATGAATATTAAAAAAAAGTACAATCGAGCGAGCCCACCGAAAGCAGACGAAGCTCGGTCACAATTATATCGATTGTTTCGCTCGAAGAGATCACTATGTACTACCATCTCTTTACATAGTGATGTCGAGAGCTCAGGCACTACTTTCACTACAAATGACAAGCCACCGTTCAAATGGTAGCGGTTTTCATATATTGCACTGTGTACCAAGCAATTTGAAAAACTCGTTTGCAGTGACAAGCTCTGCCGATAACAAGCAGACATTTGCATTGTGGCGTTACTATGTGTACTTAAGTTTGAAAGAAAAAGAGCCGCGCCGCACGCAGCGCAGCAGCTAAGCAAGCGAGTATAGAATGTGCGCGCACAGTGCGCGTACATATCTGTGTGTGTGTGTGTGTGTGCATTCAAGACAATAGAATAATCATGTACAGTTAACGCTAATGTTGAATTTTTTCTCGTTTTACTCCTGAGCGACCGAACTTGCAACGAGGCTAAGGAAGCTTCACTTTAAAATCTCTTCTTTGATTTTGTATCAATAATTAATTGTTTCAGAATATTCGATGCATCCCTAGGAAAAACTGATAGGAAAGCTATATATATACGAGTATAGAACAATCTGAAATCAGTACCATTTGAAAAGATTTACAGCGAGTAAGTTTTATTGATATTCTGTTTACCGTTTGTTGTCGCTTATTCTTCTTATTCGAAACCCTTCTCATTCAACTAAATTTACTCAGGTAAACACAGCACACTGAGATAATGGAAATACTGTCACGTACTGTTATTTCGTTTTCTATCAATTTGTTATTAACTCTTAAATCAAGCCGAACTCGAGTCTCGACACTGTAAAATTAAATGAAATATTTTATACGTATTTTACGAAGAAGGGGATGTAAGGCAAAAGAATAATAATATTTGTTTGCTAAATTCTTAACAGGCCAACGTTTCATCACTAAATTGTCTTCTTAAAGACTTAAAAAAATAACAAATAGCTCTCATATTACTGTACAAAAATGTCGTAAGTTTATTTGTTAAAATATATGTACGTACTAACCAAAACAAAATACGCTAATGCAATCTTAGTTTGAAAGTTAAATGTTTTCATATTTTTACGAAAAATGACTATGCTAATATTTTTAGTGTACTGGCGTCGGTCGAATGGCGGGTTTAGGGGTTGGACCAAAATTTCTCGAAGTTTCACATCATTCTAGACAACTTTGTTGAAATCCCTTACAGTACAAAGCCTATTTAAAAAGGGGCCTAATTGAAAATGGTGGTTTTTAAGGGTTGAAAAAGGTATTGGGGCACAAAAACACCGAAAAAATTCTCGAATTTAAATCAAAATAAAAATGTTACCTTTTTGTAATAATTAAAAGGCGCTCCTAAAATTTTAATAAAATCTGCTCGACAGGGCTTAACTTATAAATTTTATGAAAACATTTTTGCGGATAGAGAATTATACTTACAGAAGGCTGTATATAATTTTGTGCAGATGATGAATTGATAAAACAGGGACGAAATATTGAAATTCAGAAAAAAACATTATTTTAAGGGATCTGTTTAGGGATTAAAATTTTATTTTCTCCAAAGACAAACAAATTCATATAATATATTATAATTACACTGCCTGTATGAACAAATACACTGTGTTGGCAGGGTTTTTGCATTGCGATCCGAGTTTATTTTAGCTTAAATTAAACCAATTATAACTTTTAACATTTCAACTCCACTAGTAGGAAATGGCACTAATTTAGGTTAAAATTTGAGAAACAGAAGATATAAGCATTATAAAGTTGTTTTCTGTTATAATGGTATAATATTTATCACGCTTTTGACACAATCATTATTTCATTTGGCGGCAATTTTGTTATTTATGGCACCATTCCATATGGCCAATGTAAAATTATTAGCGTTGTAAAATTTCTGTATCATTTTAACTTATGTGGTTTAAAATTCATTATATCGATCACATAGAATATTGCCATTAAAGTTTATATTATATTTACAACAACAAAAATATACATACTTACATTTAGATATATTTTATTGTAGTTATTGTTTCAATGTAAAATATTATTTTGCAAAATTTTGTATTATACACAATTTTCCATATAGAAATAAATATATATTAAAAATGCCATTAAAATTCCGGTAAACAATCAGAAGATTAAGTTGACCGGTTGAAAGAGTTCATATTTTTCAAATATAAAATAATAGAACTAACATCAGGCCTTACTGTTGGAAGAGCTGCCCAGCAGAGACTATAAAGATTGTGAAACTCATGATCAAATTTCAGAGTGATTTCAGGCCTCAGTTCAAATTTGACAACATTATATATTACACTTTCTCTATTTATTCCGTGATACGGCGTTTTACGTTGTTCAATTTGCCACATTGTAACTGACAATGAATATACATCAGATTTTTCAGTTGGAGTTGCGTTTTGAAAGAGTTCTGGAGCCATATATGATACTGTGCCCTGAAAATGATTATTAATTATAGTAATGATTGTAAAAATGTACAACGTTTCACAACAAAGTGAACATTTTGTGAAAG
Organism: Venustoraphidia nigricollis; assembly: GCA_034508555.1. NCBI lineage: Eukaryota > Metazoa > Arthropoda > Insecta > Raphidioptera > Raphidiidae > Venustoraphidia > Venustoraphidia nigricollis. The sequence goes on along the minus strand of JAVRKA010000019.1, from coordinate 157,566 downwards.
AAGACAATATTTGTTATCTTTATACCAGATTGAAAGGATGTCCGTTCGGCTTCGATTTTTAAGGCAGAAAGCCTAACATTTATGCACTGCTGGAATTACTCGCATGCCATCTGTAACAGCGAGACGAAACAGTTTTCTCTTGCACACTGATACGATTGTACATACGCACTTTCGACCGGGTATAATGAAAAATAGTATACACCAGGGGTGGACAACAAGTCGATTGCGATCGACTGGTCGATCGCAAGGCCAATTTTGGCCGATCTGTAACTACTTTGAATTAATAAATATTATTAATAATTATCCATGATCTCTTAATTTCCGTGGACGGGAGTTTTTTTGGATCTTTAAATAATTAGTGTTCTTGTTTTTTACGTAGGTAGACAAGCCGTATATCTGTATATCAGTATACGAGGAGTACTCAGCGAGCTATTGATAGATTAGCTAAAAGTAAGTCATATTATTCTTTCATGATAAATTTGCTGACCCAAAAAAAAAAACGCGAAATTGAAATATTGAAATTAAATTATCAGCCATACTGTTCATTTTTATAACAACTTTTTCATTTACGAACAAATTATACATTGCAGTTGTTAAAAAAATTAAATTGCATCTTACGTTAGTAAAAATCTATCTTGAAAGAGTGTCAAAAAATCGATTTTTTTAGGTACCGCATGTACGGAATGCTGCTATCGTTTGTAAATTTATTTTCTTCATGAGCCTATATCTCGAAAACATAATAATTGATTTAAAAAATAAAAAATAGTTTTAAACATATATTTTACTTATCTACCCATACCTTGTTGGAATGCACCTTACACTGAAACACAGTGATAAACATTGTATGCATTTCACACCCCTTCTTTACCCTTAGACTACGCCTATGACAAGTCGATCGCGACGCACTATTAAGATAAAAAGTAGATTTTCTATACAGAAAAGTTGGCCACCCCTGGTATACACCATACGGCCAGAAAGTTGAAATTCCTGCACTGCGCGACATATGAAGGCCTCGGCTTCGTCTCGGACATTGTGTGTTGCGCAGTGCAGGAATTTCAACTTTCTACCCTTGCGGTGTGATATACTATTTCTAGGCAAAAGTTATTAATACAATTAGCTCACTAGAAATAATAGAAGACAGGGGATTTAATCAGATTAAGTGCGGAAGCTTTGGAAATTTTTACAGCTCGATGCCCTGCATGAAATCAGACAAAATACAAATTGTGTTCGCAACTGTCGGAGCAACCATATTGACAGAATGGCGCAAAAAAGAGATGCTTTGAAAATAAATAATACTTATTAATTAATAAGTATATAATTTATCCAATTTTAAAAAAAGTCTATTTTATTTTCTTTGAAAAATCCCGCCTCATATTATGGCAAAAAATGTTTTTATTGAAATAAAATAGATTCACATTTTCTACATTTTTTTCTCTCTAAACTGAATGATTTCAGTACAACAGCCGTGCAAAGTCAATTATTTATTGACTAACGATTCTGAAATTTTTGGCATTCTAAGTTTGCTATATTTTAGTTTAGTTTACTATATTGTAAAATAGTGTAAATAACGTGCTCAAAGTTTTTGTAATGGGAAATATATGAATTTTGAACAGCTATGAAAAATTTCATCAATCTTTAATAAATATTTTCAACCCAAAAACTTTGTGACGAACTGCTCTAGAATTGAGAATAACAAACTTGGAAAACTAAATATTTCAGAATCGTTAGGTCAATACGTCTCACAAAAGCATAGAAAAGTTAGACAATTTACGCATCATTTTTTAATATGAGGGTTCCGATGGTTACGATCACATTTTGCATTTTTTCTCTTTTCATTCAAGACCTGAAAATATATAGTTTTCAAAGTTTCGAAACTTCCGCATTTATTCGCAGCGGAATTTACTTATCGATTAGATTAAATGCAGATATAAATTTTAGTTACCTGATCATAATTTTTTAATTGATGTTCTACACGAATATTTGCAGATGCTCCAAAATCGCACAATTTCGCAAGACCGCAACTAGCAACTAACACATTTTTTGGTTTAATATCTAAATGTAATATTCCTTTCTTGTGGCAGAATTGAAGACCATGACAAATATCCAATGATAATCTAAAGAACAAAACATTGTTACAGTTATTTAAAAACAATTGCGTTAAATAATCATTGACAATAATATTACATCGTATATGATGGTGTTGATCCAATAGAATGTCACGTAAAGGAAGATTTGGTTGAGGATCAATAAATAAAAAAAGCTTTACCAAAGTTTCGCTATGGCCAACGTTTCGAAAAATTTATTTTCATCTTCAGGGCCTTAAGCTGGTTAAATGGTGGCAAATTGTTCTCATATTATACATGATCATTTTTACAAATAAATACAATTTTAAACATCACATTAAAACACATCAAAATTAAATATTAATTCAATTTAATTCAATTCAATTGATCCTCAACCAAATCTTCCTTTACGTATAATATTACATTTATAATTACATAAAAATCAAATTTCACTTGCATAATTAATTTGAAAATAGAAAAAACCCGGGTCGCAGTGCCAAAACCCTGCCGACAATATAGTGTATTTGCTTGTGTAGGGCCGTGTGGTTTTATAGTTTTATTATGTGAAATTAAGTTTGTTTTTGGGCAAAATAAAAAATTTAACCCCTTAATACACCCCTTAAAATAACATTTTTTCATAATTGTAATATTATTATCAATCTAACGTCTACACCAAATTAAATACACCCTTCAATAAATAAGTCACTATCTGCAAACTAGTGTTTTCATAAAATTTGTAAATCCGGTCCTGTCGGGCCGATTTTATTAAAATTGTGGGGAAACTTTTTAATCACTACCAAAGGGTTAAATTTCAATTTTGAAACGATTCAGAGAATTTTTTCGGTATTTTGGGGCCCAAAAACAGTTTTCAACCCCTAAAAACTACCCTTAAAATAGCCCGATTAGGCCCATTTTAAATAGGCTTCTTGCGGTGATGGATTTCAACATGTGGCCCAAATTTCGTTGAAATCAATTAACTCTTTCGAAAGTTATCGCGCGTACACATATATATATATATATATATAAATTAAAATATACATATATATAAACATTTTTAAAAATGGTGCCAAAGTGCTTAGGAGGTTATGAAACGTCGAGAAATTTTGGTCCGACCCCTAGGTCCCGCCATCCGACCGACGCCAATAGTGTATGTTGCCATAGGGCAAATACACTAATAATAAGAAAAACTGTATGTATTCCCTTTAAAAAATATATAATAAAAAAGAAATGTGTTATTATGACCGCGGTACTACAACACTAATTAGTAGATTGTATACCCAGCTACGTTTCACTTCATTTACACAAAGTTTTGACAGTTCACATTTCAGCAAACGTTACTTCTATTAGTAAGTTGTACGAAACAACTATTAAATATTGATTTACTATGAAATTTATATAGCGCGTTCAATTTTGCCTTATTTTACCGTTCTCGTTCGTAATGAGTCATGTTACGTGTATGTAGAGTAGTTCTTTTATAGAAGGTAGGACACAAAATTCTTACCTAATTCGTTTACATTTATCGACATAAAACGTACTATCATTTAACAGATTTTCTAAATTATCACAATGGGAACAATCTTCCAAAAGAATTATACACACATCTTTATTCCATTCAACCTTAAAAACTTCTGCAATATTTTCATGTTTTAATTTAAGTGCATTTAATTCCCGTTGCAGCGTGGATTTTCGATATCGATTAAAAATGTTTATAATCTTTACTGCGTAATTTGACCCTATAAAATGTTAGAAACATATAAGCCAACATCGACACCATTAATTACCCAATAATTAACTAAATTGAGAAGGCTTTTTGATATATTTTAATTAATAATTATCGAAACTATACAAAAACCAAGGTACCATTGCGTTATATTGTATATTCACTCAAATATTTTAATAATAAACTGAAAAATGTATAAAAAATTGTAGTGTGCCATATAAATATGCGTCTTAAAAGTCTGCGCGCCCTTGTCAAGCTTGGACCAGCACGACCAACGCAGCACAAACCTGTTCTCTGCACACCAGCAGAGACCAGCATAAACCAGCAAATTTTAGTGCAGGTTTCGTGTTGTGCGGTAGACATTTTGCAGTTTTCAAGTAATTTTATCAATGCAAATTAATAAATGAAAACGTCACATCACGGCTGAATAGAAATTGCAGGCGATCAACTGACTGTCGGTGCTGGTATAATGTGCACTACTTCGTTAAATAACATGGATACATTCACGAAAAGGCTTTTTTGATCCATGCTGTATGCTAGCTGGGCTTGATAGATGTGCATCGTCTTTTATTAAAAAATAACATTTTTGAAATTCTTAGTAAAAATTATAACAATCTTACAAGTATGTCTACGTTTTAGGAATTTAATTTTATGAATTTCGAGATAAAAGTATGCTAATTCACCTTTGTAACTAGATTTGACTACTGTCCCAAACGTTCCTTTTCCTAGTATGTTTCTTGTAGGAGAATTTGGATTTATTTTGAATAATTTTTTAGTATTTGGTGTACTGTCGCTGTTATCTAAAACTAATTAAATCAAGTTATTTAGTATGTGCAATAAAAAGAAAACAAAAGTACGGAAAATTAAGCAATGCAAATACAAATTTTATTCAGTATTTGAATTAGGCTAAATAAGAATATGTAAAATTATACAAATGACCAGTTAATATAAGCCACTTACGACTTGATTTTGATGGAGAAATTATATCGGGAACTAAAAAAGAATCGTATTTGTTAAATGTCTTCACAGCCGATTTATCATCAAATTCTAAACATTTTGCACAACTCAGTGACCTTAAATAAAAAACAAAAGTTGCTTAAATTTAACTAATGTTTTTCCACTATTAATGAACAAAAATATTTTCAAAATTTTCATTTTTTAATTTCGTCTAAGGATATATTATGTTGTGTATTAATAGAATAATAATAATCACTAATGCTAAGATGCGGAAAACAGTATCAGAAAATTTAGTTTGCCAATTAAATTAGCTTGTGATCACATACGTTCATAAGAAAAATATAGAATCTTTAAATCAATCATGTTCATCAATTTTCCCTTTAAAAGGAATTTTTTTTCGGCATTTTAATCAAAATTTAGCTTGAAAAACGATATTTTTCTATGATGTTCTATAACTTTTATAGTATAAGAAAAAGTTTAACAATAATATGACCTTCTGCATATAAAACCTACAATTTATTATGTAGGTACTAAAAATTTAATATAATTGTCACAGCAGATATTATGACACTGTGTTTTGCAACTCAGCATCATATTTGATAAATAAATTATGCTTTTCCAAAAAATGTAAGTTATAAATGTTATAGTTGAGCTTAGAAATCAATGAAGTCATTATTTTCTATAGTACATAACTGAAAAAAGCAAAATTTTAAATGGATCAGATGATCATGAAACAAATACGTCACAAGTGGTCTAAAATTTACGGAGCTGGTCATCATAGTATGATTTGCATTAAAGCAAAGGAAACAATATAATTAAAATTAAATTTTGGATGTAGACTATTATTTTCTTCTGCAGTAACAGTATGCAATCTATATTTTTAAGATGGTTCATCTAAAACAGGTCTTTTACCTCCAGGTGGACCCAGTTCCACAACTGAGAAATTATATTTTTTTCGTATTTGTTTTGTTTTCAAACATGTGTATTTAAATACTATTGTAAATTGTATTATTTTGTTGTATTTTGTTGAACAATAAATTCTAATTCTAAAGTAATCTGTTTTATCTCTTACCGTTTTACGTTGGAGTTTGGTGACAAGAAGTTATTATTCTTCGGCAGTCTATAAACGGGCGAATGTTGAAAATTCAAAATCCGTTTAGCAACGTTTCTCACTGGACTGGCCATAAGTAGTTAAAGTATAGTAACAAAATATATTTAAAAAATAAAAAAAAAGTACGTGGAGTAACTTTCACTCAAAATGTTAAAACCAAAGTGGACACTTTGTATTAAATAAATTTACAAATTATTTCATGAAAATTATATAATCAAACCGTGATTAAGTAACCCAAGTTTTAAAAAAAAGTGCGTGCATACTTGTTGGATTGTGTTCTCGGATTGTTTCATGTGCGTCTGTTCTCAATACGATTCGTTTTAGTATTGGTCAGTTATTTAGTAGTTACGCGTTGTAACACAAAAATCAATATTGCCTTTGATTTAAATATTATATATTAATCAATGATATTACACAGTTTTTGCCTTCACGTAGTACAGGACATTTTTTGCAGGTTAGGTTTGAGATTGGCGGTATTTAAATTGAGTTTGTCTACTACGAGCTCTCTGTTCTCAGGTTCTAATCATCCATAGCAAAAGTACTAACTGACAATTTATTGACAAATAAAAGCTCGTCTATTCCATTTATATCTTCGTCTCTTCCTTTCTCACCTGTATTTTATCCTATATATCTATGAAGTTATTTGTAACAAAAAATAAAGTATCTTAAATTAGTTTGTTTTTTATTGACCTCAGGGACTCTATATCGTTACTTCACAGAGCGGTAGCTCGCTACTGGTCTTTAGTTGCATAATAAATATATGTATAAATATATGAAATGTCGACAATTCAACTTTAATGCAATCTTCATTCAATAATTCAACAACAGGAACAATGCTTATAAATGTTGTTTATTTGAATATATTATCATGCTCGTTTTTATAATATTAATTACTTCACATTTGAATTGTGGAAAACTATAGTATTTTTCTTCCTTATAACATTACACTAATTGCATACAACTACACTTTAGAAATGAATTGTTTAAGTTAAAGATGAAATTAATTTGAACAAAGTAAATTACTTCAGTTGTAATAAGTTTAAACAAAGAAATTCACTTCAATGCATTCACTGCAAGTTGCATTGAAGTAAAAGTACAGAATAAAGTAGGAACAAGTCCTTTCATTTATTTTGCACTTTTCAGGACGGTGACGGCTATTGTACAATAAGAACATCCCGACAAAAGTATAGTTCGTAAGTAGGAAGCAGTGTTGCCATTTGCCAGCAAAAGTAAACCAGGGTTAAGCCTTTTTTTTAGATGAATGCATTTCTGAAGTGAACTTTCTTTAGGCACACTAAACATATCCAATAAAGAATCAAAGAAGAATTAGTGGATTAGTCGCGTCTAGTGCTGCATTATAGAAGATGAACCCACTGAACTAACTGTACTTTCTATTTATAGATTTTACCGAAAAGTTATTGGGTAACTTTGTCAACAAAATAATTTGTGACCTAATTACAGTAAGAACCCGCTTAACGCGGGAGATATCCAATAAGTTCTTGCGCTATATAAAACAGCGCTAACCGGGGTCATCTTTATACAGAACCGAGAATAAGAAAATTTGTTAGTTTTTAGTGTATTTGCCATATGGCAACATACACTATTGGCATCGGTCGGATGGCGGGACCTAGGTGTCGGACCAAAATTTCTCGACGTTTCATAACCTCCTAAACACTTTGGCACCATTTTTAAAAATGTTTATATATAAGTATATATGTATATATATATTTATATATATATATATATACGTATATATATATACGTATATATATATACGTATATATATATACGTATATATATATACGTATATACAGGGTGTCCCATAAGTCGACGTCCAAACTAAGAGAGGTGATGGGGGAGGTCATTTCCTATCAAAATAACCATAAATGTGATTATCCAATTGTTTACGGTTCGAAAGTTATTTCAATTTTTGTATTTTTCTCTGAAATCGTGTAGTGCTTATACTAAAAAATTAATTTAAAAAAATCTATGAGTTGTTTGGTTGATTTTTTTTTTTAATAGATCCTTAAGGGTCTGCCTTTCCAAAAAAAATAATTTTCATGAGCTCTGTTATCATCTGTCAAATAAAAAAAATGGTTTTGTAAACACTTTTCGGTGGCAAGAAAAATATATTTGATTTTAAATTCACGTTGACAGAAAAAAAGTGTTATAAAAAAAATTGACCAATTATCAGAAAAACTTGTCCATTTAATAGAGATTCTAACGCGGTATAGTACAACTCGTTATTCATGACAGTTTTTTTATAACAATTTTTTTACATGCAAGTCGTGTTTGTTAAAAAATACATTTTCGAAAATTTCAAAATCTAAGTTGGCTGGTCTAACACAAATGAACCAAATTTTATTTAAAGTTACAACAAATGTTCGAAATTAGTCGAAACGCCCGTTCGTTATTTTGTATTGTATTGGTCGCAATTCTTATTTTTTGCCGCAGCTGATGTTCGTTTTGGTTTTCTGTCGCGTAGACCAGTTCTTTGAAATAACCCCATAAAAAGAAGTCTAGGGGGTTTAGGTCAGGTGACCGCGGTGGCCACTGGATGGTTCCTTCCCTTCCAATCCAGCGATTTGTGTATTCGGTGTTGAGGTATCGTCTCACTACTAGAGCATAGTGACAAGGAGCCCCATCGTGCTGCAATCACATGTTTCGGCGTGTTTCTAGCGACACGTGTTCCAGTAAGCCGCCCAAATCATTTTGCAAAAAATAAAGATATTCATCGCCCCCGATCCTTCTGGGTAGCTCAAGGGGCCCAATCATTTTACCTTCAACAATTCCCGCCCACATGTTGACCCCAAACTGATGTTGAAAATGGTCGTTTCTTATAGCTCTAGAGTTTACATAATCCCAAGAGTGAAAATTATGGATGTTGAATACTCCCGTCCTTCGAAAGCTCGATTCGTCACCCCACAAAATGTTATAAAAAAACTGAGGATCTTCCCTGTTCCGACGTAGCATTTCTCGGCAAAATTGCACCCTTTTGTTATAATCAGCGGGTAAAAGTGCTTGCACACGTTGCACATGGTATGAATGTAACTGATCCCTTTTTAAAATACGGTGCACTGTGGACTTCGAAACTCCCGAACGTCTTGACAAACGACGAACACTTATAAATGGGTCCTCAGTCACCATTCCAATTATTTCATCTTCGTCGATGTCAAGTCTAGGTCTTCTAGCTCTTTGCTCATTCCCAGGGATTTCACCTTCTATGTACCGCCGATGTATACTTTGGAACACCCTGTGGTCAGGATAGTGTTCTTGGTTGGGATATCGTGCCCGATATTCTCTTGCAGCAGCCCGAGCATTCTCGTCACAAAACCCGTAGATATAGTGCATTTCTGCATACTCCAGATGGGAATAAACCATTTTGATGCGTCCAACTTGAAGAGAGTCCAAATCACAAACAGGATCGAAGTTCAAATTACCAAGCGCAGGTCCAAATAACAAAGTACAAAATGAAAAGTCAAGTCGGAGGTTTACTAGTAATAAAACGAATAGCGAGCATACATTAGAAGTAGTGAATGAAAGAGGAACGTATTAATTTGTCTAAGTCGTTCCAGCCAACTTAGATTTTGAAATTTTCGAAAATGTATTTTTTAACAAACAAGACTTGCATGTAAAAAAATTGTTATAAAAAAAAACTGTCATGAATAACGAGTTGTACTATACCGCGTTAGAATCTCTATTAAATGGACAAGTTTTTCTGATAATTGGTAAATTTTTTTTATAACACTTTTTTTCTGTCAACGTGAATTTAAAATCAAATATATTTTTCTTGCCACGGAAAAGTGTTTACAAAACCATTTTTTTTATTTGACAGATGATAACAGAGCTCATGAAAATTATTTTTTTTGGAAAGGCAGACCCTTCAGGATCCTATTTAAAAAAAAAATCAACCAAACAACTCATAGATTTTTTTAAATTAATTTTTTAGTATAAGCACTACACGATTTCAGAGAAAAATACAAAAATTGAAATAACTTTCGAACCGTAAACAATTGGATAACCACATTTATGGTTATTTTGATAGGAAATGACCTCCCCCATCACCTCACTTCGTTTGGACGTCGACTTATGGGACACCCTGTATATATATATATACGTATATATATATGTGTGCGGGCAATAACTTCCGAAAGAGTTAATTGATTTTAACGAAATTTGGCCCACGTGTTGAAATCCATCACCGCAAGAAGCCTATTTAAAATGGGCGTAATCGTGTTATTTTAAGGGTAGTTTTTAGGGGTTGAAAAATGTTTTTGGGCCCCAAAATATCGAAAAAATTCTCATAATCGTTTCAAAATTGACATTTAACCCTTTAGTAGTAATTAAAAAGTGTCCCTAAAATTTTAATAAAATCGGCCCGACAGGACCGGACTTACAAATTTTATGAAAACACTAGTTTACAAATAGTGAATTATTTACTGAAAGTTGTATATAATTTGGTATAGAGGTTCGATTTATAATAATATTGCAATTAAGAAAAAAAATGTTATGTTAAGGGGTGTATTAAGAAGTAAAATTTTTTATTTTGCCCAAAAACCAACTTAAGCTCGCAAAATAAAGCCACCCTGCCTGTATAAGCAAATACACTATATTGTCGGCAGGGTTTTGGCACTGCGACCCGGGTTTTTTTTTTGTTTAATTTTGTAATATATATTGTTAAATACTTTTTTATCATATTAATTTCGGATTTATTAATTGCTAATATCGATTTTTGTTCATAAAACATTTATGAAAATCAAATAAAAGTTCGAGTAAGCAGTTCCTTCTTTGACATATTTTGTTTTTTTATGAAGAAGTCATCTAATGTCGTTTGCCTTTTTCTGTTTCATTCTGCAAGCTGTTATCGATAACAAGATATTGCATCAATGACACTTCGTCTTGCCTTTGAACTTCTATCAACAGTGAAAAATTTTGTATAAACTGATCCATAATTTACGTTATGATGGCTAAACTTTTTTAGAAACCGCGGAATACTGAAACAGCGTTAAGCGACGTCTCACTGTAAATAAATGATTGATAGATTAATGGAAACTTGGACTTAATAAAGCAAAATATGCTAAATTTTACGAATTTGCAATCTCTCGTAGATTTTTTTCTACTTTATGAGTAAAGTTTTCATTTTACTAGTTTTCCTCCGAATTTTCTTCTTGTTCCTGTAAAGGAGAAACATTTTAATTTGGCAACTGTGATATGTACAGGTCAGCATAGAAAACAACAGTAGTAGTATAAACCTAATGTATCCGCTTTTCGAATTCCCTGCATAGTGTAAAGATTGTTCCTTACCCTACTTCTTCATACAGAACCTAAACTTAAAATGGATATTGCGGTTTCTTGTTTTACTCTACAGCTGGTTTGTAAATTTCTTTTGCAGAATATACGTTGTCTTAATAGTATATTGAGTGTCTAAAGAATTACGATTTTTAAGAAAAGATTTGCGCTATAATAAAAATGTTAAAATCCACAAGGATTTCTTTCATTACTTATGGTTTTAAATTGTGAAAAACATTTACCCTAATTTTTAGATATTTTCAAAAAAGAAAAGAAATATTTTAACTTAAACTCAAAATGTTTTTTATTATATGGTTAGATTTACAGTAAATTGAAAAAATAATTACAATTGCATTTTATACAAAAAAATGTTCATTACATAATAAATACATTTATAAATTATAAAACATTGAAATCATTTTGTACAGTATGCACGCTGTGATGATGCGAATAATAATCGTTGTACAAACATAATATATTTCAACACCCCCCTTCAACGATTATTTTTCTTCAATATATGAATTATTGGATTTCTACTAGCTGACACGCATCTCTATGTTTTTTCAACTTTTTAAACGATAATGGTTTCGTCATCATATCAGCTATCATTTCTTCAGTTGGGCAATATTTTATCTCTATAATCTCCTTTTTGACTAGATCCGTTATAAAGTTATATTTTACGTCTACGTGTTTGGTTTTATTTCTTGAATTGCCGTTTTTTACCATTTTAATTGCACTTTGGTTGTCCTCGTGCAGTATAATTGGTTTGCTCTGTTGTTCGCCAAAATCTTCTAACAAACTTCTAATCCAGAGTAATTCTCTACTTGCTTCTGCCATTGCAATGTATTCGGCTTCACAACTTGACCATGCAGTGCACGATTGTTTTCGACAAGCCCAAGCTATTGTACCTCCATTATATTGGAATAGAAATCCACTATGTGACTTGCTGTCCGTCCTGTCTTCTGCCCAATCAGCATCAGCGTAAACTTCAAGGCCTCTATTGTTGCTAGTTAGCTTTAATTTTAAATATTTTGTGCCTTTCAGGTATTTAACAATTCTTTTGGCTTCCTTCCAATCAGTTTTAGTTGGTTGTTTGATTTTTTGACTTAATATCGAAACACTAGCTGCTATATCTGGTCTCGTATGAGTTGATACATATAGCAAAGCTCCGATAAGTTTTTGAAAATTTTCATTGTTGTTCATAGTCATTCCATCTTGCGCTATCTTCAAATATCCAGTGTCTAGTGGTATTTTTGAGAATTTTGCGTCTTGCAATCCAAATTTATTAATTATCTTTTGGATATACTGCGCTTGATCCATGTAGTAGATTCCTTCTGAGTCCCTATGAATGTTGATCCCGAGATAATTCTTCAGTTCCCCAAGTCTCGTAAGCTCAAACTCCTTTTCGAGGCCATCAGCTGTCTGTTGAATTTGTTCTTTGTCTTCATCGGCAATGAGAAGATCATCTACATACACTGCTATATATTGAACTCCCTTTAAAGATTTCTTTGAATATAAGCACGGATCTGCTGTACTTTGCTTAAATTTTAAGTTAACAATTGTTTCATGCAGCTTTCCACCAAATCCTTTTTCTTAACGTTAATATAGCCCTCTGGCTGTTTCATATAAATCGTTTCTTCTAGATCACTATTCAGAAATGCTGTCTTTGCATCGAAGTGGTAAATTTTTAGTTTCTTCTGTGTTGCCACAGTGAGCAACAGACGCAAGGTCGTTGCTTTGACTACTGGTGCAAACACTTCGTCATAGTCAGTTCCGTACTTTTGACTGAAGCCTTGTGCTACTAATCTAGCTTTATATTTTACTGATCCAGTGATGGTATTCCTTTTTCTTTTGAACACCCATTTGCAACCAATAGCTTTTCTGTTCTTTGGCAATTCAGTTAGGTCCCAAGTATGATTATCTGTCATTGATTTGATCTCTTCGTTCATAGCCTTTATCCATTCGTCTTTATGAATTCCGTTAAGTGCTTCATCTTGATTTCTTGGCTCTTCATATTCCGTTGCGACTCTTGCTTGATACTCAAGTCTTTGAGGTGGTTGTCCTCTCGTTTGTCTCTCTGAACGTCTCATTTCTTGAATTTCAAGATCTTCAGCATGTCCTGGATAAATGTATGTACAGTCGCCTTCAGGTAATGTTTGTTCTAAAATTGAGTCATCCTCATCAGTTAATCTTTCTTCAGCTTCGATTGAGTTTTCTAATGACTTATCTAAATCTTGTTCTCGTTCGTCCTCAAAATTTGACTGAGTTTCACTAATTTTTACTTGAATGTTGTCCTTTATTGTTTCTAGCATTGAAACTTCTTTCTCATTTCTTTGTTTCTGATCACTCTTTTCTTGTTGATTGTCATTTTCTTCATCTTTTGTTTTATGTTCAATGAATCTTACATCGCGACTGATGATGATTTTATTGGTTTTTGTATCCAACATCCTGTATGCTTTTGACTCCGCTGAATATCCTACAAATGTGAGCAATATTGACCTATCGTCTAGCTTTTTTCGCTTCTCCTTTGGTACATGAGTGTACCCTTTACGCCCAAAAACGCGTAAATGCTGAACGTAAGCCTTTCTGTTGTTCCACAGCTCAAACGGTGTCTGATTTATTGCCTTGGTGGGCAAAATATTTTGTAAATAGCACGCTGTATCGACTGCTTCTGCCCAATATTTTTTCTCCATATCAGCATCTATTAACATACATCTGGCTGATTCCATTAATGTTCTATTTTTACGTTCTGCCACTCCATTCTGAAACGTAGAATAAGGTCCTGTATATTGAACTTTTATACCTTGCTGAGTTAGCGATTCTTTTAATTCTTTGTTAACATATTCTCGGCCATTATCGGACCTTATAATCTTGACTTTCTTGTCAAATTTGTTCTCGGTAAACTTTATGTAATCCATGATGTACTCTGCGGCCTCTGATTTGTTGCATAAGAAATATATCTCTGTATATCTACTGTAGTCATCTATGATTGTCATTAAATATCTTTTTCCGCTTGGCGTCGCATTCTGCATAGGTCCACAGAGATCGGTGTGCACCAACTCCAATACTGATGTTGCTCTGGTTGTGGCTTGTTTCGGAATTGAATTTCTTGGCAACTTCCCCTTAAGGCAGCATTCACGTACCTCTTTGAGTCCGCAGTCTTGCAAATTTAAACCCACCACCAGCTCTTTATCTCTAAGTTTCTTTATGTCCTCAGGGTGTCTATGTCCAAATCTCCTATGCCAAGTATGTTGACAATTAGACGTATGCTCATTTCCTTTTATTGTTAATGCCTTATTTTTTATTTTCATTGCATACATATTGGATGACAAAGTTGCTGTAGCCATCACAACATCATTTTTGGCAATTGAACATTTCTGTCCCTTGAACTCCACTGTAAAACCCATTTCTGTGAGCCTCTTCACTGACAGTAAACTTTCTGCCAAATCTGGTACATATAGAACGTCTGTGACATCAACTTCAATAACTTTATTTTTCTCATCTTGACATTGTAATTTTCCAGATCCTATTCCGAGAACTTTTGCACCTTCACCGTTTGCCAGAGTGACATCACACATAGTCTTTCGTTCTAAAAGGTCAAAAAAATTTTGATCATTGGTCATATGACTTGTAGCTCCTGAGTCAATATACCACGTATCCTGGTGACCTTTAGTCTGGTGAACGCTGAAGCAAATGGAACTCTTTTGCTCTTCACCATCTTCAACAGTGTTAGCCTTGGGCCCGTTGTCCTTATTTGCCTTCCACTTCTTATACTTGAAACAGTCCTGTTTGAAATGTCCCAATTTATTACAGAAGAAGCATGATTTATTATTGTCAGTATTTGTACGGTTCTTCTGTGATGCCCTTAATGCTGTAGTACTTGATTCATCTGAGTCAGGAACACCTTTACGTCGTTTGTACTCGTCGATTAATTTGCCTTTAACCATATTTAATGTTAGTTCTTCCTCTGGTCTGCTCTCGAGTGCTGTGATTAGTGTACTGTATGATTCAGGTAAGCTACTGAGCAACATAGCTACAAATAGATGGTCCTTAATTTCTTCACCAAGTGCTGTTAACTTGTCCACGAGATCCTGCATTGTAGTTACGTGAGCCTCCATATTCCCTGTCTCTGTTAGCTTTAGATTGCAGATTTGCCTTAACAGGTAAACTTTACTGGTAAGGGTTGACTTTTCGTGGTAGTTCTTGAGAGAATCCCAAACCTGCTTTGCTGTAGTCGCCTTACGAATATGAATAAGCTGAGAATCTTCAACGAGTAATCCGATTGTTGCACGTGCTTTATTATCTTTTTTGTCCCATACTGCAAAATCCGTTGTTGGTCGCTCTGTATTGATTTGACTCCACAAATCTTCTTTAATTAGTAACATCTCCATTTTAAACTTCCATACTTGATAATTTTCATTATTCAATTTTGTTACACAAGACCGTAATGCTTTCGCCATGGTTAATCACAAAACAAATTTACTTATACTTGACTATTACTTTAATATTGCCGTATATAAATTAAAACCACTCTGGGCCCATAACCTTTTAGATATTTTCAAAAAAGAAAAGAAATATTTTAACTTAAACTCAAAGTGTTTTTTATTATATGGTTAGATTTACAGTAAATTGAAAAAATAATTACAATTGCATTTTATACAAAAAATGTTCATTACATAATAAATACATTTATAAATTATAAAACATTGAAATCATTTTGTACAGTATGCACGCTGTGATGATGCGAATAATAATCGTTGTACAAACATAATATATTTCAACACTAATGGTAGACGAATTATTTCGTGAAACTTCAAAGCTCTTGAAGTTATAGTAAGTGTAAACCAAGTGCCAAATATTTTTGAGTGGAAAACAAGCACACTGCTTTTTTTTAAATTGAACTTGTTAAGCGCCATATCTGTTTGAAATTTTCTGTAACGTTAACGGAGAAATAATTCAACTGTGGGAAAATACCGTGTATCTCACATTGTAAGTCATGGCTTATATTTTTTTTTCTTAAAAATCGTACCAAAACTTATTTTCAAGGGATGGCTTATATTTTTTTGAGAAATTTTTTAGGTACCTATGTCAACCAATCGCCCCGAAAGTACAAACAGTTATGATTAAAATTTACCTCAAAAGCAAGAAGAAGATATCCAATTGTGTAGATTTTCACGGCTGGCGTTGTTGCAAAACTTCTTGGTTTCCGGGCTTGTACGCCGTGGTCCATTGGTATTTCTACCTGATGTTTCAACGACCAATCAGAGAAGAGCAAACTACGACCGAGTAGAGAACGACAACCAACGGTGCATAAAAGAAGAAGGAGCAACAGTAGTCGACACACTTGCTTGTGAGCAGCCGAGAAGGACACTTCGCCCGCTACCACATCGCCTTTGATAAAGTCTACCGCAGTTGTAGACGAAACGTCAGGTAGAAATACCAATGGACCATGGCGTACAAGCCCGGAAACCAAGAAGTTTTGCAAGAATAGGTAGTTGTCAAGTATTATTTTGTTAGCATTGTAGATAAATGTGAGTATAGCTTATTTTCGAGGTATGGCTTATATTTTTAAGAAACTTCAAAAACCGTGGATGGCTTATTTTCTAGGGATGGCTTAAAATGTGAGATACACGGTATAAAGGAAATCTTGGTAAGGCAAAATTAAAGGAGAAATGTTTCAACGACGGGCAAATATAATAGAAACCTTGGCAATTCAAAATGGGGAACACATCATCATGTGAGCTTATTTTAAAACTCCTTTAGGATATCCCCTCCAACGAAGTCGGCAATTTTCTCGGGGTGGGTTAAACACACTTTTGTTTCATTTCAGCCGAATTACTTGTCAAAGTAAAGGCCATTCTGTTAATTAAAAAAAAAAAAGAAAATGAAATGAACACTAAATTTTTTGAAAAACATTTTATAATGTATAATCACAAATCTGATCACCAAAATACGTTTAAAAGAATAGTTCGGGTAAGGTTAGAAATAAATGTTCCTCAATTTTGTATTATGCCGACTTTTCGAAAAAAATATTTTTCCTCAGGACTTGAATGATAGGATAGTTGAAAATAGCGCATTATCTTACGGAAAGATGTTAGAATTATAAAATGTCCACCAAATATTAAAATTGAGAAAAATATTATTATTTTAAGGAATGTATTAAGGTGACGGATTCCTTGGATGGTAATATATGCTGTGATTAAGCATTGAATTTCACAAAATTTGACTCGCTATTAAAAATTTCCAAAAACATATTTTTGCCTTAAGAATTGAATAAAAAAAATTGATATTCGTCAATATTTCTTTATAGCACGTCACGAGATTTTGAACTATGGAAAGGCAAATTAACATTTTGAAATTATTTCTTTGCGAACTTACGTTAAAAATACTGGCTTTGGCTTGCTCAATGATTTTTCAAAGTTAATTTTTGTGGAAAACATACTAATTTTCTTGTTTTTATCCAATTTTTATTTATTTAGATTTAATTTACTACAGAAACTTGGCTAACAGTCATATATGAAGAATTGTACATACTTCTGGTTTATTTTGAAGCATTGACATTAAAGAGTAAATACTATTTTCCATAGATATTACAGATTTCCGAAACGAGACAGTGCATTTTACATGCACACATGCATCCAACAGGTCGTAAGATATGCGGATGAAAGAGAGGGCATATTGAACAGCTGGTAAACAGTCACCTTAAGGGATTAGATGTTTTATTCCTATTGCGATCACCTGTACTACACTGCAACTCAGGAACAGTACAGGTGGTTTACTGGCTGCCTTGTGGCTAAAGCACTTTACTGTTACACTGTAAAGTTCTTTTCTTTTCAAAAGCACTTATTAAGTACTAACCCTCATAATGTAACTCTTAAACTATAAATTTTCTTAATTTGTAGAAATGTGTTCTTTTTATTTATTTTACATTAAGTTATTCTATGTCAGAGTTCATGATGTAAGTATTTTGATACATTTTGCTTTTACACTATTAACATTTTTCTAAAAAAAAAATTTTAACCTCAAACATGGAGAAACATATAAAAATGGGTTTTATGAAAATCATCTGCTAACATTATTTTGCAATATATGCGTATGAAATATTGAAGCATATGTATAGTCTAGGCTTTTTTGATCAAAAACAAGAAAAAATATATAATACCGGGAATGAAGACAGGTCAATAAAATTTAAGACAACATTTTTTTTAAAAACCCAGTATATACGGGATTTAAAATATACAAAAAATTGCCAAACTATATTAAAAGTATAAAAAATGAAACAAAGTTAAAAAAGAGGTAAAAAATTATTAGTGTATTTGCCATATGGCAACATACACTATTGGCGTCGGTCGGATGGCGTGACCTAGGGGTCGGACCAAAATTTCTCGACGTTTCATAACCTCCTAAACACTTTGGCACCATTTTTAAAAATGTTTATATATATATATGTATATATATATATATATATATATATATATATATATATATATATTATATATATAGGTATATATATATGTGTGCGGGCTATAACTTTCGAAGGAGTTAATTCATTTTAACGAAATTTGGCACACATGTTGGGATCTATGACCGCACGAAGCCTATTTAAAATGGGCCTAATCGGATCAATTTAAGGGTGGCTTTTAGGGGTTGAAAAAAGTTTTTGGGCCCCAAAATACCGAAAAATATCTCAGAATCGTTTCAAAATTGAAATTTAACCCTTTAATAGCAATTAAAAAGTGCCTCTAAAATTTTAGTAAAATCGGCTCAACAGGACCGGACTTACACATTTTTTGAAAACACTAATTTGCAGATAGTGACTTATTTATTGAAGGGTGTCTTTAATTCGGTGTAGACGTTAGATTGATAATAATATTACAATTAAGAAAAAAATGTTATCTTAAGGGGTGTATTAAGGGGTTAAATTTTTTATTTTGCCCAAAAACAAACTTAATTTCACATAATAAAAGTCTAAAACCACACGGTCCTATACAAGCAAATACACTATATTGTCGGCAGGGTTTTGGCACTGCGACCCGGGTTTTTTTGTTATGTATTGTCCCTTATAGTTTCTCAGATTTCTTTTTTTCCCTCTGATGACAATTTTGTAAACCTGTATTTATGGTCAACACAAATACAATTTATTATTATTATTGCTATTATTAGTGTATTTGCCATATGGCAACATACACTATTGGCGTCGGTCGGATGGCGGGACCTAGGGGTCGGACCAAAATTTCTCGACGTTTCATAACCCCCTAAACACTTTGGCACCATTTTTAAAAATGTTTATATATATATGTATATATATATATATATATATATATATAGGTATATATGTGTACGGGCAATAACTTTCGAAGGAGTTAATTCATTTTAACGAAATTTGGCACACATGTTGGAATCCATCACCGCACGAAGCCTATTTAAAATGGGCCCAATCGGGTCATTTTAAGGGTGGTTTTTAGGGGTTGAAAAAAGTTTTTGGGCCCAAAAATACCTAAAATATTCTCAGAATCGTTTCAAAATTGAAACTTAACCCTTTAATAGCAATTAAAAAGTGCTCCTAAAATTTTAATAAAATCGGCCCGACATTTGCAGATAGTGATTTTTTTATTGAAGGATGTATTTAATTCGGTGTAGACGTTAGATTAATAATAATATTACAATTAAGAAAAAAAATGTTATTTTAAGGGGTGTATTAAGGGGTTAAATTTTTTATTTTGTCCAAAAAGAAACTTAATTTCACATAATAAAAGTATAAAACCACACGGCTCTGTACAAGCAAATACACTATATTGTCGGCAGGGTTTTGGCACTGCGACCCGGGTTTTTTTATTATTATTATTCCATGAATTGTATAAGATAATATGCATTTTCGTTGAAATTCCATCAGATTAGTTTTTCCAAAAAATTGTAAAAATGCTTTTTTTAAATTATAAATGGAATTTCGCTTTCTTGAGGGATTTGTATTTTGAATGACATGTACATGAGAAAAAGTATTTTTAGAATTTTTGTCTGTCAGTACATATCAACAACACGAGTAAACAGCTGAATCGATTTTGATGAAATTTGATACATTGTCGATCCAAATTTTGTGTAGAATGTTTATTATTCGGATACGACTGAGTTATGATAATATTATTGTCAAAATCGAGATTAACGCTAAATATCATGTTACTAAAATGAATGGAGTCACTTGCAGTAGATATACGATGTGATATTGATGTTTGGTTTTTTTAATGAATTAAACATATACCTAAAACAGATCGTTTCCTAAGTTTAAAATTAGATACAATGGAAAATTATCTATCAGGGATGTTGCTGACAGACAATATTCTGTATAAACCTAAATCAAAATAATAGTCTGAATCTGACAGTTAGACAACTGTTGGAATTGTTTCTCTAACATTATAACAGTTAGCGAGTTTCGGATTATTTGAAAACGTACAGAAAAGTTTGAAATGCCCAGGCCCCACGAAATTAAATAATATATATATTGTATGCTTAGGAAAACCTACTATAACCGTAACATGTTACGCAAACATTGTAGCAAACTAGAGCTATCTTATTGTAATTATAAAAAAAAACTCGAGTCGCAGTGCCAAACCTTGTTAATATAGGTAGTGACTTTTTTTTTAATGTGAACTGAAGTTTGTCTTTGGGCAAAATAAAAAAACGTAACCACTAATTCACCCCTTAATAAAACTTTTTTTCTTAAATGCCATATTATTATCAAGCGAACATTTATACCAAATTAAATGCACCTTTCAGTAAAACGAGTGTTTTCAGAACATTTGTAAATCCGGTCCTGGTGAACCGATTTTCTTTTTTTTAATTTTAGGGCTTTTTTTTAATTACTACTGAAGGTTCAAATGTAAATTTTGAAACGATTCTGAGAATTTTTTCGGTGATTTTGATCCTTAAAACAATTTTCAACACCTAAATGCACCCCTGTTTTAAATAGGCTTTGTGCGGTGATGAATTCCGAAATGTGGACCAAATTAACTTCTTCGAAATATATTGCCGGCATACAATATAATATGTGTATATATATATATATCTATATATAAGCATTTCCAAAAACGGTGCCAAGCTGCTTAGAATGAGGTGAAATTTTGGTCTGACCCCTAAATCCCGCCATCCGACCGACGTCAATAATGTCTGTGGCATTATGGCAAATACACTAATAATAGAATATTGTAAATAGCACAAATATTTAATAATTTGATCAATTGTTCACATTTCCATTTTAAAATTACTGAACAAACTCCGCAAAAACAGTAAGCCTGTACATTGGGAATTATATTATGATTACAGGAATTATTGGCGAAACCATTTCTGTCAATGCAGTGTGATAGAATGAGTAATCATAGAACAAAAATCCCGTCACCTGCAGCGTCGTTTTTGTTATTTCTAGTTACACTGTCGATTAATTTTGGTTTATTTCAGTTTCATACATACATGCCGGCATGTTATACTCATAAGCATATTCGGCTATAGCCAATTGTGAACCGAGAATTCCAGTTCCGGATCTGTTTATAAATCACATTGCTATAAAACTTAACACTGAATATATGCGGGATTGCAGAAAAAATTGTCAAAAATGTGATTTACAATGACCTTACATTGTGATAATATAATTACATGAGCAGTCTAATGTAGTTGTGAAACTTCCGGTCATGTACTCACACAAAAACAAATGATTGATCTACACAGAAATAGATCGTTTCTAGGAATAAAGATATAGAAGAGCATAAATCAAGTTGTGACGACAGTTCGAAAGAATCCGAAATTATCATAATTCCTAAACCTCAATCTAAACGAATACGTACTCATAAACAAAATGTGTCTAGACTAAAAGAAGAAGAACTGAACGAAATAAAAACAATGATACGAAATAATAAACAAAATATAATCATAATCTTTGAACAATTGAAAGAATTACTAACAAAACCACAAGATTCAAATAGTATAAAGGAGAGCATTGCAAAATTTAAAACTGATTCCTCTGACATTATAGAAAGCATAAACATGATATATACTCAGACTTACCTTCAAAATATCTTAAAACTATGGACTAAAATTTCAAAAATCTATCATAATGAAAACATACAATTTAAAAAACAAAAATATGAAAATCCTTAGCCCAACTTCACTGTTTCCAAAAAAAGAATAAAAATAATATATATATATATATATAATATATATATATATAAATAATATATATATATATATATATATATATATATAATATATATATATATATAAATAATATATATATATATATATATATAATATATAATATATATAATATATATAATATATATATATATATATATATATAATATATATATATATATATATATATATAT
The DNA here is from genome assembly GCA_034508555.1 of Venustoraphidia nigricollis. NCBI lineage: Eukaryota > Metazoa > Arthropoda > Insecta > Raphidioptera > Raphidiidae > Venustoraphidia > Venustoraphidia nigricollis. The sequence goes on along the minus strand of JAVRKA010000019.1, from coordinate 135,054 downwards.
AATATATATATATTATATATATATATATATAATATATATATATATATAATATATATATATATTATATATATATATATATATATGTAGGATTAGAGCACAGCGCATGTGCACTAACGGACAACATCCGGCATCAGAAGGAGACATCCGGTGACGAGAGACGAGTGAACAGTGCATATCAGTGACGTGAGACGTTTAATTTCATTATTTTTGCATTACTTGAATTATATTAATTATATTGATTATTAAAATAAAGCCCCACAGTCATCAGAAGCGGGATTGAAGGATTAAAGGATTGATCAATATCACATCGAATCAGTGCAAAACGTGTGAAGAGAGGTTATAATACGACGCAGTAAAACGAGGCAAGTTAGACGGCCATTTGCAAAGAGACGTGAACATAAAATCGTATGTGTTCGAGTGAGATAAATAGTGACGCCAAAAGAAGAAGGTATTTACGAAAAATTGAATTGACGGTGTGTTATGAAAGAACAGAGACAGACGATAAGACAGACAATAAGAGTGAATAAGACTTAATAAGTGTGATCAGACGATAATAAGTGCCGAGCTGTCAAACGAAAAAAATAATTTTGTAAACAAACAATGGCTTGTAATAACATTAGTGATATAAATTTTGAAAGACTAGAACTAAATGTGCATACAGCTTCGACACCTGTCAAAGAAAATGATGTGATTAATGTGAACAATACTGATACAAATCAGAATGAAGATGCTAAAAACAATCTTTTAAGTTGGGAACGAGAATTATTGAACCGTGAAAGAGAACTTTTAAATCGCGAGCGTGCTTTGTTACAAGAAGAAAGACAATTAACTACATTAGTTAATAGAACCGGACCATTGAATAACTTTTCAAATAGTGCATCAATTCCTGAATTTAACCCGAGTGTACAAAATGGATTAACAGCTGACACATGGTCGCGCAAACTGGAAGAAATGGCTTCTATTTACGAATGGGACAATAAAGTGTTGTTGCATCACGCTATTTCTAAACTTCGAGGTGCTGCAAAATATTGGTTTGAAGGAAACGTGAATAAAATTTTGAACTGGTTGATATTCAAAGCTGAGATTATCCGAAGTTTTCCTGTGTGTTGCGATGAATCAGATGTGCATATGCAATTGATGAAACGTCAGAAAAAACCTGAAGAAGCTATCGAAGATTATGTTTATGAAATGGTAGCGATTGCTAGCAAAAGCCCAAACATCAGTGAACAGGCTGTGCTGAAGTATATAATAACGGGACTCAAAGACCGTGAGTTAATGAAAACATTATCAGTTTGTCAATTTGCCGACGTGCAGTCACTTTTGACTAAAATCAAACAATATGAGGCTTCAATGACGCAAATGAAACATAGATTAGGGGTTACTTCCTCAGTCAGAAGTACGCAGCAAACAAATCAAACGAATTTCAAGCCGCAAACTACTACGGATACGAAAAAATTAAGATGTTACAACTGTGGCCAGACAGGTCATAAATCGTTAGAATGTGAACACAGAAGTAAAGGTACTAAATGTTTTAAATGTCGTCAGTTTGGACACATAGCATTGAACTGTCCACAGACGGATAATAACACCAGAAAGACTGAAACTTTGTTGGTTGAAAGAGAAACTAAGCGCGGTAGTATGATAAAATCTGTGCGCATTAATGATGTTCAGTACGACGCTTTAGTTGATACAGGCAGTGACTCGAACTTGATGCTAGCCGATGACTTCTTTAAGTTATACCAATGTAACGTCGAGCCAAATGATACTGCACAAATAACCGGTATCGGAGGGTTTAAAGTACCTGTATTAGGAAAATTCTCAGCCGTTATATGTGTCGACGGTGACAAATATCCTACTGAATTTCTAGTTGTACCAAGCAAGACGATGCCGTATAGCGTAGTGATAGGAAAACAATTCCTGTCGCAAGTGGAGATGACTATTACCAAGGGAGACATACAGATACAAAGACCAACCGTAGATGTATTCCAAATTAACATCTGCAATGACATCGACCTAGACATAGAAGTGAATACCGCAGCTACAACAAAAGCCGAGGTAAATAAGTTAGTATCAGAATATATGCCAAAAATTTGCAAGATATCGCCAATTGAAGCAAAATTGATTTTGAAAGATGAAATACCTGTATACCAGACTCCGAGACGTCTAGCCGTTTGTGAACAGCGAGAAGTTGAAAAACATGTCGAAAATTGGTTGAACAATGGTATCATCGAACCAAGTGCTTCCGAATACGCTAGTCCAGTAATACTAGTGAAGAAAAAAGACGGAACCAGTAGATTGTGCGTTGATTATAGAAAGTTGAACCAGAAGATTGTAAAAGACAGATATCCGCTCCCGATAATCCAGGATCAATTAGATAAGTTAGAAGGTGCAAAGTTGTACACTACACTAGATTTGGAAAACGGATTCTTCCATGTTCCTGTGCATAAAGATAGTCAGAAATATTTGTCGTTCGTGACTGGAACTTCTCAATACATATTCAAAAGACTCCCATTTGGACTCTGCAACAGCCCTGCAATATTTCAAAAATTTATAAATACTGTTTTTAGAAAATTAATCCAAGAAGGTGTCGTATTAGCATACATGGATGACCTAATAATACCATCCAAAGATGAATCCGAAGCTCTTAGAAAATTGAAGATGGTGTTAACCGAAGCCGCCAACCACGGGTTACGTATAAAATGGCAAAAGTGTCAATTTCTGAAACATTCTGTTGATTATCTTGGACATGTAGTACAATGCGGGAAAATAATGCCGTCACTATTAAAAACGAAAGCTGTACAAAAATTTCCGCAGCCGACGACGACACGGCAAGTGCAAAGCTTCTTAGGCTTATGTGGTTACTTCCGAAAGTTTATCAAAGACTTCTCCTTGATAGCCAGACCGTTGTCAGAATTGTTGAAAAAGAGCGTCAAGTTTAAGTTTGGCCCCGCCGAAATGATGTCGTTCACGACTTTGAAGAATGCGTTAGCGCAAAAGCCGGTGCTAATGATATATCGCCCCGAAGCCGATACCGAATTGCATACAGACGCCAGTAAATTGGGGTATGGCGCAATACTACTCCAAAAGAACGACGACGATAGTAAGCTGCACCCTGTGATGTACATGAGCCGCAAGACGACTCCAGCCGAAATGAATTACAGCAGTTACGAACTAGAAGTTCTCGCAATAGTTGAAGCTTTAAAACGATTTCGCGTATTCCTACTGGGAATCAAGTTCACGATTGTGACAGATTGTGCCGCTTTCAACATGACGATAAACAAAAAAGAATTGCCGCCGCGAGTTGCAAGATGGGTGTTACTGATGAGCGAATTCAATTACTCTATTGAGCATCGACCTGGAAGCCGAATGCAACACGTAGACTGTCTTAGCCGAAACGCTGTTTTCGTTTGTGGTGGCGTAACAGTCAGCATCGCAGCTGCTCAACGAAAAGACGAGAAGCTGCGAGCGATCAGAAAAATCCTCGAGAATGAAGCATATGAAGACTACGTTATTGTAAACGACATAGTTTTTAAAGAAGTGGACGGTGATCGACTCATAGTACTACCGGAGTCAATGCAAAATGACCTTATTCGAAGAGCGCATGAGACCGGTCATTTCGCAGCAAAGAAGACGAAAGAACTCGTGTGTAAAGATTATTACATTCCGAAGATCGACGCTAAGGTTGCTAGAGTTGTGAGCAATTGTATTGTCTGCATACTAGCCATGAAAACCAAAGATGACGTTAAAATAAGAGAGCTAATAGAAGAAGAAAGTAGAATAGAGTTTGACGAGAAGAGAACAGAGCTGCGAGAAGATGCCAAGAAGCAAATTCTGAAGGTGCAAGAAGAAAATAAGCGAAGCTTTAATAAAAAGCGCAAAAAAGCAACCAAATACGAAGTTGGCGACATTGTTGCCGTAAAGCGGACTCAGTTTGGCGCAGGTCTGAAACTACATCAAAAATATTTCGGACCCTATGAAGTCATCAAGGTGAAAAGGAACGACCGCTACGATGTGGAGAAGATCGGCAATGTCCCTGGTCCCATCCACACAGCTGTCAGCGCAGATCATATGAAACATTGGCGGGTAAATGACTACGATGTCAACGAAGACTTCGATGATCCAGATGCATCCGAGGCGGATGCTAGTCAGGACAGCCGAATGTAGGATTAGAGCACAGCGCATGTGCACTAACGGACAACATCCGGCATCAGAAGGAGACATCCGGTGACGAGAGACGAGTGAACAGTGCATATCAGTGACGTGAGACGTTTAATTTCATTATTTTTGCATTACTTGAATTATATTAATTATATTGATTATTAAAATAAAGCCCCACATATATATATATATATATATATATATATATATATATATATATATATATATATATATATAATTGATTATGCAGAAGACCACTTTCTACAGAATTAACATTGTTACTTGAGGATGTTTTAAGTCACTTCAGAATTTCTGCTAATTATCTGGTACGACTTTTAAGGATAAAGTATTTTTATGCTCGGTTGCAGAAAGCATTGTCAAAAAATTTGATTTGACAAGGAGCTTAGGTTGTACCCAAACGTATTTCTCCCTAACAATAGCATTGCAAAATTGAAATCGATCCCTCTCGAAAAATAATTGATTTCTTAAACTGTGCATTCATCTATTTAGCATCGTTTTTTTTAAATTTTCACTACGGACCAACTTTTTTCTATGCATTTTGTTCAAACTTTAGCTCGAAAAGCGATCTTATCGTTTGCAGATAGAGGATTTATTTCTATATGAGTACAATCTAATGTTCTATATGATAGGGAGTTTGACAACATTAAACTTCTCCTGCATGTATTAAAATCATAATTGTATGATAAAAACCAAGGTCATTTGACAATACTTTCTGCAACCCAACTTTATTTTTAATATATTAATTAGTAACCAAATCGACGGTTGTTTCTATGGTAATACTTTTAGCCATGGATAATATACAAAGATCACGAACTCATATGAGAGAAATTAACAGAATCTGCCCTCTAGATCAACATATTAGTGTTCCTGGATAAGTCAGCTATCAAAATATACATTGGATTATAGGAATTTTATATTAATAACCGATTAATTACAATTTGACAATTAATTTTAATATTTATATAAAACGTTGAAATAGTAAATTAACATAATTGTGAAAAGTACACTGCTCATTTGACTCATGCGCGAAGCGCTATATCCTTCTCTACCGTTTTAATCCATGGTTTCGATACATAAAAAACACTAGTGACCTCTTATTTTAGGAAGCCGTTTATATACGTACATGGAGTTCGTATTCCTTTATATAATCTCCATGCTTTTAGCACTGAATGTAGTATCCGAAACCCAACATAATTGTTACGAATTTGTTTGAATTCCAGCGTTGTGCGATTGTACAACTCAACTCAGAAACGAATATTCAAACTGGTCCCGGTGTGTTATTAATTTGAATTCATTTCAAAAATAACTGAATACGGTCCTGTAGGAGTTCTTATAAACACGCAAAAAATTCACGTAAAAGCTGATGTCGCCAGTCACAAGCGAGACGTGCGTTGATTGATGGATTAGGTTTTTGTGTTGAGCATCGCCATTCGAGTACTATATAATACACTGTACTCACATATCATTATGTGTTGCATGTCGCTTATGCATCACAGTACCTATCTGCTATTACCTACGAGCATTATATGGAAGCTACGAAACACTAGCCGCTACTGAAGAGTGTCTGCGTGAACTCCATAATGGTGATAGACCAAACATAGAAGGTGTTACTGTTCGTTAAAAAAAGCAATTTTTTTTTTTATTTAAAAGAAACAGTATTAAAGAATTTCAAACATTTGATTTAGTAATACGAAATACAAAAAAGAATTAACATTAGCAAAAAAAAAAAAAAAAACAATTTTTATAAAAAAAAATTATTATTATTTTTATTCTCAATCTAAATATAAAAACCCGGGTCGCAGTGCCAAAACCCTGCCGACAATATAGTGTATTTGCTTATACAGGCAGGGTGGCTTTATTATGCGAACTTAACTTGGTTTTTGGGCAAAATAAAAAATTTTACTCCTTAATACACCCCTTAAAATAACATTTATTTTCTTAATTGTAATATTATTATCAATCGAACCTCTATACCAAATTATATACACCTTTCAGTAAATAATTCACTATCTGCAAAATAACGTTTTTCTAAAAGTCCGGTCCTGTCAGGTCAATTTTATTAAAATTTTAGGGACACATCTTAATTACTATTAGAGGGTTAAATTTCAATTTTTAAAGGAGTTGAAGAATTTTTTCGGTACTTTGGGGCCCAAAAACATTTTTCAACCCCTAAAAACTACCCTTAAAGTAGGCCGACTAGGCCCATTTTAAATAGGCTTCTTGCGGTGATGAATTTCAACGCGTGTGCCAAATTTAGTTGAAATCAATTAACTCTTTCGAAAGTTATTGCCCGCACACACACACACACACACACATATATATATATACAAATATATATATATATATATATATATATATATATATATATATATATATATGTATGTATATATATACACAAATATATATATATATATATATATATATATATATGTATGTATATGTATATACATATATATATAAACATTTTTAAAAATGGTGCCAAAGTGTTTAGGAGTTTATGAAACGTCGAGAAATTTTGATCCCGCCATCCGACCGACACCAATAGTGTATGTTGCCATATGGCAAATACATTAATAGAAGAAAGAATAGTTACTTCTTACCACAACATATTTATTCAGAGTAAAGCTCCCATCTTCAGCAAAACACTAAACTAAATACATAACACAAAAAGGTACATTTCGAGAGCAAAGCTCCCATCTTCAACAAAACACTAAAAATTTTGTGTTATGTATTTAGTTTAGTGTTTTGCTGAAAATGGGAGCTTTGCTCTCGAAATGTACATCCACTGAATAAATATGTTGTGGTAAGAAGTAACTATTCTTTCTTTTATTTTTATTGTTTCAACCACAGTGCTCTTAATATTTTTATCAATCTAAATATAATTATATTACGTTTTCGATGAAAACATTTGGTCTATAAAATTCCACACCTCAATGAAATAAGAAAAATGTATTTATGCTAATTTGGGATTTGAATTTGAGAGGTTTGACATATCTAATATATCTCACATCACATCTCAATGCGCGCACTTGCGAAGGTTTTTGCCCAAGAAAATCTTATTAAATTATGTTTGTTTGTTGCACTATTGTTGTCACTACCGCGAGGCAAAACTGTAATACGATAGAGCCGGAGGCTCCACTACTGTTGTAGCTACCGAGCAGGCAATAAAACATTGTTTCAGCCCGATCGCGTGCGGAACTTTCGGGTAGCGACTAGTTAATATTCAACGAGAAAAAAGCAGATCCATTTGCTGCTACTTCTGGTGTGGCTCATGGGTTAAATCAGGGTCCATTGTTGTTTACAACTTTTATAAATGAAAAAAATGTTGTTGTCTTTTATATACGTATGATACAAAAAAAAATCGTCACAGTAATTTAGTGAAGGGAGGCTTAGATAATAAAAATGTGGTGTCAGGATAATAACTGTGCTAAATCTGTGCTAAATGTAAATTCGTGACCTTTATTTGTAAGGTTAACATTATTGACGGTGGTGACAAAATTAATGGCACTTCTCTAAGTGCGATAAAATTTAATCGATTAAAGATTTAGGAGCAATTTTTGACGACAGATTACATTTTCATATGCGTATATAGAGGATATAGTGAATCAGTCGTATAGAATGCTTGGGATAATTATGCGATTTTCCCGTTAATTTAAAACTAACAAAGTAAAAGCAATATTTGCGCTATATTATAATTTTGTCAAGAGTAAATTATAATACGCGCCAATAGTTTGGAGTCCATATCACTATAATTATATAAAACGTATTGAAATGAGTAAGTTTTTGCGATATCTCTTTTAAGACTGTCGGAACGCACTGAATTTTGTTTGTGCTGAGACCCAGCGGTAAGGGGCGAGGTAGGCAAAAGACATATTGTGGGTGTGACCTTCTTTAGCTCTGTCTCACTCAAATCATCCGCCCGTTTCAATTTTTGACTGGTGTCAACTACGAGGCTAAAAAATGTTGTTGCAAGGGTGCCGCTGTCAATTGATTACTTCTAAGTTTGGGAAATATTTTGAAGATTTAAAAAACTTTTCCGAAAAAGGAAGAGTTACTTTAGGTTTGTGATGGAACAGTTTTGTGAAATAAGTACGGATAAGGTCGTAGTATCACATTGAAAACGTGTGTTTTTTTGGCACAATTAATGCCAACTTTTTTCTAGTAAATCGTACATAAATAACAAAAGTAGTCCATTAGAGACCTAGATTTGTCCTTTATCTTCCTTATAGAAAAATAATTTTTGCAGAATGTTGACGAATAAGTCTACAATCAGTTGACAGCCGAAGCTCTATTTTTGGCTTAAATTTAGAGCGTTCCGACAGCCTTAAGTATCTTTCATATTTGCCCAACGATGATGTCGTATAATATATGTTTGGTGTGGATACACTAGAAAATAGACGTAGTCATGCAATAATATTTTTCTTCTACAAACTGCTGCATAATACTGTTAATGACAGTTACTTATCTATTTGGTAATGTTAGTTTTAGGGTGTCTGGTAGATAGATATTTTTCAGGACAGCTAAAAATATTTCTTGCACCAATAAGCTCATGGAATTATTGCAATGCACATTCTAGGGACTATTTTATAACATTTTATTATCTAGGTAAATATTTAAAATGAAACTGAGAAAGCTTCTTGAATTATTTTAGACACTTGATCACTTTTTAGGATCACTTCTACTGATAGCTAAATGACTGATGATAATTACGGAAAATTCTATAAAGAAGGTCCTTACACGAATTACTGTTACTCTGCGAGTGGTTGTTACATTTGCGTTGATTTGAATTACCTACGTAAAGTCAATCAGAATAGATAAATTGCTTTAGTAGCATTCATAAATTTAATAAATGCGTTTTAAAATATTAATATATAAAAATATAATAATAAACTTTTCTTTAAAGAAAATATTAAAATATAATAAATGCATAAAAAATTTAAACTGGAATTAACTTCAAATTACGCTGGCAGTTAAAGTTCTTGCCAAAACTGCTTCAGTAGCGTCGATAATTTAATGGCCATTGACAACTGATTCAGCCCACATAACCACATAAAACCAACGGGCACAGAATGTATTTCAATAAATACGTGGATTTCAGGGTGAAATCCATTTCGTGTCGTTGGGTTGAGGGCAGCTCACATAAAGGATGACATATCACTGCAAAACTCTTGTGTGGGGTTATATGACATAAAAATACTAAATTTATCTGTAATATTTTACACCTATACGAAATATATATTACGGATTTGTTTTCTTTTAATATTGCAAAATATTTTTAGAATAGTTACGTAATTCAAGATTTACAATAGCGCAAGGAAACACTGATTTTAATTCAAAATTTAAATGAGCCATGTAAAGATGAAGCCAACTTGTCCACTAATTAATATTGTCAAGATATTTGAGTTCTATTTCAGTGTTTAAACTAATTTGTCTTAGTTTCAATTTTCTTTAAAAATTTATTTGATTTTTTTTTTATATGAGTCATGGCTACTCGTTATGGTTGCGTTGACATTTTTAATAAGTTTACATTTATTCAGTAGCTTTAGGAACGAATCTACTTTGATAGATTGCAGACAAATTGTGTCACGCCTTGTTCGATAAATGGTCAGTTTTTAATTAACTATAACTTTCTTATTTATTGATACTTTTAAAAAACGAAAAAATACGGAGAGATTATTTTTTCTCCAATAAACTATTTCAATAATCATTGAATAATCAATAATAAACAAATGATAATACGTAAAAACATACGTGGCGAACTTTTTTTTTTTTTAATATAAGGATTGTTGGCTTCTACACCTCTTAGTGTAATTAGCCATGTCTGGCGAACTTAAATCGTCCATAAAATCATTCGCGGTCACGTGGGTACTGTGCGGGCGTGATGCAATGTGATGTGTTTATAGCAAAGGCGGCCGTTTCATGATACGAACGGAAGCTTCTGATTTTCGTATGGAAGTATTGGATTCAATTCGATTTTTATTCGGTATATTTATGTCTTCGCGCTTTGATATTCAAAAATCATTTAAGACCATTTATCGATCTCCCCCCCCCTATCACTCCCTCTCTCACTCCTCTCATGTCTGTGTGTGTATGTATGTATGCGTATGGTGAACATTTTCTTGATCGATATCTGAAAATCGCAACAAAATAGGGTCATACGGTTTGTTGTATTTGTCAGTATTTACCTAAATCTGATTAAATTTTGAGCAAAATTAGTTCAGTGAGTCTTCAGATGTTTTAATATAGGTAAAAAAATATTTAACCGTGTCCTAAATGTGAAAATATGAAAAAAAAATTGTTTTTCGAAAATGTAGAATTCAAGAAAAAACGTTAGTTGGCCTTTTGAAGATCAACAAACAAATAAGACTGTCATGCTTTTTATATTAACATTATGGAAAGATAATTGTCTTGTTGGAAAAAACTTTTTATTTATGAGCGATTGTTTACCAGGTGGGAATTATTATAGTGCTGGTTATATCTAGATATTTTTTTTAAACAATAATGGCAGTATATAGTATGCTTTCTAACACATTTTTACAGTCATGTATCTCTAAACGGGATATTCTACTTGTGAAAAGGCAACTTTTTTTACGTCCACTTTTGGTAAAAATTGAATTATGTAACCCTTCGCATACTTTGTGAAATGATTTATACAGGAGAGCCTCAATTGTCGTATATTACATAATCTCTTATCTATTATTCTATCTATTTTTGCGTCTGTTTATGATTATAATCTTTAAAAATAAGTTAAAACTCGAAATTTAAAATTTGAAATTCGTTCGACTATGTACATTGTTTGAACGTTGAACGTTTCTGAACTCAATAATTATTCTCAATATCGTTCACGTCCATTATAATTAATAAGTTTTTTATTTTTTCACGGGAAATTGGACAATTGAATTTTAATATAGATAAACTAAATTAAAAAATTTGCGACGTTTCGTTAATTCGTTTTAACTTCTTCGGGCAAAACTGAAATGATTAAAAATACAAATTAGTTAATGAAATAATTACAATTTTTTTTATTAATAGAATTGAAATAATACCTTTAACTAGTTAACCATAACTTCAATAAAATTTAGATATTTAACAATACATATATTTAATTCAATAAAAATCAAATAGTAAATATTTACTATTTGATTTTTATGGAATTAAATTCTTTCTTATCTATCTTTAACTTAACATACTTAACAATAGAACTCTGGATTCTTGAAAAGAAGCTAAAATATAGTGAGTAATGTGGTTTACTGTGAATTGCTATTTTATAACGTTGTGTAGTATTATGACAAACAAGAACTAGCTGGTTTTTACACTCACACAAGTAATAAAATACTCACGGCCGAGGTATATATAAAAATTTTGCACGTAAAATAGCTGATTTTCAAAATTTTTGACAATTCAATTTTAAGCAAGATTTAATTGTGGGCTACGTTCAAATCGCATGCAATTTAATGATAGTACGACTATTTTTCTTTACGCAGCTCTACAGCACCAGTATGCCATTTTCCGACCACTATACAGGAACGAAATGTGTCTGTTTTAGAGGGGATTGTGCAAAAAAATATTGAAGTAATTTCGGTTCATTTATTAGTGTATTTGCCATATGGCAACATACACTATTGGCATCGGTCGGATGGCGGGACCTAGGGGTCGGACCAAAATTTCTCGACGTTTCATAACCTCCTAAACACTTTGGCACCATTTTTAAAAATGTTTATATATATATGTATATATATATATATATATATATATGCGTATATATATATATATATATATATATATATATATATATGCGTATATATATATATATATATATGCGTATATATATATATATATATATATATATATATATATATATATATATATATATATATATATGTGTGCGGGCAATAACTTTCGAAAGAGTTAATTGATTTTAACGAAATTTAGTCCACGTGTTGAAATCCATCACCGCAAGAAGCCTATTTAAAATGGGCGTCATCGGGCTATTTTAAGGGTAGTTTTTAGGGGTTGAAAAACGTTTTTGGGCCCCAAAATACCGAAAAAATTCTCAGAATCGTTTCAAAATTGACATTGAATCCTCCAGTAGTAATTAAAAAGTGTCCCTAAAATTTTAATAAAATCGGCCCGACAGGACCGCACTTACAAATTTTATGAAAACACTCCTTTGCAGATAGTGAATTATTTACTGAAAGTTGTATATAATTTGGTATAGAAGTTCGATTGATAATAATATTGCAATTAAGAAAAAAAATGTTATTTTAAGGGGTGTATTAAGGAGTCAATTTTTTTTTCCAAAAACCAACTTTAGTTCGCATAATAAAGCCACCCTACCTGTATAAGCAAATACACTATATTGTCGGCAGGGTTTTGGCACTGCCACCTGGGTTTTTTCTCCTTTCTGTTGTCATGATTTACCGAACAGTAATAGTTTTTTTTACTTCCCGTTACGAAAATTGAAAATTTTTAAAAATTGGTTTCACCCCGATTTTCAAAATTCGAGTTTTCATCAGATGTCGACGAATCGAGGTCCTAGGAAGCTATTCTGACCATTACCACAATTATGTCCGTGTGTGTGTGTATGTAAACCTCTCATAACTTTTGAACGGGTGGAGAGATCGAAATGCGGATTGCGGCATCTGACAGGGTCTTGCTGAACTTAGATTTTCTGAAAATTGGAACTGATTCGGCCGCGTAGATTTTGAGAAATCTCAAAAACAAATCTTTTTGGAAAACAGTTTTATTCTAATATTCTTCAAAAAGAACTGCTCTTGTTAAATCATTCAATCACAAGTAGACATTTATGCTGGGTTTCAAAAAGCGTACGCTGTCTGACAACAAAGGCCTTAGATTTTGACATTACATATTTTTTTTCGTATATAAGAAGGCATTGTAGAATTTTAAATTGATCCTGTCGGAAAAATAATTGATCGATTGAAACGATATTTTTTGTAAATTTGGTATACATGTACATAACATCGTATTTTGTATATTTTCCACAACGAAACAATTTTTTTCTACGTACTTTTATGAAAATTTAGCTTAAAACGCGATTTATTTTCTATATTGATCAATCAATAGTGTTTCTGTGAGTACAATCTAATGTTCTACATGACTGGGAATTTCACACCGATATTAGAATGGTTCTTAATATATAAATTATAAGGCCATTGTCAAATTAAAATATTTGATAATGCTTTCTGCAATGCAGCATATATCTTCTTTTGTAACATTCTTCAAATACGAAAATGAAACACATCTTATGATAATTATGTGTATTAGGGTCAAGAACAAACACAATAATTAGTCACAAACGAAGAAATTATCATTACTCGCTGTTACCTTACAAAATTAGTGCAAATTCAAATTGCTAACAAATTGAATAAAAGAGAACGTACTGTATTTTGTTGAAGAAGCAAAGTATGTAAATTAAATTTAGGTATCTACAAGGTTTACCAGACATTCCCTTGAAACTTTTAAAAGTTTACTTCAAGAAAGAATATCTAATTTCCAGTTGTCAGAATGAGATTTTGAATATAATTAAATGTTATTTGTTTCACCATATGAAAAATAAAATATAGGTACCTACTTCTACTATAACAACACCAAAAGTTAAGTCCTGTTTTTCTGTAATGTGTTTGTCTGAACGTTTTGACGTTATATGTTGTAACAATTATTATTATTGTAAAAAAATTTTATACGTTAGAAAACAAATAAAAAAGAAACGAGTTTCCTATGTAAATGGATTACAACTACGCTTTAGTAGCAACAAGCGTCTACTGAAGGGTTAAACAACTTTCATTAGAATAATATTTTATAACCCGGTAAAAAAATTTGAGTCTACTGACCGGAGTGAAAAAAAAGTGTGTTTGGTATCGTACTGCACTACTACTATGCTTGTTATACAAAAGAGTTAAGATACCTGATACATTGCCCTGATTGGTCGAACTAAGGAGTAAGTAGTAGCAGTTTCGACTCTTGAGCAAGAGGACGTAGAGTAGAGTAGATCACGTGGCATATGTCTGAATCTAACGATAGGGATGTTGACTGTATTCAAATAAAAACATAATTTTAACGAAAAGTAGTAGTTTCTATGATAGAAATACTAAAAATACTATATTTTTCCTTATTTTTAAGAAATTTAATTAATATTTAATAAATAAAACCTAATAAAATCACTCTCAAGTCACATGACAACAGACACCAATCAGAGCGCATGACGTCATATGTTCAGCAGCTGTCAAAAAACTTAATTGTTTGGTTAATATTTAGTGTGTAATTTATTATTATTTGTTTATAGGAAACGTCAAATAACATGTAACTATAGCAACGACTACGAAACAACTTTTCATCACCTCAGTTTACTAACGTTTATGAGCACAGAATACGCATCTATAGGATGGTAGCTCCCGTGTAAACTTTTGAGCCTCCTTTGGTATGAACAGGTGACGTCGCGCGACCAGTATTGGCGTTTTGGACCGAAATTTGAAACTGGATTTAAAATACATGATTTTTAAGGCTTGAGTTGTATTTAAATAAAAATAATAAATATTTGTGGCAATATTAGGTACTTATGACCGATTTAAAACACTTTCCCAAAAATAGTCAACATTCCTATTGTTAATAGCAGGACATTTTTCATTACCCGTTTTTTTTGTGTCTTAAAATGAATCCGTTTCAATAGAGAAACAACTTGTCTTTCTGTTCTAACTCTAACCTAAATCTAACCTGGTTGTGATATCTGTCACTAATCCATTTGTTATAAGTGTACACGTGTGGTTAATCAAACGGACACTTTTCAGAGTTTTCACTGAGTTGTCTACACTACTCTAATACACCAAGCACGCCTAACACGTACGTATGCATATAATTAAAATAACTTCACTATACTATATCAATAAAATTGAAATTTAAATTTATAGTATTAAAACGTTAGTTTGAACTTTGAACGTTATATTTAAATTTTTAACTGATGAATTTTCGATAAAAAATAATCATTGCCATACTTAATTACATTTTGATGAAGGACTTTATTTCGTGTGCTATAATTTCTATTTGCATAATTCTTCATAAGCGTGTATTTATTTTCGACAGAATTTCTGGGTTACTTCATTACACTATCATAGAGTAAAACGACAAAATATGTTTTAGGCAAAATTGGAGAGTAGGTTTTTTTGCGACGTAAGAAATGATTTTGCGAAATAAGCTTTGATAAGCAGTCCAACAAAGTCGATATCGTTTTTTACTTGCGAGATTTCGTGTTAAGTCCACCTTTTTTATTATATTTTTAAGGTTCCATACCTCAGAAGGGAAAAACGAAACCCTTATAGGATCACTGGTGTGTCAAAGCAAATTTGTGCCGAACTACTGGACCCATTGAGCTGAAATTTGGTATACATATGTAAGTCGGCTACCATAAGACGGACGTGTAACGTAAATAAATGAATTTTAAACATAGGGTCAATTTTTGGGGGTAAATTAGAAAATAAAAAAAAAAAGTTTTGCAAACTGTACCGTGTGATATATCAAATGAAAGGGCTTGTGGTACGGGTCTCAGTATATTTTTTTTTATAATTTTAAAATAAATAATTTTAAAGTTATTTAAGAAAATAGATAAACAAATGACCATCCCCCCCTTATCTCCGTAACTACTGCGCCTAAAATTTTGAAAAAATAGGGAATGTCGGGTCTCACTCATATAGTGTACAGGAAAATTGAAACGAAAATCTTAATTCTTAAAGTACTCACGAAAAACGGAATAGTACGGAACCCTCTTCTCGCGAGTTCGACTCGTACTTGACCGTTTTTTTTTAAATAAAATACCAACTGGGCCGATTTTTATTAAAAAAGTGCTGAATTAACGTTAATTTACTTCAACTGGCATCATAATGAAGTCGATATTACTTTTTATACGCAAGTTTTCGTAAGAAAAAACAATATTTTGCAGTTTTTTTTGTTTAAACAAAAAAACCGGTCTGACAGATTTTGATATAATTTTTTTCCGATCAAAATGACGCTTACCCTGTTGACACCTTATCAAAGTAGACATCATATTTTGTGAAAAATCTTCTTTTTTAAAATCAATTTGGTTGAAAAAAAACGGCTGAACCGATTTTGAAAAATGCCTTTCAGATCATACGTAGTCGGGATCATTTAGAAGAAATGACCACGTACGTACGTACATACGCACACGGAGACATCTTTTAAAAAATGGTGTAAAAATACTGTAGTGACTTTGAAACATAAAAATTTGTTAAAAAAAATTATTTCGATTTTCGGGTCCATTGCATTTTTCTTATGTAATGTTTTCATTATTGTAAAGAATGAAAATTGTCCTTAAGGCTGTCGGAACGCTCTGAATTTTGTTTGTGCTGTACTTAGCGGTAAGGGGCGAAGTAGGCAAAAGACATATTGTGGGTGTAGTCTTCTTCAGCTCTGTCTCGCTCAAATCATCTGCACGTTTCAATTTTTGGCTAGTGCCAACTACGAGGATAAAAGATGCAATTTCAAGGGTGCCGCTGTCAATTGATTACTCTAATTTTTGGAAACATTTTGAAGATTTAAAAAACTTTTCCGAAAAAGGAAGAGTCACGTTAGGTTTATGATGGAATAGTTTTGTGAAATAAGTACGAATAAGGTCATAGTGTGACATTGAAAAGGTGTGTTTTTTAGCACAGTTAATGCCAACTTTTTTCTAGTAAATCGTACATAAATTGCAAAAGTGGTCCATTAGAGACCTAGATTTGTCCATTATCTTCCTTATAGAGAAAAATTTTTTGCAGAATGTTGACGAATAAGTCTACAATCAGTTGACAGCCGAAGCTCTATTTTCGGCTTAAATTCAGAGCGTTCCGACAGCCTTAAAGCCTCGGTTTAAAATTTTCTGTCAAACATCACGACAGTTACATTTTTTTAAAGTTATCTTGATCCAGAAATTAAAAAAAAATACTTACCTATCAGTAAAAAACTTTAATAAAAGTATAAAGTATTATAGAGAATTTCAATGTTTATATTTGATATACCCACGTTATATAATCTGAACCTGGTTACTTATCAAATATATTATGCTAAGAAAATATATTTTCATAACAAAGAAGATTTAATATTGATGCACCATGCTGAGACAGTAAGAATATTGCTAAAATCCAATATCAGAATTTTCGCTGAAAGATTATTCCTTTAGATAACCAAATTGATTAATATTACTATAACCGAATACCACATCAGGAGCAATGATCAAGTTCAGAAATTTGTTACGGTAAAATTGAAAAAAAAATGTTAGACACTGTGATCTCTACACTATACTTTCCTCATTATTTGTTAACGACAAACAATTTTAAGCCAATTTTAAATGTGACGCTTTGAAAAGACGTTTAAACTGCAATATTTTCTATTTTAGAAATTCTCTGTCTAAACTTGTTAACATGTATATTTTTAAGGGCATGAGTTACTGTAAGTTACTATAAGAAATGTTGATCGTATCTGCAAAATGCAAGTTTCAAAATACTTCGAGTTCATAAAATATCAACTGCTATCAAATTCGTTGATGATTTGTGTACAACATCGTATTACATTATTTTTAACTTTAGTATCCGTCAGAAACATCGTTATAGGTTACAGAGCTATGTATTTTTTTGCATATACGTTAAAATGCGTCTTTAGACTTTTTTAAACATCGGAATTGTTTATGTGAATTATTTTTTTTATAAAAAATGATTTATAAAATGAAAATTATTAACTTATTAATATTTGAACGGTTCACAACCAGCCAATTTCGTAAATAACGTCTAATGACTGCGATGCCATGTAGTGTGCAAGGTTATTAGATATAGAGGTGAGCTCGTTCCGTTGGATAGTAATGTAGAGTTACTGTCATCCAATGAATTGTCAATTGATATTGTGTGGTTGATAAAAATATTGAATTGTTTTCTATGGCTGACGTCGTTCACTAACAAGGTGATCTCTATAGCCAATAACCTTGTCTTACATGTAATATATAAGTACTATATATACATAACTACGAGACCTTCTTCTTCTTCTACATAGACTGCAGATAATTGACGTGTCACCCCTTGTTCAATAGGTGGCAAATTTTTAATTATTTATAACTCTCTTATTTCTTGATATTTTTGAAAACGAAAACATGGATAAATTATTTTTCCCTATTATTGCAATAATCAGTAAAAAACAATGTCCAATTAGGATCACGGTAGAATAGTAGAAATTTATCGACGGACTAATTAGTGGAAACTTAGAGAGTAGCGGGGCCTCCGAAATGCGCTATAATACCTGTATTTTACTGAGACGACTGCGACTAAAAATTACAATGGACATTGAAATATTATTACCTTGTTCATAATTTTTCTACTCTTTGTTTATTTAAGGCTGTAATACGATGAATTTTCTACATTGATATTGTATTTATTTTACATAAAATGTAAAAATACGAGTGTATCTAATTTCTTATTCACAAAGCATAATACAATAATAGTATAATATAGTACCCACCATCATCAATCTGTTCTAATTATTTATACAATATACACGTTATAATTTAATGTGGGTATAATACATTATTCATATTTATTATATGGTAATATTATAATTAAAAGTCTAAATATTCTAATTTTCAATACCAACTGGGAATTTACTTTATTGTAAGCGTTTAAATTCAGTAACGAATTGTTGTAAATGTTAACTAATTAATGGATAATTACATAATTGAAAATTAAGTGACAAATGGTTTTATTACTATTTTGCTTTACTAACAAACAGTGTTGCAATCTGAATTATATAAATCGTTTCGCGACATCCCCATGGTAAAATTTTGCGTAAAAAAATACTCTTTCAGACCCTGTTGACATAATTTAGGTTTTTCCAATGTCGAATTGCACAATAGAGTTCGATGTTTTGTTCCTCAAGGAAAACTTTATTTATTCAATTTTGTTATTAACTAGTCGCTGCTCGCACAACAGCGACGACAGTAGTGGAGTAAACAAGCCAGAAACCTTCGTAGGCGCGCGCACAGCTACTCACCAAAATTTCATCGTAATGAGATGAATGGTATGGGAACGCACAGGAAACGAACAAACACACATTAATTTTTCTACTGGAACTGATTTAATATCCTAAGATTTTGTGCCTTTTATGTTTGCCCCATAACCACTGTTAAAAGAAGCTAAGCTGGCTATCATAGAGGGACAGACCGATCAGGAATCTATTTTTATAAATTAATTGTTTTTAGCTACAGCGTACCGGCATTGATGGCCGTTTAATCGTTAAGGGGAGCTGTTATACGTATACAAATTACAAGTTCATCTTTTTTAAAACTGTCTCTTTAGACTACAGTGATAGATATTTGTACGTAATATTTGACGTAATTTATAAGCGACCCCTTTAATTTAGGCGTAAGAATGTTAGGAACTAAATCAAATGGATTATCTGCAGAAATCGAGTGATATCAATTTATGATCGGAGCGTATGCCGTGACAGATATCTAATCACCAGAGGTGTGTGTTATAAATTTACATGCACGCCTCTACTTCTTTATCCTTTGCTCAACTCACACAGAATATGTTCGAATTTTTTAAGACAGAAATGTATAGATAGTATCTCACATCTATTTTCCAACAAGCATAAAAAATGAGCGTTCATATCCTAACTTAACTAGAGGACATATTTTGGCAAATGTCTGAAAGAGTGGAAAACTATAATAATATAATGAATTGGGTATAGCCCCATTTGTCACTGATTATTGAAAATAATAATGCAAGGCGTGACGTCATTTATCTGCAATCTACCTACAAGTAATAAAAACCCGGGTCGCAGTGCCAAAACCCTGCCGACAATATAGTGTATTTGCTTGTATATAGGGCCATGTAGTTTTATACTTTTATTATGTGAAATTAAGTTTGTTTTTGGGCAAAATAAAAAATTTAACCCCTTAATACACCCCTTAAAATAACATTTTTTTTCTTAATTGTAATATTATTATCAATCTAACGTCCACACCGAATTAAATACACCCTTCAATAAATAAGTCACTATCTGCAGTGTTTTCATAAAATTTGTAAATCCGGTCCTGTCGGGCCGATTTTATTAAAATTTTGGGGACACTTTTTAATTACTACCAGAGGGTTAAATGTCAATTTTGAAACGATTCTGAGAATTTTTTCGGTATTTTGGGGCCCAAAAACAATTTTCAACCCCTAAAAACTACCCTTAAAATGGCCCGATTGGGCCCATTTTAAATAGGGTCCCTGCGGTGGTGGATTCCAACATGCGGACAAAATTTCGGTAAAATCAATTAACTCTTTCGAAAGTTATTGCCCGCACACATATATATATATATATATATATATATATATACATATACATATATATATAAACATTTTTAAAAATGGTGCCAAAGTGTTTAGGAGGTTATGAAACGTCCAGAAATTTTGGTCCGGCCCCTAGGTCCCGCCATCCGACCGACGCCAATAGTGTATGTTGCCATATGGCAAATACACTAATAAGGTTAAGTAGGTACATGGCAAGATTGGTAGAGTAGACTTAATCGATTTTTTACGTCATTTGAACCTTTTGGACTGATTTTTCAATTATAATGAACGTCGGGAAAAATATCCTCAAGACCCACTATCCCCGATCTCTCTCCTGTTTCGCCATGTCACACTTTCAACATTGTTAACGTCTTTCCTAACCTTGACACTACACAGCATCGAAGTCTCTTGAGTTCATTTACGAAATTGACGGGTTCTGAATCGTTCAAATATCAATACAGTTTTAGTATGCTTTTCCTGCTTAATTAATGTATATATTTCATTATGTATTAATAAGACTTTGTATTTATAATTTCCAATTTAAAGCACATTTTATTAAATAAAAAAAAAATATTAACCTCCTTCAAAAAAAACACTAAAAAGATGAAAATAATTTCATTACAAAACCTTTTAATTACATATCTACTTTTATTAAATAAAAAAAAACCCGGGTCGCAGTGCCAAAACCCTGCCGACAATATAGTGTATTTGCTTATACAGGCAGGGTGGGTTTATTAAATGAAATTAAGTTTGTTTTTGAACAAAATAAAAAAAATTGAACCCCTTAATACACCCCTTACAATAATAATTTTATTAGCTGAAATATTGTTATCAATCCAACATCTGCACCAAATTAAATACGACCTTCAGTAAGTAAATTCGTATACGCAAACTAGTGTTTTCATAAAATTTGTAAGTCCGGTCCTGTCGGGCCGATTTGCTTATAATTTTAGGAGCACTTTTTAATTGCTACTAAAGGGTTAAATTTCAATTTTGAAACGATTCTGAGAATTTTTTCGGTATTTTTGGGCCCAAAAACTTTTTTCAACCCCTAAAAACTACCCTTAAAATGTCCCGATTGTGCCCATTTTAAATAGGCTTCGTGCGGTGATGGATTCCAACATGTATGCCAAATTTCGTTAAAATGAATTAACTCCTTCGAAAGTTATTGCCCGCACATATAAATATATATATATATATATATATACGTATATAAATATATATATATATATATATATATATATATATATATATATATATATATATATATATATATACGTATATAAATATATATATATATATATATATATATATACATATATATATAAACATTTTCAAAAATGGTGCCAAAGTGTTTAGGAGGTTATGAAACGTCGAGAAATTTTGGTCCGACCCCTAGGTCCCGCTATCCGACCAACGCCAATAGTGTATGTTGCCTTATGGCAAATACACTAAAAAAATATTAACCTCCTTCAAAAAAAACACTAAAAAGATGAAAATAATTTCATTACAAAACCTTTTAATTACATATCTACTTTTATTAAATAGGCGCCGACCTCAAAATTTCATTATTTTCATCTTTTTAGTGATTTTTTTTTGGTAATGAAATTAGCTGCGAGCTCAAAATTTCATTATTTTCATCTTTTTAGTGATTTTTTTGGAGGAGGTTAATATTTTTTTTTTTAAGTTTTTTATTTTTTACTTTTTAGTGGTGGATTTGATTTCGCACATTTTTTAAGATTTCCCTCGATTTCTCCAGGGTTCCATCATCAGATCCTGACCTGATGACCATGGAACCACCTGGGATGTATACCCTTTCAAACAAAAAAAGAATTTTCCAAATCGGTTCAGGCGTCTTCGAGTAATCGAGGAACATACATAAAAAATTAAAAAAAAAGATTCCGACGAATTGAGAACCTCCCCCTTTTTTCAAGTCGGTTAAAAATAATTCACATATTCATTTAACTTTTAACAGAGAAGCTATACACCACATACTTAACAAACATGGGGTGTGGCGAATTATTTTACTGTCTTGACAACTGCCATTACCCGCCGACCTCCATTACCCGACTTTCTTCTAACATGACACCGTACTACGTCGTAACTCGTAACACCTCTACTCTGTTGTATTTATGGAGAATGATATTGTGAAACTAATCCAATGGGTATTCTAGTTAACTCATATTTCACTTATAAGTAATTTCACGTATAAGTAAAAAAGGGCTTCAAACCGGTTCGTGATTGGAAAAAAGTGGATCCGTGTACTTATGTACGTTTGAAGTTATACTTCTTTGGGGTGATTAAAAACTAATATTAATATACATGCAAATAATTTATTGTAATAAAAAATTCAAATAGTTTAAGAACAATACTTTTAAAATTAACTTCAAAAATTTAATACACTAAAATTTTATATTGGTTTTACTTTTCTATTCAATTATTGAGTAATAAAAAATATTATAAATTCCACTGAATGACACTTAAATCTACTATTGGCTGTGATCAAAGGTTATAAGTCGTCTAGTTACCTAATATATTGTATAGATTCCAGATGATCGACAGTGCATTGAATTCTTCCATCTGTCATTTAGTCTTAGTCCAGCAGCCACCGCCTGTTTTTTTAAGTGATTATTAACAGGCTGAATCTTCGCGAGTTCGTTCGGTTCGACGAGACGCCCAAGTTTTTCCTCTGCCCAAATTCTCAAAGAGGTAGGTAATGAACTGCGCAGATGTAAAACATGTCGATTTGGTAGGGTGTCGAAATTGTCTGACTAACAGTAAATTTTCCTAGTCCTACGCTTGGAAGGTGTCGATTCCACGGTAACACTTTTTTCATTAATAACCGTAGGACAAAAAAAAAACAACTTCCAAGCGTAGGACTAGGAAAACCTACCACTACATTTGTAGGACTTTGTGGCCATTCAATTATACTAATATTTAGTAAGCTGCATACAAAAAATCAGCTGGTTATTAATAATTTTTATGACCTCGTTATTTCGACATATTCGGCGTGGAGCACGCTCCAACTCAAACCATCGATTTTGTAGGACAATTGTTTTTCCGAGTTTATTATCATATTATCTTAAAATTTCAATGAAAAATTTACTGTTAGTCAGACAATTTCGACATCCTACCAAATCGACATGTTTTACATCTGCGCAGTTCATTACCTACCTCTTTGAGAATTTGGGCAGAGGAAAAACTTGGGCGTGTCGTTGAACCGAACGAACTCACGAAGATTCAGCCTGTTATTTAATCACTTAAAAAAACAGGCGGTGGCTGCTGGACTATCTGGCGTCTTTTGGACAACTTTATACTGTCGAATTTTCGTTAGCGCGGCCAACTTCACACTGTCGATTTTTCTTTAGCTGTCAGTGCGTAACTTTCGTTGCCTGCTAAAATTTTACTCTCAACGCGCCAAAAGAAGTATAACTTCAATAAATGAATAAATAGATAAATCAGTAAACAGACAAGTAATCTGATGTTCATTTCTCATTCTGTGTTTGAGAGAGGACACCAAAAGACACCTGCGAAAACACATTACATTATACATTCTGCTACCGCATCAAAATACAGACACCTATATATTATGTAAGGTGGGACATCTCTCACATTACAGAAATGAAGTATTCTTTTTATGCCAAAAAATATATTGTCAATGTGGTGAGGTGGAGACATGTCGGTGTACGTAGGACTCCGCTAGAGCAACAGTCATTACGCGACTCGTTTAATAACCAAATAATTAATTATGTTAAACCCTGATATCAATTTTTGCTTCAAATAGATATACATAGTTTTGCATCCCTTTGAAAAGCTTAAATGGCTATATGAAAAAAAATATTGAACGTTTTCTAATTTCACAGTTGGCGAAGTTGCTACGTTACCAGTTATGTAAAAACTTGGAAAAATTACATTTTTATCACAATTTGTTTTTAGTTTTTTTCTTTCAA
Source organism: Venustoraphidia nigricollis (assembly GCA_034508555.1). NCBI lineage: Eukaryota > Metazoa > Arthropoda > Insecta > Raphidioptera > Raphidiidae > Venustoraphidia > Venustoraphidia nigricollis. Next base: position 110,600 of record JAVRKA010000019.1, on the reverse strand, counting down.
CAACAAAAAATAAAGCGCAAATCGTATGAAGGCTCCACTACTGTTACGCCCACCGAGTGGGGCGCAGCGCGGCGAAGTAAGATAGTAATACGGTGGACACGAAGTGTCCACTACCGTTGTCACTGCCGTTTTTTATTTTTACCGAGTGCGGAGCCGCGGATAGCGGCTGTTAATAATAAACAGAAAACAACACCGGGCAAATTCGCCTATTATTCTATAAGAAATTCCACTGCATTATAATATTTCTATCTTTAATAGCCGGACCGGGCTGCTTTTCTTAAAAAAAGGTAGTAGATTTTGGGAACAGATTTAATTTACCAGAAAGTTTTGTATTGAATCATCATGTAAATAAGAAACATTATGAATTTATTTGATTTACGACTTTCATTTAATTACCAAGCGAAACTCAAACCGTACACCATGCGGCCAATATTGTCGATCTCAATGAATTGGAGTTGGAAGGTTGATCAGGATTCATAATTGCTTATGAAGACTTACAATCAAATCAATTTTATGTGGTCATCTAGTATAATATAATATATAAAGTTAGATGACGTATAGCGTAAATAAATGAATTTCAATTTTGGAGGTTAATTATTTGGACCAAAATCAAAAATAAAAAAAAAATGTAATTGTGTTCTCTGACGTATTAAATGAAAGAGCTCGTTATGAGAAAAATGCGTAGTAAAATACTTTAAAGTATATACGAAAATCGAACATTCTCCCCATCTCTAAAACTACTGAGTCTAAAATTTTCAAAACTATATAATATAATACTCGTATAGTACATAGGGCCTCACCCATAATTTATAAGGAACACCTAATCGAAAATCTTAAGTTTTAAAGTTCTACGGAAACCGTAATGGTGCGGAAACCTCTCTTCGCGAGTTCGACTCGCACTTGACCGTTTTTTTTAATGTAATCAAGACCAGGAAAATATCTTGAAGATAATATGTTATACTCTAAATGTTTCTTTTAAATATTTCGTGCTCCTAAAATTCAAGTAGATATAGGGGAAAATATTTCAATTTGGCAATACTGGGACGACAATTGTGTGATATAGGCAATAAAAAGTGAGTTACTAGGATTAAAAAGGTTGAAAGAATGCCTCAGTGTATTGAAAGCGTATTGAATTAGTATCCAGTTGCAGCAAACGCTGATGTATTTGGCGTATAAATTGATCGATGTTTTCCATTACCGTAGGCGGAATGTCTGTGGCATGGAGTTTGATCCTCGGTACAGCTATAGCATTGTAAAAGCGCAAATAATATAATATATTTTCATACACACTTTGCAGAATGTACATGAATATGAAGTGGGTTCATGGACTGTCGCACGATCACGTCCAAAAAGAATAATATATGCTTTTGTACATCGCTTAGATATTTCAGAAATGAAGACGTGACACAATTCGAGGCTCCTTGTTAGTCTTTAAGGCTGCGGTCTTGTTTTACGAATGAAACTTATATTCGTTTCTTTTTTTTAAATGTGATTATTTATATTAGATTTTTTAAAAAGACCGTGCACATTTGTCAAGCATAAATCGACGCAAACCGGAAATTTTAGTGCAGATTTCGTGACGTGCGGTACAAATTTTGCAGTTTTCAGGTAGTTTTGTCGATGCAGATTACTTAACAAAAATCACTAGCACACTAGATCGATCCAGAATGGCTAGACAGAAATTGCAGGCAATCGACTGACGATCGTCGCTGGCTGCTGGGTGCTAGTCTAAAATGCGCTACTTCGTTAAATAACATGGCTATCTTCACGAACAGATTATTCGGCTCCGTGCTGTGCTGATCGTGGGCTATTTTAGATGAATAAACATTAAGATTCGAATAACTTCAAACATTTTTGGTAACTGATTACGGATGATAAAACAGAGAATACGCTCTAAAGTCTAGGGGCGAGAGCGTTTGTAGAATTTTTCGAATTGCCAGGCATAATATCAAAATATGACTTTGAGACCAGTTTAAGCGGTTGTATTTGTGCACTATTCAATGACAACAGAGTTAATAATAATTAAGAAATACAAACTTTGTACTAAGAATATTAAGATTAAAATAAATACTGATTTTAAGTGGAAACAGGATTTAACAACAAAGAGTGTTTGAAATCTTCGCTGTAATAAAAATAAAAGATAAAATTATTATGACGAATTTCCTTATATTTTTGAGAGCTTCAAAACCGAGATACTAACTTTATATGTATATTATATGAAATGATGTGAATTCCATATACGCAATTATGTTGTATGTTAGCACAAATCAAATTAAAAGAAATGTTCTTTCATTTTTTCTATAAAATAATTTTGGTTCTAATTTTTTATTGTATTTTCTTAGATAATTGGGCAAGTGAAAATAATTTTGCAGTAGTGTAGTTTTCTACAAAATAAATAAAAATTCAACTATATTTCTATTTTTTTGGAACTATTAATAAATAAATTAATATAGTACCTACCTATTAATTAATTAAAAATTAGTATATTATTATTACCATATTTATAAATTAATAATGCAGACGACATTTCAAATTAATGTGATTAGCCATAATATTAAATCCGTTTTAACAAAAAAATTTAGGGATAAAACAAACGCAAATATTTCAAATTAAAAATGTAACTTTCAAATACCCATTACAGGGTATCAGGAGCATAAAGTTGAAAAAAATCGATACAAAAATTGTATACAATTCGCATGTAAATAACTTGATGCAAATTTTGGGCCGATATTAAATAAGGACGACGTGTCTCTTAGTCCGTGAACAAATTTAAGTTCACGCAACTTTAAATACACTTACCTAAATGTGTTAAAATTCTCAGAAAGAATACCAAAGAATACTAAACGTTTTTGTCAGTACAGAAAAAAAATAAAAATAGATGGGAGTGCTCCTAGTTGGCCCAAATATGCACCACATCCTAAAAAGATTTTTGTGTTTCCCCTTTTTCATACTGGATCTAGTTGGCAAATAATCTGGATCTTCTTACGAGCTCCAAAAAATTGGCCATTAGACTATCCTGTGAAATGGTTCCGTCCTCATCTATATAATCAAAGATTGTGTCCTCCTAGAGCTTTACATTCCAACACGTAATGGGAGGCTGTTTTATTTATCATTTCACAAAATCTACGTTGTGTTGATTCCTGCTGTATCCTCGTCAGGTACGTGTTTTTTCAGAGAAGCGTGACAGATCAAAAATCCAATCACCTTTCTGAGTGTCGACCTGCTGAGCCTAATTATATTATCAGCGAAACTTGGGGAAGAACCTGCGATCATTTTCCTTCCGTGTTTTTTACCTGAAACTAGGTTTCGATCTGAGAGATGTAGTTCGCAGATCCAACAGTCTGTTAGACATTTCTATATGAAATTCCACAAACAAGGAAATAAGTACAGAAAAATTTGAGTTATGGAAATAAAATATACAAAATGACAATTTAAATAATTTCTTCGTAAAAATATCTTTTTAATTATTTAAATAGTTATTTAATTACAGTAGAAGCAATGTTCGCACTCTCTATTTTTTGTGTTAATAATAAAAAAACAATCAAAATTTTACAAGTTATTCAGAAAAAAATAAGCTATTTTGAAGTGATTTCCAATCTTCATGCGATTCCTCAACTTCTTCAACATGCTTGCCCCAGATTGGGTGAGAACCATCCCCATGTTTTTCGATGACGCGACGAACTAGGTCTTTGGAGGGATGTTTCATGTCGTAGACCCAACCTATCTTTGAGAAAAGGTCGAGCCAGAATGTGGTCATGTTTAATCCATAATCTCCAAGTTCAGCAGCTTTGTAATCCCATGGAAACACGTGATGGTAATTATGCCATCCTTCGCCCATGGTCATCAATGAAACAAATTTGTTTTCGCTGGGATTCAGTCGTCTAAAATTGTTGGCTTTATTTTTTAAGAATGAACTATACTTAAAAATTTTCAGTCTGAGATTCACACAACATTCATTAATGACAGTGATTAAATATTGTGAAATAATTCCCATTCATGCTTCGAACTTTCCAGTTATCCAGAAATTGTTTATTACTGTGGATATTACTTTAAATAGATAAAGACTTTTCTTCGTTATTAATTGATTTTGTCGCTAAGTTTCATAAGAATATACCAAACGACAAAAGAATTTTCATAATTTAGGGATCAATGAGTATCGCTTTCAAGTTGGTGTTATACCAGAATACTTCAATTGGTAAACGTAAGAAATACGGGTAGTGCACTGATTTGTAACGAAGATTTCACGTTTTCACATATTTTTTTAACCACTCTCTTATACAATGTTTACTCGATAAAAAAATCATAATGAGACATTATAATTATTGTAATTTAAACTGTAATATCATTCATCAAAAGTATACTTAAAATCTCGTTTAAATTTTGACAGATTGTGAATATCAGTAATAAAATTATATACTCACTTATCGTAAGGCTTGTTGCCCCAAAGATGAGCAACGCTGTTAACTAACCAAGTGAAGTTTAATACAAAAACATAACGAAGAAAACACTGGGCTAGCATTGAGTAGTACCAACTCTCATTCCAGAAAAAGACAGGAATGGCCGTTGGCAAAAAAAAGCATATCAGAATAGACATCGAAGCAAAATACCTAAAAAGTAAAAAGTATCCACTGATTATTATAGACTCTGTTTGGAAGTCTTTTAAACGAAAATCTTTTTTAAGTATATTCGAGCGTATCTAATGAATTTTTCTGTTTAATTCTTCTAACAGTTATACATATTCATTATTTTCATTTATACTATTATAACAAATTTATCAATTAATAATTATTTTACTTAATAAATGAAAGTAAAGTTTAAGTTCAAATATAATTGAAGTTAAACTTTATTTTTAAAATTATTTAAATAATTACGACAGTTACGGTCTATTGTTAAAATGATAAAATATTTTACAACTGTTCAAGTTTATAAGACGCTGTCTTTAGAGTTCCGTACCTAAATGGAAAAAAAACCCAGGTCGCAGTGCCAAAACCCTGCCGACAATATAGTGTATTTGCTTGTATAGGGCTGTGAGGTTTTATACTTTTATTATGTGAAATTAAGTTTGTTTTTGGGCAAAATAAAAAATTTAACCCCTTAACACACCCCTTAAAATAAAATTTTTTTTCTTAATTGTAATATTATTATCAATCTAACGTGTACACCGAATTAAATACACCCTTCAATAAATAAGTCACTATCTGTAAATTAGTGTTTTCAAAAAATTTGCAAGTCCGGTCCTGTTGAGCCGATTTTATTAAAATTTTAGGGGCACTTTTTAATTGCTACTAACGGGTTAAATGTCAATTTTGAAACGATTCTGAGAATTTTTTCGGTATTTTGGGGCCCAAAAACATTTTTCAACCCCTAAAAACTACCCTTAAAATGGCCCGATTAAGCCCATTTTAAATAGGCTTCGTGCGGTGATGGATTCCAACATGTGTGCCAAATTTCGTTAAAATAAATTAACTTCTTCGAAAGTTATAGCCCGCACACATATATACCTATATATATATATATATATATATATATATATATATATATATATATATATATATACATATATATATAAACATTTTTAAAAATGGTGGCAAAGTGTTTAGGAGGTTATGAAACGTCGAGAAATTTTGGTCCGACCCCTAGGTCCCGCCATCCGACCGACGCCAATAGTGTATGTTGCCATATGGCAAATACACTAAAAACCGAACTCTTATAGGATCACTCGTGTGTCTGTCTGGCACCTGTCACAGCCGATTTGCTCCGAATTACTGGACCGATTGAGTTCAAATTTGGTACACATATGTAAGTTAGTGACCGTAAGACGAACGTGTAACGTAAATAAATGAATTTTGAACATGGGGGTCATTTTTGGGAAAAAAATTAGAAAATTAAAAAAAAAAATTGACAAACTGTACCGTGTGACATATTAAATGAAAGAGCTGATCGTAAAGGTCTCAAATAAAATTTTTTTATAATTTAAAAATAAATAGTTTTCCAGTTATTTAAGAAAATAGGTGAAAATTTACTATATACCCCCATTTATCTCCTACTGGGCCAATCGAGTTGAAATTTAGTACACATATGTAAGTCGGTAACCCAAAGACAGACGTGTAACGTAAATGAATAAATTTTGAACATGGGGGTAGTTTTTGGGGAAAATTAGGAAATTAAAAAAAAAACTTTTGCAAACTGTACCATGGGACATATCAAATGAAAGAGCTTGTAGCAAGGGTCTCAAATATATTTTTTTATAATTTTAAAATAAGTAGTTTTAAAGTTATTTAAGAAAATAGATGAACAATTGACCATCCCCCCCCCCTTATCAGCGAAACTACTGAGCCTAAAATTTTGAAAAAAATAGGAATGTCGGGTCTCACCCATAGTTTACAGGAAAACCTAAACGAAAACCTTAAGTCTTAAAGTACTCACGGAAAACAGAATAGTACGGAATTCTCTTCTTGCGAGTTCGACTCGCACTTGACGGGTTTTTATTTTTTTATTCCTTATAATCGGAAGGTTGATATTGAAAAACAAATGAAAAAGGACGTAACGGAAGCTTGTCGTCCATAATGGTCATTTTTCTAACTATTTTTCTAAGAAATTAAACAGTGGAGCGTTTACAAATTTTGAGAGTACACCACTCAAGTATCTTCAAATTTCAAATCAAAACTTGGAAAATTGGTTTTACGTAAGATTCGCTCAAACTTCTTTAAAGAAATCAGTACGATAAAAACAAATTATTTAAAATAACTGTATTCAATAGACGTTCAAGCTCATAGCACTGTTTGTAGATCGTCTAAAAATCACTAGAGTGACTAAGAATATATGTCGTGATCTTTCAAGTTTTTTAGCTGGGTGGAACAATAGGTAGTTTAGCTTACTTCTCATGAAATTGTACAACAGGATCAGCCAAAACATCGCTCATGTCAATCAATTTACCCTTGCGGATAACTTCTGGATGTCTTTTCATCATCAGCCACCCAACATGTGAGAAAAAGAAACCACGCTTAGCATTGTGTGGATCAGCATTTGTTTCACTGTATTTGTGGTGCACCCTGTGATCACGTACCCAATGAAAGATCGAATTCTATCAAACAAATAATCAACTGTTAGTAGTTACAATGGTTTCGGCACAGGACAAGTACTTGATAATTAAGATACGTGTTACCAATATATTTGAACCAAGTACAACTTTAGCAAACATTTACATATTTTTGACATATTTTTCTAACTACAAGAGCTATATATTTTGTGTGCATTTTCTGTGGTATGTTTTAATGTGAAACATCTAATAGTGCACTTGGTTTGGAGTGAAAAAACGTGAAGACGCGACGTTTTAGATAGTATTGAGTATATAGTATACAAAAAAAAAAAAAAAACAGTTTGTTATACATGTCTATGTGGTAAGTAAAAGGTAGCTATTTCGAATCCATACAACGCTAGTGAAATTTTTGACTCATTAATATACAATTATACTGTTTATAATTTCATATACTAAATATATAATAACATATATAATCTGCCAGGCGTCCCACGACGACTCACATTTTTTTTTGAATTGATAAAAAACGGTGTTTGATAAAAAATAATATTTGTTGATTTGAAATCAGTACGAAAAATATCCAGAATCACTTATTACAATATGAGAAAATACATTTTTAATTTTTGTAGAGCAGTGTTATTATAATTGAATATATATTATTCAACTTGTACTCAAGCGTATTTCCAAAGACCTCAACAGTTATGAGAGTACTTAAATATAAAGATCGGAATGTAATCGATTCTTTATAGTATGTCATGTATTGGATACGTAAATGTAAATTATAGAAGAATACGTAAGTATTTGTGTATAAGGAATTTGATGCGACGGATAGCAAATAATTACAAATAATTTACTAAAAGAACAAAACAGAAATATAACATGCGTGTAACCTTTACGTGGGGTTAAAGTAAAATATGCAAACAATACAATATAGAAGGTTAACAGTTTTTTAAATGGATACACATAAACAGACAAAAAAATTCGTCCTAGGAATCTTTAATTAGTATCCATTCAACTAACTTCTATATAGTTCATTTTAAAAAAACTCTCGCAGTATGTGAATGTTGTAGTCCGTTGCTACATATATAAAAAAAATTATGTTATGTATAGACGCGTTATATTGCATAAACGAACATAGTAAGTCGCGCAAAAACGTCTCAAGCTTTTTTCGTAACACAAATTCACAAAACGTGCCTAATGAAAATTTTTTTCAGTAGCTTGTGCTTTTCCACAGAAGGATACAATGCCGACATTGTCTTGCCACAGTTTTATTACTTGTGATTTGAGCAACTTACTCAGAAAACGACAATCAAAGTATTATTAACCGAAGGAGAAATCGTTCTGAATCAAGTATACTCGAATTTCGAAAATTCTCGATTCTGCCAATCACTATTAAATAGTAAATATCTTAAAATTTAAAAAAGGAAGAAAATATTAAAACAGTTCTCTTTTGATAGTGCATCAAATTCTAAAATTAAAAACATTATAATTTCGGTCAAATGAGTTTATAATAATAATAATAATAGTTTTTATTTGTGGTGCCATAGTGGATACAAATTGTCAATTCAGAGTCCATCAAGGGCATTATTAGGTTCATCATGAACACAGTCGTTCATGGCCCAACAGAAATTTATCTAAATTATAAAAAGCGCTTGCTATCAAAAATTCTTTCAAGTATTTTTCAAATTTTGATAATTCGCCACAATTTTTAAGATTTTGAGGCAACTTGTTAAAAATAGTAATACCCAGACAATTTGGGAATTTTTTTGAGATATTCAAATACTTGAAAGGCACTCTAAGCTCACACTTAAATCGAGTATTTAGATCATGAACGTCCGAGTTCTTGATGAACCTACTAGAATTCTTGAATACATAGATGGACATTTCAAAGATTATTATAGAAAATAAAGTGAGTACTTTATATTTTTTAAACAAATCTCTGCAACTTGTTCGCTGCGACACACCACCAATACATCTGATAATTTTTTTTTGACACACAAATACCTCACTAGCATGTGGAGACGGACCCCAGAAGCAAATTGCATACTTTAATCGCGAGTAAACCTGAGCGTAATATAGAAATTACATAACTGGTGAGTAGTTAATATATTTTTTAAATTTTTAAATATAAAATGAATGCTGTTAAGTTTTGAAACTAGTTGTTTACAATGATTCCTGAAGTTTAAATGTTGATCGACGTTTAAACCCAAGAATTTTGTAGATTCAACTCTAGAAATGATGCTGCTGTTAATTTTTATATTTATATCTAAATCACCTTTGTATTCGTAGCTGTGAAATCTTATGTAATTTGTTTTGTCGCTATTCAGGTATAGTGAGTTAGTATTAAACCACTCTAAAAGTTTGCAAAGATTAGAATTGCACTTTTGTTCTAAAATATTTGTAGATTTATCAGATAATATTAATGATGTGTCATCTGCGAACAAGGTGACAGAGATATTATCTTGCAGATGCAATTCTAAATCGTTGAAGTATAGAATAAAAAGAACAGGGCCCAAAACAGAACCCTGTGGGACACCTGTATTTATAGTTAATACATCTGATGATATGTTACGGTTGTACATGTTAGCATCAGTATGTCTTATGTCTACATACTGTTGACGATTTTTTAAAAAAGAACTCAACCAGTTTAGTGGAACTCCGCGAATTCCGTACATATGCAATTTGTAAAGAAGATTATCGATATTTACACTGTCGAATGCCTTGCTAAGATCGCAAAATACGCCAGCAGGGCATTCTTTTTGCTCGAGGGAGTCAATGATCGAATCTTTCTAGAACAGGGCTATCCAACATGAGGCCCGCGGGTCGCATTCACCTCGCTACTACATTTTTGCGACTCTGTCTGATAAGTCTCTTACTCAGTTGCTTGGTTTAATTACAACAAATATTAATGTTAAACCAAACTTCCCACTAATTTTTTGATATGCAATATTGGTTACTTTTTTTAATAAATAAAAATAAAACAAACACATTTTTTGTACTTATTACAAATCACTGATAAAGTTGTAGGTATACGAAATATTTAAGATGCGGTCTAACGATCGCAATTTTATTTACACCTTTGTCACCCCCCCTTGAATTTTGACAGCCCTGTTCTAAATTATCACTTTTGATGATTTATTGTTAGAGTAGAATTATTTTATAGAGTGGTGAGAGAGAGAAAAATTGTAGATTGAGCGTCTATAATTTACAATCTCTCTCTCTCTCTTTTTCTCTCGCCACACTCTTTATAAGACAATACTACTCTACACGATGTATTTTTCTTTAACGTGAAGGGAAAGTTTGGTTGAGGAACAGTTGAAAAAAGAAGCTTTACCGATGTTTCGCTTGTGGCCTACGTTTCGGAAAATATATTTCCATCTTCAGGACCTCAGGCAAGTCTTTAGGCCCTGAAAATGGAAATATATTTTCCGAAACGTAGGCCACGAACGAAACATCGGTAAAGCTTCTTTTTTTCAACTGTTCCTCAACCAAACTTTCCCTCCACGTTAAAAATATATATTGGAACAAAAAATATTAAAGACTATATTTTTCTTTACTTTACACTTATATAAATCATCCAGAATGAATTACAACCACGACAATGAAAGAAGAAATTAAGTTATAAAATTTGTTACTAAACCTGTCCAGCAAGAGTGAAGCAAAGCATTAGGATGATTCTAAGTGGTGTTTTGGCCTTATATGATCGATGGCTCCACAATCTATGCGCCCCACCTGTTACTCCAAATCCGCCAAGTAAAATCGTAATTGCAACTGGAAAGTCAAACGTTGTTGATAATATCTAGTAAGCATAAATAGTCCATGGGTAATTGGGTGACAGGACGATTCCAACTGCAAAAATACTGGCACGTGACATTATGAGAAAGAAAATAAAATATCTGTTAACTCGCGCGGTGACGCGGGTAACGACTAGTAATAAATACAGCTGCTTTTCATGTCTGTAGTAAAATGACCCTTCTTCACAATATGACTCTTTCAATTTAGCTGATCGTCTATTTGTATGCCCAAAAAAGTCATAGCTCGTAACATAATAACTGCATTCAAGTACGAAATACGTAAACCATTTTACCATTCCAACGCCACAAGTAGAGAATAGTACGAATTTAGGTCAAAATTCACTTTTCAAACATTTTAAATATTCTTTCGCTTTAAGGTCCCCTGTGTCCAAAAAACATATTTTTGGAAAATGTCTATTTATGTGTTTGTCTGTTGGTCGGTTTGCCTATGAACAAGATACACGTTAAACAGCTGAGCGGGTTGAAACCAAATGAGAGGATATTTAATACGCAAATTTGAAGAGTCCTGTTGATTTTCGTAAAAATCGACGCATGAGCAGAAGAAGTGTTTGCTACAACGGTGTTTTGTGTATAACAATGGTATACTTTTAATAACGGTTTATTATTCTATTTATTTATTTTAGAAAGTTTTGTTAAATTTTTTTTTTCTAGACTTCATACTTTCGGAAAGATTTTAAAAATAAAAATAAAAAAAACCCGGGTCGCAGTGCCAAAACCCTGCCGACAATATAGTGTATTTGCTTATACAGGCAGTGTGGCTTTATTATGCAAACTAAAGTTGGTTTTTGGGCACAATAAAAAATTGGACTCCTTAATACACCCCTTAAAATAACATTTTTTTTCTTAATTGCAATATTATTATCAATCGAACCTCTATACCAAAATATATACAACTTTCAGTAAATAATTCACTATCTGCAAACAAGTGTTTTCATAAAATTTGTAAGTCCGGTCCTGTCCGGCCGATTTTATTAAAATTTTAGGGACACTTTTTAATTACTACCAGAAGGTTAAATTTCAATTTTAAAACGATTCGGAGAATTTTTTCGGTATTTTGGGGCCCAAAAACATTTTTGGACCCCTAAAAACTACCCTTAAAATGCACCGATTACGCCCATTTCAAATAGGCTTCTTGCGTTCTTCTTTTGTTAAAATCAATTAACTCTTTCGAAAGTTATTGCCCGCACACACATATATATATATATATATATATATATATATATATATATATATATATATACATATTACATATATATATATATATATACGCATATATATATATAAACATTTTTAAAAATGGTGCCAAAGTGTTTAGGAGGTTATGAAACGTCGAGAAATTTTGGTCCGACCCCTAGGTCCCGCTATCCGACCGATGCCAATAGTGTATGTTGCCATATGGCAAATACACTAATAAATAAAAAACTACCGTTCTTTTGTTCTGCAGATCTGTCAAAAATGGATTATTTAGGCAGTTGACAAACATGCTTTGATTAATTTTTAACTATATTATGTAACTATACAAATGAATAGCAAATTTCGTAATATTTATTACTAGTAATTACCCGCGTCATCGCACGCTTTGATAAAAATTCTATTCTATTTATTATAATATATCAAACAACAATATTTTTTATGTTGGAATGGTCCCGCCGCCTAATTGCCAGGATTTTTTTTTTAATTTTAAATATTGCGAATTGGCTTCTGTGGCCATTATCGCTTAAAAGGCACAAACTATTATATTTCCGTATAAACACGTTTGTTTTTGTAAACAAAAAACTGTGAAGATGTTTCTTTACATCTGAAGAAATTTCGTTAATGAATAATTAATTAAGGATTGATTTATATACTTACACCATAACAAAGACTTCAGATGTTGAGAGTATGGATAGGTGAAAAGAGTATAAATTGCAACAAAGTGGAAAACACCAAGAATAATAACATTGTTCCATACCAAAGGCATCTCAAATTCGTAAAATGCTTTATTTTTTATTTTATTTGTATCGCAAAAATTGTCCTTTTCATTTGTGTCGCCATTTGTTTCTTGGATGTCCAGAACATCTATTTCTGTCAATATTTTGCCCGGTTTTTTTCTAAGCTGTGTATCAAATGTGTAGCCTAGTTGCGCCAGTTCAATTTTTGTTTTTTTGTTTTTATTATTTTTTTCATTTATGACAGAGTGATTCTTTGCTTCGTTATTAGATTGGTTTTCTGTAATTGTTTCGTTATCAATCTCATTTTGTTTTTCACAGGAAATTGGCTCGAAATTTTCTGGTGTGGTCTCAGCTAATTTTGTTTTAAGCGTCATTTTTAAAACAAACTGAAAATAAAATAGTGATTAAATTTAGTCGAGGGATCGCGAAACAATTTCGTAGTTAACATTTTTGGTGTTCCGTGCAAAGGAAATACTTATGAAATCACATTGGTGTCCATCCGTCTGTCACACGCGATTTTTTCTGAAACTGTTTGACATAAAAAATTGAAATTTGGCACGAAGATAGAGTATGATGGTTTAATCTTAGACGTGAAGTATAAAAAATTTAATTTTGATTCTAATTCAGAGGTGAACTGAGAAAAAAAAATTTTTTAAGGACCTCGTGTAGCGGGTCACATGAAAACTTATTGAAGCAAGAATTCAATAATAGATTTTTTGTATTTTTATTTTTCATTTTTTAATAATTTTTGGGAAAAAACGCTTTAAAATTTCTCTCCCCCAACCATATCACCAAAAGTCCCTTACAAAAATCGGAAAAAAATCATTGAAAATCAGGATTGAAAAATTCTAGCGCGATTTATTGTTATAAACATTTTAATTGACACTATATTTCAAATTATTGAATTAAAGTCAAACTCGTGTACAGAAATATTGAAACGACGCATACAAGTTATAAATCAATCACTTATTTTTTTATTTTTGAAAATTCTACTTTGAGGTATTTTGGTTTAATGTTAACCCCTCCAAAAGTGTCTGCCTCATTTATTTATTTACTTACAATCAACTTAACTTTTTAATAGTACTTGTTGAATCAAACACTTTATTGGCACATATTTTTTTAAAACATTTTCTGTATGCGCAGTAGCTGGCGTACCCACGTAGGACAGGCAAACACTAATTTACTTATACATCTTACCTATATATACTATTGTATAAAATGTCTACCTGAATCAAACACTTCATGAAACGGGTGTCATGAGCTCTAGACTATGTGGTAGAGCTCTAGACTCTTAATGTCCAGTCCCATCTTGAACGAGGTACATTTTTTTAAATTATTATTTTTTACCATAATAAACATTACTTTTTGTATAAAGTTGAAAACTTCATAAAATTATCAGGATTCAAAAAATTCTAGCGCGACCAACTGTAATTAACAGCATTTAATTGCTTATGTCTTTATAATTGAAAAATCAAAATTTGATTATACAACACTCAAGTGGGAGGCTGATCGCACTGAACACTGATTTCTTTTGTTAAGAAATTAAGTCAAAAATATATTCTGATTAAAATTTTTTTTTCGTTCTTCGTATCACATACAGACACTGCTAAACAGAGACGGACTGGCCCAGCGGGGTGTCGCGTTGGTGTGGGATTATATATAAATGTATCGATTCGTCTTTATTATACCAGGGTTTTCTTAAGCCAAGAAATATAAAAAAAACCCGGGTCGCAGTGCCAAAACCCTGCCGACAATATAGTGTATTTGCTTATACAGGCAGTGTGGCTTTATTATGCGAACTTAAGTTGGTTTTTGGGCAAAATAAAAAAATTTACTCCTTAATACACCCCTTAAAATAACATTTTTTTTCTTAATTGCAATACTATTATCAATCGAACCTTTATACCAAATTATATACAACTTTCAGTAAATAATTCACTATATATGCAAACTAGCGTTTTCATAAAATTTGTAAGTCTGGTCCTGTCCGGCCGATTTTATTAAAAGTTTAAGGACACTTTTTAATTATTGCCAGAGGGTCAAATTTCAATTTTCAAACGATTCGGAGAATTTTTTCGGTATTTTGGGGCCCAAAAACATATTTCAACCCCTAAAAACCGCCCTTAAAATGACCCGATTGGGCCCATTTTAAATAGGGTTCGTGCGGTGGTGGATTTCAACATGCGAGCCAAATTTAGTTAAAATCAATTAACTCTTTCGAAAGTTATTGCCCGCAAATATATATATATATAAACAATTTTAAAAATGGTGCCAAAGTGTTTAGAAGGTTATGAAACGTCGAGAAATTTTGGTCCGACCCCTAGGTCCCGCCATCCGACCGATGCTAATAGTGTATGTTGCCATATGGCAAATACACTAATAATAATAATAATAATGCGTTTAACGTCCGTTTCTCGACTTTATGTCATAACCGACGCCATTCGCACCACTACTATTTTCCATCTACCACACTTCCCGTTTTTTTTCTACATTTCTAAAATTTCAACTTATGTAATAGGAATGGGCGAATGAAGGAATTATAGGAAATTAGGATAAGGTAGGTAATTTTTGAACTAGGAGTTTGATAGGTAATCGACCATGGCCTCAAATAAGGAACCATCTCGATATTTGTCTGGAATTAATTGAGGGAAACCATGGAAAACCTCAATTAAGATGGCCGGTACAGGAATTACCGTTTCTCGGCGAGAGGCAGTAGGAAAAAGTCCCAGCCACATCTGCCCCTGCCGGGATTCGAACCCGGACCTCCCGAATGCGAGTCTAGTGCTGTCACCACTACTCTACTCAGCTCGGTTAAGTCAAGAAATATGTCTTCAAAAGCCTTCGTGTTTAGGTGTTTAGGGATGATCTACATAGAGAATAATGAAATTTAAATGAGTGCAAGAGGCCAACGTTACTGTAATAATTATGTTAATAACTGAAGATTAAATTAAAAAAAACTAACTTTTTTTACACTGTACACTACAGAAGTATAATTGTAAAAAACAAAAAAAAACAAACAAAGAAATAATATCACCGACCGCCGGGATCAGACCTACGACCCGTAGGTTACAAGGCAAGTGTTCTACCTCGCGGCCACCGTAGCTTGATGTTTTACAGTCGGTTTTTATAGTGTACGGTATATACGTACTTTGCAACACGTTCGTTAGGTTTCCAATCTCATGAATAAATTTTATCCTACGGTGTCAAAAGAAGTTTTAGCACAAAAAATGAAAAATACAAAATATTTTTAATCCTTAAATTACCTTGCAGTTCAATTTTATTCTATAAACGCAAATATCAACAATATTTAGAAATAACACAATTTATAAAACTTCAGAACAAAATACATTTTTGTTAAAAAAAAGACTGATAATTCACCAACTTTTTTGTTGATAAAACAACTTATTCGTATGATGAACAACATAAAACTAACCAATTTATCATAATATGAACCATTATAATATAATAAAATGGAATATTTTAAAAACACAATTATCTCACATTTTATTTCAAATTCAAATTACGGCACGATGTGTAAAATCGAAAAAATTCTGGACAATACATTAAACATTTTTAATCAATGTATATTCATTTGTAATTTTTAGTATATTATGTTGATTACTTGTATATTAATTAGTTAATTATATTTGAAGTAAAATTCCAAACGATTAAAAGACTGCGTACAACTATCAAGCACGAACCAGCATGACTAGAAAAGTACGGAGCAGAAAAGCCTGTTCGTGGAGATATTCATTTTATTTAATGGAATAGCGTGCATAAGACCAGCACCTGCAAATACAGTTGGCAAAAGTTTAAAAATTGGAAAAATATTTTTTCTTTAATTAAAAAAATAAATAAATATCAAATGGAATATGGATTAGATGTAAAAAAAAATCAATGACACCGGCCGGGAAACACGATAACAATAACTGTGAGAGTGGTTATTTTGGTAAAAGTTTGCTATAATTTTAAACAATAAGCATTATTTATAAACGAGACGTCAATGTAAATAAAAATTTCTCACGCTACTCATTGGACCAATATATTATAATGTAAATTTATACTCAAAACACGAAAACACTAACGAAATTTATAGTCTTTTATTTTGTTTGTAGGCCAATTGAAGGATGCGGTATTATAATGTAAAATAAACAATAATGCCATTTACGTCTCAGAGAGCGAAACAATTAATTTTAAATGCATTTTAATATAATGGACCTTTTGACCTTTTGGTTATAATATGATACACCTGCATTAATAATTTCGGTAGATAAATTAGCATACAAGAAAATAACATTATTTTAATAGTATATACTATATAGTAGTCTAGTTAAGTAATGGGTTATATCACTGATTTCCAAAATGTGCGCCGCGGTTCCCTGGGGCGCCGCGGTGTCGTCATAAGGGCGCCGTGAAATATCACCGCCTCAGGGCGCTGCGACTGTTTTATTGGGGTACCGTGAAAAGTTTTGATTGTTTATTAAATAATATTGCAGATAACATTGGAGGCAGAGGATACAGCAACGAGTTTCTGAATTAGAAACGAAGAAAAACTAATAGTAACATAAGGTTTACCATGAGATAAACAATGTTTTGACTTGGGGCGGCGCGGAAAAACTCTGATATTTTAATGGCGCCAGAAACCAAAAAATTTTGAGCAGTGACATCATTTTAAGGCAAGTTTGAGCATTCACATGAGCCGTAATACCACATAAGTATATGGTATTCTTGCAGGTACTTTCTACAAAATAGCTACTTTTCACTTCATTTTCAAAACTTTCGACAAACATTACTTCTAAGAGTAGATTATAAAAAAACAACTGACTGACAAACAGTGATTTGTCACGGAGCTGGCATAGAGCAACCAGTTTTATCGCACTAGTGCGTAATGCGTCACTTTACTTATCTGTATATATGCGTATAAATCAGCTATTCTATAGGGAGTAGTGCAAAAAATTTGATACATAGTACCCTGGTTGCATAACATATAGGCGAAGATGTTTAGTATTCAATAATTGAGTGACGCGGTTAGTCTTCATAGTCGTGTTCAGAGATTCTAGACACTAAGAAAATGCTGGATGGACGTTTCTTCCTTTAAAAATAAGTTTTATAGTGAAAAATTTGTAGGCAGTTGGATGTACGAACAAACAAGTTGACACAAAAATTAAATAGCATTTAATTCTCTAAAGACGCTGTCATTTCTTTGTAAATGCAACCGTTTTGCGAGACTGTTTATTTAAACGCAACGGAAATCCGCCCGTCGCATTCTGTCGTTCAGAGTATCTCATAAATGGTTGATGGAACGAAAAAATATTTTGGAAGAAAATTATAAGGCTGTATTTTCTCAACATGCGGTATTTATTTTGCCTTTTTCTTAAAAACGGTGTTTATAACATTTAAATCTGCATGGCTCAATTTTTGAACGCTCAATACTGATTACGTCCTTCATTAATAATAAAACCAAAGGAACAAATAAAATCCTAAGAGAACCCTCCCATTAAAAATATTTTTTATGGCTTGTTTATAACAAATCCTTCTCCTCCGCGTATAATCTTAGAAGTGGTTCAAGAACATTTTTAATTTAATATAAATAATAATAAGTTGAAGAAGTTAAATTAAATAAAATGTGCAATTAAATAAATAACTGTAGAAAATAAAAATAATTCAGGTTTTTACACAAACGTTCAATAATTTCGGATTTTAACTAGATTCAAATCAGTTCTAAATAAGTTTGTATTTTAAGAACAAAAATACTTTAAAAGTTAGTTGTGTCTTTTTGAGAAACCCCTGCCAGCATTTAAACAAAACGACACAGTCAGTATAATTTAATTCAGATCGACATGAGCAAACTTTTATAGACACAGATATATTGTATTTGAATAATATTAAGTGCAGACCTTGGATTGATTAAATGAATTAGAATTAAAATGCAAGTTTGAGAATTAACAATAAAAAAAAATGTAGTCTACTACAATATTTTATCAACATGATTTTATTGCCCTGTGATCAATATTTTCAGTGGGTGTATTAGTAATATTATTTCAAATAACTGAATTTATTGGTAAATTAAAATATTTATAAAATTTGCATATTTATGCTCCGTTAATTACATTTATTCTATTAGCGATTTGAATATTAACATTTAATTTTATTATTAAATAATGGTCGTGGATTTACTGCAATTGTTCTACATTATATTATGTTTAATAAAACGTGCATGCTTTAGAACAGTCCCGTATTGAGTTGCCAACTTTACAAGTTGTCCCTAGTAGTGTGAGTTCATTAATATAAATATAAAATGTTAGAAAAAGAAAATTCTTTGAAGATAAGCTTCATTTGAAATCTACCAAAAAGGAAAAAATAATTTTTAATAACTTAGGTTCATAATTATAAAAGCGGGTGGTGGGGATATGTCCTACGGATGTCGTTTAAATTAACAATTTGCATTGATAAAACTACTTTAAAACTGATAAATGTCCCCTACACACGAAACCTGCATTAAAAGTTACTGGTTTGTGCTGGTCATACTAGTTCATGCCTAACAAGAGCGCAGTCTTTTAAAATGATTTTTTTTGTAAAGTTCTAATATTTTATGAAAAATTCTATACATGAATACAAAATTATAGACCACTAATAGACTTCATTTTTTTAATATTCTAGAAACATATTTTTTGCAAGAAAATACACTTTTTAATTTATTTTGCAGAAAAAAAGTCGTCAAACTATATATTTAAAACTTTAAAGTTTTCAATTTCTTAAACGTTTTTTTATTACCCTCCAGATTTTTAGAAATAAAAACATATAACACTATACGATTAACGCCTCGTAAAAAAGTGAACACGCTAAAAAAACAAATAAAATTACTTTCGTTGTTCAACCAGTATTTGGAATTACAGTAAGTTTAAAGATTTGTTAATTTACGTAAATGATAAATAAGTTTCCTTAAATTAAAGGAAAAAACAAAGGTTAAAGACTAATGTTAAAAGCGTTGTAATCCTACCTCGTTTTTAAAATAAAAAAGTGTGTGTATTTATTACATTGATAAATATGTTAGTATAAAGGTACGCGGCCGTAAAGCTCCTTCTAATTATAAGCCCGCACACATATGCAAGGTTATACTAGAGTCCCTTTGTTGAACAATTTTATAAGGCAGAAAGAAATCAGTACTTTTAATAAGAAAAATCTGGTCAAGTGCGAGTCGGACTCACGCACGAAGTGTTCCGTACCACCATACAATATTAATTAGCTTTGAAAAAAAATTATTTTTCCCAACAAATAAATTTTATCTTAATTACCAAGGACAAAAAGAAAAAAGTCAATTAATTAGCTTTATTTTATTTTTATTATTTGTTGTTATAGCGGCCATAGTAATACACACTAAGGTGCAAAAATACTTGAACTAATAGATTTTAAGAGATATGCACTATTTTGACGTTTATAGAAAAAAAAATTGTTATGATGTAAACTATAAATTTACGGCTTTTAAATATCTCTTTAATTAATACCGCCAAGCGTTCCTGAGAAAAATGGTCTTGCCAGACAGACAGACATCGAAATAATCCTATAAGGGTTTCTTTTTCTTTTGAGGTATGAACTGGATTACAGGTTAAACAGATCTTTTATATTTTATACAAATATGTAAATTCATTTAAGAGATTATGTAAAATAAGTGTACTTAATACTTCTTAAACTTACACCATTTACAGAGATAATTAAAGGAAATGTCATGTACTAAGTGAAAATAGATAATTTCTGGATTGCAGAAAGAATTGTCAAAAAATTAGTTTTGACAATGGTCTTACAATGTAATCATATATTTACAATCTGCATGTCTAATGTCATTGTGAAACGCGCTGTCATGTAGATTGTAGAACGTCAGATTGTACTCATGTAAAAATAAATGATTAATCTGCATTTATCCGTAAAAAAATGTCGTTTCGATGTGAAAATTATACAAAAAAACTATGTGTACACAGTTTTAAACAAATATCGATTCAAACGATCAATTTTTTTTCAGCAGAATCGAATGGAAATTTTACAATCCTTTTCTTATAGATAAATATGTGTAGTCACAGTCTAAAGCCGTTGTCAAATAAAAAATTTTTGACAGTGTTTTCTGCGACCCAACATAGAAATACTTAAAATTCTAAAGTATGTTAATGATACATGTTGTGAAAATATCGAATCAAAAACATTGGTATTTTTCAACAGCGAGTTTAAAATATTTGATTTTAATACCTAATTACATAAATGTAGTTTAGGAAAATCCCAAGCTATGAAATCGATGTTTATCGGTTTAAGTAGTCGGAAATGATAACCTATGTATAACAGAGTTAATTTTTGCGTTTTTGCTTTATAAGGCCTCCGCAACCCTATGTATTTTAATATTGTGAGGTATAATCTATGCTGCAAGTCTAGTTGAATAAAATAAATATTCCATTCTATTCTACATATTGTTAATGACAATAGTCGGGGTTTTTTCCGGTATATGTGTTTAAAGCTTGGAGTTCTGTCTTAGTCAGTATTAAGTATCTCTAATATACTTGCTAGCACTGTACTATATGTTTTGCCAAAGACAGTGGAGGGGGATTTTCCGACCGTATTAAAACAATACTTAAAGTATCTCTTTTTGAATACAAATTCTGCTTGCCGACGTATCATTAAAAAAACAATTAGTCGTTGCTTTTACTCTAGCACACAGAACTGTCTACCCGCAAATGACACCATTTTATTGTGCGGCAAAAATGTATGTATACATACACACAAAAACCTGATTATTTATACTAAATTGGACTAATTTATATTACAATTATTTCAACAGAGCGAATAATCACGAACAAAATAAAAATTATATTCAAATTATATCATACGCCAAATATATTATTAATTCATAGGATAGATGCAGATACATAATAAAAAAAAAACCCGGGTCGCAGTGCCAAAACCCTGCCGACAATATAGTGTATTTGCTTGTATAGGGCCGTGTGGTTTTATACTGTTATTATGTGAAATTAAGTTTGTTTTTAGGCATAATAAAAAATTTAACCCCTTAATACACCCCTTAAAATAACATTTTTTTCTTAATTGTAATATTATTATCAATCTAACGTCTACACCGAATTAAATACACCCTTCAATAAAATAAATGTCACTATCTGCAAATTAGTGTTTTCAAAAAATTTGTAAGTCCGGTCCTGTTGGGACGATTTTATTAAAATTTTAGGGGCACTTTTTAATTGCTATTAAAGGGTTAAATTTCAATTTTGAAATGATTCTGAGATTTTTTTCGGTATTTTGGGGCCCAAAAACTTTTTTCAACCCCTAAAATTCACCCTTAATGTGATTCGATTGGGCCCATTTTAAATAGGCTTCGTGCGATAATGGATTCCAACATGTGTGCCAAATTTCGTCAAAATTAATTAAGTCCTTCGAAAGTTATAGCCCGCACACATATATATATACCTATATATATATATATATATATATATATATATATATATGTACATATATATATAAACATTTTTAAAAATGGTGCCAAAGTGTTTAGGAGGTTATGAAACGTCGAGAAATTTTGGTCCGACCCCTAGGTCCCGCCATCCGACCGACGCCAATAGTGTATGTTGCCATATGGCAAATACACTAATAATTAGCCAGAGGAGGCTTTGTTTATCATGTAAAATTATTAAATACAGACACATTTCAATCTGCCTGAATAATTCGACACACTATTTGCGAGTTAGTGTCCTTTTAATCTACACATTCCAGTGTAGTTATATCGGCGACATGGTCAGCTTGTATAGAAGTGGCGTAAGATACCCTGATTTTATAACAACCTTTAACCTGCTTAATTCAAATATTGTAAGTTAATTTTGAACGACTTTCACATATCCGATCGAGTTGAAATTTTGTACACATATGTATTTTCGATGACAATACATGAATCAACCATTTTTGGAATTTAATAAAAAAATTAACGTTAATAAATTAATATTTTTCAAATTTATGAATGGATGTGCAACTGCAGGTATCAATAATATCGAACGGTAGATTGGCAATTAGTCCGGTTAGCAGTCGGTAGAGCACTAGACTCGTAGACTCTCAAGTTGAACAAATGTATTTTTGTTTTTTCTTTTTAATTTATTATTTATTGTATTAAATATCATTTTATTAAAAAATTTTAAAGATTAAGAAGAACAAAATAATGTATTAGAACGTTAAAAAACGTCATATTGGCGTTTTTTCAATTTTTGAAAATTAATAACATTAAATATATCCATTTTACGAAAAAAGTTTAGATCAATCCTTTTTGGATATCGGTCAAAATTTATTTGATTGAACTGTTTTTCTTATTGTCATAAAAAAATGATCTAAACAATATTACTCCGGGTTACCGTCTGATGGTAACATGGGTTTTCATAATCAGTACGGTCTCTCGAATTGGTTTCAACAAAAAAATTGAATGCGAATTAGTTTCGGAACGACAGCGTCGATTCCACCTGGTCTAATAAATAAATTAACTTTTACAATTTTTATTATTTGCTCTTACAATTTGAAAATGTATTTATTTTGCACTTTTTATGTATAAAACAGAACATTTAATTTCTTCTTTTGTAACTATAATTGTAAAATTCAAAGACAAGCATTATATTGTATATTTCCTTAACATAGAAGTTGCTTCTGCAGCGAACGAAAGCGTAGTAAAACTTTTTATATATGCTCTCATTCTGAATTATTTTTTATGGGTGACTCAAGATTTTTCTGTCACTTTTCAAAGGAAGGCCTGTCTACATCTCTTAACTGACCGCAGTTACTAAGCTTTTTATTTCACTAAAGTTTTAGTTTACGTGAAAGAACTCGATACGGATACCAGAGGAAAGTTTGATTTAAGATTTACCAACACATGTATTTCGTATTTTCACTTATATTCACTATCCCAATCGTGTAAGGAAAAATATGAAGATATAACTTCTATATTTCAATTACATCATTGAAATCTATGTATAGTAAAGAGAAAATGCTAAAAAAGTGAATTTTATAATTACGAACGTGATTTCCTAATTTTTTTAACATAAAAAGACAGGTATTTACAGAATTCACTTGATTTCGCATGTCTTTGCTTCATGAATTTAAAATCGTATGCCATTATTAACATTGGGAGTTTTAATCATTTCCTCATGATGAGGACAAGGTTAGTGAAACATACGTCGAGAAAAATTTGCCAGTGGCAAGTTACAACATTTGTATAATTTTTCTTCTCAAGGACCAGGACTATCTGGACAAATTGTATTTCTTATATTTCTTATTATTAGTGTATTTGCCATATGGCAACATACACTATTGGCGGCGGTCGGATGGCGGGACCTAGGGGTCGGACCAAAATTTCTCGACGTTTCATAACCTCCTAAACACTTTGGCACCATTTTTAAAAATGTTTATATATATATGTATATATATATATGTATATATATATATATATATATATATATATATACGTATATATATATATATGTGTGCGGGCAATAACTTTGGAAAGAGTTAATTGATTTTAACTAAATTTGGTCCACGCGTTGAAATCCATCACTGCAAAAAGCCTATTTAAAATAAGCCTAATCGGGTCATTTTAAGGGTAGTTTTTAAGGGTTGACAAATGTTTTTGAGCCCCAAAATACCGAAAAAATTCTCCGAATCGTTTCAAAATTGAAATTTAACCCTCTGGTAGTAATTAAAATGTGTTCCTAAAATTTTAATAAAATCGGCCCGACAGGACCGGATTTACAAATTTTATGAAAAAACTAGTTTGCAGATAGTGAATTATTTACTGAAAGGTGTCTATAATTTGGTATAGAGGTTCGATTGATAATAATATTGCAATTGAGAAAAAAAATGTTCTTTTAAGGGGTGTATTAAGGAGTCAATTTTTTTATTTTGCCCAAAAACCAACTTAAGTTCGCATAATAAAGCCACACTGCCTATGTTAGCAAATACACTATATTGTCGGCAGGGATTTGGCACTGCGACCCGGGTTTTTTTTTAATTACAAATTCAATTGATCTTCTCCTAGTTCTCACATTAGAACAGGGGAAAAAACCATGAAAACACGATATAAAAAAACCCGGGTCGCAGTGCCAAAACCCTGCCGACAATATAGTGTATTTGCTTGTATAGGGCCATGTGGTTTTATACTTTTATTATGTGAGATTAAGTTTGTTTTTGGGCAAAATAAAAAATTTAACCCCTTAATACACCCCTTAAAATAATATTTTTTTTCTTAAATGTAATATTATTATCAATCGAACCTCTATACCAAATTATATACACACTTCGTAAATAATTCACTATCTGCAAACTAGTTTTTTCATAAAATTTGTAAATCCGGTCCTGTCGGGCCGATTTTATTAAAATTTTTGGGGCACTTTTTAATTACTACTAGAGGGTTAAATTTCAATTTTGAAACGATTCTGAGAATTTTTTCGGTATTTTGGGGCCCAAAAACAGTTTTCAACCCCTAAAAACTACCCTTAAAATGGCCCGATTAGGCCCATTTTAAATAGGCTTCTTGCGGTGATGGATTTCAACACGTGGACCAAATTTCGTTAAAATCAATTAACTCTTTCGAAAGTTATTGCCCGCACACATATATATATATATATATATATATATATATATATATATATATATATATATATATATATATATATATATACGTATATAAATATATATACGTATATAAATATATATATATATATATACATATATATATAAACATTTTTAAAAATGGTGCCAAAGTGTTTAGGAGGTTATGAAACGTCGAGAAATTTTGGTCCGACCCCTAGGTCCCGCCATCCGACCGACGCCAATAGTGTATGTTGCCATATGGCAAATACACTAATAATGACATTCTAACAATAAAAGCTATAATATTTTTTTCTAATGGCGTAGAAACCTTTAATCGCTTTGACAGAAGAATTATGAACCGCTCATATTATAATGGAGGCAACTTTCTGCATCCGAAAGATGAATGTATACAATATTAATGCGTTTATAAGGCTGAAGACTACGAAATGTCCATTAGCCTTTTGCGTCATCACCGCCATTCGTTTTAATATCATTAATAATAATTATATGTACTTAAAAGGACGAGTCCCATCAAGAAGTCTCTGTAATAATAATTATAAAGAAAATATACGACCACTTGTACTCGTCCATTTTTAAAACAGATTAGTTTGAAGATTCGGTACGGTTTGCAGACATTTTTTTATGCATGAACCTGCAACTTGCACGATTTCTAGGTTACATCTCTGTGATATTTTTAGTTATTGTGACACTATATACGGCCCTTGTTTATAAAATAGGGACAAAGTGACAATTCAAAGAATACAAAACGCGTGCCTAAGATTTGTTTACAATCTACGTAGAAGAGACCATATAACACCCAAACTAATTTATTCAGGATGACTTAGCATGTCTGAAACAAGGCTGCTGCATCTTGGGTGTCTTGTGAAAAGAACGATTAACAATGGAAAACCAACTTATCTGGCCAATAAATTAAGAGTTCGGTCAACTTACCACCAGGTCAACATTAGAACAAATAATAACTAGATGTTCCTAGATCATTAAAAAGTTATTATCTAAAACCGTTTTCGTCAGTGGCATCGAAATTATTTAATAAACTGTCCCAAACCTTAAAATCGTCAGATTCACTGCCGACTTTTAAACGTAATTTTAAGTAATTTAAAAAAAATATATTATCCTCCAGAGTTTTATCCTGAATTTAAATATTAATTTTATCTCTATTTTAATTGTCATTTTAATTTTCATATTAAAAAGTTGCATGATTGCATTATTTTATTTCTTAATTTTATTATATTTCAGATATTTTATTGTGTTGATTTTTAAACATGTTACTGTATAGTTTAGGTGGAAGAACATTGTGCTGAACCTAATTATTAAATAAATAAATAAATAAATAAAATAAAATAAAAATTTCACTATATCTGCACGAACCAGCAACTTTTAGTACAGGTTCCGTGCGCGGTAGACATTTTGCAGTTTAAAGGTGTGTAATTCGGTGGAAGAATTTTTGATTTTAACGATTTTGTGTAAAGACGAGGAAAAAAACCAGGAGAAAAATAAGGTTTAGGGTTTCATTCTATCATTGACAAGACGAAAACAATAATATGGTGAATTGCATCATTTATTTTCTGAAGTATGTAGGGAGATCAACAAAAATTCTTTCAATGTTTTAGAATGTCACGACACAAATTCTATAAATACTTAAATATCACTTCTCCTTATCTATAGTATAACAAAACAGTACCAAAATATAAAATTAAGTCGGTTCAGCACGACCAGGCATACGATTTGTAGATCAGAATTTTACCCTAACAGACACGATTTGCTCTGCCGATCGTTGCTGGTTGCAAGGCGATGGTTTAATGTGCGCTACTCCATTAAATTGCATGGGTACCTTCACGAACAGGCTTTTTTGCTCCGTGCTTTGCTGGTCGTGCTTGATAGATGCGCGCGGTCTTTTATTTAAAAAATAACACCTTCGAAATCCTTAATAAAAGGTGGCAGGATTTTGCAAGCGTTTTAGACGTTCAGATTTATGAACAGGCTTTTCTTGTGCGTCATGGTATATTATGCGCGTTCTTTAAGAGTAGTGATGTGTTTAATATCTGAAATTTCATTTCCTAAGTATATCTACTCGAGCAATGCGGGATCATAAAGCTGATTGGTATAATATAAAATGCAAGTAAATAAAAAAAGTGGGCGCGTGTACTTATGTATGTGTGTTTGAAGTAATATTTAATGTACATATGCAAAGAATTTATTGAAATAAAATCTTCAAAAAGTTTAAGAATAATACTAACAAAAAACTGACCTCAAATATTTGAAAACACTTTCGGAAATTTATTTTAATTTTTAATTTCTTCCGCTGGATGACACTTAAAATGACTATTGGTTATAATTAAAGATTATAGTCGTTTAGTATACTATATAGTTTCGAGACGGCAGAAAGTGTATTGATTTCGTTCTTTAGTCTGGGCCAACTTCATACTGTCGAAATTTCGTTGCCTACTAAAAGTTTACCCTTAACGCGCTAAAAGAAGTGTAACTTCAGAAAACATGTTTTTTTGTACACGACATTTTGTTTACGTTTGTTTAGTAATGAGTTAGTGACCTTTAATATAAAATTATAATTGCTGTACGACGGTACACCGAAATAAGTGCAAATTATTTTTAGCCTATATATTTTCCACCACACAAGAAAATAGTGGTTTGCATTATTTGGTCGAGCAGAAAGCAAGCTTGTCGTCCTTTCTCAAAATGCTAAACCAGCTTTCGCGATAATTACAACGGGATGTCTTCACAACATTGCTACGTTCTCTTCCTCATTGCACACGTTCATAATATATTGGATGTTCGATTAACGGAGTAACAATATGCTTACGTTTAGCACCGTCTATTTATTATCAAGGCAAAAAAAAGCTTTATTTATTAATTTTTTTTTGAAAAATGATACTATGATCTTACTTTTTAGAGTACCTATGTATAAAAAACTGGTCAAGTGCGAGTCGAACTCGCGAGATTAGGGTTTCGTACTATTCCGTTTTCCATGAGTACTTTAAGACTGAAGATTTTCGTTTAGGCTTTCCTGTAAACTATGGGTGAGACCCGACATTCCCTATTTTTTTCAAAATTTTAGACCCAGTAGTTTCGGAGATAAGGGGGGGGGAGTTCAAATGTTCATGTATTTTCTTAAACAACTTTAAAACTATTTGTTTTAAAATTATAAAAATAATATATTTGAGACTCTTACGACAAGGTCTTTCATTTGATATGTCACATGGTACAGTTAGTCAAACTTTTTTTTTTAATTTCCTAATTTTTTCCCCAAAAATGAGCCACATGTTCAAAATTCATTTTTTTCCGTTACATGTCCGTCTTATGGTCACCGACTTACATATGTGTACCAAATTTCTACTTAATCGGCCCAGTAGTTCGGAGCAAATTGGCTTTGACAGTGGGACGGACAGACACACGAGTGATCCTATAAGGGGTTCGTTTTTTCCTTTTGAGGTACACAAACCCTAAAAATTAAGAATGGCATTTTATTTCTATAATCTGCCTTGGCTATACTTTTTTAACAAATTTTTTGAACATTTGTTTAGAAGTGGATGCTATTGTAATATTAATATATTTTTTACTAGTAAGATGTATAATTCGGAATTTATAAACAATATCACTACAAGAGTGACAATTGCAGCTTAAATATGCCGTTTAAAGTGTCATAGTGAGTAGAGTATTTTTTAAGAAAAGATACCTATAATCCAAATTACTTACATTAATGGATGTAGTAATTGTACCTATTATTACATATTATGCGTTACTAACTAGATATAATACTTTTTAATGTTTAAAAATGCTACGAGCACGTAATAATTTTATTTGAGGTTGCATTCGCCAGTAGAACGGTAGACAATCTGCTCGAGTATTTCTGTTCGCGTCAGTAGGAGGCACAAATGCCTCCACACTAGCACGGTTTTATACTGCAACATAAACTTACAAAAGCATATTCAGTAGGAAACACACAACGAGCAAGGTTTTGCATTGCAATTTTAACTTACAAAAGTGTGTTGAATTAACGTCAGTTCTATTCGAATCGCGCACGGGTTTGTGCCGTTTTATTCCAAAATATGGTTGAAAAAAGATAGCTATGGTTTGCTATTATAGTTAGGAAACAACAATTGTTAAACGTAATGTTAAGATGGAATTTAAATGGCTGTTTTGAATACGGTTTTCTAAGTTAATATTGCATTACAAAACCATGCTTGTTTGAAGGCAATTATGCCTCCCTCTGAATATACAATCGGAAATACGCGCCCCGCTTAGATTAGGATCACACGGTAAAAGGAAAACTTCGCTGGCTTTTTCGACGCTACACGAGTACTCCAAAATGAAATTTACATTGACACTAGCTGTTTGTGGAAAAAGACTTAAAAGTACTTTTCTTCAACATTCGGTATATTTGGTAGCACATATGTGTGTGTACATATACAGAGACATAGTGTAGCAGTAGAACTCAGCCTCCCTTTCGTTGTCCTAACAAATTCGTCGGAACAAGACACTCCCCCTTGTTTCATTCTTCTGCACCACCGTGCGTGTAGAAAGTAGAGTACACCGTTAACCTTGCACTCGATACTAGCTGGATACTAAAGTAAAAAAAATAAACTGTTTGTCAGCATTTAAAACAAAAATCTAAATTGATCAAATATAGTTCTTTTATAAGAAAAAAGTTTTACAATTTTAAATTAATCTCGCTCCAACAATAACAAATCGTCCAAAACGCTATTTTTGAGGTTATATTTCTTTTGGCGCGTTATGAAAAAATGACGAGGGTGGATCTTTACGATGCTCGCGACATTGTAAGGTCAAAATTAACATGATGATGTTGCCGACTGTGATATCAAAATTAAAAAACTCGGGTCGCAGTGCCAAAACCCTGCCGACAATATAGTGTATTTGCTTATACAGGCAGTGTGGCTTTATTATGCGAACTTTAGTTGGTTTCTGGGCAAAATAAAAAATTTGGTTCCTTAATACACCCCTTAAATAACATTTTTTTTTCTTAATTGCAATATTATTATCAATCGAACCTCTATACTAAATTATATACACCTTTCAGTAAATAATTCATTATCTGCAAACTAGTTTTTTCATAAAATTTGTAAATCCGGTCCTGTCGGGCCGATTTTATCAAAATTTTAGGGACACTTTTTAATTACTACCAGAGGGTTAAATTTCAATTTTTAAACGATTCGAAGAATTTTTTCGGTATTTTGGGGCCCAAAAACATTTTTCAACCCCTAAAAACTACCCTTAAAATAGCCCGATTAAGCCCATTTTTAATAGGCTTCTTGCGGTGATGGATTTCAACACGTGGACCAAATTTCGTTAAAATCAATTAACTCCTTCGAAAGTTATTGCCCGCACACACACACACACACACACACACATATATATATATATATATATATATATATAAATATATATATATATATATATATACATGTATATATATACGTATATAAACATATATATATATATATATATATATATATATATATATATATATATATATATATATATATACATATATATATTAACATTTTTAAAAATGGTGCCAATGTGTTTAGGAGGTTATGAATGGCCGAGAAATTTTGGTCCGACCCCTAGGTCCCGCCATCCGACCGATGCCAATAGTGTATGTTGCCATATGGCAAATACACTAAAAAATGAAGTTGTTCGCTAAACCATACGTCTTGGGCATTATGTTGAATATTTTTATATTAACAATGCTTATAATAATAATAATAATAGCGTTTATTGCTTAGCGCAAATGGTCAGAAATCAGTCTTTGTAGACTGGTCTGCCTTTCTGACCGGTACATACAATAATATACAATAATTTTATCTCTCGTCAAAGTAGTCAAAGTCACAAAAACACATACATAAAAATAATAAAAACCCGGGTCGCAGTGCCAAAACCCTGCCGACAATATAGTGTATTTGCTTATACAAGCAGTGTGGCTTTATTATGCGAACTTAAGTTGGTTTTTGGGCAAAATAAAAAATTTGACCCCTTAATGCACCCCTTAAAACAACATTTTTTTTCTTAATTTCAATATTATTATCAATCAAACCACTATACCAAATTATATACAACTTTCAGTAAATAATTTACTATCTGCAAACTAGTGTTTTCATAAAATTTGTAAGTCCGGTCCTGTCGGGCCGATTTTATTAAAATTTTAGGGACACTTTTTAATTATTACCGGAGGGTTAAATTTCAATTTTGAAACGATTCGGAGAATTTTTTCGGTATTTTGGGCCCCAAAAACAATTTTCAACCCCTAAAACTACCCTTAAAATGGCCCGATTGGGCCCATTTTAAATAGGCTTCGTGCGGTGATGGATTCCAACATGTGTGCCAAATTTCGTTAAAATAAATTAACTTCTTCGAAAGTTATAGCCCGCACACATATATACCTATATATATATATATATATATATATATATATATATATATATATATAAATATATATATAAATATATAAATATATATATATATATATATATATATATATATATAAACATTTTCAAAAATGGTGGCAAAGTGTTTAGGAGGTTATGAAACGTCGAGAAATTTTGGTCCGACCCCTAGGTCCCGCCATCCGACCGACGTCAATGGTGTATGTTGCCATATGGCAAATACACTAACAAGCTAGGACATACATTCATAAAATCCAGGTAGATTAACTCACGATAACACGATATTTATCTGTGTTCAGCTGTCTTTTGTATACAAAATTTGTTATCAAAATTTTAATTTTGTTTGCTTTCCAAAACAACACTTTGTTTAAAATATCTGCCAGGTCTGGTGAACAAGACATATCATTTAAGAGTTGTGGGGCTACATATGAGAAGGATTTTTGAAATTGAGATGAACGGGATAAAGGCAATGTAAATAATCATAACGGGGACTGTAAGGATTTTGGCTGGCAGACAGTTTTGCAAGTAGATACTGGGGCTCATTAGATTTTAACATTTTTACTAAAAAGTTGCAAAAATGCTCAATAATTATCGGTGTTAAATTATGGTTTCGATATGGAATATTACATATAAATCTTATACATGCATTCTGCATAATTTGTAATTTATTTCGAGAGCTACATTAAAAATGACTTTTTCTATTGTTATTCTTCTTAATTTTGACTTCAGGCGTTTTAAAAAATTAAAAGATATGTATAGTAATAATTAAGAACGGTAAACGGGTATCGGGTCCAAATAATCGAGTATCGTCATTTGATAAATCTTACCTTGTCCCTACTGCTATTGAAATGCCAGCAGTTTTTATTCGGTTTTTACAGTCGACCTCTAATAATCACCGCTAATTATTAACTCTGTACAAGATAACACGTTTCACATTACATTTGTTTTACGTTTTAATGAATTTTGTTTAAAGCTACCAACCTGACAGAATTTTTTAATTCAATTTATTTTCACTGTGTACATTTATTGATTAAAGATCGCCAATAGCCATTTTTATGTATAACAATAAATTGAAAATGTCTGATTTTTTTACTTTTCCACTTCCGACAAATTTAGGCAGTGCCAGATTAAGTGTAGTTTTGAAAAAATAAATGTTGCTGGGTTTCTGATAAAAACAAATTATAATATGCTCATTGTATGCACGGAAGCGCTCTCTACTTTGATTACTTTCACAGCATGCAATAAATTTAGATGAGCCTGCGATCACCCAGCCTACTCATTAAAACCATATCCCAGGATTAACAGTCCCTTTTGTCAAGTATCGAATATCTACACAGTTCAAAATATTATGAACGTTAATTGCCTTCCGGCTTATGACTTATAGAAATAGATAAACCACTAAAGTTGGGAAATACCTATAATTATATATATTATAATTATTTTTAGAACAGAATCGAATTAAAATTCTACTATGCTTTTCTTATGGAGAAATATGTGTGTTCACAATCTAAGGTCATTCTCAAACAGCGTTGCCAGATTTTTTTTGCCAAGTCGGGATTTTGGAACTTTTTGAGTGAAAAAAGTGGGATTCTTTCGTCAAAAGCGGGACATAGTAAAAAAACGTATATAATCAGAATTTTTTAAATATTTATCTTTTTATTTGAGTTCAAATTACGTTTACGTGACAATAGATAGCAAAAATAGCCATAGAAAACGTATTTTAGTAAAAATATATTTTAAATCAGATTTACCCTATCGTTAAATAGTTGAGTCTTATTCGTCTTCTGAATAAAAAAAAATAAAAAAACAGAAATCAAAATCAAAAAAGTTTTATTCATTAGAAAAATATGGCCTTTCAAACAATGGTTTGAGGAGTGAGTGTTACAAATTGCAACTTACAATAAGAGAATAATTATTTACGCACGGTCGAGTTATCCCCGAAAAGCGGGACTGAGTTTGTCCCGCGCGGGATATTTAATTTTGACTTAAAAATCGGGACGTCCCGCCAAAATCGGGACGTCTGGCAACGCTGTTCTCAAATCAAATGATTTGACAATCTTTTCTGCAACCCAGCATAAGTGTGACGGCGAGACACATCGTGAGTGTATAAGTTTCGAGAAAATCGTGACTAAGTGTGATTAAATAAAATATACGCTTACGTGAACGTGCACGGGCAGACGTGAGTTTCGAAATCTAATTATTGTCGAACGAGAACGTGCGTAAGAGTTGAAATCTATACGTGAGCGTGCGTGAATGTGATTATAAAAAAAATGTAGTAGTGTGTGAACGGGCTTGAGACGAAAATGATTTTCGTGAGCGTGAGTGATCGTGAACAAAATATGAGTCACAACTCACATTACCACCTCTATTAACGCAGTTGTAGACGAAACGTTAGATAGAAAAATACCAATGGATCATGGCCTACAAACCTAGAAACCAAGAAGATTTCAAACAACGCCGGCCGTGAAATCATACACACTTAGATAATTTAAAAAAAAGAACGTGTTGCGGGACACACGTTTGGAACGAAGTCCCTTTCGTATGCAGGGTTGGCATAATTAATACACATACATAATATACCTACATACACACACACATATATAAAACGTCTTACGGTTTTTCGTGACGCGTTACATTTGTTCTCGGCTAGGTCCCCTCGCCAACCCACGATAAAGAATTTCGTTCTAAAGCACCCGGTACAATCTAAAAACACCCGGTATAATCTAGAAACACTCGGTATAATCTAAAAACACCCGGTATAATCTAAAAACACTCGGTATAATCTAAAAACACCCGGTATAATCTAAATATAATCTAAAAACACCGGGTATCACCGTATACCAGTATACATTATACGTCTTACGGTTTTTCGTGACAAGCTACATTTTTTGTCTTACGGTTTTTCGTGACACGTTACATTTTTTCTCGGCTAGGTCCCCTCGCCAACCCGCGATAAGGAACTTCGTTCCAAAAGTTTAATACCTTTTAAATAATTCCAAACTGTAAGCAGAGGCGTTAAGTGATATGAAATATCAATAGATAGTGAAATCTGTTTCCACCGTGCGGTAAAGTTGGTGGTGCGTTATTCACAACACTCATTAAGCTGTCTGCGCACGGTCGTGTTGTAATTACTCTAGCGATCAACGTAAAGACATTCCAACGTCACGGGAATCAATCAACCGGGATTTGGTGAACGGTACACCAGACGCGTGCTCTGCCGTACTAAAGCACGATTCAGAATAGTGTGTTGGTTCTCATACCGTGTTGTTACATCCTTTTCAATAATCAGAAAAACATTCACACGTTTGAAATGTAATTCGTTGTGCTCTAAATTGCTAAAGTGCATTTCAAATTTTCAAATATTTTGTATCTTATAGGTCGTTTAAAAGCGATTCCGATGTTGGAATACAAACTTCGTGCTATACTAAGGCGTTGCTTTATATTGTTAATAATTCAAAATTAAGTAGTGTTGTGTATACCAAAAGTATGCTCTATAATAATTAAAAGCGTTGCACTATATTGCATGATAACCGTAACCTTCTGCTTTCAATGGAGGCGCTGCTATCCTCTCGGTCATCGAACGAACTTGCTTTATATCTGTTATTCTGATGTAATATTATATTTATACTCAATAATAATATAATACCATGACGATTTGATGTTCTTTGTGAGGCTAGACGTGTGTTACATTTTTGCGTTTGTATATTACTTATATTTCTATTAATAATTTATAGACAAAGTTATGCACTCGCACTAGGGGACCCGCGCAGGCTGGGGGGTCGGCTGGTAACCGCCACCTCGACTATATGGCCAGTCCGACGCTGTTGTCGTCTTTGCGTCAAGGACTTGCATATTATGTGTGAATTTCAAGTCGAAATCTCATTTCGTTTAGATGTTAGAAACCTCTTATGGACGGACGGTTATATAACGTTGCCACAATAGCGTTCCGTTAGATTTGACGGTACGAAATCCTAAACAGTATTTGGAAATAATCAGAAAATCGACGTAAAATCAGTGCATGTAATCGTCAGTTACACAAACAACGTATTGCCTTTCATGGTAGAACGAAAACGTTTCATAACGGCGCGGCGATGTGGCAAAATCATAAAACGTTCTGTCGACTTTACAATCCCTATATGAAACATGTCTGTGGCAATCAAACGAGCAGCTATCTACTGCAGTGTAACAAGTTGTCTTCTCGTTTATACAATACTAGCTTTTGCTGGAGGCTTCGTTTATATGTACGTAGTGATATAAAAGAAAAAAATAGCAGTTTATTAACCGGTAAAATATTCAGTAAAATAACCGCGGTAATTTATTTATTATTATTATGCAAGGATTCGCAAAAAGTTTTGTGCATGTTTGTGATTTGCGGTCGAGATTTTAATGATAATTTTATTACCAACTAGTTGTTCAGCCTGTCTCCGTCAGGCGCAATTGAAATATTCAAAATAGCATTCACATTTTTTTCTGCTATAACGCGAAAAATATAATGTGTAAAATAACAACTCATTGCGCACACACTTATTTTACACGTTTTTTCTTTCTATTGAATATTACATTAACTGAAAAAATTGATATTATTTGAAAACTTATTTGACATTTGATATTATATCAGAATGTTTCAGAGTTTGTTGTTCGTAACCAAGCCAACCAACAACCCATTCATGACCTGTTATGTTCTAGAAAGTTTTTTTCAAAAAAAAAAACTAATTCGATAGGTTCTGTCTCGTATCTTACATTATAAGTTTGCCAAATTTCAACTTGCTAAGTCTAGTGAGGCCTCCTGTAGGGTCTGGAAAAACAGACATCCGGACACAATAGGAAATTATATAT
The DNA here is from genome assembly GCA_034508555.1 of Venustoraphidia nigricollis. Classification (NCBI taxonomy): domain Eukaryota; kingdom Metazoa; phylum Arthropoda; class Insecta; order Raphidioptera; family Raphidiidae; genus Venustoraphidia; species Venustoraphidia nigricollis. Next base: position 73,924 of record JAVRKA010000019.1, on the reverse strand, counting down.
GCAGATATTTACACACACATATATTCATTATTTAATTAATTTTTTCGATTCTACTGTTGAAAATAGCTCTATTGTTCTGGTTTTTGTTGTTCTGAGAGAGATAAACAAGCAGCCGGCGTTTAGTTTTATAGATAGTCGGTTAACTAATTAGTAAATTATTCAGTCAAAATGGTTACTATAATTAAACACCCGGGTCGCAGTGCCAAAACCCTGCCGAAATTATAGTGTACCTACTTGCTAGTTGCTAATACAAGCGATTTGATTATTATGTCAATTTATGTTAGATTTTGAACAAAATAAAATTTAACCTCTTTATTCAGCCCTTACAATAATATTTTTTTCTTTAATTCAATATTTAGTCTGTTTTATTAATTTATCGTCTGCACAAAATTATATACAGCCTTCATTATTCTTTATCCGCAAGCAAATATTTTCATAAAATTAAGTTCGGTCCTGTCAAGCCAATATTATTAGAATTTTAAGAGCCCCTTTTAATTGATATTAAAAAATTAAGTTTTAATTTTTAATGAATTCCGAGAATATTTTCAGTGTTTTTGAGACAAAAAACAATTTTCAACCTCTAAATATACCCCTTAAAATGGTCCGATTCGGTCTATTTTAAATAAGCTTTATGCGATGATAGATTACAACATGTGCGAGCCGAATTTCGTTAAAATCAATTAAGTCCTTCGCGAGTTAATGCCAGCGCGCACACACATACAAACACACACAATAAACATTTCCAAACTTAATTATGTGAAACGTCGAGAAATATTGGCCCAATCCCTAGGTCCCGCCATTGACGGACGCCAATAGTGTATGTGCCATATATCGATGGTTTGGTTCCAAATGTGGCTAACAGCAATTTTAAGCTTTCTACGCAGTGTTACTAAAATTATTGTTTTCTCAAATTTGAATTATATTATAGTCAAGTATGCCAATCGCCAAGACACTCTAACCTATTTGCATTTTTTTTAATCTTTTTTTTGTCCGACTTATAAATATAATAGTCACGTATTTTAAGTAAAAAGTGACAGAACTTTTATAAAAAATCCTATTTTCTTCATACCCTGTCGAAAGTACGAACTTTCGGCTTCGATTTTACAGCATAAAGCCTAACATTTATGCACTGCTGGAATTACTCGCATGCCATCTGTAACGGCGGGCCGAAACAGTTTTCTCGTGTACAGTGATACGAAAGTACGTACTTTCGAACGGATATAAAGAAAAATAGTATACACCATACGGCCAGAAAGTTGAGATTCCTGCACTGCGCGACACATGATCCCTCGGACAACATGTTGCGCGCAGTGCAGGAAATCTCAGCTTTCTGCCCTTACGATGTAATATACTATTTTAATATCACATAAAAACGAAATACTGTATTTTTTTCTAATTGAATCGAAAACAGACATTCTAATTTTCAATAGGTACCTATACCTATATTCTTGTATTTTTTAGGACGTTTCACCATTAATAAAAGTTATTTTAATAACCAGAAAATATCGTGCAGAATATGAACATTTCCCTTTTATTGAAAGCACTTAACAATAAATTTTATTTAATAAATTATAGCAATTTCACCCATCACTTATCTGTTATCATTTTTGTTGTAATATATAATCTCCTAAAATTTGTAAATAAAAATTAATAAAAAAATTGTTATAATTAAGTGATAACATTTAATTCCTTAAAAGGTCTATTTGTTTTTTTGAACACTTTTTATAAATTACATATTATGAGCTAATCTTTCTTTTAGACAGAAAAAGAAAAAATCGACATTTTATCCAATCACTGTTGATTTAAAAATAACCTTAATTCAAAACAGCGTCTCTTTAATGGTATTCTACTCTAATGTGTATTAAATACAAAGTTTTGTTTTATTCGGTAAAATGGTTTACAAACATGGAAATAGGACAGGGTCTAACAGAAATAATAATCGATTTTTAATCGCTGGTAGCAACACTATTTTTTCCTTACCACGACATAACGTGTAGTACCTTAAAAAAATACTGCAAATATAAAAAAAATCTGACCACGCCACTGATTTTTACCAAAAATGCAAAAGGCTAAATCGATATTTTTTTTAATTCATTAACAATTATAGTAATTATATGGACGGGAGTTACAGGACATAGAAAATTTATATTTTTTCATGCATTCTCACAATTTCAGAGCACTGCAACTTTATAACAAAACTTTCTTAGTGGGTGCTTAATTCAGAAGAAAATTAAATGGATACGTATAGTAAAAAAAGTTTCTGCGTATGGGAAACGCAGAAACTTTTTTTACTATACGTATCCATTTAATTTTCTTCTGAATTAAGCACCCACTAAGAAAGTTTTTTTTTTCAAAATTTTAACCCTGAAATATAGATTTAATCATTTACGCCTTTTCACCGCCTTAGAAATTTTTGAAAATATTATTATTGGGTTTTTACGTTATACCAGCAAAGTATTCTCTAAACTTCATGTTTTAAAAAATCATTAATCCATTTTCCTCTTAGAGGTAAAAGTTTTAAATTTCCCTTACTCATGCTTATTTTCGATGTCATGTACCTACTATTGCTGATTTAGGAGATTTTTTGAAAAAGCCATCTTCGTAAGAAATTGTGGCGAAGAATTTGCATAGGAGTAGGGGAATATGTAAAGGACCACACAGGGACGAAGTTTGCACTATTATTTGATAGTTTTATATTCTGCTGAAAGAATAGTTCATTACAATGTTAAACTACATTTTTTACTCTCGTTAGAATGCATGATAAGTTCATGATAGTTCTCCTCTAGATTTAATATTTTCTGTTACTCATTTTACAAAATAAGATTATTCACGTCAGACGCTGATTTTGCACTGTACCAGTAATAACTTCAAATTGTGATTTAATTCACGAACAGTTTTGTACATATAAACGGCTGGCCGTTAATTTTTATATAAATGTCAGTGTGTTAGAGTGAAGTAACCGGAAGCATGTGTGTATATGTATATATGTACGTGTATGTATATATGTATATGTACGTATGGATATATATGTATGTGTATGTATATGTAAGTAATACATTAGATTAGATAAATTTTGTATGTTCATTGTATATATATCACTTAATGTTTTGTATAATATGCCTGAAGGCAATAGTGCTAATGACCTCAGCTGTCGAAGCACAATTTTGTTTGTTTGTTTTTTTTTGTATTAAATAAAAAAAAAATTACCCATTTGAGTTTCCGAAGTGTTCGGGTTACCGTGTGTTCGGTTTTATGAATTTGTACTAATCATACATATTGTAAAAATCGATTTTTTCTATCAATATAAAATAAAAAGTAATAAATAAAACATAATATTTGAAAAAATATAATACTGTTACGGATATTTGGACAATTCAATGTTAAAACAATTAAATAGTTATTGATATGCGACGTTACGTCTTTATATAAAACTTTACCAACCAACTGAAAAGTTACAAGAATATGTATGTAAGGTTAAAATAATATTTATTACTAATTATTTATATGTTTGTAACTTTTCAGTTACTAGATAAAGTCTTAATAAAAAAACGTGGCATATCAATAATTGTTTAATTGTTTTAACATTGCATTGTTCAAATACCCGTGGCATTATTATCATTTATGAATTTATTTCGATGTGAATTTGTTGACAATAAAATTTTATTTAATCAATACGAAATCTAGATCCGTCTGATCGCGACGAGATTTAAGATTAGATTATACTTAAGTTTGTTTCTTATGGGTAGCTAACAGAAACACAAAACAAAATATTCTTGTCGTCGACAATGCAGAGTATTATTGTTGTCTCAAAAAGAACCAACAATATTATCTCAAAACATTTTTAAGGTGTGGTAGTTCAATACCAGTGCGAAACATAGAATACTGTTTCTGCCGGATTCTGTATATTTATATTATCTAGTCTATATACGTGAACAAATTAAATCAGCTTACGTAATAATGCCACGTTTACCGCTATACACACTAAGTTGAAAATTACCTTTTTGTTTGAAATGCATTATACAGTATAAGGTTAGTATAACAATCGCGTGTCGTACTTTATTTAATTGAAGAATGACCTCATAGTCGGAAAGTGTAGACTTCCGTTTCTAGTAGAAGATTAGATTTTCTGTTACTTTTTTATCAGTTTTATCGATTTAATTTTGTGAGAGCTTAACGCGCTCTTCACCATTATTACTGAACTATTATTTTGTAAAAAAAGATCTAAACTAATCTAGTTTTCCAAGTGGTTTCGAGAATGTATACGAAAATATAATAAAATACTTCGAAGTTTAAATTGAAAAGTAATCAGTTAATGAACAGTTAAACTGTGTGGGTTTTATCGGCTGGCGCTGTTCCAATTTTCCTTGATTTCCGAGCTTGTAGGCTGTGATCTATTGGTATTTCTACCTGACGTTCCATCTACAACTGAGGTAGACATAATAAAAGCCGATGTGGCAGCGTGTGAAGTGTCCTTCTAGGCGACTCACGCGTAAGACAGTTGACGACTGGTGTTCTCCCTTCTTTTATGCTCAGCGTGTTAGCTCGGCTGTATGTCGCAGCTGTGTGATTGGACATTCCGCTCAGTGATCTTGTATGGCTCAGTGCTGGTTTCCAGCTTTTATGTATATATAAAAGAGTTTTATTGTCATAATATAAAACAAAAATACATTAGTTTACATGGCGGTTCCAGTTAAACACTTTTATCTGCGAACATTTTTTTTGTTGACAATAACGGGTGCTACAAAAAAAATATTTTACAATAAGGAAAAAAATACATTAAAAAACCTATTCATAATTTTTTCTAGCTTTTAAAAGATAGGAGAACGCTAGTCGTCGACATATTTACCTGTGAGCTGCCTTTAGTAATGTCTACCGCATTCGTAGACGAAACTTTAGGTAAAAATTCCAATAAATCACGACCTACAGGCCCGGAAACTAAGAAGAATTGAATGAACATTTTAAATAACGAAATGTTGAAGAACATTTCTGCTATTACACATAATTACATTTAATAAAAAAAAATAAGATAATTAAAAAACGAGTTATCATTTATATAGGACTTATATGCTACCAACATTAATAATTCAGCAAAAATATTTGTAATTCATACGATTATAAAGTACAATGATGCATGCATTTAGTTATATTAATAATAATTATTAATAATGTGAGATATTCAATAATTATAAATAAATTGGTTTTATTACAGCTGCATTTTGTATTAATTGTTTATTGGAAAACAGTTACATGTTTTTTATTTTTCAAAAAATAATAATTATAATTTGAATAAATGTATATATCAGATCCTTTTGATAATAATAATTATAAGTATTTTAGAGGAATAAGGATCAACGAATTTTAAGATAAATTATTTTTCACAACGTTTCGTATTTAATTAATACTTCATCAGGTGATCTAAAATAAAATACCTAACAAGGTAAGTTAATAACTAATAATAAAACAAATAAGTAAATATTAACATACCTACCTAAATTAAATATCTATCAATTAGATTGAATTTAGTTATCTTGTTATATTATTTTTGAAGTTATCATAACAAATCAAATTATTTAGTAATTAAATATACTTACTACAAATTATGCAAAGTAAAAATTGACTAAATAAACAAACAAACAGTTTATATCATTTGTCATGACATTTACGTATAGTAACTAAACTGTATATGTATAACATTTTACCAGATAAAAAATGAATATTATTATTGTTATAAAAATGATTTTTCGGGAAAATAGTCAAAAAACATTTTTCAAAAAAACGAAATTATTAAAAACTTTGTATTAATATTGTTAAACTCAAATTTATATTCACATGTATATATTATCTTTTATATCTATTTAATCACAACATTTAATAGTTATTAAAGCTTGATAAAGTTCCAAACAAGGAACGAAACGTCGCTGAAAATAAAATATTAAGTGTTTTACTTATAAATAAAGTCCTTTTTCCCGAAAAATCATTTTTATATTAATTACCAAGGACAAAAAAGAAATAAAGTCAATTATTATTGTTATATTCTTCCGAGGTAAGTCCAGATTTAAGAAGTTTTTACAACACTAAAATCTTTTTGTAATGTTTTTTTAGGTAAGTTGGACATGCCTAACGTATGACCATCTCAATTATTCTCAGTTTTGGCGTTTGCAGCACAAGTAGCCAAGTGCCAATGCTTGAATTGTAGTCATTAAACTGTATAGGTGGATACGTAATATCTATCTCTTTTTACTATTGTTGCTATTCAACCAATCGACACGATGCTTTCAAAACGTAATTTCGCGCGTTTTATATGTAATTGTTTTACGTTTTTGTTTGTTTCGTTTTTCCTATACCTGCTTCTGTTTTCTCTTGCGATTTGAGCGGTAGCCAACTTTATTTTCTTGTAAATAAATTGAATGTAACTCGTACACGGTATAGAAGCACTAAACCTGACAGTAGTTTCACAGTGTTTGCACTTTTGATGCCCTATCTCCAAATTTCGTATTTTTGCAAACTAAATCCCGTACATGCGCAAAGACAACCTAAGTTCATTTGTATGCAAGTTATTAAATGGCTGCATATTTATGAAGAGGAGCAGTACAAAATATGTAGAGTATTTTTAAATGTATGGATTAATTGTTTTTTTTAATTCAGCGACAAAAATTTTTGTTTGTTCAGCCTGTCAATTATTACGTCTAATGATTTAGAACGGCATACAGTAAACGGTTTTTACTTTTTTCGTCTTCAAGAAATCTGAATACACTCAAATTCTTATCTTATTACTATTTTTTCCACAAATAAAACAGTCATTTTCATCTTAAAATTTTCAACAGTCATAATTAAGAGGCAAATCTTTTACGACCTGAATAATTTTACAATGGATCAAAGACCCTTTATGTATATATCGTCGGCATTTGCTTTATTACATTAAAAGTCCACACCCACTGATTCGGATCGGATCGACTCGGTACAGCAGAGTATATGCACACTGGACGATGCTGAGCCGAACGTGGGGTCTCAAAACTGCGGATCGTGCAGAGTCGGTCCGATCCGATTCAGTGAAAGTGGATCTTAAAAGTACACTCTGTTCCGGATTGTACAATAACCTATCCACTGACATAAAAAAATTAGAAACAGCATTACGTGTTCCAAAAGGAAACTAAAACAGTTTTTAATAAATGCTTGTTTGCATAATGATGTAAAATATGTATAATTTTGGCATTCGAGACTCGCATCCTCTGCTGGCTCTGCACATAAATTGTATCTATATCTATTATTTTATAAAACGGCTGAATTGTACCACAGTTCATAGACACAAACACGCCCATGGATGATAGACAAAATATAATATGTAGGCTATGCCGGTTCTGCGTATGAAATTTCAAGCTAAAAAGTGACATACGCGCTAAATTTCAGATTGAATATTTTGGTGAAGTGTTTATTTACCTTTCAAAAGATTTAAGTTAAATTTTGTACACATTAAAATTTAAATATAAAAATGATTTATCGGGAAAAAGGACTTTTTAAGTAAACACTTATTTGTTATTTAAAGCGACGTTTCGTCCCTTGCTTGGGACTTTTTCAAGCTTTAAAAAGTCCTTTTTCCCGACAAATCATTTTTATATTAATAACCAACGACAAAAAAGAAAAACAGTCAGTTAAAATTTAAAATTAATGCAATCGGGCCACTTTGGACGCAGTACAGTTATGTGATAATCTGAGCCTGGGTACCTTCGCGAAGGTATGTTGCCGAATTTAATGCTTGCGACAGATGCTAATATTACATTCCTATGCGTACTTAAACGATTTTGATACAAGTCGCTGTTAAAAATTATTTGTTTGTACAGTTTTTTTCTAATAGTTTTTTTTCGTTTTTGTGCAGTGTCCTTAATAATATTCTCAAATATTTTAAATAAGAACTGTAAGAGATAACAATATTTTTGTTTGTATATTTCAATTTATTTTAAAAAAAGATACTGTAAAAATACTTATTTTTTTATCAAAAACTTTAATACATAATCTTATAAAATAGAACTTACGATATAGTCTCATGTTTTTTTTTTATTTTTCTTTGCAAAAAAATACAGTTGACCAGTGATTTTTCGATCAGAATAAATTTGAAATCATTACTGTGAAGGCTTATTGTTTAGTATTACTTCAAATAAAAATTAGCTTCCGCATGATGTCAATTAATAGTTACAAATATGCTTAAAGTATGAAAGATATTGAGTATTTAGATACGTCACTGTAGAGTGGAAAGATTCGGGTTTGAGTCCCGACAGTGATAGTGTTGGAAAATATTTTTCTAATAACAATTGTGGCAATCGTAGCAAACTATAGCTAACCTAGTCTATTATTTAATAATAATTTAGTCTTACGACCTACACCGTAAACAATCAATTTACTAATAAAAAATCATCAGCTGTACCAAAAACTAGAAAATGATCTGGGACTTTTAACAAAGTAAAATAAAAAAGTGGGATGGATAAAAATCTGTATAACTATTGCATAATTAAAAAACCCGGCTCGCAGTGCCAAAACCCTGCCGACAATATAGTGTATTTGCTAATACAGACCTTGTGGCTTTATTATGTGAACTTAAGGTGATTGTTGGGCAAAATAAAAAAAATAATTCCTTAATACACCCCTTAAAATTACATTTTTTTCTTAATTGCATTATTATTGTCGATCGAATGTCTACACCAAAATCAAAAACACCTTTCAATTACATAACTCACTATCTGCAGACTAGTGTTTTCAGAAAATGTGTAAATCCGGTCCTGTCGGGCAGATTTTATTAAAATTTTAGGAGCACTTTTTAATTGTTATTGAAGGGTTAAATTTCAATTTTGAAACGATTCTGAGAATTTTTTAAGTATATTTGGGCCCAAAAACTTTTTTCAATCCCTAAAAACCACCCTTAAAATGACCCGATCGGACCTATTTTAAATAGGCTTCGTGCGGTGATGGATTCCAACATGTGTGCCAAATTTCGTTAAAATGAATTAACTCCTTCGAAAGTTATATACATATATATATATAAACATTTTCAAAAATGGTGCCGATGTGCTCAGGAGGCTATGAAACGTCGAGAAATTTTGATCCGACCCCTAGGTCCCGCCATCCGACCGACGCCAATAGTATATGTTCCCATATGGCAAATACACTAATAATAACGACTTGTCTCGAAAAATGTGTTTCCATGCCCTCCAAAAAGAAATATTTCAAATACGCACCAGGTTTATATTCTAGTTTGTTGAAAGTCCCAGATTATTTTCTGGTTTTTGGTACAGCTGATGATTTAAAATAAAACCATTTAACTTAAAAGTTTTTTAGATATTTTAGTTTTAAATTTTTTGAGTATTTTATTAAAAATTTTATTAAAAATTTTCACCCGGACGAAAGCCGGTTAATGGGAAGTGGATGTAAAATCCAAAAGTGCCATTTGCACCCGAACGAAGCCGGACTGACGTCAGATACGATAATATTGTATTGTCTTCGTAACTACACATCTATGTACCTACAATTTCAACTCAATGAGTTAACGGGAAGTGGAAATTTTAAAGTGCGGTTTGCACCCAGATGAAGCCGGACCGGTACGCTAGTTATCATAATATTGTATTGTCATCAGAACTAAATGTGTATACACAATTACAGATCAATCAGTCAACATTAAGGAGTTAAAATTTAAATTATTAGATTTGGCCCACACAAGATGACACAAACAAAGCAAGCTAATAATAAAACCCGGGTCGCAGTGCCAAAACCCTGCCGACAATATAGTGTATTTGTTTGTATAGGGCAGTGTGGTTTTATACTTTTATTATGTGAAATTAAGTTTGTTTTTGGGCAAAATAAAAAATTTAACCCCTTAATACACCCCTTAAAATAACATTTTTTTTCTTAATTGTAATATTATTATCAATCTAACGTCTACACCGAATTAAAGACACCCTTCAATAAATAACTCACTATCTGCAAATTAGTGTTTTCAAAAAATTTGTAAGTCCGGTCCTGTCGGGCCCATTTTATTAAAATTTTAGGGACACTTTTTAATTACTACTAAAGGGTTAAATGTCAATTTTGAAACGATTCTGAGAATTTTTTCGGTATTTTGGGGCCCAAAAACTTTTTTCAACCCCTAAAAACTACCCTTAAAATGCCCCGATTACGCCCATTTTAAATAGGCTTCTTGCGGTGATGGATTTCGTTAAAATCAATTAACTCTTTCGAAAGTTATTGCTCGCACACATATATATATATATATATATATATATATATATATATATATATATATATATATATATATATATACGTATATAAATATATATATATATATATATATATATATATACGTATATAAATATATATATATATATATATATATATATACGTATATAAATATATATATATATATATATATATATATATATATATATATATATATATATATATATATATATATATATATATATATATATATATATAAACATTTTCAAAAATGGTGCCAAAGTGTTTAGGAGGTTATGAAACGTCGAGAAATTTTGGTCCGACCCTTAGGTCCCGCCATCCGACCAACGCCAATAGTGTATGTTGCCATATGGCAAATACACTGAAAACCGTCTAAAAAGCTAATCGTGTTTAAATAAATGTCCAGCAAACTTTATCTATTATAAATTTTTATCTTTAACAATCAATTAAGTGCAATTTTATCAACAGTATAAAACTATTGCGACGTTTTGATAAAATATTTAATTAACATTTATCCGTGATTGTACCTTTGCGAAGCGATAATGGAAATATACTTTTATTGTTTTAATTTAACAACTGGACATACTTGTATACGAATTTCCAGAAATATAAAATTTAAATTTATGAAATGATATTTATCAGATTTATTTGTTAATTACCGGCTTTGTTTTATTTCAAATATCGAATGTTCCATATGTTTTATGTATGTTTAAAACGAAAATATTTGAGTGCAAATCCTCTTTTCAGATTTGATTAACAATTTTTTTCCAATTATATTAAAATTGTTTAAAATAAATTGCCACCTAGTTCATAGAAATAATTATAATTATCTTTAAAGACCGCGCACACTTGTCAAGCTTAAACTTGCAAGACCTGCACAACACAAATCTGCTACCTGCGCGGTGTCGCACACTAGACCAGCACAAATCTGCCACTTTTAGTGCAGTTTCGTGATGTGCGGTACTTTTTTTGTAATTTTCAAGTAGTTGTATCAATGCAAATTAATAAATAAAAACGACGCATCACTAGCATAGATTGGTCCATGCAAATTTTAAATACATAGTGCCGAAATGATGCCACAAGTCAGAGCTGGGCAAGGCACCAAGCCTAAGTGCTTGAAGCATTGAGCACTTACTAAAGTGCTTTAAAGAATTAAGCACTAATCGTTTTAAAAAAGCTTCTTAGACCTTTCAAATGATATAGATTTTGGACATGAACAACATATCTAATTGGTGGGGAAGCTTAAATAAACAAGAATTTGATCTCTAACTTCAAATGAAAGAAGTGTAAAAGATAGACGAAATAGTTTTTATTAAGCTTTGAAAGTACTTATTAAGTATTTAATTCCTAATACTTAATAAGTTTGTTGAATACTTATTAAGCAATTTGTAATGCTCAGAAAATTCTGTAACTCGCGAAATCAAAAATCGACGCTTTGATAAACGTAATTGGGATCGATTTATTATAAATGGTGTGGCTGTTATGTACAATTGTTTACACTATAGAAACTATTTAGGAGATAGATTCAGAAGAAAATAGTTTGACTACAAGAATAGCGCCAGTGGTTTCAATCTGAACCAATTTATCAGGAACGCAGCTGTTGTGCAACGTACAACAGATGTTTTAGCATTGTGACAGCTGTGTTAATGCGATTACTTGGAGATATTGGCGACTTAAAATAAAACCGTTTCACGATAGAAACAGCACATTGGTCTTAATCTGGACCTGTTTATCAGGAGCCCAGCAGCTCAACTATGTACAAGAGCGACTAGCACATCTCTCCGTACGAAACAAATGGATTTCAAAGTGATTCCATTTTCTGTGTCATTAGTTTCTACTTCAATCCTGTAGAGTTCGCCGTGTGCAGAGCCTGATGGAACGCGGTTCGGCTTGGTTCGAAGAAACAGAAGCGAGTACGTACCAGCAGGTCTTCTATTCTATAACCCCGCGTATACATAATATGTATCTGGTACATATAATGTACGCACATATATATGTACTCTATCGACGACAACACATAGTGACAACAATAAAAATATTTTATGGATAAAAATGGGCACTGCCAGTTATGAGCGATATTTCACATACCTGTAATTCAATCACTGATATTAGAAAATCACAGGTTGCTATCGCTACTCGTTGATAGTCAAGTATTTATGATTGCTACTTTACGTATCATTATTAGTGTATTTGCCATATGGCAACATACACTATTGGCGTCGGTCGGATGGCGGGACCTAGGGGTCGGACCAAAATTTCTCGACGTTTCATAACCTCCTAAACACTTTGGCACCATTTTTAAAAATGTTATATATATATTATATATATATATATATATATATATATATATATATATATATATATATGTGTGTGCGGGCAATAACTTTCGAAAGAGTTAATTGATTTCAACGAAATTTGGGCCACGTGTTGAAATCCATCACCGTAAGAAGCCTATTTAAAATGGGGCTAATCGGGCTATTTTAAGGGTAGTTTTTAGGGGTTGAAAACTGTTTTTGGGCCCCAAAATACCGAAAAAATTCTTCGAATCGTTTCAAAATTGAAATTTAACCCTTTGGAAGTGATTAAAAAGTGTCCCCACAATTTTAATAAAATCGGCCCGACAGGACCGGATTTACAAATTTTATGAAAACACTAGTTTGCAGATAGTGACTTATTTATTGAAGGGTGTATTTAATTCGGTGTAGACGTTTAAGATTGATAATAATATTACAATTAAGAAAAAAATGTTATTTTAAGGGGTGTATTAAGGGGTAAAATTTTTTATTTTGCCCAAAAACAAACTTAATTTTACATAATAAAAGTATAAAACCACACGGCCCTATACAAGCAAATACACTATATTGTCGGCGGGGTTTTGGCACTGCGACCCGGGTTTTTTATTTCTGATATTGATATCAAGACGTAACAATGCTGAAAAAAATAATATATTTGAATTAATCTTAATTAACTACCAAATATCATTTCTTGAAATATTAATGACTCGGTAGTGTTGATACCATGTTATTTGTTAGTGCATTTGTCATAATCTTAATTTATTTCTAGCTAGCGGCCCAGTCCGGCTTCGCCCGGGTGTAAATGTAATATATAGAATATAAAAGATGAGAATCATTATCATTAAATTCTCAACGTGTATTGAATTTGCGCGAATTCAATCGCTTTTATTAGTGAATGTTCAAAAATCAAAGAAAAATCTTATTTCCTGAAAAGAAATTTAAAAAAAAAACTTGGAAGGTGTCGCGGGACAGGCGTCTGGAACGAAGTCCCTTTCGTATAAGACGTTTTTCGTAACGCTTTTTATATAATCTAAAAACACCCGGTATAATCTGAAAACAGCCGGTATAATCTAAAAACACCCGATATAATCTAAAAACACCCGATATAATCTAAAAACACCCGGTATAATCTAAAAACACCCGGTATAATCTAAAAACACCCGGTATAATCTAAAAACACCCGGTATAATCTAAAAACACCCGGTATCACCGTATACCAGTTTTTCGTGACATTTTTGTCTTACGGTATCGCCTATGTTACTCAGGGTGAATGTAGCTTTCTAATGGTGAAAGAATTTTTTAAATCGGCACAGTAGTTTTTGAGTAGCCTATATTACTCAGGGTGACTGTAGCTTTCTAATGGTGAAAGAATTTTTTTAAATCGGCACAGTAGTTTTTGAGTTTATTCATTACATACACACAAAAATACAAATCTTTCATTTTTATAATATTAGTATATAGATTAATATTTTAATAGATATTTACTTATATAATTCATTGCTACCTGGCTATATTTTGGTAATAATTCTTTTTAGTGTATTTGCCATATGGCAACATACACTATTGGCGTTGGTCGGATGGCGGGACCTAGGGGTCGGACCAAAATTTCTCGACGTTTCATAACCTTCTAAACACTTTGGCACCATTTTTAAAAATGTTTATATATATATGTATATATATATATATATATATATATATATATATATATATATATATATATATATATATATATATATTTATATACGTATATATATATATATTTATATGTGCGGGCAATAACTTTCGAAGGAGTTAATTCATTTTAACGAAATTTGGCATACATGTTGGAATGCATCACCGCACGAAGCCTATTTAAAATGGGTCCAATCGTGTCATTTTAAGGGTGGTTTTTAGGGGTTGAAAAAAGTTTTTGGGCCCAAAAATACCGAAAAAATTCTCAGAATCGTTTCAAAATTGAAATTTAACCCTTTAGTAGCAATTAAAAAGTGCTCCTGAAATTATAATCAGGACAGGACCGGACTTACAAATTTTATGAAAACACTAGTTTGCGTATACGAATTTACTTACTGAAGGTCGTATTTAATTTGGTGCAGATGTTGGATTGATAACAATATTTCAACTAATAAAATTATTATTATAAGGGGTGTATTAAGGGGTTAATTTTTTTTTTATTTTGTCCAAAAACAAACTTAAGTTCATGTAATAAAGCCACAATACCTGTATTAGCAAATACACTATATTGTCGGCAGGGTTTTGGCACTGCGACCCGGGTTTTTTTCAATTTTATAAATAACGTCTTATTTATTATTAATTTTTGTACTTAGATATATGCATTTGCACGTTTTAATCCTTCGTTAAACATTTATAGGCGAATAAACTTGATTCATGTAATTAAAACAAAGTAATTAATTACATAAATCGACTTAAAAGAGTTATCAGTGATATTTAATCACAGTTCGTCAAAATATATTTGTGTAGCAGTAGTGATGAGCAAAATCGATCTTGATCTTGCAGTCTTGGACTTGGTCTTGCGATTTCGCAAGACCAAGACCATATTTATACTAGCAAGACCGAGAATGAATAAGACCAAGAACAAAACCAAGACCGAATATGAAAAACCAAACTAAATTTACAAGACTAAGCTAAAATTATAACTTCCATTCGAAATAAGAAACGTGAATAATGTTTTATTAATTAGATATTAATAGTAGTATATATATTTTTTGAATTTATACCTCTAAAAGATGATAGTGTTGGAAACATTTTCAAAAGACGTAACAGGCTAAATAAGACTGAATACGCAACTCCAAGACTAAGACCAGACTGAATAAGCAAGACCAAGACCAATACCAAGACTAGAACTATTTGAGCAAGAACAAGACCAAGACCAATATCAAGACTATCCCAGTCTTGGTCTTGGTCTCAGCAACATTCGCTGTATATGCGACTTGATATTTTCATATGAAATATAAATGACGTGATAAACACAAACTATGCTCACAGTTACAGTTTAAAATCACTAATATTTGAACGCAGCAATCACAAATCATGGTGTGATTGAAAAGTAACAGTTTGGCTCATCACTTATAGGCACCGTCAAACTTTACCGCTAGAAGCCCAAGCTATTTAATGACCGCAGTCCATGAGTAGTTCATAAGAGTGTGTGCAAAATAAGGTAATTTCAAATAATAAATCAGTGTTAATGCCGATGTGCTGTTTTTACCAATGTTCAAATTATAGAAGTTTTGTATTTCCAGAGGATCCGGAACTGAAAAATAAGTGGTTGTATATCAGCACGGTGAAAACTTTTACTATGTAAAAATAGTTTGTGAAGCCTACCTTTCTAAAGAAGATTTTGTTAGCACTCAGTTAGCGCAGTAATTGGGGTTCGTAACAGTTGAAAACAGTAGGTATGCTGCCCAGAGGAAAAGGAAAAAATTGCTGACTTAGCGAACAAAAACGCTCAATAATGTATAACAAAAATTGTTTCGGAGTTATAAGTTTTTATTGATTGATGAAAATATTTAGATGACCATTAATTTTAAAAAACCGATAACTGTCATTCGATCTTTTACCGTATCAGTGTGTATGAAACTTATTAAGGGATTCCGCAGCTGCAAAATAAAACTTAAAGAATTCACACTTTTCAAATCACATTTGTCGGGTTCGGTTCTTTTTCTTTCGCGCAATGCAAATGGCTTTCAGTCAGGCGGAAGGACATTATGTTGATTGCGAGCACATGTTCTTCCGGACTCTGGTAGGTGTTTTAGCTCTCGGCTTTATGCAAACTGCGTATATATCTGATATAAAATATTATTCTATAAAACGGAAATTCCTGCAAAGCAATTTACACTAAAATATAATATAATGCACCGGGATTTCGCGATGCATTTGCGTCAATATCAATCAACCGTTTATTGCCGAATTTCTGAAAGTACTACAAAAATGTTTCATCTGTTTGAACGTAAACATGTCGAGTGCAAATAATAATCAGGCTCGCTCCTAAAAAAACAGGATTGCATGATTCGACAAAAATTCAAAACGGTTAAACGGTTATGCACGCGCATGCGATCTTAAAATTGTCTCCTTTTTTCAATTTAATTTAATAAGTTACGATTGAAACTTATCATTAATAAAACGTCGATGTTCACTTGATTTGTTGCCCCCTGACGGTACTGCCCGCGTGCACTTCACGCCCTTTATCTTCGCTTATGATGACCCTGCGGGTGATGCATTATCAAGGTCATATCATTATTCACTATAGCTTTCAGATATACCTAGTTTTATTTTATTTCTTAATTAAGTGCAAAAACAATATAATTTTTATCCTTTTTTATCAATTTAACTATAAATAATTTTTGTTAACAGATAAATAGATAATAAATTATTGCAAAATTTTTAATAAACATTTTTTTATAGTTTTCAGCTCAGTTTGGTTCCTGGGAGCTTCTATCTTCTGCAGTAGTAGTTTTTTTTTATATTTACAAAGATATTTATTCATTCTATGAGCGATATATGATATACGTTTTACTTAATTCTTAGTACCACATAAAAAAAGAAATTGTTTGTTTTACACGACATACTACACAAGTAAAATTGGTATAATTATAAGAAAAACGAAAAACCTATTGTCGAGATCGAGTCTACGATCTTTAGGCTACGAGGCAATCACTATACCTTTCACCTACCATAACACAACGCAGTACGATCTGTTTTTATAGTATATGGTATACGTGCATTGCAACGTTTCATTACATTTTCAATCTCATGATCGATTTTACCATACCATGCCAAAGAAGTTTAACTTCAAAAATAGTAGTTTATATAACTAAGACGTATATTATGCACGAGTTGTGATAATATGTAAAAACGAGTTCAGCAAGTTTTAATAATCACACTAACCCCTATAAAATATTTTTAACAGTACGTGCGTTGTATACTTATTTTTCATTAGGTTGAATTGCCAACGTAGAAAAGTTAAAATTTCTATTGATATTTTCCAGGAAACTTTACGAACATATTAATATCTCCCTCGTTTTTAATATTAAAGCTTTATTTTATGCACGTCAGTTATTATTAGTTCTACCTTTGTAGACGGATTGTGTACTTAGTTGTTTATTGTTGTAAAATATTTTCTTTGATGTTAAAACATTTTAAGTACATGGAAATATTGCGCAAATGTTTCTTACATATTTTTATGAATAATGACTGCTGGTATTATTTTTTTTTTTCATTTAAATGAAACCAATTTTTAGCGTTCCGTGCAAAACGGAATACATATGGAATCACTTTAGTATTCGCCCGCCTCTCTGTCTTACAGACGATTTTCTCTGAAACTATTTGACATAAAAATTTGGAATTTGGCATACAGCGATGTGACTCAAATGCAGAAGTGAAGTCTAAAAATCTAAGTTTTAATGCTGAGGGCTGATTTTAGGGAGTGAATAAGAAATGAAAAAAACCGTTTTTAAGGGCATCGTGTAGGATGTCTAATGAAAAATTATTGATGCACAAATTCAGCAATATACATGATGTATTTTATTTATCAATTTTTTTTTTATTTTAAAAATTAATGTCCCACACCTTTATTACTAAAAGAATAACTTACAAAAATCTGAAAAAATCAACAACACTGAAAATTAGGTGTAGATTGAACGAAAATTATCAGAACTGAAAAAATCTGACACAATCAATTGTTATAAGCAATTTAATTGATACTATATTTAAAATTAAAGAATTAAACTTCAAACTAGTATATAGTATCTAATATCGAAATACGTAGTTGCAGGCTAATGGAATCGAGCCCCACTCGGGATGATAATGCGTTTTTGATTTTTTTTTGTTTATTGCATTAAGTATACTTTTTATTAAAAAATTTTAAAACCTTAGAAAGACAAAAAAGTTATCTGGATTATAAAATTCTAGCGCAATCAGTTGTTATAAACAGCTTAATTGCTTATTTCTTTATGAGTGCACAACCAAAATTTGACATAGAGCACACACGTGGGAGCTGATGACACGGAACACTAATTGGGCTTTATATATATATTTTTTAATTTATATGATCACATTTTTTCTTACGAAGTTTCATGAAAAACTGAAAAAGATGCATATATTTTTTGTGTTCAATAACTTTTTCTTTAAAAATGTTATATATATTTTCAAAATGAACACTTTTTTGTTTCTTTTTTTTAGAAAAATAAATCTTACAGCTGTTCTATTGAACGGAACTCCTTTGAGAATTTTCCATATTTTAAAATAGAACTAGAAAACATAGATATACTCGTGTATTGCATATTTACAGTGTTAGGGCTGTGGTATTTGTGTGTGTTTGAAATTAAACAGAAAAGGAAGCAGATCTCTGTCAAGTTCCTTTCATTTGGAAGCACAACCAACACAACAAACAAATGAAAGAAGATCCTTATTCTCTGTTGTAAGGACAGTCGGTGAAGATAAAGTAAAGGCAACTTAAAGGCAAACACTTTATATTAATTTCCCTTGAGATGAGTACGACTTGTAACTATACAATGTACTACACTAATGTGTGCCTGTTTGCTGCAAGCAGAAAATAGAAAAAAATTAAATTGCTTTTTTATGAAACAAATTTAATTCTATGATATAAAAATTACTACTAAAAATATGTGTGTAATTTTTTGCACACCCCCCCCCCAATAAAATAACTGCATTTCATGTCTGTATACCGGTCGTTAAATGACACATTTGGCACTAGTGCCTAAAGTAAAATAAAACCCGGGTCGCAGTGCCAAAACCCTGCCGACAATATAGTGTATTTGCTTGTATAGGGCCGTGTGGTTTTATACTTTTATTATGTGAAATTAAGTTTGTTTTTGGGCAAAATAAAAAATTTAACCCCTTAATACACCCCTTAAAATAACATTTTTTTCTTAATTGTAATATTATTATCAATCTAACGTCTACACCAAATTAAATACACCCTTCAATAAATAAGTCACTATCTGCAAACTAGTGTTTTCATAAAATTTGAAATCCGGTCCTGTCGGGCCGATTTTATTAAAATTGTGGGGAAACTTTTTAATCACTACCAAAGGGTTAAATTTCAATTTTGAAACAATTCGGAGAATTTTTTTCGGTATTTTGGGGCCCAAAAACAGTTTTCAACCCCTAAAAACTACCCTTAAAATATCCCGATTAGGCCCATTTTAAATAGGCTTCTTGCGGTGATGGATTTCAAGCCCAAATTTCGTTGAAATCAATTAACTCTTTCGAAAGTTATCGCGCGGACATATATATATATATACATATATATATATATATATATATATATATATATATATATATATATATATATATATATATATCTATATATATATATATATATATATATATATATATATATATATATATATATATACATATATATATAAACATTTTTAAAAATGGTGCCAAAGTGTTTAGGAGGTTATGAAACGTCGAGAAATTTTGGTCCGACCCCTAGGTCCCGCCATCCGACCGACGCTAATAGTGTATGTTGCCATATGGCAAATACACTAAAAAAATGCAATCAAGCCAACTAAAACAGTATCATTAAAATATGTGTAAAGCGACAGCAGGCATGAATAGTATTTTTCATAAGCAACCTTATAAGAAGCGAAGTTTGTTCACAATCGAATTGTCAAAAATGTTAAAATATGATGTGAAAACCAGATATTTCTAAGAAATGAGTGCAAAAAATGTCGTATAATATATCTCGGATGTAAGTATATTTTGGCTCTTTCGACTTTTAAAAGTTGCTAACCTTCGTCGAAAATAATCTACATAACAGCTCAGATATATAATCTACTATTTAAATCTATCTGAGTAGAGACTGAATAAAAACACGTGTCATATGGCATATTTACCACGATCCATGGATCCTGGTAAACATCCAACGTTTGTCCTAAAAGTTTAATCCCATATGCCATATGGACTGCCAAAGATAAAATGCGATCCCATTGGAATTTTGTACAGTTAATAATTAATACTCATGCAAGAAATATGAAAATGAAAGAAACAATTGTAACTTACCTGGATCTCTCGAAGAAATTCTTCAGGATAATCCCGATACCATCAACCGTCTCATGAACTTCCTAGAAATAACTGGACTCCTCCCTCTAATATAACTAGAAACCTAAAAAAAAAATATTAAAAAAAAGTGAATAAAAGTGACCAGAAACAGAAACTGAAACGTAATCTAATACTGTACAAACTAAACTTACAGTGATTAAAAACTAAAATGTGGTCAAATACTGTACATACTCAACTTACCGTTACCTGACATAAATGTAGTAAACTTATATATATATAGACTTACATCGACGCATATAGCCCAGTAGCTGCGCGTCTTCTGAAACTAAAAAAAAAAAAATAATTAATACTCTAAAGGCAACTTTTCCACATACGAGTATAGGCATTTTTAAATGAAAATTTCACTCCGCCCTATTTCTCACTGAGGTGATAAAAAAGCTATCGCCCATTATTGTGTTCACCGATTTCAACTTGTTTTATGAAAAAAGTGTATATGCATTTTTCATGTCCGAGCTTCAGGGGTAACAGAAGGATCGGGATAACTAAAGTGTCCGGGTTAACCAGTGTCTAAACTATAATGTAATTGAAGCTATTAGAAGCGTGTTATAAATGAGATAGATATCAGTAGTCAGTCAGTCATATAGTACACATTTTATTGGTTAAACATTGTGTCTATATGTGTATTTAAGTTAATTTTATATGTATTATAGATATGTATTTGACTTTAAGGATGCAAGTTAGTAATTACAAGACCATTCTACACTGTTTACTAGTTTTTGAATAAAGTATGATTATTATTATTGCTATTATTTTACCATAATTCAGTCATAGTTGCATTGTAGCACTTTAGTTTGTAAGCTACTTAGTACTTATTTTATCATCTTAAGGCTGTCGGAACGCTTCGAATTTTGTTTGTGCCGAGACCCAGCGGTAAGGGGCGAGGTAGGCAAAAGACATATTGTGGGTGTGACCTTCTTTAGCTCTGTCTCGCTCTAATCATCCGCACGTTTCAATTTTTGGCTGGTGTCAACTACGAGGCTAAAAAAATTTTTTGCAAGGGTGCCGCTGTCAACCGATTACTCTAATTTTTGGAAATATTTTGAAGATTTAAAAAACTTTTCCGAAAAAGGAAGAGTTACTTTAGGTTTGTGATGGAATAGTTTTGTGAAATAAATACGAATGAGATCGTAGTGTGACATTGAAAACGTGTGTTTTTTTAGCACAATTAATGCCAACTTTTTTCTAGTAAATCGTACATAAATTACAAAAGTAGTCCATTAGAGACATAGATTTGTCCTTTATCTTCCTTATAGAGAAAGAATTTTTGCAGAATGTTGACGAATAAGTCTACAATCAGTTGACAGCCGAAGCTCTATTTTTGACTTAAATTCAAAGCGTTCCGACAGCCTTAACCAAAATTACACTAGAATAATTTAACATAATTTTTTCGGAATAATTTGATGGAAAGTTTCGAAGATGGCGGTTTTATTTCGAAGTAATTTTCAGGGAAATAAAATAAGACTAAATTACAATTTTTTCTATGATGTTGCTTACAAAATTATAAAAACTAAAGGGGTATACTCACGAATACAGGTTCAATTCTCCAGTAGTTTAGTAATTAGTTTAACAATCTAGTTGCAGTTAAATTAAGTTTTTAACAGTGAATTATATTAATTATTAAATATCCGGAAACCTAAAGTAGGGAAAGTATTATAACCTTGTGTGGAAAATGGTAAAAGTGTATCTCAAATAGTATTTCTAGGCACAGTTTAGGTCTTGAAATAGAAACGTATTTGTTAAATACAAGCACACTGTACTACAATCCACTAGAATCTACAGTGTACAGCTACGTAACACAATAAACAGTTTACCTGAGTGTGTTTATATTTCGTTTTGTGCGCAAGAAGGCAGCGGTCTCGCGACACGTTATACTCTTTGCATCTTAAGCAAAGAACAGCTCCGTCGCAGGTAATTTTTTTAGGATTACTTAATGCATAAGCTCTTATCTGTTGAATATTTGTTCATAATTTAAGTTTGCAATCAATTTTAATTACATCAAACTAAATTTTCATATTTTATGTAGTTTTGATATTCTGATTTAAAAATATAACAAAAAATAAGTATTTCGAGAACTACAATAAAAAACACACAGGCTGCACTGCCAAATCTTGCCGATAATATTTCCTAATACAGGCATTTTGGTATTTAAATATATCATTATGGTTGGGTATAGCCGTATAAGCATGCTAGATTAGAAAAGAAGGCGAGAGGATTTTATTCCTCGTCAACATCGTGACCTCGATAGATCTATTGTGTAGCAATGACTTGTTTAAATCTCTATGAGATTAAGGCTTTTAATAAAGCCCAGAATTGCTCTGAGATCTGTGTCCCATACCTGGTCAGGTGTTGGGAATGGATTATTGAGGTGACAGAGTCTTCGTTTCATGACTGCTTCACATTTACAAAGTAGATGCTTCGATGTTTCAGGAGCCTCTAGATAGAAGCGACATGACTCGATGTCTGTTACGTCAATTTTTTTAAGGTGATACCTCAAAGAGCAGTGCCCTGAAAAGAGCCCTGAAATTATTCTGAGCTCAGATTTCTTTAAGCGTAGGATTTTATCCGCTTTGTCATTATTAGGTTTAATGAAGATCTTCGCTTGACGAAGACCTTGGGAGCTTTCCCAGAACAGGGAATGTTGTTTATTTTCCCATGTAGCAAAAGCCAATGTACCAAAATAGGACTCCGATTCTATAAAGGGCGTTTCCAAACCCTTCTTGGCTAGACTGTCGGCAATTTCATTGCCTTGATGACCCTCGCGTCCCATCTAAGAGTAACTTTGTTACTTTTTGACAATTGTTTTAACAATTGTATTGTATAAGAATTGTCATATAATTTGATTTGACAATGATCTTAGATTGTGAACACATATTTCTCCATAAGAAAACCATTGCAGAATTTTAATTCGATTCTGTTCAAAAAATAATTGATCGATTGAAATGATATTTTTTTTAACTGTGTATATGACTATTTAACATAGTTTTTTGCACAATTTTTACTTTGAAACAACATTTTTCTACGAATTTTAATCAAAAATTTACTTGAAATACTATTTTTTCTGTGTAGATCAGGCATTTGTTTTTGTGTAAATACAGTGTTGTACATGACAAAATTACATTTTATGATCACAGTCTAAGGTCATTTCAAAATCCAATTTTTTTACAATGTATACGCGTCTCTTATCTGTTGTAGTATACCTGGTGTGATTTGTTCATTGTTGTAAAACTATTACGTTTATAAAGTGAACCGTTACTTTTATTTCTATATTATTTTTTGTTGTAAAAAATAAAATTACTGATAATGCTTTATTTGAGGAAAAAATAGCGTGAAAGATAAAAAATTTGAATTTCTTTAGATTTCTTAAAGTAGAGAAAAGGCATGAAACGTTTATTTCTTTGTGGCTCGAAATCATTAGGCGGATACAGTGATGTTATAACTGACCCGACAATACTTTTCATTATAAATTGTAATTGAGCTATGCCTGCAGAAAGTTTTTGAATAAACAAATTGTGACAATGCCGGCCCTGTTCATAATTATTTTATAATATTCTTTACTTATTTTATAATTTATCGATAATTATGTAATGGCCGACTGGCATTGTCACAAAATCTTATTAAAAATGTACAAAAAGAAATTCATTCAGTGTTCAACGGCGAAATAGTTAACTTTATAAATTAAATAAATATTTAAAAACGAGCAAGATAATCTAACATCAGAAATACACAATTTATTTTCATAGATTAATCTTGAAAGTCGTAAAATAAAATAAAATTGAAAATTATAATATTATTTTTAAAATCGCAATAAAATTTATTATCTTATTAAAATTCTATAAAATGAAACGCTGAATCAATATCTTTTAAAACATTTGTAAATTACAATTACATAAACTAAAAATTATAATAATTACGTGACTATAATTCAACATAATTAAAAGAATAAAATTAATTTGTAAATTTTAAAAGCAAAGCATTTTCATTTTAATAATAAATTCATAATTATTTGCAACAACTGAAGTTCCTCGTGCGCTTCCACAAAACAAAGAGCTTCAAAATATCAAAACGTTGCAAGATAAATAAAACCTACGTAATATTATGTGTTGCTCCAAATCAAACCCTGTTCTCTAAATATGCAGACATTTAACAACTCGTATACGACTGGATGCGCGAACTTAGGTTCTGTTTGCGGATGCGCTAGATTGACTTTATAAAAATCAACCTTGAAGACGAGACTTCAAACAAGCCGGCACTGATTACAATTAGTGTCAACATCAAAGGCGCTGACATTGAGTGCAGTTACTGTCATCACTAAGTGTTCGCTACTGTGTCAAAATACCACTCATAGTTGCACATCTAGTTCGTGCCTGTCCTAGATTGCAACGTAAGCATAGTTAAGTGGGTATCTTAACGCTTACCAGGTAAGCCTGAGTTATGTTGTTTAGTTGTACGAACATTGTATTATGGAATACCACGATGTACAGTATCGTCCTGTACTCTGGTTTAGATACATATGTTACACCTGTCCTATGTACTTTCGTCCTACATACGTGCAGTCACCGAAGAAAATTGCAGAAGAAACACTCACTGCCATTAATTTATATTGGCGTACTAGCAGCCCGGTCCGTCTTCGCACGAGTAGCACTAATTATCTGTAGCCATAAAAGATGAGAATCATTATCATAAAATTCTCAACCTGTATTGGATTTGCGCGAATTCAATCGCTTTTAATTGTGAATTTTCAAAAACCGAAGGAAAATGAAAATTCTCAAAAAACAAAAAATTCTGTTGATGTGATCGCTACCAAACTTCACAGGATCACCTGCTGGGCTAATCTAAAAATTGCCTGGAAATTTCATCAAAATCGGTCCAGCCTTGTTGAAGTCTTTATGGAACATACATCAATTTTTATATAAATAGATAGCTTATACAATTTGCAACAATCAGCAAGTTTTTGACGGTAGATTTTTTTTTTGCACGACCCGCTATAAAATAGCTGCTTTTCGCGTTTCATTTCGCACTAGTGCGTAAAGAAACACGTTATTATCCGAATGTTTTTGAGCTCTTCCAATTAAAAAATATTAGATAAAACGAAACCACTTGCGATTACTGTTCAAAATATTTTTTTATTTAAAAAACGTTTCTACCAAATTTTGGTCCTTTTCAATTTATTAAAATATAAAATAAATTATTAATATTAAAATTATTAATTATTAAAAAATATTAGATTGAATCTCAACCATTTTTTTACTATTTAATCAATACAAAAGAAAATATTGCTGTTTAAGGTAGTGCATTTCACTGGAAACTGAAACCAACTCGAAACATTTTCCGGTGATGGTGAGGATAAGCCAGGACTTTTTAATACACTATTATGCAGTATTTTTTAGCGATTTCAGTAAATCTTTGAACAATTACAATAGCTATTCAAGGCTTTGATCTGATTTAATTTTGTGATTAATCAGTCAAGTATATTAAGGGTTATGTGACAAAAACATAAAACATGTTATTTTTTATTTTTTAAATAACTTTGAAACTATATGACCGATTGACTTCAAAATATAATCAGCACTAAGTGTCAACAAACCTTTTCGAATGACGCAAACCCAATCTTAATCGGTTTATTCGCTTTAAAGCTATCGTACGACAAAAATTTGTATACACACACACACACATACAGACGTTAATCCAAAAATAGTCCGAATAGACCCCAACACGTCGAGATCTGATGAAAACGCGATTTTAAAAAATCGAACCGAAACCAATAACTTTTTTTCCTCTGAAAAAATTTAATAGCGAGATGTTCAAAAGCCATTAGGATCTGTACTATAGGTATACGATTATTTCTCAGACAGTATATGAACATGTTGAAGTCGGTTATATTATTTTGCATGTATGACCCAGTTGTCAAAATGCACTATTTTTAATAAAAAAAAAAAAAATTATGCTCTCGCCAGTGACTGTTCTGTATGTCCTCTTCTGTGTACAGACTACACAGCATTGTGTTGTTTAGTGTCGTCAGCATAGTATAGAGTACACTACAGTGTGTCTGTGTTTGAGCATTACTTACTGACTTGTTTATGCCACCCACCTGATTTTGCTCGCTGCCCAACAATTTAACGGGTGACAACAGCTGATCTGCGCGTAAGATTTTGCGTCTTAATATTATTTCTACATTCAGTGTTATCCCTTAGTTTTTTTTTGTAATTAATAAAATCATCAATTGTGAATGTTGTTTGGCTCCAGTAACAATTAATATTTTCGGTGTGCTATTATTTTTAAATAATTTTCAAATTCAATTTGGTGAGCTTTAGAATCTATATACTGAGAGTTCGCAATAGGCATATGTACAATAGAATAGAATAAATTTATTATCCGAAATAGCCAACAAGCAGGTTTCATGAAATTAAATACAATAATAGACATATAAACAATGACATCCTATTCGCAAGTCTCACCTACAGTTGTACACGAATCACATAGTATTCAAAACACATGTTTTAAAATCAAACTGCACAAATCATGCATTTACGTCGTTTCTTTTTGAAATTACACTTCTTTTGGCGCATTAAGGGTGAAATTTCCTCTGCTACGGAAGTTGCGCATGCAGCATGCAACGAAAATGAGACACCACGAAGTTAGTTGTTAATTTAATACGAATGTACCACATGTATGCTGATAGAGTTGTCCACCTATTATCCAAAGTAAAAAAGTTCAACTCGAAGTGAAGGGGCTCACTTTTAACTATATTCAGCATCTCACTAGACATCCCATTTTATTTTATCAATGTGCATCTTTAACGAAAATGTGAATATCAATTATCGCCATCACGCCAAAGAAGTATAACTTCTGCCGCGTGTGCATAACTACACGCATCATTTTTTATTTGCTGTACGTCTTATAAAATAGCTGCTTTACATGCATGTATCACTCGTTTTAACATATCACTCCTCGTTGTAATATACCTCATTACGCAAGGTTTTAAAAGACTGCAGACACCAATATTTTCAGAGAATTCACAAAAACTGCTTGTTTGTTTAATGTTGTACAAATCGAAAGATACAAATCCCGAAAACTGGTTCTCCCGTCTATCTTACAAAATATGTAAAAAATGAAGCACCACTAGAGCTCCCATTGCACTGTTTTTAGTGTATTTGCCATATGGCAACATACACTATTGGCGTCGGTCGGATGGCGGGACCTAGGGGTCGGACCAAAATTTCTCGACGTTTCATAACCTCCTAAACACATTGGCACCATTTTTGAAAATGTTTATATATATATGTATATATATATATATATATATATATATATATATATATATATATATATATATATATATATATATATATATATATATGTGTGTGTACGGGCAATAACTTTCGAAAGAGTTAATTGATTTTAACGAAATTTGGACCACGTGTTGAAATCCATCACCGCAAGAAGCCTATTTAAAATGGGCGTAATCGGGCCATTTTAAGGGTAGTTTTTAGGGGTTTTTGGGCCCCAAAATTCCGAAAAAATTCTCAGAATCGTTTCAAAATTGATATTTAACCTGTCAGTAGCAATTAAAAAGTGCCCCTAAAATTTTAATAAAATGGCCTCAACAGGACCGGACTTACAAATTTTTTGAAAACACTAATTTGCAGATAGTGATTTATTTATTGAAGGGTGTCTTTAATTCGGTGTAGACGTTAGATTGATAATAATATTACAATTAAGAAAAAAAATGTTATTTTAAGGGGTGTATTAAGGGGTTAAATTTTTTATTTTGCCCAAAAACAAACTTAATTTCACATAATAAAACTATAAAACCACACGGCCCTATACAAGCAAATACACTATATTGTCGGCAGGGTTTTGGCACTGCGACCCGGGTTTTTTTTCTATATTAGTAAGTATTGATTGGTAACTATTGCGCTATGGCTACCATACTGTAGAGCCAGATCTATAGACATATTCTGCACTTCCACCATATCTACCCGCACACCCACCACATTATGTGATGTAATTTTCTACGATTAAAATTCACATTTTTGTTTGGAAACAATTATCTAGTTGACTATTAACGTGTTTTCTTATGTTACGCATCTATCGGAGAGTACTACCAGTGCATTTTGAACGAAAATCTTATACACACCAGGCATATTTTGTCAGTTCTGTGATTTACTATCCGGGTTTGAAACAACAAGCCACCGTTTTTTTACGACAAGGTCCTACAGAGTCGTAGTTAATATTTTTATTGCGCAATAAAGTACTTTGATACTGATATTAACTATTATTTCTTTTTAGTATAATTAATGTCAGTGATTCAAAGATAGAAATTATAACGTAATTAATACGGAATTCAGAATCAATAGATAAAAAAGAGCCTGTGTGTTGTACACTACACACTACAAAAATTATACTGGTATATAGTTGAAAAAAATTT
Source organism: Venustoraphidia nigricollis (assembly GCA_034508555.1). NCBI lineage: Eukaryota > Metazoa > Arthropoda > Insecta > Raphidioptera > Raphidiidae > Venustoraphidia > Venustoraphidia nigricollis. Next base: position 44,854 of record JAVRKA010000019.1, on the reverse strand, counting down.
ATAATAATAATGAAGCCGAACGCCGGAATCGAACATACGACCTTTAGGTTACGAGGCAGCTTCTATACCTTTCGTAAGGTACTATTAAGCACAAGGTTGTACGACCGGTTTTTATGGTACACGGTATACGTAGATCGCAACGTTTCGTTACACTATTGTAAAAAATGAGTTTTACTCCAAAAAAACAATTGTTTCATTGCTTAAAAGATTATCTCTTTTCGAGTATTATAGGCTATAAATGCCGCCGTTCAGAGTCGAACCCAAATCAAATGCGCTAATAAATTAGACCATAGGAAAAAGGAAGTATCTGCGGACGCAATAAAAGATGATGTAATAATAGCGACCAAATATATTCGAATTATAATATGTTAATTTTGTAAAATTTTCCACAATTTTTTTTTAGATAGATTAAAAATTTTAACTTGAAGTCACTTTGTTTATTTTTTGGAAATTTTGCTTTTTCTACCTGAAAAAAGTTGCACAATTATGTTCTAACAAACACAGTTTTATAAATTTTAAAGCCATTTTTAGAAAAATAAAACAGCATTTCAAAAAATAACATTTGTATAAAATTTTTCTAGTTCTGTTACGTCCCTGAAGTAATACACACTAATAAAGGATACGAAAGTTATTGACGACCAAAATGGTGAGAGTCGTTACTATTGTCATATCTAATATTTTATATAGGCGGTAAATTTTTATTTTTCGGTTTCTTACATGAGTTGATTTTTATATTACCAAGATTGATTTTCGGTTATCGGCCGAAATAGTTGTTTTATTTCCTTTATTTACGATCACATTTTTATCACTCGGATTACATAATAGCAAGATCAGATTAAAAACTTTATTACTACACTGTAACTTAATAAACCAACTGTAACAATCAACGCAACTAACTATGAAAATTACCAAATATAATCCAGCTTGGAAGTGCAGGCAATGATCTAATAAATAAACAATAATTCTTCTTTGTTTACTATTGAGGTTTTTTATTACAGCTTATAGATTAAAATTAAAAAAGATACAGAATGATACACATATTGATAATTATCAATATATTATGTATCATTGTGTATATCTTTTAATTTTGTTTATTATTTATTATAATAATAAACTTTACTTGTGATTTAGAACTCAAATGGGAGAATTAACAAAATTTGTCCACTAAATCGTACGTATCAGTGTTGTCATTTTTCTCCACTAGCATTGCTAATGACCCTTTTGTACTGACGTGAATTTAATTTAAAACTAATTTCCATTTGTCATTTAAATTTTGATATGTATTTTTTTTCATTATTCACTTAAATTAAAGCCGGCTAAATTATTTAATTTTTTAAGAATTAATTAAGTAGCCGCTTAAGAGTTTTTTGAAATTATTTAGTGTTCACATTTGTTATATTTAATATTTGTTTATTTCAAGTTGGCTGCCTTTGCGCAAAAGAGGTAGTTGCTATACTTAGAACTTCAATAGTTTTTAACTGATTGTCCTTGTGTTGTAATTTCGTTATTTAAATTTATCCAATGAATATGAACAGTTTTAAATAATAGTATCAACCAATACTTATTATAACAAAATACTTACCTACTAATAAGACCTTTCTTGTACTTACTTCAATCACGCATATAGCCTTAGCAGCTGAGCGTTTAAAAAAAAAGGTTTTCTGATGCAAGTTAGCACAGGGAAGAAGATTTCTGGTAAAATTTGAGAGAATTTCACAGAGATTTGGATTTTTCATTGTGCAGTGCAAGCCTCCACCATCTAGCGTCTAAGCTACCCAATGCCCATTTGGTAAATGGTTACAGCCTGAGATTACTTTAGGACCAATACACACATTCTGCTTTTTATCGCACAAAGGTGTGATAAATTCGCTTGTAGATGGTTAGATGTAGTTACCAATAGTGTAAGACTGCATACTCTTCGCTGAAATTCACAATAGGGACATTCAACGTGAAGCGGGCATAAGAAAAAAAGTGACATTTTGAATTTCGTTCATTTTCAGGTTAATTATAGTCCTTGAGGACATGAATGTACACATTCATTTTTTTTCTTGTATGAGACTCGGTTGTGAAGTTATGGACTAAGAGAGATTGCACCAACTATGAAGTAGACATTTTTTGGATAGTGCTGCTGGGATTACTGAGTAAATGAAAAAATATTTTATGTAGTGATTTATCGAGAAAAAATAAATGGTTTTTATATTATGGAACAATAATATGAAAAAATAATATTTTTTTGAGAGAAAACCGGAAGTGAACTTTTTAGCACAATTTTTTTTTAACTTCAACCATTTTTTTTAAATTTTTATTTACTCAAAATAAAGCTAAAACTAATGTAGATGTTACACCAAAAGTTTCAAAATGGAATCTGCATTCATTTCTGAGATAGAGAACGTTATGTGCAACAGCGCACGCGGCACCGTACTTAGCGCATGCATAAGCCGACCGGTTTGTGCCCAAACTTAAAAAACACTGATATTTTAATACTAATACGTTCTCTATCTCAGAAACGAATGCAGATCCCATTTTGAAACTTTTGGTGTAACATGTACATAGTTTTAGCTTTATTTTGAGTAAATAAAAATTAAAAAAAAAATGGTCGAAGTTAAAAAAAATTGTGTTAAAAAGTTCACTTCTGGTTTTCTCTCAAAAAAATATTATTTTGATATATTATTGTTCCATAATATAAAAACCATTTATTTTTTCTCAATAAATCACAACATAAAATATTTTTTCATTTACTCAGTAATCCCAGCAGCAGTATCCGAAAAATGTCTACTTCATAGTTGGTGCAATCTTTCGTAGTCCATAACTTCACAACCGAGTCTCATAAAAGAAAAAAAATAAATGTGTACATTCATGTCCTCAAGGACTATAATTAACCTGAATATGAGCGAAATTCAAGATGTCACTTTTTTTCTTATGTCCGCTTCACGTGGAATGCCCCAATATAGGAAAAATTGATATAATCTGCTCACTTAATCGTGTATATTTTGTTTTTTTTTTACCAAAAACATCGCTAATTTCTCTATAGTACTAGAGTGACTATAGTGTGAATCTGGCCAGTGCATCCGATCGACGCCATATTGAGCCTCGAGTGGTGAACACTGCGTATGACAGAAGCAGCCAACAGCTGTACACTGAATACAGAAGCAGCCGACAGCTGAGCACTGCGTACAAAATGACTCAATATGGCGCAGCTACTCTATATTGTACTAGCATGTTAAGTAAGCAATCAAGTGTTAGATAAGTCAGCTGTCAAAATATTCATTACATTATAAGAAGTTTATATTAATAAGTGATTGATTCCAATTTAACTATTAATTTTAATACCTTTAAACCTTTGAATCAGTACACCGATATAATTGTGAAACTTATACTATACTATACTGATGTAAAGCGCCTTATCCCCCTCCATTGTTTTGATTATAGCCATGATTTTTATAATATGCATAGAAATCGTACTCCTCTATATAGCATGGTCGGAGTGATACCCTAAATTACGTGTTTCGATTGAAAAAGTGACATTATTAAATTAAATTAATACATTTACAGAAAATAATGAACAGATCAAATAGATTAAAGCTAATAACTCATGTGCGGTTGTATTACAGGTAGCGTGTGTTGTATGCATTTATTGTTTCACTGCGAATGCAAAATAGTCCAATTAAGCTGTGCAACTTGTGCACCGCCCTTGCGCCGCAAACCACGGATAATTCCTCTCTTCACAAACCACGCGACAGCTTACATGTATAAACACCTTACATAATAATTTATATTAACGATAAAATAATATTATTGTTCATAAATGCAGTAGCTTTACACGCTACGTGCATATCTCGTGTCACCCTCTGGCGGCTAACAAATGTAAATAAACTTGGATAATTAAGCGTATAGTTTTATGAAAAATAAAAAAAAGTTTAATTATAAAACATTTAGGCTATCGTGTGTGAAAAATTTCAAACTATAAACATCTATTTGTGTAATATTAGAAAGAGAAAATTGCGAGTATACAATTTTATACAATCTTTTATTTGACTTACTTTTCTGTCTGTCTGTCATGAACAAATCTTGCGATCGGTTTTTCGACCACTTTCGATCAAGCTGAAATTTTGCACACATCTTTGGTTCTGAAGACAATACAATGTGACAAATAGAATACAATAAGTTGTGTAACATCGTTCTAATTTCAATATGGCGGCCGACACAAAATGGATAACCCACTATTTTTATTTTATTAATTAAATAATAAGTTATTCGAATACATTGATGTTTTAACAGTAAAAATTTTAAAAGACTAAAAAGAAAAAATAAAATATTGTAAAAGAAATGTTTAAAGATAAGTCTTTATTGAATTGTATTAAAAAAGAAAATATAACTTTAATAATTTAGGTTCATAATTATGCAAATCGAGGGTTGTAAACTCTATGTTAGTCACGGTCCACGCTTTTATAATTATCAATCTAAATTATTGAAATTTATTTTTTCTTTATTAGTACAATTCAATAAAAGCTTGTCATTACATTTTTTTTAACTAATATACTTAACAATTGAAGTGGGTCTTATATAATACAACAACAAAATAATGTTATATGTCATATAATTTACAGTTTTTGACAGATTTACAATACAAATTAATGAAAAGCTTTCTACGTTTATTTCCAATTTTCTCCATCTCATGCGCTTCGATAGTTTTGGGTATCCTCTCTAAGCAGACGCACGGAACTAAACAAAATCACCTCTGGGACTCAAACTCGAACCCTTCGATTTTGCGTCAGACGCGTGATTGCACCACAGTAACATAAAAGTGGATATTCAATTTCTATCTATGCCAATAATGTAAAAAATTGATAATCATATATGAGTACCGTATATTCAGGAAACAGAAATATTATAATATGTACACAATAATAAGTTATTTTTGAAATCATAAAAAAATATCTGCTCAGATTTTTTTTATTTGCATTTTCATCAGTGCTAAAAATATATTCATTTTATAATAGGTATTTAAAAATTCACTTCTCAGTGAAATTCTTATCTACATTTATACTCGTTTAAGGTGTACCTACCACATGTGTTTAATGACATTGGACAATTTGTTATTGCGATCATAAGGCCATGTTTATAGAGTGTGAAAACAAATGAAAATGACAAATGGCTTTTCCACATCACAAAGCGTTACAACATAATAATAAATTATTATAATAATATAATAATGACGAGCTTCTGTCTCTAGCAACACTTCTATAGGAAAATTAAACACATATAGGGAGGATGGATTAAAATACCGAAGACATTTTTATTGTAATTTAGTGCTCTTTTAATTTAGAATTGCATAATTAATGTTCTCTAAATTTTGAATAGGTTGCTGCTAACTTTCCGTCGCACCTCGTACGATATTATAAATTTAACAAAACCTTCGTTCGGAGTAATTTGTTTGCATAATTATGCATGTATATCGGAACAACTTATTAGCATAAACTTGAAACTTGGAGTACTTCTTTCCAATAACTTCGCGTCCTGGATTAGAGAATATAGAGTACCTAACCTACATACACATACATACAAACACACACATTATATGCCTATGGGAAGGATACGTTATGAGAGTATACAGCATAGAGGGAGTGTGGGTGACCCCTCCAGAGAGGGGTGCCGGGAACTAATGGGTTCCCATTTCACAGTTCAGGGGTTTGCGTGTCCTAAGGGATACCCACAGACTAATCCAGTCTACCGATTGTACTATATGTATGGTTTGTAAGAGACAGGTCGCCAAATTCGTGTAGTCTGTTGGAAATTTTTGACGCTTCTAAAGAAGTGTCTAGTTTGTGCAAGTTTTTAGTTCGCATCGTGAAAAATAAAAATACTACAGCGCTTTATATAGCAACCTGAAGGGCTCACATTAAACATAGTAAGCTGTTAGCTTAGACGGCTGCTTACTGACCATTGGCAATGTCAAACCCCAGTTCAAATCTCGAATGGCCCAACTGGGGTCCGTATCCAGAGTATCTACAATTAGAAGAATTATAATTAAGAGTAGGGGCCAAACCGGTATGCACGGCGACCTGTAAGGTCTATTGTGCTCCCCTAATGATCCACCAGCTTTTTAGGATTCCTAGTTTATTGATATATTCTAGTATCCTGCCTAAGCTGATGTCTTTGAAATCCTTTGGTTGCATAGAAGTTAATTCAAAGTGCTTGCATCTTGTTTGCGTTACAACTTCACACTTACAAAGTATGGACAGCGGTTTCCTCTGCTTCATTGCACTTGCGGCAGAGTACATCGTTGGAAATACCTAACTTATGTAGGTGTTTATTAAGATGACAATATCCTATTAGTAACTCGGTCACCGTTCTTAAATTGTGCCTACTGAGTTTGAGTGCTTCATGTAGTTCTTTTTCTCAGAGGTTCTTATGCCTTAGAGTGTATCTGTACTGGAATTTTTGTCCAGTACTGTTTGTGTTGTTCTAAGAGCCAGTTAGCTACCGCTAGCTTAGCTGGTGCCTTAGCTATTCCACACACGGGTTCGGGTTCTATCGACCCATTATTAGATCCTTCCTTTGCTAGTGAATCAGTGAATATGCCATATTGTTGTGACAACTCTGTCCGTCAGTCTGTCAGAGGCTGCTAGCTCGTAAATGGAATACGTTACAGAAAGTTGGAATTTTCACGGATTATGTATTGCTTAACTCGGTCACCGTTCTTAAATTGTGCCTACTGAGTTTGAGTGCTTCATGTAGTTCTTTTTCTCAGAGGTTCTTATGCCTTAGAGTGTATCTGTGCTGGAATTTTTGTCCAGTACTGTTTGTGTTGTTCTAAGAGCCAGTTAGCTACCGCTAGCTTAGCTGGTGCCTTAGCTATTCCACACACGGGTTCGGGTTCTATCGACCCATTATTAGATCCTTCCTTTGCTAGTGAATCAGTGAATATGCCATATTGTTGTGACAACTCTGTCCGTCAGTCTGTCAGAGGCTGCTAGCTCGTAAATGGAATACGTTACAGAAAGTTGGAATTTTCACGGATTATGTATTGCTTAAACCCGATATAGGAAATCGTGTTTAAAATTTTCAAATGTTTGTTCTGAACTCAATTGCACACCTGTAAATGGGGGTTTGCAAAAAGAATTATTTCACTACCATAGGTATATGAACTACCGTTGTTGAGAACTCAATGAGTAGACCACGTTGAAAATGGTAATTTATCACGCTACACATACAAATTATACATATTAAAAAATTGCTGTTAAAAATAGTGTGAACTGCCGAGATTTTATGGCCCGGTTCATAGATCTTGCCATTCGACCAACGGCAATAATGTAGTACCATATAATAGGCAAATATACATAAATTGCGTAGACAACGTCGTAAGCCTTATTTACGATAACTCGCCCTTAATCCTTTATAAATAGCTCTTCAGCTTCTTCCGTTGGTTTCACTTTCCTCGGCACCTTATACTGTCAGTGAAGCTATAGCACACTCCTTGTTAATAACGTTGTACGGTAACCAATTCGTTCTGCACAACAGACAGGCTATATTTAGCTGCATTCGCACCAATTACGTGTTTTAGTTTTTCAAACGAGTCTTATTTTCCACAAAAATTATCACACCGTATCGGACTTAAAGCAGTGTTGTTACTTTGAAATTAAATTGTTAAGGTGAGTCTTGATAGATATTTGTAACCAAACAGCTACTACTTTTTCCAAGAGAAGTCCTTACAGCGACCGTGACATTTGACATTTTTTTGATGAAACGTCTACTTTCGTTCAGTAAAAGTTTCATCAAAATCTTATTCATTATTTTTACACCATTTTGTTTTAAACATCGAATTATATAGGTCATAGATGCTGAAAATATCAATTTGTTAATGTCAAAGGTTTAAAACCCACAAGAATATAATATTAATTGATTAATATAATTAACTACCAAAAATTCATAAAAATAAAAACTAATTTCGCTCAAAATCTAACTAGATCTATATACAACAGAACCAACCGCATGACCCTGCGCCGTTTCATTTTTGAGATACACTCGCAAAGAGCGAAAAAGAGGGACAGAAAAAAAATAATTCCTAGAGTGTCAAAACGCGAAGATCTATCAATATCTCAAAAAAAAATCTAATACTCCCCTACCATTGCAGATATGAGAAGTAAAATTAATATATCATTCAATAGAATATATAATCCTCACAGACAAAATTTAATTTTTTTTAAATTTTGCTTTACATTAACGTAGAAATGATCTTTGAAAGGCGACTAAAAAATTAAAAAAATTCCATGTGAAATGTTAAAATTATTGGAGAAGAAAACACAGCAATAAAACCAAACAAAATCTAATATTTATTATGTGACAATGCTATATTTGAAACTTTTTGTTAATATGTAACAAAAAAAAGTTACAGGCACAAAAGTAAACATAATAAATAAGATATACATAAATAATAATCAAAAAATCACTGTTCATATTGTGTTCACAGTTCAAGTAGGTACATATACCGAATGTTTGAAAAGATTATGACGATATAATAGCAATTAAATTTATGAAAATAAAAATTTAATATGCAAGTCCTAACAGTATCTAGTTGATGTATCTAGATTGTAATGCAATATTTCGTGTGCGAATTGTGACAATAGAGACCAAACAACTTCCGGTTTTTATTTTTTTGTAGTTACTAGTTCTATAGAGTTTGAGTTTTTAATTTTTATGAATTTGTTAGTCAATGAGAGTCTTTTAGAAATATGTGTGATTACCGTCCTAAATAATGATCAAACATAATGGCAACTCAGTTATTTTGTCATGTCATAATATGGAAAAAACTGAGTTTGATCATTAAGGCAGCAACCATATGTATTTCTAAAAAATCCGTACTGACCAACAAATTGATAAAAATTAAAAGCTCTAACACTATGTAACTAGTAACTACAACAAAACAAATACCGAAAGTGGTGTTTCCCCGCTGTCGGGCCAGGTTCTCGCAGGGTTGCCTAGGCAAGTAATTTAAGTCACTATATGTATTACCTTTTCTGAAAGTTTTAGCCTCCACAAAATCGAAATATTTTTTTATATCGGTCGTTCCCCACTATATTTTTAAGAACAGAGTTAATTACAGAGTCAATTTTGAACTGACTGAATTCTAAAGTAAACTGAAATTAAAAGAGGACACCAAATCTTTATATCGTAAATAGGTATAAATTATTACTGTTTTCTAAATTTGTCTTTGCCTTAACAAGACATTGCTAATTTTCAGAGAGGTATCCTCAAAAAACCTAATAAAAGAAATTAACATTTTTTTTCAGTATTTTAAATATTTTAGTTTTCATTATTTCACTTTAAAACCCTGCATTTTAAAAGAAAACGTACAGCCTGTATAAAGCTACACAAACAAACACATGAGTTGGCCAACAGAAACAGTCGTCATCATATTTACGTCTGGCTAATTTGTTGGTTTGACCCCCTAAAAGCACGACTTGCCCCTCGGTCATAAATAACCTATTCTTATACATTTTTCATCGCATTTCCTTCACCCCAGCCAATATATATCGCTCTTTCTTTTTCTCTCCATATTTTGATGGCTGCGGCTGTAACAATACAATGTACAAAGTTGCCACAAAACTTAGACTATTCTGTTAAAGTTTATTTATAACGAATTATAAATCCTTGTATTTTTCTACTTTAGTTAAGTTTTTCTTTCTTAGCAGATAAACTTACAAGAAGGTCGTCATTTGTTTAAAAATTATATGGAGGTATTTGGAACAATGCGACCGATGTAGTTTTAAAGTAGATCTTGAGAAAGAATTAGATTAGATCAGAGAGCGTACGGCAAACCTTGTTAAACTGCGACTTTAATATATCTATTATTTATTTCTCTGAATCGCTCGGAAATCTGTATTCCATACTTGCCCAGACATTGGGAGTGGATTCTTGAGGTGACGGAGTTTTCGCCTCAGAACTACTTGCATCAATATTTCAGGAGCCTCCAAACAACACCAATTTAGATAAAGTGATATCTCAATGGACAGTGACCTGAAGAGACTCCGGAAATAATTTGGAGGTCAGTTTTCCTTAACAGTAATTTTTTTCCGCTTTGTCATTATTAGTTTTAATAAAGATCTTGACGAAGGTTTTGCGTGTTTTTCCAGAACAGGAAATGTGGTTTCTTTTCGCATGTAGAAAAAGCCTTTTTAAGGTAGTGTTTTGATGTGCCAAAAAAACAAGAGATCGAATTATAAAGAACCTAATCCTAACCGAGCCCACTTCTAAGAAAATAGTGTGTAATTTTGAATGAACTAAAGTCTAGGTGGAAGTTTATCATACATATTATCCTCGAAAATAATGGGTGGACATTATAAAAGTAAACGATAGTAGTCGGTTTTGAGTGCAATAAGCGTTCTTAAATTAATTTCAATCTTTATCTTCCAGTCTACTATTAGTAAAGCTTTCTCTTTTTATATCCTTAAAAATTATTGTATGAAAAAAAATCGGTTGTGTTCTTTTACTTTTTGCGTTTCTTCGGATAATTTCAGTTTAAAGCATGATTATAGAAATTATGCCACCATGCTGTATGGTTAACGATAAAACTAATAGCCCTGTTAAATTCTGCCACTAAACTTATGTGACGTTAGAAAATGACAAAAAAATTAACAGCACCGTAAATTCTTACATTGAGTATACAAAATAGTACCATTAATCTATGCAAGTTTTATGTTACTGCCGATCATTATGACAACAGTCCAATTACCTAAAATTATCAATAATTTTTTCATTTACTAAAATACTTTTTTATATTCCATTTATAACATAACAATTTTGGTCAATGTTAACGGCATATGCTATCTTTTATAATTCTAATTATCATCTTATATCAATAATTCAATACAGTCGCTATTTTGTTCGAACTAACATAGCAAGCGTCAAGTCATGGTTTGTATCGCTAGGTGACCGAATCATTTTGTTAATTAATAATTAAGTTGCAAACAATTTAAAATCGTTAGCAATATTTTTCCTTTGAACACAGTTTAATTTGGACATTGATAAATTCCAAACCTTTTCTCTGAAATATGGTACAGTGCTGGGGATTGAAGATAACTGTAGAGAAAAGTGTGGACCGATGGGGCTGCATAGCTGGCAACTCCCGATTCCCAGTTACAGTCTACGATACGAGCCCACAAGTGGTGAAAACATCCCCGCTATTGTTTTGTAATTTCATCCCTCGGATTCACAGCAACTGACAGCCTGCGGAGGATGAACTACTTGTGTCGAATTCATAATAATGTTATACTGTTATTGAAGTATAGACGAAACATTTCAATTTTCAAACAATATACAGTGAGTTCCAAATGTTTTTGCACAGATTATGATAATGGTTTTAGACAGCTGGTAGTTGTAAATAGTTATAGTAATGAATTCGAAAAATCCCGTCCTACAGAAAGCTTATGTCACAAAAAGAACCTGGTGTCTAAATTTCATATTTCCAGATTCAGCGATATGGCCAGGTTGATTGTGTAAAAAAATCCATAACCCATTTTAACCCCCATAGAGGTTGAATTTCGAAATATCCCTTCTTATGGGGTGTTTATATCACAAAAGGAATCTATTGTTTAAATTTCAACTTTGTAGCCTTTATAGTTTCTGAGGTTTCGTAATGAAAGAGTGAATGGTATTTCGCTTATATGTTTTAAGATTTGTTGCTCTAGATTATTTTGTTGCCAAAGTTTACACGGGTGAAGCCAGGCCGATACTGTCAGATACTTGTAATAATTTGACTTTTATTGTTGTGTTTATAACACAAACATCGTTTTTAATACATCTAACAGCTTCCACGTGAAGTCATTCAAGAAGATATTTTTGTATTAAAAATGAAATGTGTAAATGTGTCATGTTTTACATGAAACCACTATAATGATCGTTTTGATCATTATATATAAAATAAAAAATAAATAAATAAAACACAATAAAATTTGATTTAATTAAGACGAAGTCTAAATGCGTCTGATCACAACGAGATTTAAAATTATAATATCTTAATTGTTTCTCAAGCGTTGCTAATAGAAACTTCAAACAAAACAATGTTGTGGTCGACAATATAGAGTATTAGTGTTGTCACTAGGAGACCCAATATTAACACCCCTCTTCGCATGCGGGAAAAGTTATATTGGAAGTGGCCAATTTCCAAACCAACTGCAAAAACCCATAGGAAGGAAACAAGAGTAGATTATGATTTATTACAGATTATTAATTACAAATGTTAATGGTTAAATGAAACATTATTGTATTATGGTAAGTATGATCTTCGTTTGATTAAACTGCTTGGCACGTTGTAGAAGGCGTGAAAAAGCAGAGTCAAGTTCGTGAAGACTTAAAGAAATGACCTTCAATGAAGTTGAAAACAGTGACAACACCACCATTGACACATTGTTATTAGGTAGCATTACACTGTAGCATAACTGAAACATTAACATCGTTGCCAACCGAGCGGATGGACAGATTCTATGTTCAACCGTTCAGGTATACATTTGTGTATAGAATACGAGTTCTCTGTATATATGTTACGTGAAACTGAAACTGACACAGTGCTGTCAGAAGTCTACTGGCGCGTTTACTGTCATTCACCACCCCACAACAACAACAACCAGCTACCTGGAATGTTTGACTGAAATTACATTGAAGAAAACGTAAATAATGTTGTTTTCCTAAGAATACGCATTATGTTATTTATCGCGGTTTGTACGAGCATTTGCTATCATTAAAAAACGAAATTGGAACTTTTGTATTTGTATTTTATAAAGAAAGACAGGGCTACGAATCCGTTTTTTTAGAAACAGTGCGGAAAAACCTGAGGATATTGAAATGTGATTTATCTGTCATCCATGCAATGAGATATTCATGATACGTTGTCACTTTGGTAGTAGGGATTGTAATCCAGCGGCATTTTCAATCCAGCTGGATTTATGCTGGATTAAAGCAAATCCAGCTGGTTCCAGCGTGGATCCAGCATTAATCGATTTTTCTAATAAATGTAAAAATTTTTAACTCTGGAAACTTTAATAACTATTTATCTACATTTACATCAAATACTCATTTTTTGACGTTAGTAAAGTACTCTAAAGTTTTCTAATAGTAAGTTTAACTATTAATTATCATAATACAGTCTAAAAACACATAAATTGATATTCTAGTTATTCGTTTACCTATTGATGGTGTTATCTCCCAGCCAACTTCTTAAAGAACTGCAAAATATGTACCCGAATGCGGAAAGGGCTCTCTATGTTGGTTGGTTTGAGAATCATCAAATAATCATAGATTAAAGTTAGGATTTCCCTTTTTACTCCCTCACTTTCATAAAGTGTCATTTATTTCTTCAATATCTTGTCATAATCCTTCTCAGAGTCAGTTAATTACTTGTTTTTAGCTGATTGCGAATCCGCACCGCTGGATCCAGCGCCAGATACTGGATCCAGCAAGACCAAAAATGTGCTGGATCCAGCTGGATTGCAATCCCTATTTGGTAGCCATAGAGTAATAGAAAGCAATGGTAATTTCATCTTGGAAAGCTATTTTTAGAATGTTTAACCCATTACCACAATTTAGAAGCTATTGCATGCTTTCTCGTAAGCTATGATAGAAGAAAAATTTGGGCAGTGCTATAAGAAAAAGTCTTTGTAACGTATACGAACAGTAAAAATTCGGAAAAACAGTAAAAACATCTTCGCAATTTTGCCTAAAAACATATTTAAGTTAACATAAAAATACACTCTACTGTCGTCAGGGTTTTGGCACTGCGACCCGTGGTTTTCTATAAATTTGAAAAAAACTATATTATTTCGGGAGTCTAATCTACACTTTTAGGAATTTCAAGGTGAAAAACTCTATATATAAGGTTTTCAATACTCAAGTATAATTAAGATGTTAGGGTTTTCTTTTAAATTCCAAAATTAGAAGTTATTTTTTATATTCACTGTAAATCATGTTACTACATAATTTGTGTATGTATTCGACAACAATAATGAAGTTAATTCAAAAATTGGATTTTAAATTTTTAGTATCTCCGTAATTGGAAATGAATCTCAGAATCTTATTTCCATATGACTACAAAAATAAACAGAAAAAATAATCGTATTATAATTCAAAGAAAAAAGATATAACATCAATAATGGAAAAAGAACTGATATTTTTAAACTTGATATAAGGCAAATAAATCAGATTATTTTCAATATTCAATGTTACCTTATAAGCTTCTCATTTCTCATATAAAAACTTCTTAAAATATCTTTTGTATCTATTGTTTGCTTTGTCAAAACAAAATATATGTAATATATATATATATATATATATATATATATATATATATATATATATATATATATATATATATATATATATATATATATATATATATATATATATATATACATATATATACATACACACATAAAATTTTAAAATATAATAAAATCACGTATTAAAAAATACGTACTTAATGCATTCATTTATTTCAAAAATAAACATTTACTTTTACTAGAGACTCAAAGCAAGCGTACGCTAATTTGTAAAAGTTGATTTCATTTCTTTTTTGAATTTTTATTTATATCTATATCTACATTTTTACTCTTAAAACAAATATGACATATATGAAGAATGAAAACCACTATAAAGGGGACTCAAATTAAAATTTAACGTATTAATTACCATTTTTATAAAATATTATTGTGCAGCGATACACTGACTTGAAAATATGTGCTCATATATCATATATCAATGGATTTGTTTTAGAGATGTCCGAATACTCGAAAAATTAATTAATTATTAGTCAAGTAGTAAAACTTGTCGTTATGGAATTATGGTAATTGAAAGTTATTTATTCATATTATTGAATCGAAAAATGTATTTTGTTGCTTCTAACAATCACAATAATAATATAGAATTTGATAATTATTTTAGTTAAGAAAAATAATTTCCGCATAATGAGTGAAATAATGTCAGTTATGAAAAACTAACTTCAACATAATAATATGTAACTAGAGAGTATCTGAAAACTACTTAGATCATGGCTTAAATAGAAGCTATTCACAATGAGTATCGAAAAAAACGAGTACTTTTCATTGAAACTTTATGATACTTTCAGATTTTATTGTTCATAACTTTGAAAGTTTTCAAGATATCTATATCGGATAAAAAAGTGTTGCAGAAAGTTCTTAAACTTAAAAAGTTCTCAATTTATCGAGATAGGACAGAAAGCATTGTTTAGGGAATTAAATTTCCTATGAGTTCCTAAACGGTTTTTTTAATTCGATATAGAAAGTATTCGTAGCATGTGTCAAAAAACGTGTAAAACTCGATGATAATTTCAACTTTAACTTGATAACACTTCTCAATTTTTAAAGAAATCGATATACGAATACGACAAAAACACGACTTATGACGGTTCTTTACTCTATAAACACTCGTAGTTTCAGTTTACAATTCAATAATTAACATGATCAATAAAGCTGTTACAATGGCCATTACGTTTTAGACATTGGTTTTCAAGGCGACAAAGGCACTGGACTTCCTGACTCTTTTTTGGCAATACCTTTTCAGATATCGGAAGATATATAAGAACCAATTTTTTAAAAATCTAACAATGGAGCAATTTCTTTTTGAAATGATTTTGTTTGTACATCTAATAGCTCTTGAGATTTTTGCAGGAACATATTTATGGGGGTAGTTTTACCATTTCATTGCTTTGAGAGGTTAGAGCTCACGTGCCCAATATCTTTTAACCACTGTGCCCAATTTTATGCTATATTTTTATCTTATCTGGTTCGCCAAAAGCATACATTGCAGTGCTTGACATTTTAGCTATGGGATCAACACGATTTTTTGATGATATATTTTATAAAAAAGGTGTCATTTTGTTCGGAAATGTCTGTTTCAAGAGAGAAAATAAAAATAAAAAAAAAATTGGCTCAGTGGGACTATAGAATTATTATGGCTGACTTTTTTAAGCACCAGACTGCAACATTGGTCAAGAAAATATTTCCTCTAGTGACGTGTTATATTTGGAAACCATTAGTAGAAAAAACAAGTAGAAAATGGAACCACTTTTTTATCGTTGACGTCTTCTTATCCTAAAAAGTAATTATGATACATTGTTGATTAAACCTAGGAAATTTATTTTGAGAGTGCTTTAGATTTATCGCCTAGATATAGCTATTTTCTTCAATGTGCGAACGCAATTATTAAGTATAATTGTGACTATACAAACAAAATGACGTAAAATTAGACTAAAGTATTCAACAGAAAATTTCTCTTAAATATTGTTCTCCATTGTGTTCACAGGGGTGATAACGCTTTTAAATTATTATATTATATATATATTTTCTGTAACATTTAACGCAACGTCTTTCTAATCTATGATTTGACAATTATTTATTTACCACTTATTTAAAAATATGTAACGCAGTATTTTCTATCGCGGAAATGTGGACAAAGAAGCAACTTCTGCGCGTGTCTCATCCAAATGGCTTCATTTATGTACTATGTACACTGTACAGGCTTATAAATATACTTCAAATCACTGGGATAATACTTATAATATGTAGATCAGAGGGCATACTACTTCAAAGGTCCAGATTCGAGACCAACTGCTTATTTTTTTTAATAATGCAAATATTCTGCAATTTGTAGATTTTGTAAAGAATACGCTAGTGTTTATTTTTAAACACTATGTGTTAATTGTGTAATTATATTATTTTTATCTAAAATATTATTATCAATATAATTTATCATAAAGTCGGGATTTGACGCTGGAAGGTTTGACATTTCTAAGCAGTTGGCTAAAGAGCTGAACTAGCAACTGTTCTTAAATGATGCTTTTAAAACTGGTAGGTGTACAAAGTGCAATTATTTTACTTTTCAAAAATAAATTTTTGGACAACCGCAAGCTAGATCTAGGTTAATTTCGCACGAAATCCATTGAAATTGTAGTTTTTTTAAAAGAGGAGATTCTGTTCTATAGAACGGAACTATTTCTAGATTGATTCGGGCTTAGAATTGCTTCGAAAATTGTAATTGAAAATCACGAACAACACTTGTCGGTTGAGCTGTACGTACGTCCGAGCTTCACAGATCGTAATTTGTCACGAATCACCTTGAATTATATTTTATTCACTTTGTATACTATTGTTGTATATTTTAAAATTATAAAGCATTTGACATTGTGTTTATTACGTAATCATTAATTTAGTTATACAAGAACTTTCAATATTATAATTTTAGTAATTTTAGAATTCAGATTGTATTTAGAGGTTGATGAATAAAGAATAAAATATTTAAGTTATAACAATTTTGGCGACGAGAATTTCAGTTATTAGTGATAAGAAAATAGATATTTTAAGATGCCGGAAGAACAGAAAGCGACAGCCATGCCTTCGAGATCACTGCAGTTACTTGGGTTCATGGAGCCATATACAGTTGGGGAAAATTTTGAAGAATATTTGGAGCGTATAGATAATTACTACGAACTAAATGATATCGCAAATAGTAAATTTAAAATTCAGCTACTGTTAAATTTAATCGGACCTACTGCGAGTGCCAAAATATCAAAAGCGTGCAAACCGAAGAAGCCTAAAGAATTTTCTTATGAGCAAATCATAGGAAAGTGCAGAACAATTTTTTGCAGTGGACGTTTAACAATTGCAGAACATTACAAATTTAATAACAGAAATCAGCAGGAAGGAGAATCAATTTCAGAGTTTGCGATTGAACTGCAGGCTTTAGCAGAACATTGCGAGTTTCAAGAAGCATTCCGGGATACGGCATTAAGAGATCGATTTGTAGCAGGTTTAAAGAGCGATTCAATCAAATCAAGATTACTTGGGGAAGAGAAAAAGTCGAAATTCGATGATTTGGTGAAAATAGCGCTTAGTATGGAAATGGTTAGCAAAGAAGTAGGAATCATGCACGGTCAAATGAAAGGAAGCCAAGATCACAGCAAAAGCCAAGGAAATGTGAATTCGGTTAAACAGACGAGTAAAGAAGATAGCAGGAGGCATAGTTTCAGAGGAAGTAAAGAAGATTATCATAGAAGAGGTACATATACGCATCGAGGAGGACGATCTTTCAATGCATTCAATGGAGGTCGGCAAGAAAATCGAAGATATGAAGGAACTACGTGCTTCAACTGCGGAGGAAAAGGTCATTTCCATCGTGACTGTCCTTCTAAGAGAAGTTATAGGTATAATACTAATAATAATTATAATAGTCAAAATAATAATAGATTTGGCAACGGGAGATATAATAACAAAAATGAGTACCCCTCTTTTAGAAATTACAATACTTACAATAATAACGTTGGTTCTATTGATACTGATAAAATTAACGAAGATTTTGAAAACGCGAGTAGTGATGTCTCTGTAAACAGCATAACTGTAGATAAAAGGGAAATTCAAGATATTATGTGTAATCAAATTGAAAGTAAAAACCCTGAATATGTCAATGTTAAAATAGAAAATACTTGTCTTAAAATGGAATGTGATACGGGATCATGTTTTTCGATTTGTTCATTTAGTTATTTTGAAAAATATTTTAATCATTTGTCGATAGAAAGAGTCAATTTGCCATTGTCTGTCGTTACGGGTGAAAATATTAAAATCAGAGGTCAAATAAAAGTCAAAGTCAGTCTATTCAAGGATAAGAGTTATGTATTAAGTTTAATAATTATCGATTCATTTAAAAATTTTATTCCATTAATGGGGCGCGATTGGCTGGATGTCCTTTTTCCAAATTGGCGAAAAAACTTTATGATAAATTTTTGTGATTCGGAAGAAATAAGTTTAAAGGAGATTAAAGATAAATATAGTAAGTTATTTGACGGAAATTTAAAAACACCGATAAAAGATTTTGTGGTTGATATACGTTTAAAAGCTAATGTACAGCCCATCTTTCGTAAAGCGTACACTTTGCCATTTTTTTTAAGAAGTAAAGTAGAGGTAGAAATTGAATGATTATGTAAGGAGGGTATATTATTTTCGGTATCGAGGTCAGAGTGGGCATCCCCAATAGTAGCTGTCCCTAAAGGAAAAGAAGGAATTCGAGTTTGCGTTGACTGCTCTGTTACTTTAAATAAGTTCATTGAGATGGAGCACTATCCGCTGCCCGTAATTGACGAAGTGTTAGCTAATCTCGTCGGTGCTAAGTATTTTTGTGTGCTCGATTTAAAGGGGGCTTACCAACAGCTTGAATTAAAGGATAGGGCCCGGGAATTGCTGACAGTGAATACGCACAAGGGGTTATTTTCTTATTGTAGGTTACCATTCGGTATTAAATCGGCTGCATCTATATTTCAATCGGTAATGGATACTATTTTAAAGGGCATAGAAAAGGTATATTGCTATATTGATGATATATTGATTGGGGACATCTCGTTAGATAAGTTAAAAAGTAGATTGTGTTTGGTATTAGACAAATTGTTAGAATATAATGTTAAAATCAACTGGGATAAATGTAGATTTTTCGTAGATAAGGTGACGTATTTGGGTCATGAAATATCCGAAGTAGGAATATCTCCTAGTAAGCAAAAAGTGGAAGCAATAATAACGGCACCTGAACCTAAAAATGTAACGCAATTAAAGTCATTTATTGGGCTAATAAACTATTATTCCAAATTCATACCTAATTTAAATGCCAAGTTAAGTACTCTTTATAAATTGCTATGTAAAAATTCAGCATGGAAATGGGATGAAACCTGTAGCACAGTATTTGAAAATTGCAAAAAAGAGATTTTGAAAAATAGAATTTTAGAGCATTTTGACCCGAGTAAGCCTATAATTATTATCTGTGATGCTAGTAATGATGGTTTGGGTGGAATGTTATGTCATACTGTAAATGGTATAGAAAAACCGGTCTTTTTTGTTTCACGAACACTAACACAAACTGAGCGTAATTATCCAATTTTGCACCGCGAAGCATTAGCAGTAGTATTTGCGACAGAAAAATTCTACAAGTATATTTTCGGTCATCATGTAACAATCTATAGTGATCATAAACCTTTAGAATCTATCTTAAATTTAAAAAAAGGAGAACCCGCCGTTATTTCAAATAGGTTACAAAGATATATTTTTCGGCTATCAAATTTTGATTATGTTTTGAAGTATCGCAAAGGCTCTAGTATCGATCATGTTGATTGCTTATCGCGCTTACCAAGTTCATCTGAACAATCAGTTGACGATGTAGAGGAGGAAAGTTTAGGTATCAATTCTATTGCATCGGGACCAGGATTAAGATTGAATATTGAATTAATAAGGGATGAAACACAGAAAGATTTATTTTTAAGGAGATTGTATCAATTTATTCAGAGGGGGTGGAAGTGTAATAAAATACCATCGGAATATAAGAATTATTTTTCGAAGAATAAAGATTTGAGTATTGAACAAGGATGCATAGTTTTCGGATCAAGAATAGTCATTCCTAATATATTGATAAACGATGTTTTAAATTTATTGCACTTAAATCACATAGGTATAACGAAAATGAAACAACTAGCTAGACGTTACGTTTATTGGAACAATATTAATAATGATATAGAAATGTACGTTAAAGCTTGCAAAAGTTGTCAAATTTCTGCGAAAGATTTTGGGCGCAAGCATTATGGAAATTGGCCAAATGTCAATTTTCCTTTTGAAAGAGTTCACCTTGATTTCTTTTATTTTTATGGGAAGCAATATTTAATTTTAATAGATGTATATACCAGGTGGATAGAAATTAAAGAAATAAAAAATAATAACGCATATAGTTTAATTAATAAATTAAAATCGATTTTTAAAATATTTGGTTATTGTAAAAATTGTGTTTGTGATAATGGCCCACCCTTTAACAGTTTTGTTTTTAAAAATTTCTGTGACGCAAAAGGCATAACACTGTGGCACAGTCCGCCATATCATGCACAGAGCAATGGTATAGTGGAAAGGGCGGTCCAAACTACAAAATCAGTTTTGAAAAAATTCGTTATAGAATCACAAAATTCCAGATTAGATATAAACAGGGAAATTGATAAATTTTTATGTAATTACAGGAATTTGCCTTGTACTCATGACAATATAATACCATCTCATAGGATGTTTAAGTTTAAACCAAAATTTCCTTTAGACGCTATTGACATTAAAAAAGGGATAAATTGCGATGCAGATGTTGCACAGCATAATAAGTCAGTAACTAAACCAACCGAAACGATTTTTCAAAATTATTCTAAAGTACCTTATTATAATGTCAATGACGTTGTTTGGTATAAAAATAATATAAGTAATAATATTAAATGGGTAAAAGCTAGAATTATTGAGCAAAAGAGCAAACATGTTTACCTGATTAATGTTAATAATTTAATAAAATTGGCTCATGTTAATCAAATGAAATCCTTTTGTAGAGAACCTTTTAATTGGTCACGCTCTTTGCTAAATAATCCTACCATGCCTAACACTGGCCTACGCAGTCCTGTTTCCTTACCGAGAAGGTCTAACAGATCTCGCAGACAACCTGAGATGTTTCAGTCTTCTTGGGATTGAATTGTAAATATAAACTGTATATAAAATTATTTGCTATTGTACTTTGGGTAATATATATTGTGGTATATGATATTTTGTAAATTATGTATTAATTATAAAATAAGAATTTCATTATTTTTTTTTGTATCTTATAGGGGGAGATGTTGTATATTTTAAAATTATAAAGCATTTGACATTGTGTTTATTACGTAATCATTAATTTAGTTATACAAGAACTTTCAATATTATAATTTTAGTAATTTTAGAATTCAGATTGTATTTAGAGGTTGATGAATAAAGAATAAAATATTTAAGTTATAACAACTATCAGAACAGCACCCTATTTAAGTTCAAAACAGCTAAGTGATAGTTATGAATCATAAAATCAAAAATTTGTGCGTAAATTTTTTCCATAAAAACAATTATTGTTCTGGTGCCGTCTTTGATAATTTTCCTAATGATCCAACCCCCTGGAAGGCTTAAATGCAAACTATCAATAGATCTAATAACATAAGACGATCAGTTAGCATGATTTGTAAACAAGTGAAATAAAATAGTGATAAGGGAACCTACCGTTTGGCCTATAACGCGATTTTACAATGACCAAATATCGTTATGAATACTGCTATGAATAGCCCGTGTGTGTTGAACTGGCAATGCTTTCAACAACCAATGATAATTATCTTTTATGTGATTTTTTAGTGTATTTGCCATATGGCAACATACACTATTGGCGTCGGTCGGATGGCGGGACCTAGGGGTCGGACCAAAATTTCTCGACGTTTCATAACCTCCTAAACACTTTGGCACCATTTTTAAAAATGTTTATATATATATGTATATATATATATATATATATATATATATATTTATATACGTATATATATATATATATATATGTGTACGCGCGATAACTTTCGAAAGAGTTAATTGATTTCAACGAAATTCGGGCCACATGTTGAAATCCATCACCGCAAGAAGCCTATTCAAAATGGGCCTAATCGGGCTATTTTAAGGGTAGTTTTTAGGGGTTGAAAACTGTTTTTGGGCCCCAAAATACCGAAAAAATTCTCCGAATCGTTTCAAAATTGAAATTTAACCCTTTGGTAGTGATTAAAAAGTTTCCCCACAATTTTAATAAAATCGGCCCGACAGGACCGGATTTACAAATTTTATGAAAACACTAGTTTGCAGATAGTGACTTATTTATTGAAGGGTGTATTTAATTTGGTGTAGACGTTAGATTGATAATAATATTACAATTAAGAAAAAAATGTTATTTTAAGGGATGTATTAAGGGGTTAAATTTTTTATTTTGCCCAAAAACAAACTTAATTTCACATAATAAAAGTATAAAACCACACGGCCCTATACAAGCAAATACACTATATTGTCGGCAGGGTTTTGGCACTGCGACCCGGGTTTTTTAAATTAAAAACTGCAAATGTGTCTGAAATAATTAAAATAATAAAACACGATTTTATTGAGGCACTGGCACTAAGCGGAGGACATATGTCCTTAATAAAAAAGTAATAAAAAGTAATAATGTATATTGAGGGTTATATTTAGGATATATTTAAGCGTTAAGTGCTGGGTTAAATATATATTGTACAATTGACATAGCACCACAATCTTCAAAGGCTGAACTAGCACAATCTGTGCTTATTTATTGCTGTTCTATCATATTTCACAGTGGCAGTGTCAAGTTTTTTTTTTAAAGGTTACACCTAATATTCAGTAATTTGATCGATACATACTTAAAAATATGTGCAGTGTTCTTTAAATCTCACCAGAACATAAAAATGAAAAAATCTAATTTCTATTATTACATATTTTGGAATTGAACTTTAAAGATAAAAAAATCTATGTTCGATACAAAGAACAAGTGTGTCTGCAAAAAAAAAATAAGATCTAAGAAGATGTCAAGTTTTCACTTGGTAAGTTTTTATGTGATAAATAAACGATTCATGTGTGTTAACTTTGAATTGAGAACATTGCACCGTCTTAGATCTCAATTCTTTTTTTTAGCAAAGCAGCTTGTTCTTTGGCCCATTTTTCACATTTATGTTCTTGGTACGATTTCAGTACTTTTTGTTAAATTTTACCTATTGTTATTTACTTTACTTAAATAATATTACCAAGACACAATATTATAGTTATATCACACTTCAAGTAAATGTGATGTATATCCCAACACCGAATAGACGCGAGTAGTCTTCGGACGATCGGTTGATACACTTGGGATCACTGCTCCCAGCGAATTATGATGATCTATCAATCAATCATTGAATGCAAAAAATTGTGATTTTTGGACACTCGTCTCTTGGAAACTATTCCACCTAGACGTATGAAATTTGGAACACTGGTTCTTTTTGGTAACCTCAACCCCCTAAGTAAAACCAGTCTTGTAACGTTATTGGCCTTGGGGATAGAGGGGAGTCGAAAAGGGCTCAAAATGGTAGTGTAAATATTGAAAATACGCGTGCATTCGGTTTTGTTTTCGAAAACTTGGCCAGTGCACTCCGTGAATCTATTAAACAAAACAAAGATTTTGAGTGTTCTTAGGCACATATCGAGCAGTCACTGACAATATTTTTCGAGAATCCATGTCAGATAATTATCGCCATTTTTTTCAGGGAAAGTGGATAAATGGAGAGCGTCAAGTAATTCGGGGAGAATACGTCCCCTAATGACTCCCTTCGGCACCGTTACTGTATTTATAAATAGTTTTGCTCAATTTACTTTAGCTGTCGTCTGAGCTGCAACTCCGTTAAGAACACACTGACAGCCCTGCACGTTGTCCAGCGGACATAACAGTACACCGCATGTTTAGTTTCCCATACAAAACGAGGGATGCTCTGTAACTACAGACAGTGTGTTTTCTTGACGATAAGTACTGACACACACAGGCACACACACACACACACACACAGACACATTAAGGAATACCACAGGGCACAGTTCTAGACTACATAGTTCTTCACACCACTTTGTTCCAATACAAGCACGGCTCCAAAATATAAATATATAGGTATGTATGTATACACATACGGATTGTAAGCTGATTGATTAGAACATGGCAGGAACAGTAAATTTTAAAACTAAACCTAAAGCTCCCAATCTTTTCTGAACCATCGCTCCTCTAAGATAAAGAAATCCAAGTCTGTTATAGTTAATTTTATATGAAATATTAAAATATTGCTCCATATTATCTGTATCTAATTTACCTGTTTATTTATCTATTAAAATCACAAAGCTCCCACGGACGGCTCTTGCGCCTTCGTTGGGAATCTTTGATCTAACAATCCAGTTCAAGTATTTTAAATAGATAAGAGCATTTTATTGTAAAAACAAGAGGAACACTGGTTTTTGCAACGTATAGTTTTCAAGGTTTGCTAGCAGCGTCACAAACCAGATTCTATTCATTTTACAACTTTTATTAAAAGATTTAGGATTATATCTGACGCTAGTTATTTGACGCCATGTTTTAACCGTTAAGCTGTACTCACACAATCACACATATTGAATATTGCGACAAGGCGCTGTTCTTAGGCCCCTATTTCTTTTTCTCCACAAAGATACAGACACATATCACACATTTGTTTCTTCGTTCGCACTGTTGATGACAGAGACGGGTGTCTAAGCGGGATGCCAACGACCCAATCAACCCTAACAGACAACACAACACTGCTGTAGGTGATAACTAGACTCCTAAAATATTCGTTTCAAACAGAGCCGACTTGACAGAATCTGAGATAATTCGTCTGTTCAAATTATTTCAAGTTAAAAATATAAATTTTTACTATGTGATAGACTAGTAACTGTAGACGATCCAGAAGACTGGCACAACCACGGACTGTGCAAGTTGGTGCAAGGAACGAGGATTACTGAGTCAAGCTTCCAAAGCAAAAAAAGTAATAATAATAACTTTACAATTCAAAACAAAATTTCAGAATTATTCCTGCATACAAATTTGACAAAAAATCTTTTTTTTTTTGGGGGAGGAAATTTTTTATTTTACACAAATACAAGATTTTGTGGAGCTGTATATTTTTTACATAAAATAGTTGATTTTTATGCCTGTATTGCGGTAGTAAAATAACTCATTTCGCAATACTGCGTAAAGTAAAACAAAAGGAATGCAAACGTAGTCGTACTATCATTTCCATAGTAAAAGTATGAAAATCAAATGCAGCCTACAATAAGGATGCTGACTATATTCAAATAAAAGCGTAATTTTAACGAAAAGTAGTAGTTTCTATGATAGAAATACTAAAAAACACTATATTTTTCCTTATTTTTAAGGAATTTAATTAATATTTAATAAATAAAACCCAACAAAATCACTCTCAAGTCACGTGACAACAGACACCAATCAGAGCGCATGACGTCATATGTTCAGCAGCTGTCAAAAAACTTCATTGTTTGGTTAATATTTAGTGTGTAATTTATTATTATTTGTTTATAGCAAACGTCAAATTACATGTAACTATAGCAACGACTACGAAACAACTTTTCATCACCTCAGTTTACTAACGTTTAAGGAGACAAAATACGCAATTATAGAATGGTAGCTCCCGTGTAAACTTTTGAGCCTCCTTTGGTATGAACAGGTGACGTCACGCGACTAGTATTGACGTTTTGGACCGAAATTTGAAACGGGATTTAAAATACATGATTTTTAAGGCTTGAGTTGTATTTAAATAAAAATAATAAATATTTGTGGCAATATTAGGTACATCTGCACGATTTAAAACACTTTCCCAAAAATAGTCAACATCCCTATTGAAAGTGAATGGGCAATTTTTTTTTAATGATGTGAAAATCAGCTATTTTAAAGGGGGACGAACAAAAAATACTAAATGTATTTCGTGCGTGATGATATTAATGCTCACGTGAAAGTTACAACTCGCTGGCGTTCGTTTTTAACATAATGTCACATTCGCCGCAATATAATATGTCGTCATGCAACAGAACATAACCTACTATTTTTTATTTCTGTTTAAAACGAAATTGAGGCCGGACCCTTTGAAACGAAAGAATCGAGGTCTGTAGTGGAAACACAGTTTGTTGCCACACAACACATCACAGTCGCCATAATCGCGAGAGGTGAAAATGGAATGAGAGGCGGACATTCAATTCAAACGCTCGTCACCTGACGCCCTCCCACAACAAACACATACACGTCATTATTACAACATACTTAAATGCTGTTATTCTTCTTGTTTATTATATAACATAAATCTGTAGGCGCAAGACAAAGAGAATTTATACAAAAATTTTGGTGTTTTTCACATGTTTTCCTAACTTGAAAAAATAACATCTAATAGGGGCGTCCTGCTTATCAAAATTTAATAATTTTGAATTGTGCGTATTATTCCTTATGCATAAACAAATCATCCAACCAAATATTTCGCTGTCATATTCTTCCTCTTAATTGCAAATATGATTTTAAGTAATGTATTCATTTCAAACAGACAAACTTACGCGTCATATGATGATGTAAACAGTAGACCAGATCAAGCACATCACTTTCGCGCATAGAAAGAGATGTATATACAAGTTTTATATCTCTACTACCGGCCATTACTTCCAGCAGCTAGAAATCCAAGTAGACGTTCCAGAGTTACACATAGATTTATTCCCGGCTGTGATCAGGAATAGTTTATTGATAGTATTATAATGAACATTTGACATAACCGGTTTTTCCTTTTGGATACAGATAATATAATATGTGCTTACTGCGTGTGGAAAGGTTAGGTTGTTTTTGTTTATCGCAAAACAAATGCTGCTTTTAATGCTTGACATGTCTTTCGTTGTAATTGCGCAAAAATATATTTTTTAATTGTATTGAATTTTGCTGTGCTATTAAAATTGCGGCATGTTATAGAAAGTTAAAAAATACTATTTTGAAAATAAAATAATTCAAACCATTTGAATGTGTTCATGGTTTATGCAAATTAATTTTGAAAATTATCCATTTGTTCAAGAGTTGAGAGATTTAAGCTATAAATATTTCGCTTGTTTTCTTTTTCATACAGCATTTAATATCAAAATCAGACAGCGGACATTTGGATTTTCAATTTTTTTAAATGAGTATATAGAGTATATAGACACTGAGTGTCACGACGTGACACACCGTGAGTGTGACTGTTTCAAAAAAATCGTTCGTGAGTGTGATCAAATAAAATATACGGATACGTGAGTGGAAAAAAACTTTTTTGTGAGCGTGAGTTGGCGTGAGTGAAAAGTTAATCACATAAAAAATTATTCCTGTATGCGGACTGTTAAATCTGGCTCGGGACTAACGTTAACAAGTATCAGATGCAGTCATGATTTTTCTTGTTTAAAGTTTGTACTTACTATTTAGTTTTTTTATTAGTGTATTTACCATATGGCAACATACACTATTGGCGTCGGTCGGATGGCGGGACCTAGGGGTCGGACCAAAATTTCTCGACGTTTCATAACCTCCTAAACACTTTGCCACCATTTTTAAAAATGTTTATATATATATATATATATGTATATGTATATATATATATATATATATACGTATATATATATACGTATATATATATATGTGTGCGGGCAATAACTTTCGGAAGAGTTAATTGATTTTAACGAAATTTGGCTCACGTGTTGAAATCCATCACCGCAAGAAGCCTATTTAAAATGGGCGTAATCGGGTCATTTTAAGGGTAGTTTTTAGGGGTTGAAAATTGTTTTTGGGCCCCAAACCACCGAAAAAATTCTCCGAATCGTTTTAAAATTGAAATTTAACCCTCTGGTAATAATTAAAATGTGTCCCTAAAATTTTAATAAAATCGGCCCGACAGGACCGGATTTACAAATTTTATGAAAACACTATTTTGCAGATATGGAATTTTTTACTGAAAGGTGTATATAATTTGGTATATAGGTTCGATTGATAATAATAGTGCAATTAAGAAAAAAATATGTTATTTTAAGGGGTGTATTAAGGAGCAAAATTTTTTATTTTGCCCAAAAACCAACTTAAGTTCGCATAATAAAGCCACACTGCCTATATATCAAATACACTATATTGTCGGCAGGGTTTTGGCACTGCGACCCGGGTTTTTTGTATTTGTGATGTGTAACTTTAATGTATATTATATAAAATCACAAAAATTCGTTGTTTAGTACTTTATAAGCACATATAAACACATAACCCGATCCTATTTCCATAGGCCATATTATTGTATCATGTTTTGGTAAATGTTATAATATGAAAGTAACGTTAATTTCGTGAGTGTGAATTAACGTGCGTGAGTGGATGTGAGTCTCGAAATATAATTAATATCGCGCGTGAACGTGAGTGAGTGTTGAAACCTAGTTGTGAGTGTGTGTGTGTGATTATAAAAAATAGTAGCAGTGCGTGAGCGGGCATGAGTTGAAAATGTTTTTCGTGAACGTGAGTGATCGTGAATAAAATACTACTCACGATTGCACCTCTAATATAGAGTGACCGAAAAAAACTTATACAATAGATTTTACCCCGATTTTGTCTGTACTCTTCGACTCAATACTTTCCCAAAATAAATTAAAAGAAACGCACACTCTATATTTAACTCCCGAAAGCCTCATTTGATTTTAACGAAATTCGGTATGCACATTGAAATCTACCATCACACGAAGCTTACTTAAAATAGGTTTAATCGCACCATTTTAAGAGTTGCGTTTAGGGGTTGAAAATTTATCTTGGCTCTGAAAACAAAAATTCTCGGAATTGCTTCAATTCAAAAGTAACTTTAAAGGAAGATTGAAATACGCTTCTAGAATCTTCACAAAACTTGCTCAACAAAGTCATACGTACAAAATTCATACAAAACACTATCTCGCGGATGGCGAATTACTTACAGAAGGTCCGTAAAACTACACATGATGCTTTTTAAGATGAAAAAGTTGAATGATAAGTCCGTGCGGTCTTTTATCCAGCACGACCAGCGCAGCACGGACCGAAAAAACCATGTTATTTAACGGATTATCGCTCATTAGACCAGTAAATACAAGCAGCAATGACCCTCAGTCTGTTGTATGTAATTCCTGTCTAGCCGTGCTGGTCCAGTCTAGTGTGGTAGTTATGTATCGTTTGGATTAATTAATTTGCATTCATTCAACTATACTTAAAACTGCAAAATGTCTACAGCACATAACGAAGCCTGCACTAAAGTTTTCTGGTTTAGGCTGGTCTAGTGTGCAACATCGTGCATATTGCAGTGCTGGCCGTGCAGGTTTATATTTCACAGGTGTGCGCGGTCTTTTATACCTAATACTAAAACTTCAGTTTTTTCCTAACGAACTAAGTTGACCCAATTTTTCAAATTCAAAGTTATGTCTGCAACATTGGTAATTTTGGAATTACGATTCGGTTAATTTTTTTTACGTAGATTACGATGATAAAAATAAAAAAAAGAATCCATTGGGTTTTTGCTTTATACGCAAATACAACTTTTTTTTAATGGAACGCTCTATATATGTTTGCATTTTGGAGAAGCAAAGCGTATGTAGATAGAAAAATTTCAATGCATTAGTATCCTAAAATTGAAAACAACGGTATTACTTCACTATTTTCCTGCTGTGACCGAGCTGGGTACAGTAGTGGTACAGCACTAGACTCGCATTCGGGAGGTACGGGTTCGATTCCCGGCAGGGGCAGATGTGGATGGGACTTTTTCCTACTGCCTCTCGCCGAGAAACGGTAATTCCTGTACCGGCCATCTTGATTGAGGTTTTCCATGGTTTCCCTCAATTAATTCCAGATAAATATCGAGATGGTTCCTTATTTGAGGCCATGGCCGATTACCTATCAAACTCCTAATTCAAAAATTACCTACCTTATCCTAATTTCCTATAATTCCTTCATTCGCCCATTGCTATTATATAAGTTGAAGTTTTAAAAAATATAGAAAATAACGGGAGGTGGTAAATGGAAATAGTAATGGTGCGAATGGCGTCTGTTATGACATAAAGTCGAGAAATGGACGTTAAACGCATTATTATTATTATTATTATTATTGAGAAGGAAATATTCCTTAAAAAAATTTGCTTCCACAAGCACCCAAACTTCAGGTTCGTCACCGTCATACTAGGGATACTTGTGGAGCAAGTTGTAACTGTAACCGCGTCTCAAACCATGAAATGGGCGATTACAGTGAGTTTGGGTCATGCGCACGGAGTACACGGAGCGACCCAATAAGCACGGCCTTTTGCATACGGCAAATTAGTGACTCAGCAATACGCTGACATGCCGGAATAGTTTTCATACTTGCCAACAGTGACGGTTTTGCCCCTCCAAGAACACCAATTATAAGGACAATTAATTTAACAGTATACTCTGGGTACTGCTTTCTGAGCTCAAAAAGAAGATCCTGATATTTTGTCCGCTTCTCAGTCTCCTTTGCGGCTATGTTCGTTTCAGCAGGGGCTGAAAACTCGATAACATACATAGTTCGCGCAGGTTTATCAAGGAGAACTATGTCAGGCTTTGTAGCTGAAAGTTGCTTGGTAGTACTAAATGAGTAGTTCCAGAAAATCTTGCATGACTCATTTTCGACAACGGACTCAATATCATTTGGAACATAAGGTAGAACAGGAGTTTTATCAACACCATAATGATGTCTTAGGTGGTAGTATAAAACTCTTAGAGCAGCGTTGTGGCGGTGAATGTAAGCACAACTCGCATAGTGACTACATGCCGACAAGAGATGCATGAGCGTCTCTGGATGCGATCGACATGCTCTGCAAGAGGTATCTGTTACTTCTGCACCTATAACTATGCGACGGTACACAAGAGTGTTGATAACTCCATCTTGACACGCCAAAACAAATCCCTCAGTTTCAGACTTCAGTCCAGCTGATCTCAGAAAGGCAAACGTCAGATCCTTGGATAAACCGCAAGTGTTGGTGTTCTTATAATAAGTCCCATGCATCGGTTTATCAGTATGTTGTTTGAGCAAGAACTTTTGCTCTGCCTTCTTTACTGTGTATCTTACTTGATCTGACGTTAGAGATGCATACGTTGCATTTCTACGATTTCTAGCGGAACTGAAGTCAAAATCAAGACTGAGTTCATTTGCTGTTCTGTTTGCGGCTTGAAACAGAAACGCCCCAACACCCGCATATTCGTGATTTATTATTATTATTATTATTATTATTATTATTATTATTATTATTATTATTATTATTATTATTATTATTATTTTCCTGCTGTGGATAAGTATCCACAGCAGGAAAATAGTGAAGTAATACCGTTGTTTTCAATTTTAGGATACTAATGCATTGAAATTTTTCTATCTACATATGCTTTGCTTCTCAAAAATGCAAACATATATAGAGCGTTCCAATAAAAAAAGTTGTAACGTAGATTATTTAAAAACATTTATTTTTGTAAAGTTATCAATAGATTTTTATAACATATATATTATATGCGAAAATAATACATAAGAGTTTAAAAACGAAGAAGGGCTCATAGATTAAAAACTCTAGACTATAATTCACTTCCAGTAACAGCATACAAGAGAAAATAAAGAACCAGTTGTTTAATATTAAGAAACATACAAAGAAACTATGGATTATAGTCGAACAGGGTGATTAAAAAGTAGGGGGAGATAATTCTCGGAATCAAAAAATCTACAAGAACTCACGAACGCTGTAAAATGCTCATTGAAACAATTACATTCTCACGGAATGTAATTTCCCGCTATTGGAAATTTTCAAAAAAACGGTTTTATTGGTTTAGGTTCGATTCTCGAAAATCGCGTTTTCATCAGATCCAGTGTTGTGTGTAAAAAACAGATTTTTATCATGCGATTCATTAGAAAGAATCAGCCGATTAAGGTCAGGTTTGCGGCATTCAGAAGGCCTTATTGAGACTTAGATCTGATTAAATTTTGAAGAATTAGCAAATACACTATATTGGTAGGATTTAGCACTGTATTATAAACAATAGTATCAATAAATTGTAAAAAGTATGGCGCACACGATGCTAGTTTTCGTGTTAGTTCGCTTGATCGGAGTCACTGATGACTCCTCTGCTCGCTAGCTTGCTATATTTTGGTGATAAGTCCGGTGCTATTTTTCATGCCTGCTAGATTAAGCGTTGAGCCAATAGTGGCTCAAGATTTAAAAAAATGTAATTTAAGTAGTTGTTTAGTACCGTTTCACCTTTGCATTTTTAATTTTTTTTTTGTTAAATTGTTAACGTAAAAAGTTTATTGCGATAGTGATGGAGTCAAAAATTCAAAAAACTACTAAATGAACTTTAGAGCAAATAATTATTTTAATTGACGCATTAATTATATATATTTTCACCTTTCTTTTTTTCGCTTTTTTTCCTTAGCGTTTTGAACATGAAATCTGCTTCAATAGCAGTTCGTCTTGGGGGAATTACTTCTTGCATAATTATAGCCTCCAATTTTTTATTGTCAAGATAGTAGAGCGTCAAGCAAGCGAACAAGCTTCGTGCGAAACTAAACTTAGCAGCGCTCCATGACAACCTGTAAGCAACATACCTACCATGCACAGCACCTTGAAGAAACATCCAGGAAGCAAACTAGCATAAAAACTACCATACATAGCAGGAAGTTTTAGGGTTGGCGCACAGGGCAACCAGTTTCGACATATTTTTTTATTTAAACCACTCTGTATGTACAGAAGTATATATTATAGGCATCGCTTTTGTAAAATACAGTTACTATTTATTAAATAAATCACAAAAGAGCTATAATACATACAACGTACTTTACGTATACGGGGTGCAAATTTATTCCAGAACAATCCGTATTAAAAAATCCCAAATCATCTGCGGACAAAACTTTCGGACACGTCAATAATATTTTTTAACACGCATCTTTTTTGATAGTCGTTTTCTTTTTTAGTCACATCCCTTTCCGCAATGATGTCATCGCCTTTATTTTTGACAGTTCTCAATTTTTTGCAGATTTGGGTAGTTTATTAAATTCTGATTAGACATTTGTGTTGACAGTTCCCTAGATATTAAGTGTTAAAAGTAAATACAAAAATTCATAATATAGCTGACAAAAAGTCGTCGGAATGTATGAAGTGTAGATATGGAGTGCTAGTCTGAACTGCACGAGCAAAATGACCGAAAGAGATAGCGATAATTGCAGTATAACCATTCCGTCTTACATTAGCACTCCATATCTACAGCTCTACGCTCGGATCCAAAGACTACTTAATTTGATGTTTTTTTTTTTACTTATAGTTTATTTATTTGGTAGACCGTTAGTTCGAATTAAAGCCTATGATTCCAAAGATACATCGAATTTTTGTTCACTTTTAATAATTATTATCGCGGGAACTAGTGTAAATGTCAAATAATGGCATACCTGATATGCTGAAATCCGATTTGATAATAATCTATGCCCAAATCTGCAAAAAACGGAAAGGTGGGGGCGAAAAAAAACAACTATAAAAATGTATGTGCGTTAAAAAAATTAATTTTACATGCTCGAAGATTTTGACCACAAATGTTTTTTTCCAGAATAAATTTACACACTGTATAATAATACTTCATGTATAGTTTATTTAGAACTCTATAATGTCTCAACTTTGACCATTCAACCATATATAGAAGTGCTCTATCTCATTCTTTCTCAGTCTACCTATCAGTCTCTATCATGTCGTTTTGTCGATTCGTCGCTTCACGAACTTATTCTCGCTATACAAGTTTCACTTCAAAAAAATTGACAAATCGTAGCGAAACTATATTAGCACGATGTTTTTTTTTCTTTGTTAATAAACAAAAAAAGTATTATTTATTTTATTTTTATTTAAAATGTATTATTATATGCTATTTAAAACAGAGGACCCATGAAGCGCATAAAATATCACGGGTAAAAAGTTAATAACATTAATAAAATCAACTTTACGAAAAAAATTCAACATTTTTTGTTGGAAATTAAAAAAAAACCCGGGTCGCAGTGCCAAAACCCTGCCGACAATATAGTGTATTTGCTTGTATAGGGCCGTGTGGTTTTATACTTTTATTATGTGAAATTAAGTTTGTTTTTGGGCAAAATTAAAAATTTTATCCCTTAATACACCCCTTAAAATAACATTTTTTTCTTAATTGTAATATTATTATCAATCTAACGTCTACACCGAATTAAATACACCCTTCAATAAATAAGTCACTATCTGCAAACTAGTGTTTTCATAAAATTTGTAAATCCGGTCCTGTCGGGCCGATTCTATTAAAATTTTGGGGACACTTTTTAATTACTACCAGATGGTTAAATTTCAATTTTGAAACGATTCGGAGAATTTTTTCGGTATTTTGGGGCCCAAAAACATTTTTCAACCCCTAAAAACTACCCTTAAAATAGCCCGATTAGGCCCATTTTAAATAGGCTTCTTGCGGTGATGAATTTCAACACGTGGCCCAAATTTCGTTGAAATCAATTAGCTCTTTCGAAAGTTATCGCGCGTACACATATATATATATATATATATATATATATATATATATATATATATATATATATATATATATATATTATATACATATATATATAAACATTTTTAAAAATGGTGCCAAAGTGTTTAGGAGGTTATGAAACGTCGAGAAATTTTGGTCCGATCCCTAGGTCCCGCCATCCGACCGACGCCAATAGTGTATGTTGCCATATGGCAAATACACTAAAAATATTTTAATGGATTTTTTCCGTATTATCATTATAAAAAATTGTTTTAAGCAATATCAGACTATGTTATCACATGGGTTTTCATAATCAGTAGGCCTCCTGAATTTATTCCAGCAAAAAAAATTAATCAGAATTGAATTCAGAACGGCAGCGCCGATTTTATCTCCGGTCTAACTACGCTCGTGAGACAATGAGTTTTTGTAAAAAATATATTTTATTAATTAAATTTTAAACATAAAATCTCGGTGACATACATTCTAAAATCCTGCGAATTTTTCTGTTAAATAATTTTCACTACTTTTAGTTGGAAATTTTTAATTGGTAAAAATAATATTCGCAGTATTCACTGAAAAACAACAGAAAATATTCAATTGCACTTCACAAATAGTAGATTTATTGTTTATTTTCTATAGAGTAAACAGAATTATCTCCCATAGACTTTAAGGATTCTATTTTAGGATTTTCCGTGTCCAAATGAACTGAGCGTCAAGAGATATTGCATTTTTAATGGAACGTAATTAAGATAGTGACAAGTTCTAGACCAAACAATAGTAGCATAATATCTATATAAACTCGCAAAAGTTATTTAGAACTTAAAAAAAAGACAAAGTTTATAGCATGACAATGTTTCCATTAAAAGAATAAACATAAAAGTTGTATAATTCAGAGTCAGAGAAATAACGGTTCGGGGGGAGGGGGGTTGTTATGAAGAAGACATGGGATAGGGAGATAGAAATCTTTCTACACGACAAGGGTCCATACTCCATACCGAAAAGAGAGGACTACTTAAAGAAGTAAGCTTTAAGTGCTGTAAATCAGAACGCAATATCAAGAAGAGGCAATGTTACTCACACTCTGCTCGGCGATTCTAAAGTGGGATACGACGATAATATGTTATGGTATATAGGCGCTGGTAAAACACTTTAGATATTGATAGAATTATTGATAGAGCAACAAAAATGGAAACAGCACGTGTAGTTGATTATGGGTCCTATTGAAACGCTTCTGAAACTGATATGCGGCTAAGAACTTAAAGGCATTAATGAAATTCCACCAAAAATATTTCATGTGAAGTTGATTGTCAAGACTCACAAGTTCATAATGCTTTCATTGTTACGGGGCCTGTCTTTCTAGGACTTCAGGAAATACCCTAGAGGTTTTAATGATCATCACTCACGAAATTGACGATAATTGATATTTGGTTTGTTTGATAAGTCTGCTAAGGACGTCTTATTCTGAAAATTTCAGCTTTCTAGCATTATCCAGACCGAAA
Source organism: Venustoraphidia nigricollis (assembly GCA_034508555.1). NCBI lineage: Eukaryota > Metazoa > Arthropoda > Insecta > Raphidioptera > Raphidiidae > Venustoraphidia > Venustoraphidia nigricollis. The sequence continues at coordinate 8,384 of JAVRKA010000019.1, read as the reverse complement.
ATATGACGAAATGCTTCCAGAAAAAATAAATAGTGCCCCGCTTCCTTTGGCTCGTCTTGCCCCCAGATATTACAAAGCAGTAGACAACCCAACTCGGCTTCGCTTAACTGCAATTTTAATCCATATAGACCTTTTTTGGATCACCGCCTTTTTAACCGTCCGGTCAACGACCGGGTACCCGGGTACCCATTTCAGTTTCCAAGGTAGAATTTATTAACTTCTCCTCAAAAAAAAATTATATCCGCCCGAATCCCCAAAATCTAAGTAGTTTGACATCCATTTTTCGTCAAATTTTTTTTATAAAAAAAATGTTCAACATACCCGTAGTCCACAATAGTTAATTTTATTTGAAATATTAATATATTTTTGCATATTATCTGTACCCAATTTGTTATCTATTAAAATTCATAAAGCCCGAGTTGAAAATCTGACATATAGATCCCAACAAAAACTTCTCACGTAATCAAGTCTTGCGTTGATAGTCCACTAAATAAATAGAAAAAAAAAGGTTCATACTCGGTGCAAAAAGAATTGAGATCTAAAACGTTGGTGAGTTTTCACACACGAGACAGTTTAATGATGTCTACCGCAGCTGTAGACGAAACGTCAGGTAGAAATACCAATGGACCACGGCTTACAACATCGGAAACCAAGAACATTTGGAATATAAAATACATGCAAAAAGTGGTGCACTAGTTATATTATTATTAAGGAAGTGTTTCATTTTCACCTAAACAACAAAAACCAGATCTAGTACGATACATTCTATAATAAAAACAAAACACAACGATGAAGTTCGCGCTACACGTTACAGAGGCAGATATTGAAAATATGAAATCCATGTTTAACATCTCACCACAGTGATAAATCTTTCAGAATTTCAATAGAGGTATAGAAATAATGTGGATAATGACATTCGTTATTTAATATTTATGATTCAATTTCAGGTTCAAAATTATTTTGGTTAATAACAGCTCGACATGACGAAATTATAAGGGTTCCTGGCAACTACGGAACAGTAAAAAGTAATTTAGTTCTTAAATTTCCTACATAAATGACCAAAGTTTAATATTCACAGTAAAAGATGTATTCTAATTTGCTCAAAGAATAAAAAAAAAACTATATACACCTACGATTTACAAAAAAAAAAGGTTATAAATAATCGCTTTACATAAGTCGTAGTTATTTAGTATAAGCAGTTAAATTTCCAGCAAGCACCGCCTTGAAGAAAAATTATAGCAAGTTCGTTAAACGAGTCAAATAAAAATCTTCGGAGAACTTTTCACATTAGTCTTCCGTTAGAAACCGTTTTCTAGTTTTACTACCGACGTGCACTAATATTATATTTTATCGATAGAGGGTAGCAATAAGAGTCTTGTGACGTATATAATTTTTATTGTTTTTTCCGACCTTCTGTTTTCATTTAGAGTTTATTATTAAAAGCTGTAAGATATATCGATAGAGTTGTTACAATTTACCGACTGTAATTTTACCAAAACATTTTGGTCGGTCTAATAAATTACTGTGTATAAATGAAACGATTTATTTTGGAAACCACATGTGTTTCAGGGAAAAATGTTTCTCGCGAAATTTTATTACCTGTTCCTAAATGCTGCAATGAAAACAATCCGGTCCTTTGTTCCAAATATTAAGCTTATAGAAAGTGATTATTAAAAAAAAGTGCGTGTACTTATGTAAGCACATTTTAAGTTATAGTTCTTTGGCGTGACTAAAAACTCATTTTTAAGATACATGTAAATAATTTATTGAAAATATCTTCAAAAAGTTTTAGAATAATACTTAAATACAAAAATTAATCCCAAATATTTTAAAACACTTTCAAAATTTTATTTGGTTTTTACTTTTATCTGGTAGATGACACTTAAAATTACTATTCGTTGTAATCAAAGGTTATAGTCATCTAGTAATTTATATAGTTTTCAGTTGGCAGAAGGTGCATTGATTTCGTCCATCTATCATTATAGTCGGCCTCTAATTATGCCCAATTTTATACTGTCGAATTTTCGTTATTTGTCGGTGCGCACGTTCGTTGGCTGCTAAAGTTTTACTCTCAATGTGCCAAAAGAAGTTCAGGTTCAAAAAAGAGAATATTTTAAACTCCACATTACAGAAGTATAACTGATATAGTTGTAAAAAAACAAAACAAAAAAATTGATAATAACACCGACCGCCGGGATAGAACCTACGGCCATTAAGTTACGAGCATGATATTCTACAATCGATTTTTATAGTATATGGTACACCGTTCATTACATTTTTAATTTCAAAAATGAATTTCGCCCTAACGTGTCAAAAAAAGTTTTACTTCAAAAACTTTGTTAGTATCTGGCACTTTTCTGTATTATCAACATTAAAGTTAACAGCGCTGTTAAATTTCTGTCTCAACTATTGTGATGTTAATTTTTTTAGAAAGTGATAAAAATTAACAGCACTGTACATTCTTACATCGATCATACAAAATAGCACCACCAGTGTATAAATGTTATAATATTGCTTAAATGGATGCGCATTCATTATTCTAAAAAGGTTAGCACCTCTGTTGCGTTTTAATAATCCCTATACAATTATGTCATAATATGAATTGCACCATATTTTGTGGGCAAAATGGGTCAGCTGATGAAATTACTAGATAAAATTTGGTTGCGTTTTATTTCCATAATTATTTTCACCGACAATTATTTTGATCTTGTATAGTGTGATTTACTTATTGAACAGCATATTTTAAGTATAAAATTTGATGATTAAAAGTTTCGCAAAAGAGTAGTTTTAGAAAAGCACATTTAATACAGTCGTCAAACTATCAATTGTAATTGGCAGTCAACACGCAGTCCTCATTAAATCAACCTCACGGCCTGCTACTGGACTTAAAGATATGCAAATTTTATACTTTGAAAATGTTCTTTAATCTTTCCCAACTTTTTAAATATTATTTTTAATTTATTTTTGTCATTAATGAAGTCCGAAGTCATGTCAATTTCCAGAGTCAATGAGCAATCAAAAAATTTAAATCAGAACCCTCTTCAACCAGAGGACCCTGAAACATTTTTCCAGATATTTGATTCTTGTCATGACATTTCGGTGAGCAGTATATCATATGAAAGCAAAAAAAATCTAATACGCCTCTGATATCAATAACGGAACGGATATAAAAATTGGACGCAATATCTTTGTTATATTGACAAAATGGCAAAGTTTTGTAGTAGCAAGACATAAGTTTATAAGTCTGTTTCATTTCGCGGCGGCAAACCTGAGAGGCGTCGAGAAGAAAGGTAGGTCGTTTATAGAATTGTCAGAATGCGACCGGCACATGTTTTATGCAACGTTTTGTGATCTGCCGCTGTGACAAACCGCATACGTTAAACCCTCGAGCATTGTTTATATTTCTTTATTAAACCGACAGATGTCAACAAAACGAGTAAAATTATAATGAGCAAATATTTTCTTTTCTGCAATATTTTTTAATTATACCTACTTATTTTCAAAGTTTTTCCAGATTTATAAAATCTTATTTCTAATTCAAACTTTTTTGTCTACTACAAGGTCATTATATATGCAGGTCACCTCGTTAATGAATGACGTCAACTAGAAGACCGTTCAATATTTTTATCAACCGCGCAATATTAATTGACATATTTTTTTTTGATTTTATATAAATAATTCTATGTAACATATAACTTGTTTAAAGGCCTTTAAATAAACTATAGTTTATACCCATTTGTTACAACTAAAAAAAAAAAACATCACTCGCTGAAAAGAAACAGTTATCACATCACTAATCAGGTAAAGGTAGTCGCTAATTAGCACATGTACAACACATTGTTTGAATAACTACCACTTACATTATAAACTGAGTGCGATACTTAATTAAAAGCCGTTCGAAAAATTTTGGCGAACTATACAGTCAAATTATCTACCAGTTCAGTATTATTTTAAGACACAGCTGCAGTTACTTTCAAAGTAGTCAATTCAACTGGGTACTGGGATCAACAACATCAAAGGTTATTTCTTTTTAAGACGAGAATTCTTGTTTGTGGCACCTCAAAGACTTTATTGTGCCAAAATACATCGAGAATTTTGTTGCGGCACACCACGATTTGGGCTGTGAACGAATCTTTTTTTCCGTGAAAGATAATTACTCCTACCTTACAGAAGAAAACATGCAACTGAAATTGTTTTTCTACCTGAAAACACGATGGCAAACGACTAGTTTGAAATTAATTTCAAATCGCGTTTCTAATATTTTTTTCATTCCTAAAAAAATGTATTTATTATCATATTAACTCGCAAATTTTTCAATAGTTTTTTTTCAAATGGAGTAAATTAAATTATATTACTAGCCTCAAAGTGTCAATAAAAATATACCCCGATTTTCGTATTTTAACGCCGAGGTGTATTGGATATATAAAATTTTGCGGATTGTAATTCTTGAATTAGGTTTATACTATATTGATGTTCAAACGTTCTTCAAAGTCGTAAAAATAACGATTCTAATACACAACAATTTTCCAAAACATTAACAGAAAGTAACATAATTTTATAAAAATGAAAGATTCTCGATAGTTTAATATAATATAGCTGAATGGCTCATGGATAAGTTGTTATCCAGCAGGAAATTATTGTGGTTTCCTTATTGACTTCACAACACAGTCGTCGTCTGCTGTCAGACTTTACTACTGTTCTCACAAAAATAAAACAACATAGAACAGACTTAGACAATAAATTGTGTTGAGAATGTGTATAGAAATATTTATATCAATTTATATTGGAACTCTGTAACGCTGGCACCCTTTGAAGTTTACTACAATTTAGAGATTATCTTTGTCTACGTTCAAACATAGAAATAAGTAAAGACGTTCGGAAACTTTTAGTTGCAATATATTATTGCAATGTTTTCAACAAGCAGTTAACTGGTTTTGTATCAAAAATGTTTTGCGATACAGTAGATCGGATATACATCTATCGGAACTTTTTTTCTTAAAATCAACCAAGGAATCACACCTTGTAATTTCCCGTATAATTTTTAAACAGCCTGTATACTAATTAGTGTATTTGCCATATGGCAACATACACTATTGGCGTCGGTCGGATGGCGGGACCTAGGGGTCGGACCAAAATTTCTCGACGTTTCATAACCTCCTAAGCACTTTGGCACCATTTTTAAAAATGTTTATATATATATGTATATATATATATATATATATATATATATATATATATATATATATATATATATATATATATATATATATATATATATATATATATATATATATATATATATTTATATATATATATACAGGGTGTCCCATAAGTCGACGTCCAAACGAAGTGAGGTGATGGGGGAGGTCATTTCCTATCAAAATAACCATAAATGTGGTTATCCAATTGTTTACGGTTCGAAAGTTATTTCAATTTTTGTATTTTTCTCTGAAATCGTGTAGTGCTTATACTAAAAAAATAATTAAAAAAAATCTATGAGTTGTTTGGTTGATTTTTTTTTTTTAATAGGATCCTGAAGGGTCTGCCTTTCCAAAAAAAATAATTTTCATGAGCTCTGTTATCATCTGTCAAATAAAAAAAATGGTTTTGTAAACACTTTTCGGTGGCAAGAAAAATATATTTGATTTTAAATTCACGTTGACAGAAAAAAAGTGTCATAAAAAAATTGACCAATTATCAGAAAAACTTGTCCATTTAATAGAGATTCTAACGCGGTATAGTACAACTCGTTATTCATGACAGTTTTTTTTATAACAATTTTTTTACATGCAAGTCGTGTTTGTTAAAAAATACATTTTCGGAAATTTCAAAATCTAAGTTGGCTGGTCTAACACAAATGAACCAAATTTTATTTTAAAGTTACAACAAATGTTCGAAATTAGTCGAAACGCCCGTTCGTTATTTTGTATTGTATTGGTCGCAATTCTTATTTTTTGCCGCAGCTGATGTTCGTTTTGGTTTTCTGTCGCGTAGACCAGTTCTTTGAAATAACCCCATAAAAAGAAGTCTAGGGGGTTTAGGTCAGGTGACCGCGGTGACCTGGATGGTTCATTCCCTTCCAATCCAGCGATTTGTGTATTCGGTGTTGAGGTATCGTCTCACTACTAGAGCATAGTGACAAGGAGCCCCATCGTGCTGCAACCACATGTTTCGGCGTGTTTCTAGCGACACGTGTTCCAGTAAGCCTCCCAAATCATTTTGCAAAAAATAAAGATATTCATCGCCCCCGATCCTTCTGGGTAGCTCAAGGGGCCCAATCATTTTACCTTCAACAATTCCCGCCCACATGTTGACCCCAAACTGATGTTGAAAATGGTCGTTTCTTATAGCTCTAGAGTTTACATAATCCCAAGAGTGAAAATTATGGATGTTGAATACTCCCGTCCTTCGAAAGCTCGATTCGTCACCCCACAAAATGTTATAAAAAAACTGAGGATCTTCCCTGTTCCGACGTAGCATTTCTCGGCAAAATTGCACCCTTTTGTTATAATCAGCGGGTAAAAGTGCTTGCACACGTTGCACATGGTATGGATGTAACTGATCCCTTTTTAAAATACGGTGCACTGTGGACATCGAAACTCCCGAACGTCTTGACAAACGACGAACACTTGTAGATGGGTCCTCAGTCACCATTCCAATTATTTCATCTTCGTCGATGTCAAGTCTAGGTCTTCCAGCTCTTTGCTCATTCCCAGGGATTTCACCTTCTATGTACCGCCGATGTATACTTTGGAACACCCTGTGGTCAGGATAGTGTTCTTGGTTGGGATATCGTGCCCGATATTCTCTTGCAGCAGCCCGAGCATTCTCGTCACAAAACCCGTAGACATAGTGCATTTCTGCATACTCCCGATGGGAATAAACCATTTTGATGCGTCCAAATTGAAGAGAGTCCAAATTACAAACAGGATCGAAGTTCAAATTACCAAGCGCAGGTCCAAATAACAAAGTACAAAATGAAAAGTCAAGTCGGAGGTTTACTAGTAATAAAACGAATAGCGAGCATACATTAGAAGTAGTGAATGAAAGAGGAACGTATTACTTTGTTTAAGTCGTTCCAGCCAACTTAGATTTTGAAATTTTCGAAAATGTATTTTTTAACAAACACGACTTGCATGTAAAAAAATTGTTATAAAAAAAAACTGTCATGAATAACGAGTTGTACTATACCGCGTTAGAATCTCTATTAAATGGACAAGTTTTTCTGATAATTGGTCAATTTTTTTTATAACACTTTTTTTCTGTCAACGTGAATTTAAAATCAAATATATTTTTCTTGCCACCGAAAAGTGTTTACAAAACCATTTTTTTTATTTGACAGATGATAACAGAGCTCATGAAAATTATTTTTTTTTTGGAAAGGCAGACCCTTCAGGATCCTATTAAAAAAAAAATCAACCAAACAACTCATAGATTTTTTTAAATTAATTTTTTAGTGTAAGCACTACACGATTTCAGAGAAAAATACAAAAATTGAAATAACTTTCGAACCGTAAACAATTGGATAACCACATTTATGGTTATTTTGATAGGAAATGACCTCTCCCATCACCTCACTTCGTTTGGACGTCGACTTATGGGACACCCTGTATATATATATATATATATATATATGTGTGTACGCGCGATAACTTTCGAAAGAGTTAATTGATTTCAACGAAATTTGGGCCTATTTAAAATGGGCCTAATCGGGCCATTTTAAGGGTAGTTTTTAGGGGTTGAAAACTGTTTTTGGGCCCCAAAATACCGAAAAAATTTTCCGAATCGTTTCAAAATTGAAATTTAATCCTCTGGTAGTGATTAAAAAGTGTCCCCACAATTTTAATAAAATCGGCCCGACAGGACCGGATTTACAAATTTTATGTAAACACTAGTTTGCAGATAGTGACTTATTTATTGAAGGGTGTATTTAATTCGGTGTAGACGTTAGATTGATAATAATATTACAATTAAGAAAAAAATGTATTTTATTTTGCCCAAAAACAAACTTAATTTCACATAATAAAAGTATAAAACCACACGGCCCTATACAAGCAAATACACTATATTGTCGGCAGGGTTTTGGCACTGCGACCCGGGTTTTTTAACATTAGGATGGGTTGTAACAATTATAATGTAAATTTTTATATACTCGTATTTGTTGCAAAACATTTTTAAATGAAGACCGGTTAAAAATACTTACTGCTCAAAATTTTATCTATATTGGTCAGTCGATACTTGTTTACTGTATTTTATTTTAATATTTTATTCTATAAGTCATTGTTGATATAAAATAGCTGTAGATATCACAAATTGAAATTTCTAAGAAACAGACATAAATTGTCAATTAAACTCATTTAATATAAACATGTTCTATTCAACAG